>NJPS01000041.1:0-600000 GCA_002946415.1 Rutstroemia sp. NJR-2017a BVV2 | reverse complement strand
ATATATCGCACCAAATCCGAGCTAGCGCAGATCGGTATTGTGTTTTTTTGAGAATCAAAACTTTAGAATTGGAGATTATAGTAATCTATTGCTCATGGCCAGGTGCTTTTCTTGAACGGTGTAGCCGTGTGTACTTGCTTAAACGAGTGGTTTAAGCAATTATACACTCATTATCTTATATGGTAGAAGTTGAGAAACTCCATGCATACTAAACGAAAAGTTGAGTTTGGACAGAGGACAATGAAACAGATCAGTTCTCGACTTCGCAATCAAACACACTTTTCCCCAGTGTAGAATAATGCCCTATGGATCATTCGACTTGTCTGGATCACTCAGCTCGTCTGGATCATCCAACTTGTCTGATCCACAAACTAACTTCTCTTTTGTCGGGCATGTTCGGCTACACTTCTCAGAGTCTCATTTCTCATCCTTAACCAAGACTATCCGCAAAACTAAGAAGATGATATTTGGTGGTGCCACAATAGTGCCACAAGAAGCTGTGGTTGTATGAGGGGGCAAGAGAATTGATTGAGATATCATGCTGTAAGTCATAATTCAGGACCGCTTTCTGCAGATGAAAGAAAGGAGTTCTAATGAAAGTGACGGTCTGACTCGCAACTTGATCGCCACTTCTATTTTAGCCAAAAGTGGCGATGTTGCAATTTATAGATCTTAGGGATCTGCTGATCCCAAATGAGAGCGGTACTGCAGGCATAGTAGAGAGCAGTCAAGCTAAACTGTCACTGTTTGTCACAGAAACAGTGGAATTCCTCTCTTGCAAAGCCTCTTGGGTCAAGGAAAGGAGTAATGATATTGGGACTGGATTGATGCCTCTATATTGGCTTTTCAACTCATCAGATCTGTCAGTTGGAACACTACAGCCGCTTGTTGCAACACTGAACTCGACATGTTTGCAGACTGCGGACTTTGGAGGCGGAGGCATCTTTGTCTTATAGATCATATTATATACTTTATGGTTCGATTACATAGACCTGCACTACCAGTCTACCACGAATATATATGCTTAGGTGTTACTCTACCCGGACCTTAAAATTCTATCACATATCTCCTATTTGTCCCAGGTACAATAGATCGCAAACTAAGGGTGCGGGGTCTAAAGTATGTCGCTCTCCGGACCTATCTCCCTATACAAAGCTGTGTCAGACTTAAGTCAACAGTCGTATTATCTGCATGAATTCTGTTTGTCGTGCAAGCAGACGCCCACGACTCCCCAGAAAGCGACAGCAGGCGAAGATTGAGCAAGTGAAAGGAGGATTATCATATCGGAGACACAGTGCCAGTTGGTCAGGAGTCAGGACCTGGTGCGAATAGGTGCTGTTACTTGTGAGGGACGAATTTCCCGAGCTGTAGCAATAGTCGCGAATTACATTACTGGTGAGCATGCTGATTGACAGGCAGGCGTATATGCAAGCATTGTGGCTGGTTCGGGATTCGTTACCTGACAGCTGTCGGGTGTGGCTAGTGTCGGCCTCGGGCTTACAGCTTATCACAGCGTATCATTCTTGGAGATAGCTACAAATTCTGACAGTGGCGCGTTGCATTGCACTTTCACTGTAGCGCACCATCGGTTTACCACAATGCACAGCAAGGCTGAGGCTGTGGCCATGGGCCGTGTAAAGTGCTCCGCCCTCAACTCAAGGAAAAACAATATCACTCCATTTCCTTCACGTAGCACTCGTTTCCGATAATCACATTGCGTCAATCCTCATTAAACATGCTCGATCCGTTGAGCGCGATCGGTCTTGCAAGTGCTATCGTCCAGTTTGTGGATTTCGGTTCCAAATTGGTGTCACAGGGTCGCGAGCTCTACGAAAATGGTAGTCTCGCGCAAAATGATGAGATTCAACTCATTACGGAAAGTTTGAATGACATGGCGGCAGACCTGACAAAATCTCGACTAAAATATGCTCATGCGGACGATAAAGAAATCCAGGAGTTGGCTTGCACATGTCAAAGTTTAGCTGATGAATTACTCACGGTGTTGAAGACACTGCACCCGCAAAAGCAAAACAGCTTGGAAAGTTTTCGAGTCGCGCTTCGTACTGCTAGGAAGAAAGAGAAAATTGAAGAGATGGGGAAAAGACTGAGGAGGCTACAAGGTCAGATCAATACTTATATGATTATGATATTAAGGCAAGCACTCCGTTGATTTCTTACGATTGATCTGCATGATTTAATAATCGAGTCAGTAAAAATGTCGAATCTTCGTTACAGCAACATTCAAATACCCTAAATCACCTGGAGAATATTGAGAGAATGGCAAGGGACATGAAACGGAGGAATACAGATGCCGACACGATCGATCGAAACATGGCTTCGGACTCAGATGTCGACATCAAGATCGAACATCTACGACGCGACCTTCTCAGCGCCTTCAAGAAATCCCAGAGATCCCAGAAACTGGCAACAGCTACAACGGCAGGTATGACTATCGTCCAACAGATCATACACAAGTGTGGCGAACTAGTGTGCGAGGGGCAAATTATCGCAACTTCCAACGAAGTCTTGAAGAGTTTGCATTTCAAATCGTTCAAATCTCGGGAGGCTATTATCAAACAAGCATATAATTCTACGTTTGAATGGATGTACTATGACAACAACACTGATATTGGGCAAGAAATCAAATTTCTACATTGGTTGCAGCAAGGAAATGGTATATACTGGGTGGCTGGAAAGGCTGGAAGCGGAAAATCAACGTTGATGAAGTATATAGCTCACGATTCACGAACGCGGAAAAATCTACAAATCTGGGCTGGGGAATCAAACATCGTGGTCGCTAGCTACTTCTTCTGGAGTGGCGGAAACAAAATGCAGAACTCACAGATCGGACTTTTGCAGTCTTTATTATATCAAATACTGAGAAAATACCCAGAACTTACAGCAGAAGTTTGTCCTCGCCGATGGACGAACATTGAAAAGACCGAGCACGATCTTAGCAATCTCGACCCCTGGACTTTACAAGAACTCTCGGAAACATTCGAGCGGATATCTAACCTGCCGGATTGCTCAGCTCGATTTTGCTTCCTGATTGATGGTCTTGATGAGTACGACATTAGAGACGGCGAACACATTGATCTAATAAATACCCTGAAAGCTCTATCTCGAAGTTGTCATATCAAGCTGTGCGTTTCCAGTCGACCTTGGAATATATTTAACAAAGCTTTTCATGACTGTAGTATTCCAAAATTGATGCTACAAGAATACACCAAGCCAGATATCACACGATACGTAGAAGGCGAATTGGAAAAAGGCACACGAACTTTGGGTCTTAAGCAAAAGCATGTCCATTATTCTCGGCTCACAACGGAAATTGTGGATAGATCTAATGCCGTTTTTCTTTGGGTGTTCCTTGTTATTCGTTCCCTGTTGCGTGGACTCACAGACGAGAACGACACCGAGACTTTACTTATACGCTTGAATTCTCTGCCTGTCGATCTTGAAGAGTATTTTCTGCATATGTTCAACTCAGTCGAAGATATCTATCGGGTCGAAGCAGCACAAATTCTGTTGATAGCGTTGGCAGCGAAAGAAGACTTACCGAGTCTACTTTTTACTTCTCTAGGGCAGGTTACAAGATCGCCGAACTATTCTATCGATATGCAAATACGAACTAGACCTTCAGATGAGTCCATCCTCTTCATGGTACATGCGGCCAATGTTTATCTTAATGCCCGATGCACAGACATTCTAGAGTTTTATTCAGTATCAAAGTCATTGCAACAGTCTTACTTCGACAACAGGGTTGGCTTTTTACATCGCTCCGCGCGAGATTTTCTCAATTCAACAGATATGCAAAAATTGCTACAATCGCGAGTACATTTGAAATTCGATCCAAAAATTACTCTATGTAATTTGTACCTCGTACAAATCAAATCTCTGCCATTGGTGGCTTTCTCCGGATGGGCATGGGCCTTCAGAGACATCCGAGGATTGGTGAAAGATATGGCATACTATGCTCGCGAGATTGAAATATAGAATGGCTTATCCCCGACGGAATTATTAAATGAGCTTCGTGCTACACTTTCACATCGTGCCAAGGAAATGGAAATTACGAAAACTAGTCAAGGTGTCATCGAAAAAAAAAGGAATTGTCCCAGTTCCAGCGATTTTTAAGCCCAGCCAAATTTATAAATCTCATTGCTGATGAAGGAATATTACTATACTTTGGGCACTTGATATCGGGGCAGTCACTCTCCGAAAATTCCTATATTCTCGGATATATTCTGAGCGACGAGTACATTAATATAGGCGCAAAGAGAAAGCCTGTGCTTGATCCATTTATTGTCCACTGTTTACTGAGGCAAGGCACTGATCCCAACCTAGTTTGGCGATATTTCCTGGGACAAATCGCGATCTGGAGACTTAAGCCTGGGTTTTATTTCGCATCGGAAGATGAAGTGGTGGAAATATCCAAGTCAATGCTGCAATATGGAGCCAATCCTTATTGCCAATCACCAACAGGAGCTGAACGTGCATTTGAGATTCTCAGGGACAAGTTCAAAGGAGACACGTCTTTACAATTGGCCCTGGATTCAGCCATGAAAAGGGTCTCGATTGAAAATCAAAAACGCCACCTTCACCAAAGACTCAAGGAAAAGTTTCGGTCTAGATGGGGCAGACTCATATCTTCCAATGAGCATGAAGATGTCCCCGTGCGAGTGCCGCTATGATGACCCTATTTGATGGTTGGAAACTCACCCCGGCTTTTAATTTGGAGGACTTGTTAGTTGTGTCGTGAAGACTACTGGTTATCATGTGGATGGCAACGGATGTCCCACTATGTCGCTCGAGTAGGCGCATCGGGCGGTTGGAGCCGGCATGGTTGAGGATACGTGAATATCGTATACGGAATATCTTAACTTGGCAGTACTTCAATATTCGCTCATTTACACCAGTGCTTCTGTTACTTTTCTAGGCCTGTTCTGAACTTCTGCACCGTGATTTGTTTTTTCAACATAATGGACTGTCATCTCCTACTTAGTTGGCTAATGAATGAAGCTATTTCTACATGTCACGGGATGGCTCAGCAGAGATCTGGAATTAATTTCTTGGAACGAGTAGTACTGCATGTCTTTCATCATTTTCTATAGTTCCGAAATTTGCTCTTCAGAAATTCTACTTCAATCAGTCACTTCTCCGATAATCTTCCGCATGTATGAGGTTTGCAATCCGGCCGTATCTCTCTCCAATTCTTGCCAAACCACCCAACTTAATACCAACCAATCCGATAAAACCCAATCAGATACAACCTGTACCCGAAACTACCACCACTTCCCCTTCCGGACTCCACTCCACTTCCAGGAAATCTTTCCACGATACGCTCAATATATCCGCAGCCAAGACCTCACTCAACTCAACTCTTGTTCTCTTTTCCTTCCATTTACATCCATATCCATCTGGTCTTCTGAACCCGCTACCCCATTTCCCTCCAACCACAACCTCAAATCCGCCATCCCATCTACACCCTCCCAAATACTCTTCCCTAAACTCCCTGTCTCAAGCATATCCCCACCTGTGTCCTCATCCAGTAAGCCCCTCTCCTCACCTACTACAACCGTCCCCACCATCTTTTTCCCATCCTCATCCTCCTTCTTCTCTCCCCCATTTCTTTCCATCCAGAAGACTGGTACGTACGTCCATGAACAGTTTTCCCCGGCCTCGCACCAGGAGGTACGCATCGTGAGCGCCTAACATTGTTGCAAGCGAGAAGCCACAGCATGCCGATATAGAGGAAGACGATGGGAGTTAAGACGGCGACACAGGAGGTTGTGGGTGTATGTCTTGTTGACACCGAATTTGAGGGTTCTAGTGAGAGAAGTTGTGAGGCGGTGGGAGGGAGAGAGGTGAGAGGGAGAGAGGTGAGAGGGAGAGAGGTGAGAGGGAGAGAGGTGAGAGGGAGAGAGGTGAGAGGGAGAGAGGTGAGAGGGAGAGAGGTGAGAGGGAGAGAGGTGAGAGGGGTAGGTGATGATGAGGACGTATCAGGTAAAATGATAGTTTTGGTGCTAGAACACTGAGAGGACGTGTTTGGTATAGTCATGGACGAAACACTGTTGAGAAACGTGGATATATTAGCTGGTTTGAGGAGTTGGGCGCTTTGGAAAACGGTATGATGGCAGGTAACGGTGCCATTTTTATGTTTGAAATGATTCGTTGGGTGTCGGTATTGTCTCCTTCGCGTCAAATGGGCAATTTGGCAGTACAATTTGGACGAATTAATTTCTGATATCCAGTATTTCTATTTCATAAATTGGATGAGTAAAAGTTCATACGAGGGGCATATGCGAACAGACGTCGAAGGAAATAATTTATACCATAGTTTCAACATCGCCAGTAGCTAACCGACTAAAAAGGGGGTCAAACGCGTGTACCGAGAAATGAGCATTTAGCACAAAGTATAAAAGACGCTAGCTCAAAGGTCGAGATACCTATTAATGACACAACCAGTATGAGGGTAAAGTCTATAAGGATTATGAATGAATACCTAATACTAAACTTACCTACTTCTCATTCCCAGATACGTTATTCCAGATCCTGATATTGAAATTTAGCACACACACAGTTCTGCTTTCTCCTACGCTCCTCCTCGAAGCCTACTTCGACCTCTCGTCTAAATCATCATTGAATTTCCCCGACCAGACCATCCCCATCCCAGCCGGCAGCACCAGCCCTCACCAACGCTCGCCAGCCAAAGTTGGCGAAAAGCGTAATTGTTGTACTCAGCGTGCTCAAGCCTTGTATACGAATCTTCCCTACTGATGTAGAAGAGATAGGAGCTTGATACAATCATCGAAATTTGTATTTCAGATTAGACGCAAGTGGGCGAGTAATACTGCAAAGTAGCAATTACAATCCCATTGAAGCTATAAAAGATATCGGCTATATCTCTATCTATCTATCCACCATATAGCACCACACCGCACCGTGCCGCAAATATCAAAGAATTCGCTCACCAACTTCCAGATCCAACTGCAAGTCACAATCCCTCCCCTCCCCCAAACCAAAGCCAGCCGCTCTTCTATATAATCCAAAGCCCTCACATAGGCTTTTTCCTACCCCTCTCCCCATCATCAACCCCCAATCCAACCTTCCACTTCCACTTCCAATCCCCCCCCCCCCCCCCCCCCCCCCTAATAACTATCCCCGACCCAAAAATTCCCCCCTCTTCCCAGCAACTGCATACAAACCACCCTCCATAACGCAGCTTCACCTCAATCCAACCTCACCTCACCTCACCTCACCTAATCAGCAACACATCCCCCCCTTAGTAACCGCGTCAAACCAACCTAAACCAAACCAAACCCCTTAACCCTAGCTACAATCCCCCGATCCCCGACCTGAAGATCCGGAATATATAACCTTACGGAGAAAAGCATAGGAAACTTAATAGAAAGATGGATAACAATACAATAGGTAAATTGTGAAAGGCTGATATTGGTATGAGTACCGTCTGATTTGACTAAGAACCTCCCTCAATAAACAGTGATAGAACATTTCGAATAGAACTTAACTTACCTCAACGCATTTACACAACACCATCCACCTACCTATCCTTCACGCTCCAATCACTTACTCACTTACTCACTCACTCACCCATCCACTCCTTTCACTTCCAGAACATACAACAGAACCCGACCCAGCCCCCTCGCACAAGAAAAACCAAAAACACACACCCTGTCAAACGACTCCAATGCGTTAGAAGCAGTATGTATTGCAAATGTACTAAGTACACCGGGAAATGCCTATTCCAGTTCATTTCATTCCATCCCCACTTTCGATTGTGTGCGAGTCAAAGAACAGACTCATACACTAACTCCACTAATCAAGATACATCACAACGTAATTCGTCATCATCCATGACCATTGTCCCAGCAACAACATACAGAACATATGCCCATCCCGTCCCATCCTTCAAACTCATGCCGCTGTTCCTACCCCCTCCGTCTCCGCCTATACAGATACCGCCTCCCACTCACCAAGCTCTCAAAACACCCAAGTCAATCAAGCAACCGGACTCCAAGGCATCGGAATCAGTATCCGACTCTGCATATTCTGAATAAGCGGCACAGTCTTATGCACGGTATCACCCCACCCCTCAATACTCCAACTCTCCTCTCTTCGCCTCTTTCTCTCCTCCAGATCGGCGAATTGCCAGAGATGATGCACTGTATTCAGATCTCCGATTTGTACAAACCAGGCTCCGACGCCTTCCATAACTTCTCTGCGTGCTTTAAGACCGCGGCGCCAGTGGGTCTCCCATTCGAGGAGGTTGCCCGGGTGCAGGGTGTAGGAACGTAGTTCGAAGATGCCGCCAAGTTGACGTGGGGGTGTGGTGGGCCAGAAGGAGAATTCTTGCATGAGGGAGACTCGTTTCTGGGTGATGAGAGTTTTGAGCTTGGTGTCGAATGCACGGAAATCGGGATGCGAGGAGATGCTATGGAGGGAGTCATGGTATCCGTGGTAACGTTGGTATTCCCAGATATGGACTAATGAATGATGTTAGCATGAGCGTAATATGTTCTGCAAAGGGAAGTAGCCTACCAAAAGTATCACAATCACCAACTTCGGTCCTCCAACTTCCGACCAAATGCACCTTATTTTGCTCCATTCCCGCCATCTTCGGATACCATTCGCCGACCAATTTAACGTACTCATCGACCTTATCCGGCTTCACCTGATGGAAAACAATCGAATGGACGTATTTGCCTCTCGCAAGGACCTGACTGAAACTTTGTTCAATCTCCTTCTCCATCTCACGACCCTCAGGGGTTCCGTAAATCAGACTACTTAGCTTGCCCGTCTTTTCGCCATTTCCGTTCGCAGATCCTGCTCCGCTTAGTGTTTGATCTGCCGAAGCAGATGATTGACCGGCAGAGGCGGGGGTAGACTTACTGGCAGCATCTTTCGTACGACTTTGTTCTGCGACTCTTTCTCGGAATTCTTTCTGCTTTGCATCGAATGAGGTGACACCTTGGGGAGTGATATCGGCTATGGAGGGGGTGCGCGAGAGTGGTGCGGAGGTCGTGAAGGCTCGGAGAGGTTGGCTCGTGATAGAGCTTCGAACAAGGCGTCGTGTCAACATTGTGTTTTGGGGAGGGTTTGTCGGTAGTGAATAGTTTGTATTGATTGCTCGAGTCTTTCAATGTTATTTAATTGCAGAAGCTCAATTGATGAACAAGAGTACTCAGCCCAGCTATCACTCAGAATGTAAATGATCTTCGTCGCTTGATTGAGCTTGGACGAAGCTTGGCTTGTCGGTGGGTTCTACTCGCGTTGCGTTAAGTGGTATTGTAAGGTCGTGTATAGCACGTATTCGTTCTTCGTTTGATCGAGTGAAGCAGTCCTAACGGTTGGTCGATCCTTTCCTGTCGCGTTTGTTCTCGTATCGTCTGTCCCGTGCTGTATCTTCGAGTTCGTCGTCGTCGTCGTCGTCGATGCAAAGCAGAAATGAGTTGATAACGGCTGGCGGATGGCAAACAGATATATCTCTATACTGTGTTCACACCCCACTCCTATTTGTGCGAGAGTGTCTCCCGTTGGAGAAAGCAGAATCAACAGAAACAAAGGAAGAAAGACAGCTGCAGTAATTGTACTATGACCCGTGCTATCTTGGCTTTGGTAGGGTGGCTTTGGGTCGAACTGTATTACACGGGAAGGTGTGATTGGCTGAAATGAAGGTTGTAACAATGGAATAATGGAAAAGGGCTCTAATGGTGTGCCCTTTCCCCGCACTTTTAAGACTTTCAAGCTTTCGCTCCGTGCCCTGTTTGAAAGGAGGGGTTTAGGACTATTCGCTCAGCCAAATGGATGGTTGCGTGGTTGAGTGCGGGATAGCTATGTGTGCGCTCTTCCGTGTTGTGCGATGAAGATTGAAAGCTCTGGCGCTCGCTGTCAATTACACGCTCGAAGTCTTGAGGTCTATGAGGGGAGCTGGGGGAGCATTGACCACTTGCTCCGGCTACGGCTTCGGACGTACGGTACGGTACAGTGACGAAATGAGGATCCCGGAGAGTGTGGAGACCAATCATATTTGACTATTTATCGCCGTGAGTCTATCGCCGTGAAAGCTCTTACCTTTCTTGAACCGTAAATATCAGGCACATAGATTCCTGCGATTACACGTGACCTTATGAGAGTCTAACTATATCCAGACTAGCCTCTTTCTGCCCTGCGGCTCCCTCAATCATTCTCAACCTCACTAAACCACCAAGCCCACAGCCATCGACCTCAAATCGTCAACTTCACTCCTCCGTACACCGTCCACCAATATCACACATCACAAGAACAACAATGTCTTGGTTAGGAAAGAAGTTCAACGCGCCTGTCGGTACGTCAAAATGCGTTCAATTGGGAGCCGTGAAAAAGCTTTCGTTCCGTCCTTTTCCGAGATTGAAGGATATATACACTGACGATATTGGTTTCTGTAGCACGACCAATGGCTCCTTTCTTCGTTGCCGGTATGTTCTCTTGCTCTGTGGGATGATCGAAAGAGAGTTGGGGGAATGTGCGAGTGGGTAGATGTAGTGGAAAGCACTGGACTGGGCTGGAGTCATTGGTATGGTGGTGCTGATGACTGGGATGCAGGTGTTGTCGTTTTCTACGGAATCAACTCCTTCGCCAACCTCCTCGCCAACAGTATGTTGTCTTTCTCTTTGCGCCCACCATCTGTGAATGCTGCTCGTATTTAGTATGTGGCTAGTGCTGATACAATTTCATGCTACAGGTGAAGAATTCAGGAACGACCCGAGAAACCCAAATGCCAAGACACCCAAGCCAGCCGACAAACACTAAATGGAGAAGATGGTGATTTACGAAAGATGCCGGATCATGGACGATGGGTTGAAATGCATAGAGCTGAGCTATGACGATAGATTGGTGGGGGTGGAGCATGGGGGTGATGGATATGTACATTAAGAGACAATAAAATCCATGGGGTATTGGGAAAATATACTCCGTCTTACTTGTGATTCCCTCGTGGACGATGTCTGGTAAAGCTATCTCTTCTTTAGCGGCGTGTGTATGTGTTGGGTTGAAGACGATATGTGCCTGTGACATAAGGAACAATCACCAGTCATGCTTCAAGAACGATAAGGCGTCAGATAGCGACACCTCAAAGTGGTCTGGTCAAGACACGATTGAATGTCCAATTCACACAAGATTCATCGACGTTGCTTCAGTGAAAAAGCTACACCACCTAATCATCATTATCATCGCTGCCCATCACAATCTTCAAACCATGCCTCGCTCCCTCAACCGTATGTTCCAGAGCCGACACCTTAGCCAAGACACTCATCAACCTCGGATCCGCACTCTCCACCCTCACTTTCTCCTTCACCCTGACTTCCTCCGACCTATACATAAACACCTCATCCATCTCATCATGCTCCAACCGTCTCTGCGCCCCAATCGCATATGCTAGCCGTGAACCAAAATTCGGCTGCTGCGCTACAAGCTCCAGGACTCGAATAGTGAGAAGCAGCGAACCGTCTGAGACGGTAAGGTCCAGTGAGAGATTGGATGGTAAGGGTGGGTTGAAGGTTGCGGGGTCGATAGGTTTATGCGCCCAATTTAGCGATGATATGACGGTGGTACCTGGCTCGAGTAAAGAGGGACCTTTGAGCACGGCTTTTGCTTCGGAAAGGATACTATGCAGGAGATGAAGCTGGGAGGATATGAAAGGCGCGGAATGTCGATCGCCAGTCCAACGTGTGATGTCAACGCAGTCGAGAGATTGGTTTAAAAGCGTACGGAGTTGAGTGAGGGGTTCGAGAAGAAGGGGAGAGGTCTGCGAGAATGTAAGGGTGGTGGGAGGAATCGTTTTGAGTTTTAGATGGAGTGACTGTATGACGCGCGTTAGAGTAGCTGATGGGGAAAGCATACGACGGGACGAATCATACCCCTTTGACAATCTGAGTTCCTACTCGTGTGACGAGACCTTTCAGAGATTCGGATCGGGGCGACGACATGACAAGAGTAGAGCCGGGCTCAACTGGCGCGAGAAGGGCGTAGCATTCTTCGAGGCCGGTCTTTAGTGAAGCTAGAGTTTCCTGGAGCGATTCGAGGAGCCATGATAATTCTCGTTCCTATGATTATAAGATTCTGAAGATTACAATTGGGGAAAGAAGAATCATACAGCAGATTGATCCTCCTCTTTCCGCAGCTCGTCCGCTGGTAATGATGGCCATACTGATGTCGACATAACGATAAGTATCAGGTGGACGTGCTTGTGATGATGTTCGGGAGCTCACGATAGCTTGATATGCGATAAGACATGGTTGTTTGGCAGAATCTGGGCGGTCGATCAGAGACTAGGCCTAATAAAGTCATTTGCGACGTCGATTTGTGTACTATCCAGCTCCTCCAACTTTTAGCTTTCTGGTATTAATTTCAATTCGCTTCAGTATCAGTCGTGTTCGATTATTATGCTTTGGGGACCTGTCGTTCTCTAAATAGTTACACACTTTACTCCAAGCCCAGATCTCCTGCAGTCAGTCAATCCTTCACGCGCGACTTTCGAGTCCCTCACTCCACGACATCAATGGCTCCCACAAATCCAACAACCACAGAGAAGGCATCAAAACCTTTCAAGCTTCCCAGACTTCCCCAAAGTATGTCAACTCCTCAATCGCTCTCGATTCCCCCTGCTAACAAACCCCAACCAGCCCAAAAAATCCAAAAACGCCCCCTCCTCCACCCCGCCATAATCTCCCCCCGTTCCTCCTCCACCTCCCCCAAAATCGTCTTTGTCTCGCCCTCCTCCCCCTTCATATCGACCGTCAAACGGGTGCGCAAATACCTCGACAACGCAGAAGCTCGAGCGGGTCCCTCGAATCTGTCGTCCAACGACAGGGAATTAATGCAGAATATCGAGACTGGCATAGACAGGGTGCGAGGCGGCAGGAAATCAGGACAAGGAGAAGTGCTTATCAAAGGCACAGGGAAGGCGATCGCAAAAGTTATGGCTCTTGCTGCGTGGTGGCAGAATCAGGAGGGCGTGCAGGTGAGGGTGAGGACGGGGGGGGTGGGTGCGGTGGATGATGTGGTGCCGGTGGATGAGGGGGCGGAGGATGTGGGGGTGGGGGAGAGTAGGGTTAGGAGGGTGAGTATGTTGGAGGTTGGGGTTTCTTATGTTTGAAATGTGGAAGTGCTTGTGTAAGGAAGGTTATAGATTCAGGCGTTGTGGTGTCATATCTGCAAGTGAATTTGCATGGAAGGGCTGTGGTAGGCATGCAACCGATGGTTTCAGGAACAAACGTGCATTGATACGATTCTAGCGGTGGCCAGTCGACCTAATGTTGGTTGGTATGTCAAAAGTTGGGTGGAATATCCCTCAGCATTCCTCACAAGCAGCAGCATGCAATGAGTAGCATGCATATTATCAATTTAAGTGCCAAAATACTGCACTCTAGAAGAAGTCTATCTTCTCTATGAAACTTCGCGAATGAATCTGCTTACTGCAACACCAGTCTAGTAAGCCACAACCGCTTTCACAATCCCATCCTGCGTCTTCTGCCTCGCCTTAATATCCCTACCCAATTCCTCCATCAACAGCTTTATCTCCGCGCTGTCATCCTGCTTCTGCAGTCTCTTAGCCAGCACCATCCCCAGATCCGTATGAATCGAATCGAACATCTCATTCGACATCGTCTGTATCCCCTCGAAATACGTCGACATTAACTCTGTGGCGCCAGCTCTGACTCGCTTGGCGATGTTGGGAAACATGGCGGGATTGGAGACTTGGGCGTAAATCGCACTCTTCTGGCGAGCGGATACTCCAGAACCTGGCAAAGGAATTGGTTTAGCGTTTTGGCTCACGTAGAAGGGCATGCGGCTTACCCGAATCACCGCCCGTTTTGCGGTATGTGGGGAGCATTTCCATGAGGATGTAGGATGAGGCGTTGGGCTCTGTTGCATAACGCTCGATTGTCCTGTTTCGTGAGGTTAGTGCTGTCGATATTGCTTTCAGCTAGACTCAGCAGTTGTGCACTCTTGATGAAGATCTACCCTTCACATGGAAGTCTAACTGCATTGGTGGAATGGGATTCTGTACCTTAATTGTCTTAGGAACACTTCCTGCATGAGAGCAATTTTGTATTCGAAATCTTGGAAGCTAAATGTGATTCCATTTGCCATAGATCGTCCAGATTTAACGGCTTCCCAATCTGGTCAGCAAGAAGCAGTATTGTTTCTGAAGATTTCCGGTGCTTACCTGCGACAGACTTTTTCAAAGCATCCAGTTCATTTTTCTTACTCGCTAAGAGGACGGTGAATAGGTCTTGGGTCTCTTCTTCCCACTCCTGCCATCGAGGTATCAAATCATCTCTCATTTTGTCTATGATTTCAGCGTTCCAATTGACGCTCCCTACAGTCCTTGTGCTGTGATCCCCATCGTGTCTGCACCATGCGCCGTATGAAGCTGGATTTGCGAAAAGCATCAGTCATGCCTAGTTGGGCTCTAAATGCTGGGAGAATATATACCATGATGCCACTATGCTAGATCAGAATCGTCGTGGTAGCGAATTAAAGGTTACTTACAGTAGCCCATTGCCCTGCTTCGCGTTTGGCTGCGTCTTCCCAAGCGCGGACCCTCTTGGCTTTTCGGCGTGTTAGCACAACGGCCAAGATGATAAAGATGTAGCTTACTGAAGAGACTCAAGACCTTTCCTTGGAACTTGGTTCGAAGGGTGGTATGTGTTTCACCTATCACGTCGTCCGCCTTGCGAAAAGAGTAAGCTTCGTGGACAAATCCAAGAATGATAGAGGACCGAAGCAGATGTTTACCTTTTCTCTCGCATTTTCGTACTTTTCTAAGACATCGTTGTCGGCACCTTTATCGCGCGCATTCGGCGCCTGCTCAAAACACTCTACCCAGATTTTGATGGAGTTTAGCAGACCAGGAACTTCCGATCGCATGAAGTGAAGAGCCTGAAGCAGCTGTGCTCGTGCTGTGATCTTTCTACAAAAGCGGCGCAGCTCCGGCACCCCACTCTTTTCTATCATATCAACATTGCCCGTCTCGGAATGTTCTTGATATGTAGTGTTCGAAATGCAAAAGACGTCCAGATTTCCATTTGGAATACGCTCTTGATAAGCAGCTCGAAGGCGCTCCTTGACGTGGTTGTTTCGCGCTTCTACATACATCCAATGGCGTCTGCTGAGGTGAGTGGGATGATTTCATGAAGGCTGAGTCTACCGTACCTTCTCTCCAGCTGTTTTCTCAATCTTGTCTCTCTGTTTCGCTTAGCTTGATCAATTTCCTTCTCTAACTTGCTCATCTCTGCGGCCGGTATGACTTTGCCCGCTCCCACGTATGTGCGCTTCGCCGTCAAGACATTAATATCCTAGTAGAGTGAGCATTTTGGAATACTAGGAATTCGCGAAGGGTATGCATACCTCAGATCTGGTGCAAATAACAGCAACCTTCAAGTTCATACCCAGATCTCCCGATTTCTCCCATGCTAGAGGCATATGACGAGCAAGTTCAGAGTACAGCGCCGACTGAAGTGTATTGTCCGTGACAGCACGGGATATTTTCGTCGCAATGAAAACATGATCACAGTTGAGAATGTATTTCTGCGTCGTACGAACTCGTGCTAGATTAGTGTCCTGCAAACCTACAGATCCGTTAGCAGTTTGTCTCGGGGGTTAATGGAAAGAGCTGTACCAGGCAAGTCGGCAAGAACAGCCCCGGTTTTCAAGACTTCCGCGTCTAGATACACACTTTCAGGTGTTTAGGTTAGTTTAGATTCTTACTTGGGACTTGGAAGCATGGGAAGATACCGAATAATCTTGGTGAACGGCCATAGCCTGTTCTCCATGAATATGCTTGTCTTTTCCGAACACTCCTCCACAGTCTCCGCAGTGTCTTCCCAAAATCCAGATTCTCCATTATCTGGCCACTCAATTTCTTTAGTCCACTTCAGAAGTCGTTGGGTGATCTTAGCAGAAGCGCCCTCGGTCATGTTACTTAAAAATTTCCTGCTGAAAGAGTCTTTGTGTCCAAATGCTGCCTCCAGTGCTGACCAAGCTTGCTCGGATTCTTTCTCAATATGTTCCTGCTCGTCTTTACTCGGTTTGTCTTCCTTGGAATGGGGAACAAACGGTTTTCGAAAACTCCATAGGAGCTCTTCAATCAACTCTTCGATCTCAGTGCTGGAAAGATACTCGGCCTCGATCGTAAATGGTGCAGTGTGACTTGGTTTCATTTGTCTGTATTCCATTGCGACGGATGTGCAGGCGCTCCCGTTATCATCCTGTAGTTGCGACAAGTTAGCAGCGTTTCCAGGTTGATCAGTCATTCCACGGTTTGAGTCATATGGCATATGCGTCCACGAAATGACATGCGGGAGGCTTCAGAGTCAAGTCTACGTGTTCATTAATGTTAGAGATAAAACAACTTACAGTTCGGGCCAATTCCGGAGTATGAAGTAATGAGTTTATGAGAGTACTCTTGCCTAGAATGTGTCAAACTATATTGGTACTACGAGTAATGGGAAAACGGGAGGGGACCGGGTTGGGAACACATACCTTCGCCTGACGCTCCCAATATAGCAATTGTCCTGGTAGTCGAGACCTGAGGTTCGCTCAACCTTTTTGCTTCGTCCAATATCTTCGCAAACATCTCATCTTTTCCAACCACAACTCTTAAGGATTTGATTTCCTTGTACAAGTCCATAGCAACCCCTCGACTCTTCTCGAGTGCCTCTTGGAATTCTTCTTCGAAGAAAGGCTCAATCGGCGCTTCTTCATCCTTGACATCGTAGGGCTCGTCCTCATCATCTGAAGCATCGGTGCGGATTGATTCAACGCCAGAGGAGCGCCGGGAATGACTTGGAGGTGAACTGAGATTATTGTTTACTTCCAAGCCATCGGAAGATGGTTCTCGTCCCTTGGTTTCCACGGTTTCGGGAAGGTTATCCGGATCGCCCGTGACGACTGTCTTGCCGTCTTCTTCCAGAGTATGGAGGGGTTGTGGTAACTCGTGATCGGGTGTTATTACAATAGGAGGCTCGGGACTATGAACGGGTAGCTTTGCGACCGGCGAGAAACTTGGCTCCGATAGAGTTGACGATGGTGGGGTAAGCACTAGGCTCCCGGAATGTGGAGTACTGCTGGCAGATGGCGTTCTCGAATGTGCAAATTCAAATGAAAATGTAGATGAAGGAACTTTTGGTGTCGTCTCAGGCGTGAGTATTGGATCTGCTGTAGTACTTGTTGAGGACTGTCCAGAATGATTGGAAGAAGGTCGTGACAGGTGTGTAGTCCCGCGTTTCTTTGGTCGCACCGAGAGCGAAGCGACCCCGCTCTTTGGAGAATCTTTCTCCATGTTTATCAACGTGCTAATTGCGACCGGCTAGAATGGAGTTACCAATATAATACACGACAACTACTGAGGCAATGTATGAATTGAAGTGCACGGATCGGACGAGATAGATTAAGTGTGCTTTTCATGACTATAAAGTACCAGATTACATGACTTCAGCCGTTCCTTCCCCCGAGACTCGCTGTGCCTCATTCTGCATACGTGTGATGCAAGTTTCAGCCCGCAAATCAACATGAAGCGGGAGGAATTCCGGAAAAGGAAATTTCCAGGGGTAAAGATGTCTTAGCGAGGCGTAACCGCTCACAGATACTACTTTGCAGGGAACGACTTTAGAAGCCAACTGTTGGTGTTTCTTATTGCAACTTGGTTTCAAAATCAATTAGTTATCATGTTCTTTGGGATGTTTGACCCAGAGCGTCGGTACCGCTGCGAGTGAAATTATGCAGCCCCCTCACTTAATGACGATAACCTCGGGTTGGATCCGCGAGGACTTTCTCATGCTGCCACAACGGCGGCAGATAATTGTACACACTTTTGAAACGAGCGTTGTTTCTATCTTCTCAGAATTTCGAAACGCAATTGGCATGCTCTCAGTACATCTTCGCACAATTCACATGGTAAAACATATCACTTGGGTCAAGATATGAAATTGAATGGTCTATGAGTTGTAGATAAAACCAGGCAGTTAGTTGATTGATGTTGGAAGGTATTTTCAAATTTGATGCTACCAGAAACGAGAAAGAAAGGGAGCATGATGATGTGGAGTACGGTTAGTCTAGTAGACTACGTGTTCAGAAGCACGAACTGGACAACATCTCGTTGCATCCAGCCACTTGACCAGAAAGAAGATGCTATATGGGAGATAGTAGATGGAAAGTTGCAAAGACCATACCAGTCTCTGTATCGGGATGGCAGATACTGCCTCGTCTCTCTTATCCTAATCACTTGACTTGGAAAGTTCAATTCTAATCCGAGTGAGACGTTGAAATAGCCTTCTCTGGTGTTTAGGAACTCCATTTTGGTATCCCTGTTGCGGAGTCTACAACTTGACGCAGCAGAATAACTGTCCGATAATACTGCTCAACAGTCTCTGTCTCTAACTCGTACGTCTTAGACATTATTCCCACATTTTCCGTCTGGAGCCGCGTAGGGTTGTTGAAGTTGTAAGACTGGATAGTTTCTCGATGGTCTGCTTTTGTAATATCTTGAAGAACTTTTGATCTTTGAATTTCATCACGAAGAAGTTCAATATAGATCTTTATACGATCGAGATCTAACTTCTTCATATACTTTATATATTCGGCCTCTTCCTCGCTGGTAGCATCTGCCTTGATAAGTATAGTAGTGATATTTTCAAAAGCTTCCTGGTGAGCAGGTGTCCGCCACCATCTAGTAATGTTTGTTAACTCTTGATAATTACTCATTGTCAAATGCTTAGTGGGCAGCTCTTTAGCTATCTTATTGCTTAATTTAGAATGAATATACTTCAGAAACTGCCAACTTTCTTTCCTCTTACAATTTCAGCCTAGATAAATATACGAAACTGTATGTTGTTCACTTGGGCCAAACAAGAAATATTTGTTACCATGATTAAACAATGAATAAGCTATAGATCGGTTACTATATCCTTTGTCGAACATATACTTCGAAGTTTCTTGTTAGAGTTGTATTCAATCGGTCTCCTACTCAAAGCTCAACTGTTCCGGCACGCTGCACTCCGCTCTTTTTTTACGATATTAACATTGAGCTTGTAAGATTATTCTTGATATGAGGAGATTGTATGAAACTGCAAAGCAGAAAACCTAGAAGTAGATGCTGCAAATTGAAAGATCCTCGGAGGGGTCTTTGTTACATGGAATCAAAAAGAGTTCACGAAGGCAGACATATAATAACCGAAAGTTAGAGCTAAAACTACATTTTTCACACAATTTATAATAGCTTTTCGATCTAGAAGCGTATCACGATTTCACTCGGTTTTATGGATGAATAAATTGGATAGCTAAGTAAATACTAGGCTACAGCTGATAACTGTTCTCTGTTGAAGAGTGCATAGAAGAAAGTAAGGGCTTGCTGAAAAACAATGAACCATGTAAATGCCCAGTACATGTCTTGAGACGTCGGCCTTCTGGAGTGAAATCTATTGCTGAATACTGTTGATATCCTCCGTCGTGTGCCCTCAAACTGTGCCTTTCTCTTAGATACAGAGAACTTGGCCGGGTCTCTCGTTGCAGTCTACAGTTCTTTGTAAGTATATGAAGATGCCATGAGTTTGTAGGCAAAGTCACTTACTTCCTTGGAATTGGTGACCGGCACCGTCGGTCCAGTAAGCGCAGAATCCACTGTTATGAATGTCTTCCGTGTTCATTGTAGTGCATGCTTCATGGACTTGAACTATATATCACACAATGCATTAGCTGAAGATTTTCTTCACGTGTCAGAGTAAGGCTACCCACCGCCTCTAATGGTATAGACGACGTTATTAGCCACCCAAGTTCCAGCAGCATCTTGAGTCCAAGCGTAGCTGCTGACTGCGAAGGAGACGATGGTAGCGAAAATGGCGGTAGAGAAATGCATGTTGGAAATGTGTTGAGTTGTTGAAAAAGGGGATGGTTGTGATTGAAAGTGCTGAATGTGATGGATGTGTGGAGCGGTTTGCAAAAGATGATGTGTCTGAGTACAGAGAGTTCTTGCTGTAGAGTGAAGGGGAGGTCTCTTTATATACCTTTGGATCTATCTCTTGGTGATCATTTTGGACTAAGCATTCATGCGGTATTTTCGTTTCGATAATTGTCTACAAGCAACTGATACAGCATCCTGTCAAAGAGTCCTTCGCAATGTCCAGATCCGTGCCGTGAACTATCCGTGGTATTGGCTAGTTGTCCTTGTTTTGTTATGCATATACGTCAAATCTGGAAGACTTTCGGCTGAGTGCCTCCTGTCAGCATACACGACGATGGAGATGAGGGTGCTTGGCAAGACCAAAAGCTCTCTTTCTCAGACGAATCAGAAACTTGTGATTGTACTGTTACGTACTGTATTTCTATTTTGTCCATGAAGGGCAAAGGAATAATTAGGTCTAGATGCCCCTTGTCTCTAAGGCAAGGCTCTCGACATAGCCAATATCATATGAGATAGGCATGACTAGCGCAGCACAACTAACCCAAACGACAGACTCTAGATCTATTGGCCAGATGTTTCTGTCAATCATGGGTTTTGCAGATTTAAACTATGGCAACTAGTCCTATGCTCTCTGAGTCTATGTAGTGAAGCATCTTTCACACCAGATACTATACTAGGCTAATAGTACCGGAGTTTTTCTTACGAATGGAAACAATCTACAGCTTGACGTGAAAATTTCGATATCACGGCTCCTACATCGTCTTAATTTCTACCTGTTAGGTGTCGTTGTTACTGACGTATAATTTGGGCTTAGTAAGAGCGCTGACCCTCCAATGTAGATACGCATACCTCTGCCAAGGCGATACTTTTCCCCATCACCTTCATCTTGCATTTGTGGGATTGTTCGTTACATAATTGAGGCTTGCACTAGTACCTGTACCTAGCCTGATACCTTAATTGAACCTTGGTTCTTCGGGTCAGCAAAAAGCGTACCGATTTGTGGCACGCGGCTACTGTGGGCTGTAACTTTCACATTTTTGAGAGCAAAATTAATTCGAATATTTGACCTGAAATTCTGTTATACCTCAATAGTCTAAGGGCAGAAGATGAATATATATGTATATTTATCTTTTTCTTCGTACAATTTCTCCTCAAACACTCTGGTTGCTGTGAACAAAATGGCAATGCTCGGTAACCTAGCCTGTGCCACAGATGGGCGTATTTTTTCTGACCCGAAAGGCTTGGCTTTCTTACCAAGGCTCAGATGGGGTATGTCAGTTAGTGACTGTCATTTGATTCATTGTTTTGATGTAACCCATAAGCATCCCATCTCAATAACTTAGCCATGCACGTTATTCTGCATGAAGGGGGCTTCCTCCTGGGATTGTTAGAGATGAAATGTTGGTATATTAGGCCTGATCTACGAGCTTCTACCCTGGATACGCGGGGAAATGGACACCTGCCAAAAAGAATAAACGACGAGATGGATGGCGTGGAAGAAAGGAACACATCAAGGATTTTTACGTTAGCAGACCGAGTGGTGCAGTTACTACCTATCGTTTGTGCGATGAAATGTAAATCCACGTATTCGTACATAGCCATGTATGCAAATGACCAAGTAGAAAGAAGCCCACTCATAAGCCCAGAGCTGGCAATCCTTGGGTGCTGGCGATCAACTCAAATGTATACTAATATCAGAAGTGGCACTGCCTCATCATGCCTTGCATATTAATCTTCGCCAGATCTGACTTCACTGACTTCACATTTGAATCTGTACTAAAAGTCTTTGAGGGATTACTCGCAAGTGACGACAGGCCGTTCGCCAAGAGATCCGCGAGACTAGGATTGACCCTTCCAGCAAGATTGCCCCCGACAGAAGGCCTTTTAGCTTGTAAACGACCCGACGCACTAGTTTCATTCACGGGGACGTGTGTAGGGCCGCCACAAGAGCAGCTCTGCCAGTGGTACACATGCCCCGGAAATACTTTGACTAGAGGGGACAAGAAAGCAAGTCTAGCGTTTCAGAGTCTATCTCTCAAAATGTTTGCTTTATTAACCATAAGATACTTCCGCTGGCGTGGAGAGTCTTGTCATCGGTCTTCACTTCGAACACGAAGAGTCGTCATTCATAACCGCCGCGAAAGCAACAGGCGGAACATAGAGACATAAAAGTTACGAATAATAAACAAAACGGAAAAGGAAAAGGACATGCAGAGAAATTTGAAGCGTAGTAGCGAAGTCAAGCGTTCAAAACCAAGGTATAGAACTTCGTTACAGGGAGATCAGAAGCTTGAGAGGGGTTTGGATATGCCGTAACAAGTCCCCTGAAGGTGCGTACTTCGCCTTTATCGTCGCCAGAGAAGTTCCATAGTATATCAACACGACAAATTCCCAAATAATCAGCAATTCCCAGTGCATCTATATACTGTGACCCGACTGTTTAATTCAACACACACTCCCACCTGTTCTCCAATCACAAATTCCTAGCCCATCAAAACTTCCCCCTGAACCGGTACCGGCAAAACCCCCACATTTCCTACAGCCTGCGGGTTCCAAAACACAAACTCGCTGTCAACCTGCGTCTTAATTCCCAGCAAACGATCGTACGTCTGCGGACAATAATACATCTGCGCCGCTTCCACAGGGGTTAGATTTGGGTCGATGTAATTCGCATACCCAGAGAAATTTCCATTCGGCTGTGCACAGAATACTGCATCGTTCATTCCCTCAATCACATCTGTGATGCGGTCATCCCAAGGGGGAAGATGATTCGGCGTGTATCCGTAATTCTGGAATACCCATAGCGCATCCTCGTCAGCGTAAGCCGAGGATGATGAACCGATGCGAGGACGGCTGATGGCGGAGTCTTGGGCACCGTAGAGGTTGATTATGGAGAAGTAAGGTATTTCGGGAGATTGGTGGGAGAAGATGTAGGAGAAAAAAGAGTGGACAGCGTCGGGTGTTAGAGGTGAGTTGTTTTTTGTTACAATTGACTTGACATAGAAGGTATCGTGAATATTGTAACCATAGAGTGGCTCTCGCAAAGGGTCGGGTGCTGCTAACGTAGCGAGAGTATCTAGCCAGGTAAGCTGAGTGATGTTTTGCGAGTCGATGATGAAGCCGGATACCAGTTGGGGAAATACGACGTCGCGGAAGAATCCAAAGTCGCAAAAAGTGCACATACCAGTGATGTGTAGACCGCCATCACTGTTGACATTGAACCCAAAAGATATGTTTGGCGTCAGAAGAGAAGATCCCAAGACGAACTCTTGCGTCTCGAGGAAAGCGGATGACACTTCGTCTACGCTGGCTAGTGTTGAAGAGAGATCCGCTGTGAAGTAGGTAACATATTCTGGAGCTGCATTCGTCTGCATGTAGAAATGTGTAACAATACCGAAACCTTCCGCCGCCCCTCTGAAAGCATACCACAAATCATTGTGCTCTGTCGCAGTGACATGGACGAATGATCCATTCGCAAGAACAACATCAAGTCCGACAATTGTGTCGAGTGCCAGACCCCAAAGGCGAGAGTCGTATTCATATCCTCCGTGTGTTGCATGACCGCCGATTCCAACTCCTGGGCAAGTCCCGTGCGGCAATGCACGACCTCCCTGCTCGTGTATTCCTAAAGCAACGTTTCCTAGTCTTTGGCCGGATCCTATCTTTGCGATATATGTTCCTGTTGCATCATGTCAGCAGCCGAAGCATTTGTCGCGGACAAGAAATTCTGGAAATTTAAAGATGGAAGATAACAACCAGTGACCTCCCATGATAAACATACCTTGATCAACCAAAATATCACTAAAAGCACTCATGTCAACAACAACGCTCCCGTTCTGTCCTCCAATCGAGTAGCTCGCGTAGCTATGTCCTCCACCTCTCGGCTGGACTTTCAACCCCGCTGTCGCGGCGCATAAAACCGAGTCCGCCACCTGCGACGGATCAGTTGGAATAGTGACTGCCGTCGGTTCATAGGGTAAACGAAGATTGTACGGTCTCGTCAAATCAGCCCATTCAGGATTGCCATTCGTTGCATAGGGTACGGAGCGACTTCGCAGGCATGATTCGAGTATCCCTGCCGAGTCGGTTGCTGGAGAAGTTGTGCATGCCGAAGAGGCTGCCACAATTGAGAAAAGGGTAAGCGGGCAGAGTAACTGCATTTTGGTTGGTTAGTAGCGATGCTTGATATGCTGTCGAGTGGGTCACATCCTATCTTATACTAGTGCGTGCCTTGTTTGCAGCGGCTGCATTCCTCGCGATGGCGCATTCGCTTGCGGCCAGGGGAAGCATGACGACGACTTGAAGACGGATGCGGCTACTCTGCAAAAAAACATCGCCAATTCCGAGTATTTTTCAACACGCACTCAAATGTACCCGGTGAAAGAAAGATTAGAAATTCTAGCTCTTCATGGTAGTAACGCTTCTCGTGTTAGTGACATGGCCGCAATGGGTGCTTCGGATTTCGAAAAGTGTGATGCATCGAATTCGGGTGCTTCCACGTGTACTGCAGTGCTGAATTGTTGAAATCGGTTTGATATTGTACACAGAATCTAATGTGAGCCCTAGATATCTAAAAATCATCTTTACCTTTCACCATAATGCCACCCGCGGCCCGCCCATATATACCAGAACGCCATTCTCATCTTATCATGTGTTGAAGTGACAAGAAAGAATCATTAAACTACTGCCTTTTGCATGCCGGTGGCTTCATCAGCCAATATGGTAACACCTTTTCGTTTCTTGAGGACATTCTCGATAAATGCTTCCCCAGCTTTATAGGAGCTCCTTACTAAAGGCCCACTGGCACAATATAGGAAACCCAAGTCAAGTGCGCGCTGACGCCACAACTCAAACACTTCAGGTGTAACATATTCTTCGACTTTCATATGGCGCTTAGTCGGGCGCATATATTGACCAAATGTAACGACGTCGACATTGACTTCTCGGAGATCTTTTTTCGAAAATAAATTAGCGCAGACAACAATGCGGACACAACAAACGAATACGTACCTTTCAACGTTTGCCAAAGTTGTTCTTCGGTCTCGCCCAGTCCGAGCATAATACTTGTCTTTGTGATCAAGGATGGTTTGGCTTTTTTGGCTGCGTCGAGGACTTTGAGACTCTGTCGATACTTTGCTCGTCGATCACGAACGAATGGAGTTAAGTCTTCGACTGTCTCCATGTTATGCGCGTACACGTCCAAACCACTGTCAGCTACCAGACCAACCATTTCTAGGTCACCTTGATAATCGCCTGTTAATGCTTCCACCAACATATCCGGCTTCTTTTGTTTAATTTTCATGATCGTCTCTGCAAAGTGCCTCGCTCCTCCATCGACAAGATCGTCTCGATCAACAGACGTGAGAACGACATAGCCTAGACCCCACCTTGAGAGGGCTTCTGCTGTATGTTCCGGCTCATGAGGATCCAGAGGAGGTGGCGCTTTTGACGTCTTTACACTGCAGAAACGGCAGCCTCTTGTGCAAGTATCTCCCATCAGCATAATTGTCGCAGTTGCGGCACTCTTGTCGCTACCACCCCAGCAATCCGAGATGTTCGGACATCTTGCTTCTTCGCACACAGTATGTAGATTGAGGCCTCGCAGATCCTTTTTGATTTTTTTGTAGTTTGAATTATCTGGAATTGGTGTCTTCAACCATTCTGGCAGTCGGGTAATCTGCCTCTTCTTTCCTGGAGGGCCAACCATTGCAGTTCGTAATTCGAGAGCATCTTCGGATGTCATAGGCTTCTCTGGAAGACCCACGAATTCAGAGAACGAAGGAATCGCATTGACAGTGTCCTTGAAATATGTAGGACGTCTTTTCGTGATAGGGTCTGGCTTCGATCCATCTGCTTCAGTGGCGAATAATCGTGAGGATGAAGAGAATGCGAGAAGATTTCTGGATGCATGTCTCAATGGAGGTGCATTGAGACACCTATACCTAGGGATTATTGAGGCCATAACCAAAATCTCGGTATAAAAAGCTGGGGATTGCAGTACTGACTGTCGCTGTTGGGAGGTTGAGCTTTATTTTCTTGCGATTGTAAATCGTATCGCTTACATAAGGATAAGCCCGCAATCGCCCGCTTTAAGCCGATATCATGTGATGATAAGACGCTACCTCACGTGTCCCTTTCTCTGCGACTTTTAACTGTTCAAAACCACCAACTTCCATCTCACACTCCTTATCTCACTTCGACTGTCAGATTTCTGGATTTTCGACAGAAGTCGAGCTCTTTTCTAGTCCTTACGCTTATCAAAGCACACCTCAGATTTTGTTTGATTTCCCGGCGGTTTCTGTATAGGATTACAAGTGATTTGAAAGAACTACATATCGGGTATAAAATAGTTACGATACGACTAAATGCCGTGAATTTGGCTACCAGCGCCTTCCTATGCGAAAGTCTCCCTCTGAACTCCTTCTCACCATTATCATACCCTTATAATCTCTTTAGTGGCACCGTCGTGGCATCATTTGCAGCGACCTGTCCCAATTTACCTCCATTTACTCGCTGCGCTGGAACATTGGCTGTGGCCACCTTTGCAGCTGCTTTGTATGTTCCGACGTTTTGGGTTGAGTTGCTAGAGCAATCATTAGCCTTCACTCTTAACCTCGGAATACTCTTGTCTTACCCTGCGTTGATCGTCATGACCATCCCCTCCTGGCAATGTTTGCCTTGTGCGCAGTACATATATATCGGCTTCGTGTCGTTGATACTGACATCGAATGTGGTCACCATGGTCTGATTGGCGCCTACCGGGACGAACCCGCTGTGAATTGCATTGGCGATTGGCATGCAGGGTGCTTCGGCTGAAGACTGTGTTACGGTATGGTTTCTCATTGAAAACTGGAATTGAACAGTGTCACCGGGATTGGCGATGACCTCTTGAGGAGTGAACACCAGCAGAGAACTGTTTGTTGATCCCACTACGACAGTGTGGACTTTGGCGTTTGCTGCGCTAGGATCCTTTGCTACTCATCGTTAGGTCATGACGTTGCATCTGGGTTTGGAGACATACTGCCTGCAACAAAGGTAGCCGCTAGTAAGGTGGCAAAAGAGAGCTGGGTGAGATACATGATGATTATGGGACGATTAACAAGTAGCACAATGTTTTTTAATTTCAAATGGCCAAGAGGAGCTGGGACAGCGATTTTATATCTGCGGTTCGGAATGAACGACGGTCTTGTGTGCTGGCCCTAGTGGACCACATCAGAGAAAATTCGTCAGGATCTTTTACTATTTCTTAACCATCGCCCCAGTGTTTCCATCTCATCAGGGGAGAGTATACTGTTCTCGGTCCCGCTGATGCAGGAATAGACGGCTGTTTAATGCGGGATGTCGATAGCCGTGGAGGGACTCTTCATTAAACACCAACCTTAATCTCTGAAGCTTGATTGAAACTGCTAGAGACTGAAACAATGTTGTTCTATACAAACACTCGGAAAGATTTCCAATCCTGTCCTTTTTCGAAACAATTTTATGGTCAATTTTGGCGCCCGTGCCTGGAAGTCTGTGCGCGGGCGGCTTGAACATGCGATTGAAGCCTCACCCACAAGATCCGATGTTTGATGCTACACGGTAGTAAAAACATGAAACAAGCATGAGGCGCAAAATTAGACGTCATCATCATTAAAGGCTAAATTTTATCACTGTCAATTGGACCTGAATTTGCTGCGCCTTGACAAGACGAGTAACCGTCAGTACCGGTTGGTGTATTCCACTAAGCCAGGCGAAAAAAAGTGTTTTCAGCCTTCTGGAATATTGGAAGCTATTCCATATGCATGGCTATTTTAGCCAGTGCGTTGGACTGGGGTTTTCAATGCTATGCCGAATAGTGCCAGGTGTCGAATCAGAGACGTTGGGGCAAACTTTGTCGCCTTCATGGCAAGTAGTGCCTGTCCTAAGAACGCCATAGAATCTCTGCATTTCTCTCTCTGTCTCCCACACTCTTGTATAAATTATAGTAGCAACAACAAGGTCACCCTTTCTGCCAGCTCCAACTTCAGATGACACCTACAGAATTTCTTGTTCTGAATCTCACGGTTGTGCTAGGACACGTTCCGCTAGCTAGCAAGAGACCGTGTAATCGTCCCATAAGTCAATATTTGATTGCAGAACAATATTTTCTGGAGGCAATATTTGCTTTACTCGACTGATGAGTCCAAAACTTCGATCCGCAAGACGGCAGATAGTCGTATGATATTCACGACTACGAGAAGGTAGCGATGTAGCACCAGTGGCTCCACGAATGGTCTAATCCTAAGGGGAAACGCCTCTCGGTAGCAGATTAAAGGATCGCGACTTCCAAAGACGATCAACTCTGTAGCTTGCGTTAATTTGATTGAGCACATATATATTTCTGGTTCGTGTAGACTTCAGAGTCAGCGCGCAAGGGATGGATGATGTCGAGGAAGTTTCAGCAGAGTGCAGAATCCCTAGGGTCGACGCAGTGTAGAGCTCGAAGAGGCTTCGAAAATCTGCAGCCAGGAACTTCACTTAGTATGTTCTTCGTCTGATTTATTGGGGGCAGTGGTTCTTCTAGGGAAAGCACGCAGAACGCGGTAATGGATGTTTCCTGCCGTTGGCTATGCCTGCCATTTCCACGAAATGATTGACGGATTTTACACTGAGGATGGAAAGAGCAATCCTCTTTGCCCTCACAGATTGCCCAACCTTTAATTTGCATCAATGTTCTTCTACCTGAGCATTTTCTTCTTGCGCAATCCTTCACACGATAATTTTCCTTTTTGGAACGATCACCGTGTACCAATTTTGCATATTACTTTTGTTTCATTGTTCATAAAACCTCCATTCAAATTTATCATCTATACGTTAAGTCATCATCTTTTAGCCCTCAAAGCGCTCGTCACATGTCTCTTAGCGGTCCTGCCGACTTTTCGGAGGCCACCGAGTATGGTGACACGGGGACGACTTCAGCATGGTGGTCCGACGTCCGCCTAGAACCTCACTGGAACAGGACGGAGCTTAGAAAGCTGGAAGAACGATTCGAAAAATGGTTCCAATGGCGAATGGGACTGTTACGCGAGTTCACTTACGCGCTTGAAAGAATCGAAATTCATTTCCAAGTGGAAGTAGCTCGCGGTCTCAAAAAGGTACCCGATCGAGGCACTGCGGAAATGTTTCGTGAATACCGTGATGCGATTCGTAATCTAGAAGCGGAAATCAGAGATCCAATTGGAGGACTTGTGGTCACCGTTAATCGTACGTATAAACCCTCCCACTTGCATTTGTCTTTCACTTTTCTCGTTGAGAAGAGGAATTTAGGTCTGGGGCTGAAACTTAACAGGTGCTAGGACTCTCATTGGTCTCCCGCCTTTTAAAATTGATGCCTACGGTCTATCTGTGCTTAGAGTTATCCTCGATTACACCGCGGTCGACAGAGATCTCCATCATTTCGACAACCCGGCCGCGATCATGTCGCATCCGGTGTATCGATTATCTCCACAAACATCTCGAGGCAATGTCCCCCCTGCAAACTGCGTCGCATCGCCAGCCCGACAGCGCTGCCCCGGGGAACATACCAGGTGCCAGTAAAAGACAGGCAGATATCTATTCCTCCTCACAGTGCGATATCCCTCCGTTGTCAGAAGAACAGAAAGCGAGAAGCCGTCGAGTAGGAGATGTAGACCTGAAACGCTGGGAACCAGTATTTGACATTGGTAGTGGAGAGTAGAGAGGAAGAGAAGAGGAAGGGAAAGATGTGATGGTTTTGCTGCTGTATATATAATTATTGTTCACAAATAGTATATGAACCTGGATAGTCAATCACAGACTCTATGAAACTCACCATAAAGTCGGCTGCTATTTCTGTGACCATCAATCAAAAACTTTCCCTGGAGTTTCTATCGTGGCCTGTGATAGGTCGAACTTGATACATACTTTCTAGTCCCACGTCAAATTTTGTAATTTGCACTTTTCAAGAGATCTATGCTTGTAATTTATAATGCAATTTCATCTAACGCTTCTTGATTGATCGTGCTCGAGTATCCTAAAACATTCCTACCTATGGATGACTTAAGTTGAGTCAAGGTACTAGTCAAACACGTGGGAATCAGGTCGTTAACTTACTTTAAGCTGTAGAAAGAACCGATTGATCAGGCCAAAGTAATTAAAAGCTCTGCACGCCAAGTGATCCTATAACTGTCGTGCCATCTCACACCACCCCATTATCTAGAAGATCACCACATATGAGGATAGATAAATGCGAAAAAATGATAGTCGGTTTCTTAGTATCACCTCTTCAGCTCTCTAAGAATATAAATTGAGATCTTGTGAAGCTACCCGAAGTTGCATAACGTGCTACCTAGTACAGAAGAGCTGTTACATGCGTTGTAACAATGATATCTTGGAGTAAATTTCCATTTAGATTCTTTTTGCTCACGGATGTTGCACAGTGCACTCCAGCATATACATCTGAGGTTACGTGATTTACAATTGAACATACAGTAGCTTCGTACATTCGTTGAACGCCCTCAAACAAGCTGGCTTGTAGATATAAATTCTTGAAATGTTAATCAACTTCTGTTTTGAAACGTTGATTTCTTTAACCTACCAAGGGGAATATCCATAATGGCTACAAAACAATATGCATTAGCGGAGGTGATGACGGTTGCCCAACTGCATCCATTTTACAACGAAGATGTCAAATATCCACTCAACCTAGACGAAATTTCGAGTCTTCTGGAGTTGGGAGTCGATCAAAAGAAGGAGCACAATATTAAACACCAGCCGTTGCTTCACAAAAAGACACTGTAAGAGAACTTCGAACGTTTGAATCACAGGAGGATGTTGATGGACTGACTTTCATCAGGTACAAGGCAATCGAACGGCTTACAAATGATTTAGACCCACGGAATACTTATCGGCAAGGTTGCTACATCAGCATTACTGGCGGCGGTTCCGGCGGGGTTCCTATGATGTTTGCCGTTGATGCGCATGAAAACCGTCGACAAAGAGCTCAGATGGGACATTTCTTGAAGTTGTGTGGCGTTCTTGATTCCGTAGACATGGTTTTAGCTACCCATTTGGCAGGAGGGTTTTATAGGTACTTATCTCTAGCCTGGGGGAATGATGGTGTGGATAATCTAACTAACAAGCCACAAGGTCCCTTGATCTAATGACAGAAATTGTTGAGAATTCGGGGGCGACTGCTTTCAGTGCCGGAGCCTACATGGCCTATCCTGAAGTTGTCAGGTGTCTATCGCGCTATCATGTCAACGTACTTACTGGAGATAGTGGTCAGGTGGTTCAGGTCATTCACCATATATCCATGCTGCCACGGGAGGACCGCAAGCACATCATTCTGAATAAGATCATATACACCTCAGAATCTCTAACGACTTCACAAAGAGAGTTCATTAGGACCGTACTAGGCGATGTTAAGATATTTTCGGTCATGGCAAGTTGCGAGGCAGGGCCGTGGACACTCAGCAGTCCTGATATTACCGGGGAACATAATTTAACAGGAAATAGCACCAACTTCGTTTTCGACACAAGAAGCATGCGCATCGAGATCTTTTCTCCGTCCGCCTTGGATGACCCTGATGGATCTTCGCCTTTTATGCATTTGCTTTCTGAAGGACAAACTGGCATTATCGTGCAGACCTCACTCCAAAGACTACGCAACCCACTAGTACGCTATGTCTCTGGTGATATCGGCTCGGTTCATCCGCTTCCAGATTCAGCTTGCGCTGTGATTCCCCGGAGCGAGCGAAAGCATCTGCGTATACTACGCATGCAAGGACGTGATAGTCGCTTCAGTTTTGAATGGTATGCCGAGTATTTCGAGTTCCAGAGGATAGACGCCTTCATGCAAGCGAAAGAGCATGGTGTTCTCCAGTGGCAAATCATTTTAGGCCGTTCAGAGGATACACCGCAGGCAACCCTGGAAATTCGTTTCCTACGGTGTCCTCCTCGCGACGGCATTATATCTGATGCGAGCTTCCTGAAATTGGTCGAAACCTTTTTTGTCGTGTTGCCAGAGAACGAACATCTGGTACGAATCGTGTTTCTAGATAGTTTGAAAGGCTTTGAGCGAAGTAGTACCGCAGGAAAAGTTATTAAATTTGTCGATCGGTGGAATGGAGGCTTTACTGCGCGTTGAAGAACTCTCTGCGTGTCATAAATACGGAGAAAAAGAGTCAAGACAGCACGCTGGACAAGCAAGTATGAGGCTAGGAAGAACATGCATCAGAGCAGAAATCAACTAAGAAAACTTTCAATTCTTCTGTTACACAAAACATGAACGCTGCTTGCATTGAAACAGTTGATGATTTCAACTCATTAACGCAAGTCGCAGTGCAAATAGTAGCAAGTTATTATATTTACACCGATAATCACTGATCAGCTCCTCCTGTCCCTGAATTCGGTGATGAGCTCCTAAATCATTCCATTTCTCTAGGCTCGTAAGAATTTAAACATTAAATTGCCTCGGAAGATGATAAATTTCTTCCCATACTGAATTAATATGCATAGTAGAATCATAGCACTGCTATGTACCACAAAAAACAAATTCCGCAGGACCCAACTAGTTACAGATTATAGACAGCCAGAAAATTTTACTCCCGAGAGCTTTTTAAATGTAATTATAGTACTACACAGCTTCTTCAGAAAGCCCTAGAGACCCGTGAGGATTTCTGGGACCTAAAAGGCAGAATGCAAGAACAGCAGTTATGAGATATAAAAGACCTATCAACGTCAGTGAGGAAATCTAAGTAAAGCCAAATAAAAACTGATTTTTCTCACCCCAAGCACAGTTCATCAATTCATATCCAACCACAGCCTTCAAAGAACTGCCCATGATGGGTCCAATCATCATTCCAAGGGACACAGCAACGTCCGTCATAGCGAATACTCGTGATACACTCCCCTGAGGGCCGAAAACGCCCGGAGTCATTTCTTGCCGCTCTTTGGCAGCATCTGCAGGAGTTTTCCGTTACTTAAGTACCAATATCTGAACAAAGAGGGGAGTTTTGCTTACCGGCAAGTTCTGCGGGGGCGATACCAGATACAAATGGCCGTAAAGTACCTATAGCAAGGATAGATGCTATATACAGCTTTCCATCAATTTGTGGGATATCACCTGAAGGAATATCTCGACCGGCGACACCCAGCAGCCCTAGTATTACTGCTTGGATAATGGAACACACTACCACGGGAGGTCGTGCTCCAATTCTGTCGCGGACCCAACCAGCAAATGGGCCGATCAGAACTCCCGGAACGACAAGACCTGCAAAAAGAAGACCGACAGCGCGGAGACTCCATCCAAATTTCTGCTGGACTTGAAAAGGAAGCGTCGCTTCAAAGCTCGTAGTCACAGATACACTGGTGAATACGATCAATAGACAGGCTACGACGCGACCATCGCACAGCATGATACGCCAGAAACTGCCCGCACTAGGCGGATCTTCTAAATTCTCGCCCCGGGAATCTGGGCTATCAGTGTCCGTATCATCGTCAGACGAAGACAGTGACATCTTATATGGTCTCTCCATCATAATCAACCGCGCTAGAAGGTCTATTATTAGAACTATAAGCGGAATTGACCACGTCACCCAATACCCTGCTGTCTCTATAAGCAAGCCCGAGACCACTGGTCCAGTGACTGTCCCAGCATTTGCAAAAGATATCATCAAACTGATTCCAAAACCTATAGCGTCTCTGCTCAATATATCTGTGACTGTAGCGAAGCCAACGATCCAAACCGCAGACCCTGCGATACCTTGAATCACACGGCCTAAAATCAGTACCGGTACAGATGTAGCGCCAGCAACCATAAAAGTGCCGATAATGCAGAAGCCAAGAGATAGTAACAACGATTTCTTGCGGGACGAACTCTTATCGGCTAAGTGTCCGATTATGGGGCTGAAAACCACAGCAACCGCGCCATGGAGAGCCAGTACTGCGGAGCTCAACGTTTGTACTTGAGATTCCTCAACGTGGAGGCGGTTCTGAAGCATGTGACCAAGAATGGGGACCAGAAATCCATAGAGAAAAGTCTCTAGATGATATTAGTCAGTTGTTGGATTTGCTTTAGACGGAGGGCGGACAAACCGGCAAACAATGCGATTGCAATGGTCATGAGGACAAACCATCTCGAGGAACGCCATCCATGACCTATGGGCAAAGATATCGTGCAGGAATCCTTCATGTTGATGAAATTTTGGACCCGAAAATAAAGTTGGGAGCTGCATAGAATATCATTGTAGGAGCATATGTAGTGTAAGCTACAGACTCACGGTTTTCATCTAGTTTTTCTTATTGAACATACTTCTAATCTGAATAGAGCTAGCCCAGATCTAAATTATTCGTTATTTTTGTTTGAAGTAGCTATAACTAATTGGCTAGATAATGAGGTAACATTGGGGTTGTTATCCATTATCCATTAAAGGAAGTTGCTGTATTTACACCGGCTCAAATATATCGTTTCTAGCTTCTCAGATGTAAAACCTACCTTGTTTCCAATACCCTACTAGTTAGATTTGGGGATACTTGTAGCAAGGAACTGCATATTGAGGTCAGAGGCTTTAGTAGCTCAATAGACTGTGAGATTTATATCATCCGTATTACCGAGTCTCAAACTGCGATCCTAGGTGAAAAATTCTGCTAAATAAAGTGTACACAAAACTAGTGATAGCCGTAATTCTTGCGGAGTACCGTAAGCCATCGGGCTGCAAGCTGAGTGAGATCTTTTCAAGTTGAGCTCGCACTTACCTCTCTTTGAAGAAGATTGGACAAGTTTGAGTAGTACTAACAGCCAGCCTTGTTTTATCAAAATCCCGATAAATAAGCGTCCGGGTAAGGGGGGGTATTCAAACTATCCTTGCATATCCACTTCGTTCATGCGGACTCATGGATTACTTACAGATTTACAGATATTTGCTCGATATCTGCAGATCATCTCGGTATTACTATAGTTGACTTTCGGCAAAGCCTCGTAACGCGTCATGTCTAGTTAATCAATTGGTTGTTCTTCGTAGTCGTACGATATTTACATCTGTAGTGTTCCAGTAGCATAGTAGTGCATGGAAACGTGACACTCTTACCTTATCTAGGTGGGTACATATTGCTGTTCACAGTCTAGAGATCATCTAAGACAGTACCACTTGGGCAACACGCTTTGGCCGGCTACTGCATGTATAGTTACATTATCAGCTTTCTGTAAAAGTTTAATTCATCTAGACTGCCACCGTGAATATGACTGGTCGGTAGCGAAATGTTGCAACGACTACACTCATAATACACCGTGGCACGTGGAGGTGTATCCAGATTATGATATAAGGAAATGTCCAATGCCTAAGGAGGGCCATTCCAACTTCTTTGCCCATTACTCAAAAAGGTGAACTGGATTTACGGTGTCCTCACTACAATTTCTCTTTACAACAACCTACCTACAATGCATCGACTTTTTCGTGCTGGTTACGCAACTCAGGCGGTGGCTGCAAGCCACTTTCCTCGGACCCTGCCCATCCGTACGACCCGAATATACTCTTTGCTTTGATTGTGTAATGCTGACCGAAAGTAGGAGATCAAAGGATATCCAGTCTCGTCCCATTGATCGATGTTGCCAAGCCGAGTCTCGCCTCTCACGCCTCGCACTTGAAGGCAGTTCATGAGACACTCGAACAAAAAGGGATCCTTCAATTGCAACTGGGATTCGAAGATGACGAAAGCACTTATCTGCAAAATTTGATCAACCATCTCCATCTGAACCATGGCCACGGTCTTCCAATAACTCACAGTGCCGAACGCGGATGGTTCTGGGATGTGCGGCCTTCACCGACGAGCTTTCAAAGTAATTCGCACCAAGCTCGATCTGAGACTATGCTCCGCTTTGACTGGCATACGGACTGTAGTTATGAGCATGATCCGCCTCGATTCTTTGCTCTTCAGGTTATTCAGCCTGATCGTCGCGGTGGTGGAACTTTGTCGGTACTGAACGTCGATAAACTCCTCACCTTGCTCTCTCCATTTGCACGAGAGTGGCTTTCTCGTCATGAGTACAAGATCATTGTTCCTCCTGAGTTTGTTAAGAAGGAGGGTGAGCAGCATATTGTGGGAAATTTGCTTGCCGCGAACGCGGGGGGACATGGTAGTTCCTTGCGTTTCCGGGAAGATATCACGATCCCATTAACTCCTAATGCTACTAAGGCATTGGATGAATTGAAAGACATTCTTTACAGCAATGGAGTTCTAGAAGGACAACTTCATTTGCCTGCAGGGAATCTTCCTCGAGGATCAATTATCATGATGGATAATAGGCGATGGCTACACTCACGCAATGAAGTGAAAGATCCAAATCGACATCTCCGACGAGTCAGATGGGACTCTAGAGAGTTTGAGAGCTCTAAGTCAGAGGCTTAGGTGGCGTTTTGATGGCGGACTGTATAGTTTCATTGTCAATTTACTTAGGAATTAACAAATTAGATCCGGTAACCATGAGCCACGTGTATTTTTGTACAGAAAATCGGGACAGATTCCGAATGAAGACTTTATTGTGATACAAATTACTTCATTATCGTGGCATTGTAACACAAACGACGTGATGAAAACAAAGTTTTCATTTCGCAGCACACCCGAGAGGCGGCTAACAAGAATATACTATTAGTATTATCACATTGTACAATCTCAAAGCTTGATCTTCGCACGCACATACCATCTCGAAGTCTCATCTCCGGTAGAGCCAATCCACTGCATATCCCCTAGGCGGCGATTTGTGAACACAGCTCCTATAGACGGAGTTGTAGCTTGTAACCAATCACGGCATTGGCTTCTTTGTGTATCAAGGTATTGTACAGGCCATGCATCCAGGGTTTTCAGCTAAGTACAAAATCTTCAAGTGTAGATCATAGCCTTGTCATGACACAGCCGAGGTAGTTAAGTTCCCCTTTGAAAATAGTGGAGATATAGCTTGATCTCGGTGTCATTAAGAATGTAAGACAATATCAGTAATCAAAGCCCTAACTGGGACCTTGTACCGCACTAGCAGAATCGAAGTAAACGATAGAAACCTCCAATGCCTAGAATTTGTGAATTGCGGTCACCTGATATGGATTATAGTAGTTGCTTAATGAGCTATTTGCAGAAGCTGTTGAAGTAAGGCCGTTGGATATTGTCACTTTTAAAACTAAGATGATCAAATATTCGTAGTCCATCTTTAGTTTGAGCAGATATTTCGTTGTAATTTTCACTTGGTTAATTTAATCACAAAGCTCTAACGTTCTAAGCATAGTTTCTGGAATTGGTCGATGGTGTCACCCCGATGTTGTGATATGCGAGCTCGGGTGCGACTACGCCTGACTCGGATATAAACCCAACATCAATATGACAATAACACGCCAAAATGCCGGACATGCGCTTTGAGTGAATTCTAACCCGCAAGCTATCATGTAGGAAGGGAAATACAAAAGTGTATCTCTGCAATGAGTAAAATCGTTCAAAATTGAGAGTCACGGTCGTTAACTTAAGATTCATCAAAAGAATGGAACGGTCGAAGCGTCTGCCCAAAGCCAGATCATTGATGGTCTCATACATTACCAGCTCCAAATTATTAGTAAGGATCCTTGAGGGTGGGAGAACGACAAACCCTTCTTGTCGCAGACACAGTCCCAAAATCGCTCGGCAACATCAAAGGGGGACATATGCATTGCCTCATATCCATCCGCTCTACTGTCAGTGAATCAGCTTCATGTCCGTGATCTTCGAACCTCTAATGGACTAAGTGTATGTTCCACGAAAAGCATCACTGACAAAATCCTAGCCTTCAAATGCAACCCGTACAGAATGCTCTTGAGATTGCTGGCAGATACGGATGTCAACTTTGACTGTGCATCTCTTGCGGAGATTGAGCAAGTTTTCGAAGTGGGACTGGATGCACGATGCATCATCTTCGCCCATCCGTGTAAATCGCAATCTGCAATAGAAACAGCTGCAACACAGGGAATCCGGTTCCGGTGGACTGACTGCCCTTGATAGCGGCGATGAGTTAGACAAGACACAAAGGATCTGCCCCGATATTGAGCTACTGCTGAGTATCTGTGTTCCAGATCTTGGTTCTAACATCCCCATGAACTCGGTGCTTACATAGAATTCACATGGCCGTTGCTCGATCTCGTATATTGGGACTTAAGATTATCGAAGTCAGCTTTCCTATTGGTAGGATCTGTTTCTAAGATTCGTTCAGAAACCCTGACGTAGAGGGAAGGCATAATCAACTTACGAATTCAGGCTCGGGATCATCGGATACCAATGCCTTTGTCCCTGCGGTCCACTACGCTAGATGTGTCTTCGAAGAGAGCAAAGAACTAGGATTTGCTATCCACATGTTAGACTTTAGCGGTAGTTTCGAGGAAGAAAGTTTCGGAACCATGGCATGTACCTTATGCGAGGCAATCGCCCGTAAATTCCCCATCCCAATCATTGTGATCGCCGAGCCGGGACGATTCTACGCCCGTGGGTTCTACACGATGATCTGTGAAGTTATCGCTCGTCGAGCTCCCACAGGCACGTCGGAGTTAAAGACACCGGACATGCTGTACATGAACGACGTTATCTATGGATGTTTCAGTCCATGTTGCGCTGAGAACGTGATCTTTGTCCAGCAATTGACTGAGCTGCAAGGTGAACACGGTCTAATCCCACGGAGATTGGAGCCTCATCGGTATTCTACTTGGGGTCCAACGTGCTGCGGCATTCATTTCATCTCCAAGAACCTTCTGATAGATCGGGAGGTTGTGATTGGAGATTGGTTGAAATTCCGCAACATGGGAGGTAAGCGCTCTTATCAATCTCTAGATGTGTGGAGACTTGCCTCGCTCGGGGAAGCAATCGAACTGATGCTAACAGGGCCGGCCCGTATTACTAGCGTGTACAATCCCGATTTCAAATCAGTTCTGTGGGTCTTCACATAACTATAAATTATCTATGCTGAGCAATTGATACACTATCATGGGGCATAGCGTTAAAACTTAAAAGATACATTTAGTAATGATGGATTAGTCCAATACATCTGAAGTGGGCTCCGTGCACTGTATAACAGGAGAGTTCTACAATAAAAGGATAATCCCGAGTGTTGCACCGAGTTCCACATTTGTTTATGTAGACTACGAAGAAGAAGATTCGTATTCAAATTTTTCGAGCGCGATGTAACTTACCAAGACTGGCCCGAGATTAAACCGACTTGGGCAAACTCTCTACCGTATGATGATGATTAAATGCCTCAAGAGGAGAATCAGGAGATACTAATCGTACAAACAATGGATGTGTATAGATAGCGCTAATAGACAATATGCAATACATAAGCTGACCGCACAGGCATTGACGTGAAGGGACAACCTTGGCTCCCATCAAACAACGTCACATTTCTCTGGCCAAGACCGAGATGACGAACCCTACTTCTCACTTGCTTCAGCAGATACACGTTGGGCCAGGGCCCAGAGATAATCATTTCGTCACAGATTTTCATCCTGAGAAGAGAGTTTACATCCATGAGCAAGAGAAGTTTGAGAAGTTCCTGTTGCAGAAGTGCCCTCCGAATCTCTGGCCTGGGGAGGCCCACAAAACAACATGTCCCAGGCCTATTCTTATCAACAAGGCGCATCAGCAGCAGTTGCAAGATATGCATGATGCTTTGACCGCAGCTATCACGAATATTGTAGAAAGATGGTGGACAGATGTGGATGCGCACTTTCCGGAGCGTATGCCTCTGGAGAAATGTGAAGAAGATCTTTTGCAGGTGAGCCTACTAGCTCTTCACCACCGAGCCGAACATGACCCGGCCTTTTCGAGCCAGTGGATTTTTGCTGAATTCGAAAATAGTGGATGGAAGAGCAAGTTGCAAACAAGAAGCTGCCTATGTACCGTGAATGTCGGGGTTCGTGGAGGCCAGACTTCCTTGTTGAGGATACACTTGACGAGACTGGAAGGGCGGTAGAGCGGTTCCGTATCACTGAGATCAACGCCCGTTTCTCTTTCAATGCTTTCATCATCGGCACCATTGCGAACGAGGGCCTCCAAGACATGGGGGTGGGAAGCAATGGCTTGAAATGCGCAACAGATCCGAAGGAGGTGGGGACCCTTAACATAACCTTCAAGGAAAAGATTTCTGACATTTACCAGCTGCTAAATAGTACCCTCAGTCTATTCAGGACGGACCAGCCTTTGCATCTCCTCAAAGGGAAAGAAAAAGGAATAGACATCCATATGCTACTCCATGTAGTTCATCAGCGGTTTGGGATCACACCTAGACTAATCACTCCCGCAGACCTCAGGCTTCTGCCCCGTGCTGGCAGCAATGAATATAGACTTTGCGCTGTGGTGGAGAAAAATGGAAACGCCCTTCATGCCCCTTCGGCTTGGCGAACTAGCCAGGGGGAGCTGGTCGAGGAAATCTACCAAGTCGGCCTCGAGCTACATCAATCGGAGCTACTTGCTCTAGACCCCGAAATGCTACGGCAGATCAGTCTCCGCTGCTTCAACGACTTTCGATCGATCCTTCTAACACATGACAAACGAATGCTCGGTATAGTGAAGCAGGAGTTGAAGTCACTAGTTGCACGCAGCGTGATTACTCGTACGCAGGCAAAAATCCTCGATCAAGGAATCGCCGACACCATTCTCCCAGGATCAGCGGAACTGCATCAGTTAATTGCTTCTTCCCAGCTGTTTCCAAAACTGCGATACCAGTTCCTTCTGAAGCCGATCCGTAGTGGCAAAGGAGATGGAATTGTGTTCGGTGATGAGTGGACGTCGAATGAGTGGATATCGGCCTTGCAACGTCAGCTGAATTCGCAGAGTGTCTCGGGAGCGTATGTGATACAGCGCCGCATTGTCCCGCGCCTGTACAATCTTGTTCTGACACCTTCCGGTGTTCGTGTCCAGTACCCCCTCATCGGAACTTACCTCGTCGTACATGGGAGATTGCTCGGTCTTGGTGTGTGGCGCAGTAGCCAGGACAAGATTTGTGCTGTTAGCCATGGAGGATCCTGGCTGTGCTCAGTGACGTCCCAAGATTGAAATTTGGATGCGTGACGTCGTATACAACATATTAGAACCAAACTTAGAGCTTTTTTGGTGTCTGGATGGAGTTTTGTATTCAGATACGGTGAAAGAAGTGTACGATGAGATCGATGTGTGACGGAGAAGGTCAATACAGTCAGATTGATAGTGTGTAAGAGACAAGTAATAATACCAAATCATTTCATACTGCCATACAGCGATAGAAGTGCATGATGACACGGGTGTGAAATGGGCGTATCTCTTTCGAGCACGAATCGAAGTGGGAGATAGCTCGCAGTCAATCACCACCTCCTAGATACCCCGTCTCTTACAGTAGGGCTTGATGTAAGATCAGTGAAACGGTAGCTAATGTTGAGGATCATATCTACGTATGTACATAGGAATTCGATATACTAGATATAATGCTGCATACTCCTGGCCTCCTTTAGCTAGTTACCTTTTACAGTACTACTGCGAGCGCCAGGGCCCAGTACCAGCCAGTGTGGTGGACGCTCCCCAGCTTCATAACTGCCTAATTAGGAAATTCAAATTTCCTGAACTCTTAAGGATCCCAAGAGTTCTAGTAGGATTGTGCTATATTCCGGCATTTCAGCATATTGCTAGTATTAGTAGTATTTTACCTTCTATCGAATACTATCAGTGATATGGAATATAATACTGATCACCTAGAAGGTATCACCGAAGTGGGGTGTATATAAAATACTGAAAATATTATGTCCTATATTGGTCTCTCATATCACACTGGCAATATATTTGACCCCCGCGGCGAAGATTATGCCCTGCTTATGGTTAGTGAGAGAACAGAACATGAAGTAAGCCTCCTTCATTGCCGCACTTCGTGGAATCGCCGTTGTCCTGTTTCCGGCAGATAATGTTGATGTGAGGTGAAGAAGAATAATCCAGTCAAACGTACAATCTGTAGCATCCAAATACAATATCCCCATAATTCTCATGCTCCAATACAGCACCAGCAGCATACCCTACCATCGACGTGAAATGGAGAAGAATGAACTGTGCACCCTCTTTACAATCCCTCTCTTCCCCCATTCCCACCCACCCACAAACTCCCCAACAATATCTCCTCAACTCACTACACAAATCAAAATGTAAGTGACTTACGCCTCTTCCAGCGCCAACTCACCCAGGATAACTAAATACATACTTAGGTCAATACGTAGCGCCAGCCACTTCCATATCCGTTACTCCCCACACACCTCATCTGTCAAGAAGGGCAAAAGGGAGCTTGTTTCCAATATTGCTTAGTACAACATATAAGTGCTCCAGCACTTCCTGACATCATCCGTCACTCCCCTCACCACAACACCCTCTTAGCATACGTCCAAGGAGTAGGTAGTCTATCCATATTGAGATGGGCAAGAGAACTAGATCGATATACTGGTGAATAGATTGATTGAGTAGCAGAGTTAGAATAGTATATAACCATAGTTCGGCATCTTTAGAACTAACGTTTATGAAGGAGTGAGTGTTAAGTGAGGTCGTAGTAATAGAATTAATTGCAGAACCCTCCGAATAAGTAAAGGAAAAGGACCATAAAGTCCGAGGGAGACGAAGAAATGAACTTGTAAGGAACGCAAGAGAAGGTGTTAAGACTGCGAGATAGAATATGAGTGGAGGAGGGGTAGTTATCAACACTGCCATTCACAAGCATGAAAGAGGACATTCAGGATCGCAAAGAAGTAAGTCAAATTAACATTATCTATACGTTCGCAACAACTAACTATTTTAACAAAAAGAAAGAATATTTTGTGATAGAATGAGAACCACTTCCACCTCTTCTATAATCATCACCACGCCAGCGATCTAAAAAATCATGTAATAGAAACATACCCCATATCCAACACACTTGGATCTAAATACCTGAATCCACCTGTTCCACAGTAGCTCTGTTAGTATACTTCATCCAATCATCGCAAGTCTGCTGCATGATCATAGGAAGATCATTCTTCTTAATATCATCCGGTCTCTCCAAAAGGGTAATAACCAATCCACCACTGGAATGCCAGACAATATGGCAATGAAAAGTCCAGACACCCGGGTTATCGGTGACAATCTGCCACACCATGTGGCCATTTGCTCTCAGCTGCTGAACGTCACGACGCTGAGGGTTGGATGACCGAACGATCGTACCATCCCAGTTACCGGGACCTTCGGATAAGATCTGCATGTTGTGGCCGTGCAAATGCATAGGGTGCGCGGCGGGTGTTGGGTTGTTGACGATGACGCGGATGGAGGAATTGCTGCCAAAGTTGCGGACGTTCCATTCCTCGGGATAAGAGTAATTCCCTTTACCCGCGAGGAACAAGACAGGATCATTGTAGTCTACACGCATAGACACACCGTCGAGTGTCCAGAGGAAACTACCGGTGGAGTTGACGTAATTGTTGATCTCGTAGGTTTGTGTGGTTTCAGGTTGAACGGTATTGATCTTGTAGTAGGGAACAGTCAAGGAAAGATCGTCGTTCGCGCAAGTTCCGGGGTCGGGGACATCCCAGGCTGTGCTGTCCGGTGCCATATCTGTGTCGGCTTGGTCGTAGTAGATGGCTGCCAGCGCGTATGGTTGCTTGGCTCCAGAGCATGCTGTAGAGATGTTGGATCGCATCCAGTATGCAGAGTTGGACTTTCCATTGGCTGTGACTAGGACGTCGGAGCGCTGGCCTACACCAAGTGTAACGACATTAGTGGTGTAAGGCTCAATTGGAACATAGTCGTTGGCGATGATGGTCATGTTGTGTCCGTCAATGCTAAATCTCTGTAGAGCTTCTCCACCGGCGTTGATCAATCTTAGTCTGTGCGTCTTTCCGGTGGTGAACTTGAACTTTGATATGCCAGCGTTGTCAGCACATTCAGTGTTGTCCCCAGCAGCCTTGGTAGAGCAGTCAAAGGTCATCTTTCCGTTGATCAGATTGTTGTCAGATTGCGGTCGAGGATTTGAGACCCCAGTTCCTCCGACAACCTGTTCGACAATCTCAAAGTATTCTTGGTGGTAATAGTCAGACAGAAATACAGGTCCCAAGTCAATGTCGTAGTCCGCGTTGGATGGGCCGTGAATGATCATAGGACCCAAGAGTCCACCTATAATAGATCAGCTTCTAAGAATCAGATATTAGAGCACAGAACATACCAGCATATTGTGCAGAATAATGCGAGTGATACCACGAAGTACCATAGAGCTCAGCCTGGAAGGTGTATGTGAACGAAGAACCTGGTGCAATAGGACATTGTTCGACAGCTGGTACACCGTCCATGTACGGTGTGCCTTTCTGCAGCATTCCGTGCCAATGGAAGGATGTTCCCTCCTCTGGGTTGCTGATCTGGTTGTGAACAGTTATCTGGAAAGTATCACCCCAGTTCGCCTCGATGGTCGGGCCAGGGAATTGTCCGTTGATTAGGATAACATCTTTATAATATCCATCTGGTGCGATTCGACCTCTCGTCACCGTAAAATCGTACATTCTAATAACTCCAGTATTGGGATAGTCGGTATAAGGGTCGCTACCAGAGGCGGTTAACGTTCCCCAAGGAAATCCATTGGGAAGTGGATTGTTTGTAAGAAATTTCTCAAATGTTGCAGCTTCGAGGGTACCCAAAAGGGAGAGGCTATTTATATATTAGCATGAAAATGCAAACGGATTAAGAAGCTTCATGCTGAAGGCATGCCAAAGCTGCACCGATATGGAGTTCTTACCCGTTGGTTACGTCCTGGGCTAATGTATTGACAATTCCAGCGACAATTCCACCAACAACACCTAACACAGCAGCTACTAAAGACATTATGTGTGGATGAAGAAAAGTTGAGTTGTTGTAGAGAAGAAGGAGGAAGGAGTAGAAAGGAGTTATATACAACCACGTAAGGTGGTCTCCGATGATAGCATGTCCTAGATAATTTAGTTCCCAACATTTTGCCGATGCTCATCGGAATGGGAATTACAGTAAGCCAGCCCAATAATTGATGACCGTATATGAGAATCCAAACTACTTGAGTAATTTAGAAGTGCCACCAGGGGTAGTCGAGATTACCGTCGCATGGGCTCGTACATCGCAAGCAAGGCAAAGCCTAAGACGGAGTTGGAGACCATTATCGATCATACTTTGTATGCAGTGACCATCCGACTTGATGAATAATACATTCGACAAGCCGCCATTCATTGAAAAACTTCAGAGAATAGGCATCGGCCAAGGGAGATCCCTCCGGACCAAGAGGTGCTTTGAAGATGGACTTTACCACTAGGGAAGAGATGTAATGAAATTTCCAGATTAAGGGACCACATGAAGGACTAGGATGGAGAAACGAGGCGCTTGGTGTTGAGAGTAAGCAGGTGCATAGCTCGAGCGATCATAGTATCGTGTCTATTTAGAGATCTTAGCGCAGAACCGGGATCCCACTAAAGTGCACACCAATCCCCATGGAGGGGATATTAGCTTGCATGAGATCGCTTTGGATATGTCCGTGCTGCAGGTCTCGATGATCCGTCCATGATTTTGATGATCAAGATTCCCCTTTAAAGGTCATGATGCAGAGGAAGACCAAAAACCCCATGTCGTCAAACCTAATTGATATCCGGAATAGGCACGTAGGTCGATTGTTTGAGTTGGACGCCACTCTCGGCATCGACAAAACAGGCAACGAGCAAGCCACTGATAGTCCGTCTCACGCCAGGCCCGTCTCTGGTATGCAAAGAATTTGGAATCCTACATGTAAACCGAATACGCGGACCGAACGCGCGGGCCGAATGCGGGACCAAAGGAGTACGAGACCATTCGGAACACCGCAAGGACATTCGACGCAGCATAAACAAATTCCCACGTTGGGTGATGGGCTCATGCAGCTCAACAATTGCGGCTATTTGTATGAGTGAGGAAACACCCCGACCCATTTAGGTATGAACACAGCAGGTTGTGCATCGTTGGTAGAGTGGGCGCGGGGTGTTGGTGCCACTAGCATCTATCATAACTACTGCACTGCAGTAGAATTGTGTCCAATAATCAAGACTCGTCTTTGGAGCTATGGCTTTGGTCGACTTGGTATTGCGGATCTCTGTCTGGTATTAATGTTTAAAGTTTCCTAGGGAAATTGGCCAAGGACGATTGCCTTATTCACACAGCTGCACCTAGCGAGAAGCTTGTGTTAATGACGATCTGAGCTTAAAGCCTAGTATTTGATTGATCAATCGCGCTGCTAAGTCCTGCGGTTCAATGAAGGTTTTCGCCCCATCCCTATCGAGTTTAGCGGGAAGCTATTGGGGAGCTACCAGCTTGAACTCTCAAAAGTCCAAGCAAACGCAATTCATCTATTATATGTAAGACCTAACATGCCAGAAACGAAGAATATCAGCATCAAGGAAAACTTTCAAGAAATCGTTGTTAGTTCCATGAAACTGCTCGGCGCATCATTCATTTTTGTTCATTGAAAAGGAAGATGTTCTTGAAGAGAGGTCTTCGCGAAGGAGTCCGCGGGTACTTGACGGCTCCGCTTGCGTCCTCGGTCCCTTCGGACTATGGCGATGATCCTTGTTTGGAAACATTCGCAAAGTGTGCATCTACCTGCGGATGGCTGCTCACGCCTGGACGGGTATCTGACACCTCCGCTTTATCCTCCAAGGCACAATCAATCAGGATCCGTGAACGTAAGAAGTTTTAAAACTCCCAGCACTAATTTAGTTCAACAGCAAAGACCGGTGGAAGTGGGATAGGAGAGTGGCAAAGTCTGTTCTACAGCGCAAGCCCAGAATCCAACCGCTGGAGTCAAAAGCCGTGCCACTTGTGGAGCATCAGCCACGGTCACTTCATCCGATTAAATGCTGCGAATTTCAAGAACCAGCCATGTGGATGCTCAACGTCATTAGTCAATATTCAAGTATGGTCTTCCAAGACGAGTCGCTCTGGGAATTTCCAAGGCGTTCAGGTAGCAGCAGCTAAGCTATCTTTCGATAGTACTTCTCCAGAAGGTGTAGAAACAGAGCGTATATTATGCATCTAGGCAATGACGCGACGTAAGGCAAATATCGGTTTGACCACATAACATAGTGAAGTAGCGGACAGAGTAAAAGTCCCGGAATACTCTTTAGAATGGGCGCAACCTTCCAGAGTGTAAATACATGCCGAAAAGAAAAACCTCTTCGTATTCGGAATCACGGATTTGGTTCGACCAAGGGTTTGCAATTGGCGATTCTGGGACAAGAAGCTTCTGCACAAAGAACGTGAAATTTGCGGTTCAATCGCAGGGGAATCGATGCAGAAATGCCAATGACGTGAGGAAGCGCGGGACATCGTCGCGCTTGTCGACTAACCCGGGTATACTAGAGATAATGAACGTACAACGCTTTAGTAAGTGATCTCTAGCTGATGTTATCCCGAAACTTTATTGTTGTTTAACTTGTTCCCTTCCGTTCCACCAACATCATAATGACGATATTGTGTAGATAGATTTCGAAGACCGAAGCACCGAGAAAGCTCTGCCTGATCTTTTGTGGAGATGTAAAGCAGCTTTTGTATTTGTTGATACAGATTGTCCCGATGAACTCCAACCCCAATGACGAAAAACAACCGTCAAAAGCTGGACCGTGGTGGGTACCCTCAATTGAACTGCTGATATGCGTAATTAACATGTGCCACGAAGCAATGGCCCTCTTACATGCTCCTGCGAAACGCCATTCCTCCACGGTTTGTTTCGATTCTTCCACATCAAAAGTTGACACTGGGGTTCGTTTATGCCTTCTTAGAGGGTCGGTATGCTTCGCGATTCATTACAACAGGACGGCGACGAGCGTGTGCGAAAGCCTCTAGTGTTTGTGGGGTCGCGATTGTGTCCGATCGAATCGTACTTCCTATGGCCATGAAGAAACTGAGGACAAACGAATTAGAGGATGGCGCAAATATTTGAGATAGGTGACAATATACCCAAAAGTGGCCCCCGAGCTCAGCATGTATGTCCGCAGAGTCCTCCAGATTCCGTTTGGTCCAGCTCCGAATTTAATGATGGTGAGCGAGCCTTGTGGAGCGTCAGGATTGGTTGAGACAACAATGCGGAAGATGAACGTACCATACATGAACCCCAGGATAGCACCAACAGCTGTTGCGTAGTGTAAGCAGGAAACCCCCTTCCTCGGCATCGGGAGAGTTCACATACTACCACCCATCATAGCACCCATCTGAACTATTTAAAGAGTCAGTGAATACCCACATGAAGCAATACTAGAAAGGGAAACCTTACGCTTGTTCCAGACACTTTGGCCACCCGGGTGACCTTGAGATGGTGGAACTGGAGGCATTGTAATATATTGAGGATCAGATAGAATTGGATTGACCCAAGATGCGCCTGTGGAATGCAGTAAGTTCGATGTGGACGAAACGCAATACTTCCGTTTGGAGACTCCACCTATAAAATCTTGTGAAAAGCTTCATCCATCTTCAGTCAAGAACAAGAAATCTACCAACGGCGGTTGCCGCACATGAAGCACGGGCCGGCCGGACTGCTGAGTCATCGAGCTCCCCCACACCGGAAGTTGATCTGCGCCAGTAAAGAATGCGGCTAGCTATTTCTGTATATCACGTGCTCTCTTACGAGTCGCGCTCTGCAGAGCACGGAGCACAATCCTGAGGGGGGAAGGGGAAGGGAGGAGAGATCTAAGAGAGGAGCTGAGGAAGACATATGTGTTACTTTGTGAGGAAGAAGACATGGGCTGAATAATGCCAGCGGCGATGTCGATGTTCGGCCGTGTTCTTTCTTCACATCACCCGTCGCATACATTTGGATCTGCTACTCGCAGCTATTTATCTATTTGCCGTGTACACGTCGACGAGAAAAACAAAAAAGCGCCCCATAGTATACTTCGTAGTGAGCAGATGAGTGAGCTCGTGCCCCTTCCCCAAAATAAGTGCTGGGAGTATCAGCGAGTATCGTGAAACGACGCACTCCTATTGGTTGAGGGCGAACCTCGCGTGTCTCATACCGCAGTCCAAACTTTCCAGCTTGGCAAATCCTAACGTCAATTTCAACAATAACTTTCCTTTTATCACCACCACCAATTGTCTCGCAGCGTCTGTCTGGATTACATGTAAGTCGTCGATGTCTCCTTCTCCTTCTGCTTCAAATCTCGTATCTGGTATGCGTGCTGTTTCTCCGGCGCTTCCCTTTCCACCCCCTTTCAAATTCCAATACAAATGTTTCCCGCTCCGTCATCATGGCGCCAAATCTTTGTGGGCTTCTTCTCAGACACTGACGATCATCAAAACTTTCAGTGCCCAACTCCGTTTCGACTACCCTCTAGCTCCCTAGATAGAGCAAAGGAAAAGAAAACGATATACGATTATTTTACGATTCTCCGACACGCTCAGTGAGGGCGACGGCTCAAGCGCTTCTCACTTCTCAGTTGAGGTTGAATGGGGGGGAGGACAGAATACCACAACACTTCAACGACCTTCGACTTGGCCAGCATCATCGCGAACTCTTCTTTCCGCCCTTGAATCAGAACACGACCAGAATCCAACCTGACAGATGACGGCTGTAGCGAATCCACCGAGTTTCCAGCAGATCAATAGGTCAGCATGGGGTTCTAGTACTAATCAAGGAGGAATTAATTCTATGAATGCCGACGAAGTGGCCAGAATGTTCATGCCACGCAAAAGCGTCCAACGTGCCAACTCTTCATCTTCCTTATCTTCAAACTCTTCTACGTCATCTACATCAACAATTATCCAACAAGCACCGCAGGCCAATGGAGTACCAATGTCTACATCTAATGAATCCAACAACTGGGGAAGTGCGGCTGCAAGGAAAAAGGTTCCACGGTCAGGCCCATGGCCATCAAACAAAGCCGATGCAATATCAGGAGTGAACACTGCGCGACCTACTTCTGTTCTTACAAATGGTAACTCTGCTCCAAATCCTATGAACTCCATCCACCAACCCGCCCCCATGGTACCATCACAGCATATTGCGCCAAACGGAGCTCAACAAATGCGACCTCAGGCGCAAGCCCCCGAGGGCGAACCTATGCTCTACCTTCTTTCTATGAACGGTACCTTTGATCACAAACGGATATCAGTACCTTTCTATCCCGAAAGCTTGAGAATAGGACGACAAACCAATGCGAAAACAGTACCTTCACCTGCGAACGGCTTCTTCGACTCCAAAGTTTTATCAAGACAGCATGCAGAGATCTGGGCAGATCGAAGCGGGAAGATATGGATTCGAGACGTCAAATCTTCTAACGGTACTTTCGTCAACGGCGCCCGTTTGTCCGCAGAAAATAAAGACTCGGACCCGCATGAGTTACAGTCGCAAGATCACTTGGAGCTTGGTATTGACATTGTTAGCGAAGATCAAAAGACAGTGGTACATCATAAGGTTGCCGCCAAGGTCGAGCACGCAGGCTTTATTGGTGCCACAAACAATGTTATGGACATGAACTTCGGAGATCTCAACCCAGCCAACGGCACGTCGATGATGTTGCCATCTCAAGGACCGATGAGAGGACGAACTGGAAGCCAGGGATCGATGGGTAGTAATGGTCGCATGGGTCCACCAAGCAGTACCGCTGGAAGTCAAATGAGCGCAATGGGTCAACAGCGTCCGATGAATTTTTGGTTGACTCCTGTCACAACCGAGCAAATCGTCAAAAGATTATCTGTAAGTCTCCACAACTATTTTCACATATCCATACCTAACTTTCCGAACAGAATGAAATGAGAACTGCAAGGTTACAAAACGCAGACCTCGTACGAGCTGATACCTTCTTTGGTGGATTGCTATCCAAAGATAACGTGAAAGAATTGGACCGTTCTTCAATCTTAGAAGGAAGCAAAGCTACCCAGGTAAACGGATCTGGTTTGTCGTCATTCAGGGCAGAAGGAAAGGCTCGGTTCACGGATCCTCCAGCGCCCCCACCACAGCAGCCTCTTCCTGAAAAGCCCGATGTTGCGCGCCCTCATGGCTTTGACCCTGCATCTCCCACCGCATCCCTGAGACGGTCCAACACTGAGAAAGCGAAGGCTATTACGAATGGATCACCCATTCGGCAAGAGGTCAGCAGCCAGATCATTACATTGGTCGAAGCGTTAGCATCTGCTAAGAAAGAAATTGACACTCAAAGTGCTCGAATGCGAGACCTGGAGGACATGCTCCAAAAAGAAAGACAAGCGCGAGAAAGTGCTGAGGAAGTGGCTAAGAGGCTAGAACATCAAACACCAGATTCTGGTCTCAATGGAAGTGCTAAGGGTGGTATTGAGGGCTCAGTAATCGAGGCTGCCTTCAACCCACCTTCAGACGACGTGACTCAGCAGAAGTCGACAACAGATACAGTCGTTGATGCTAAAGGTATCACAGACTCGTCCCTTCTTTTGGAGAAACGATTAGAAGGTATGCTCTTAGAAATGCAAGAGCTTCGGTCTCAAATGGAGTCATTCAAAAAGCGAGCGGAAACAGCCGAGTCAGAAAGAGATGCAGACCGAAAGTCCTTAGCAGAAATGGTCGAAAAGATCCGATCGGGTGATCTCAAGCGCGCTTCTTCATCCGAGCAATCCAAATCCGCAACAAAATCAACCAACGACAAACATGTCAATGGATCCGCCAATTCAACCGATGCGGCGCTCCAACAACTCACGCAGAAACCCGGTCTGCAAACCCATAAATCAGAAAATGGAGATGCTGGCGGTCCGCTCAAAAACGCATTACAAGCGTCCAAGTCGTCGGGTGGTCATGATCCATTTTTGTATCATTCTACGCCGTATGCGTCGATGGTTGGAGTGGTGCTAATAGGCATGGGCTTGATGGCTTATTTGAACGGGTGGCAGCCACCGAAGTTGGATCGCTGATTGCTCTTCTCTTCTTTTTTTCTGGAGATGTGCAGAGCAGATATACATACGCGCGCATTGCATGACATTGTATCGTACCTTTATACATTCTTTTAGTAATACCCCCGGTTTCCTTGTTTCATCCCTATGTTTCTTTTTACCTTTGGTTGTAGTAGCGGAATGGAGACGCAAAGACGCATCATATACATAATATGCTGTCATGACACATCATCACATCACATCACATTGGTCAGCGTGACCGGCAATTAAAATACCTTTGTATGCATCCTTTTTCCTTTGTTGGGTTGATTGAGGTAGGGTTTTAAGGTTGGGGTGATTCGTATCGAAGATGCTTTGTGCGGTGGGTTTGCATGCGGTTGGGAGGGTAGGGCGTTGGGGTATTCGTTTTTGGTTTTGGGGAGACGGGGGATGGTTGATCAGAGGAGGGGGAAGAAGAAGGTTATACCAATGTGTTCTATCCATCCGTCCAGTCTATTCGAGAAGAGCAAAATAAACGGTACGGTGAAGTGGAGAACAAACGTCCATTTTTATTATAGCAAAGGGATGGATAGATTGGAATGGACGGAGAGACTTGGGTTCGGATGGATGGGTAGTTAGGCATGGCAGGACAGGACAAGACAAGGCAGTTCTCTTATAGTACATTACACACGTTTCACGTCACACGTTTCCTATTGGTCTGAGTTCGTTTCGACACTTGTTATATATTATATTATATGAAAATTATTTGATTATGACTTTTTTGATGAGGAGGTTTTGAGATGATGTGGTGGGGGGGAAGGGTTGTGAGGTTGTGAGAGGGGGCGTGTGAGGAGTTGTGATTTGCTTTGGTTTGGAGGATTGATGAGTTGGAGCAGGACCGTACCATATGGAAAAATACTATTGCGAAGAAGAATGAGAAGATTGAGACGCTAGAATACAAAGTTGAGAGGTTGGCTAGGAAGAATAAGCTGGCGAGGATGGAGACAGTCAGGTTGCAGGATCACATTCGTGATTTGAGGCATACGGTCAATGAACTGAAAGACAGTTTTTACCGCTTAAATAATACGACAAGAGGCCTGGAGCTAAAATTGGCGGAAGAGGCTAGTCTTCCATCCGACAGTGAAGTGACGGATGGCGACTAGACACTGAGTGGGAAGAATGAGGACACCCGCCGCCGCTTCTATGGGAAGATTTAACCAACTCACGTTGATGAAAATCACGGTCTTATATTATGAGGTTCAAGGCAGTCGATGAAGAAAATTTCAAGAAATTCAATTAGATTCTCCAAAACTCTGTACTCAGTTGTCCATCCGTAAATGAAGCAGTCTATTCTTGCCAGTGATGCGTATCCATAACCTTCCAACAGCAACAAGCCGAACCATAAGAAAAAAAAGCATGCATTTGTAAAACCTTCATTCATCCAGACTGCTAACGACCCATCGCAACGATATCTATCCTCACGGTGCGCTCGCTGATTTACTGTTTGATAGGAAAATCAAGTGCGAGCCATATCTGGACAGTCAAACGCCTCCTGCACTCGATTATTCTAAATTTCCACCGTTTCACAACCTATCAAGATCTTTCCCTCCAGCTCGCTATTCATCGCCTGCAGCTCGCTGATGTGTTTCACCATCTCGCCCTTAGTCTCCTCAAAACCTGACTTCATTTGTTGAATCTTGGCCTGGTTGGACTTCTCCATTGCATCGATTTCGGCCATCTTTCGTTCTTGCTCTGCCCAGAGCTTCTGCTCCAACCGCAATACCACGGCGTCATTGGCGTCAAACTCTTCTTGCGCCAAGGTTGCAAGTCCTTGCGCCAAAGTGTTGATTTGTCGTGCCGAAGCCATTATATTTCTGAGACTTTCTGGTTCTTTGTTAACTTAGTCTAGAAATACTGGCTCAGGTTAACACTTACTGATATTTGCAAGTTTTGGTTTTTCCTCTTCCATGTTGTAAGTTTTTAGGTGCATGATTCTACTAGCTAACTATCTGGGTCATGAGGACCTATTTATGCACCCAAAAAGGATATGCTTTCGTCTATAGTGGGCTTAGTAAATGCAATTAGAACACTTCTGTACATATGATCCGAAAAAACGGAAATGAGGGTATTCCCGTAAAGTGAATCTCTCTTGTAGTCCATATTCATACAATTGATGGTTTGAAGAAAGGGGCACTAATCCTCCCCTAAGAACACCTGCTGTCAAGGGAACATCGTGTCTCTTGGTATTATCATCACTGTTCATCGCCTTGGATCTGAGTTGCTCCTCTCTCGTAATAAACCCTTCTTGGATACCATAATCCTTCCACGTTCGCAGTAACTCATCTTAAGAGAGTGAATATAATCGGGAGCTCGGAATATCACCTGGTTATCCCGACTGAATTTCTGACATCCAACAGAGTCATCTTACGTGGAAAGGCTCCTGAAAGAAACCATTTATGATTTACCTTCCACCAGTACTCTTTCTTCAAATCCAGCTCTTCATTTCAACTTCTTGCTCGCTCATTTACTTCAATCACTATCTGCAACAATGGAAGATCACCACAATCCAAAGAAGCGCAAGCTCTCTGTTGCTTCTAGCACCACAGGCAACAGCTCATCCACGATCACTGCAGAAAGTGTCCTCCGGAGACTTGAATCGTATGCACGTGGTCCTAACCATGTCGGAAGACAAGGACAAAGTTCAGACACTGCTGAGCGAGCTGAGCCTACGCAAAAGCCAGAAATCAACACAATGCCACCCAGTCAGTAGTCTCTTGCTCTGAATATCATTCGATAGGTTTAAGCTAATCTTCCTCTAGGTGTTCCTTCAGACATCTCCAGTCGCCAATCAATATCAGATGCCACTACGGCTCTGGAAACCGCCTTGGGGGATATGAGAGCAGCATCAGCCCACGCTACTTTGGCTCTTCTCGTACTTAAGGAGCAGACAGCAGGGATTTACAATCATCCCGACTTGATTAGGAGATACAAGATTCTCGAAAATGAGTGCAGGTCTAGGCGCAAGATGATTGCTGATAGAAATGCAACGATTGCTGCGAAGAACTTGGTCATAGCAAAGCAAGATGCACGCATCGCTTCGCTCGACAAGGAAATCAGGGAGCTTGTTGCTTGGAAGGATTCGGTGCTGTCAATGGTGAATGGCGAAGGAAAGAAAACTTAGTGTCAGATGTGGCTCATATCTATTGGAGAGAGAGGTTTCACTCGGTCAGGAGCTGAGAGACTCAGATGGAGATAGTCTTGCGATATCATCACGGCGAATAGCAACGATAAGCAGATCTAGTAGATAATTGGAGGGAATGCACTGGCGAGTTGGAGGGGAGTTGAGATACCTAGATTGCAGATTTTTCCATAGGTCATAACAAGTTGCCAGTTTTACACCGCTAATCTTGATCCGCGTCACTTTATTGGTAGAATTCATGAACTGGAAATACTTGCTGTGAGAACAAAAGCCCCATTCAAAATTACGAGAAGTATTATGAAGTGCTTGGAAAGAGAATTCTGCGTGACGATGGACACTTGCGCCAACTCTGGTGAGGGATGAACATAGGTTTATCGTGCAGAGATTGTAGTTATGTACTGATCTCGCATATCACAATTCACTTGTGAAAGAATCAAATCCCTCAAAGTCGATAAAACTAATGTAAAATAGAATTCGCTGTCAGCTCTTTTCTGCCTTGCGAAATTTTCTTTTCAAGCGACTAAATAAGTTGCACTTCCGTTCTACCCAACTTAGATATTTCCAACGATCTTACGCCGAACTCCTGTTAATCATTTCTTGTTACTACAATCTAGGTGCTATACCTTGCTCTGCATAATGGATGTCCCAGTCAAAAGCAGTACTTTGGGTGAGCAGATTGTTCCAGAAGGTTCAGCTGCTGCGGTTAAGAAAGGTAAGTGGATTGTCAATATCTCGAGCATAGGGACGACTTGTTTGAGACATTCAAATACTGACGCACATTGAAGTGAAAGCTTCCCGAAAGTCGCAACGAAAATCAATTTTGGGACCGGACGAAGAGGAGTGGTTAAGAGTCAAGACTAATGCAATCGGAGACGGGAAGTGCGAACCAGAGGTCCATCATCAATGTTTACTAATATATTGACGACGATTCAGACCCAGAACGTCGGGAGAGCCTCACCGAGTCGACAAAAGGACTTACGGATTCGATCCAACAATTCACAAGATCGATCGGAGTAGAATTTGAAGGTGCTGTGAGGTCGAGTAATAGGATCACCGAGTTGGAGAAAACAGTTGGCGAGCTGAAGATCGAGAATGGCAGTCTAGAGAAAAGACTTCGCAATCTTGAGACAGCTTTTGAAAATTTGGAGAATACGCTCCTCGCTGTTAACCAAGCGTGGATAAAGTGGAGTGTAGGCATTTGATTGTCCGAATATGGCTCGCACATCTTTTTGTTATGATTCTTCTTGTTAAGGGAAGGGGTGATGGAGCTGTGCGAGCTTTCGGAATACAACACTTCATGTACACATGAAAATTCGAGCGTCGGAGGTTTGAGCAGCAATATGGACGTTTTCGTTTAACCCAATCAATCCTCATGATGTATATCCGCCCTTGTCAGTTAATGTGATTTAATGAACTATTCCTTCACATACGCCTCGGATGTGTATCATTACACTACGCACCGGAGTGAGCTTACATGCAAAGTACTACTTTGTAGTACATGAATATGATAAAAGCATCGATTTATCTACCACTACAACCACTCCACTCTAACTACAACCTACCTTTCATTGTTCCCCACCATACCACCTTGCTCCATCCACCCCTCTCCCTACTTCCCCTCCTCCGCCTTCCCCTTCCCCAAATTCTGAAACCACATCGTCCCATCTTCATCCTTCTTCGCCAAATAATACGGCCCATCACTCCTATTCTCCCAATCATTCGCCCCCTTAATCGCATACATCCCGCCCATCCCCTCCGCAATCAGCTCATCCGTCATGAAGTGACTCCCCCCTCCACACACATACCCGTTTCCCCGACGCTGGTACGCGAATTTCTGCGGACACACGTCTGGCATCTCGCTGATCTTCTCGCGCGCCCATGCGTCTTGTTCTTTGCGGGAGACGCTGTCCAGCTCGTTAATTTTGGTTTGGCGGGAGGCCATGAAGTGGTCGTGTGGGGTGTGGAGTACGCTGCTGGTGGCAGGGGGGAAGAGCTTGGAGGCGGTGGGGGGTGGGTTTATGCTGAGGGAGGAGGATAGCTTGAGTTCGTGGATGGGGGGCATGGCGGAGGAGGTGCGGTGGTGGAAAGTGGATTGGGAGATGGAGGTTCGTTGAAGAGGTGCACGGGAACTTGTGATGATGTCGCGTTGGAGTTGGGTCATGTTCATTTGAGATGGAATGGGACGTCTACTTTGAATCGAAGGTAATTCATTCAAAGTCGCTAGACGTGGAGCTAGTGATTGAGAGAAAGGATCTCGTCTGAGCTGAGTTACGTTTTGGGGCGCCGCTGATGCTTTGGAAACGGTAGATCCGGTGCTGAATCTTAGAGAGGATTGGACGCGTGGTGCTTTGCTGGCAGAGAATGGGTCTCGTCTTAGCTGGGTAACGTTAAGTGGCATGCTTTGAGATTGTCTACCGGGTGCCGGCATTGGAACGGCCTGGGAGCGTGAGGATATGGGTACTCGTGATTGCGAGCTAGGGGGTTTTATGGATCCAGAAGACGGAGCTTTGGATGGTGGCTCACTAAGGATATCGGCGACACCAGGGTTCGGTGCATCTGCAGGTGGAGCCTGAGTAGCATTGCTGAAAGGGGCTGTGTGTTCGTCAGACATTTTGTTGTCGGTCTAAATGTTAGTTGGAATGGAGACTGTGTTGGATATAAGCTGATAGTTTTGGTTCGAGGGTGAGAATGGAAGGATGGTGGAGAAAGAAGTATTTAACCCAAAGTTTGAGATGATAAATAGAAAAGATATCCACCAGAGGAGACAAGGTGGAACGATTCACGAACCTTGCTCTCTACCAGAATCAGTGCCTAATGCCCTTGATTCAGAGGAAATCTTCATGGTTTGCTCCAGTGGATAGGGAGACAAACAGTGAATATAGGGCCACCATCAGCACAGCCGAGGCGAAATACAGAAAAAAAAGCGACGACTCCAAGAGCACGTTGAAAACGATCACCTTCAATTTCAGTACAACCAAGAACTTGCACACGATTCACATCGCAATCCAATCGCACTGGCCATCAAAATGGACGGCCACATATTCAGCAAACGAAATGACAGCAACATCACCATGTGCGTCTACGCAACTCTGGTCGAACAATTCGACGGTTCCGAGATCAGCGTCCACGACAACCAAGTCTGGGCATACCTATTCCTCGTCCCACACTGGCCCGCCGATAAAAACATCATGCTCGCCCGCGGCGACGAGCCCCTCACCATCGGCACCGGCTACATCCTCAACGGCAATCTCTCCATCAACGAAGGCAGGAAATGGACGCGTACCGCCTTCGAAATCGACGACGCGGTGCCCCTAAGAGCACCTGCTGACGCGACGCGCGATCCTCATCCGCAGTTTCGTATGGCAGGATTGGTGCTCCGCGTCGAGGATGGACGCGTCTTGGTGGGCTGGGAGAGATATGATGATGATTTGGGGAATTTTGCTTGGGTGTATGCGAAGTTGGAGTATAAGGCTGCGGGGGAGGATATGAGGGTGAAGAAGTACTGGTTTGAGGGGAATATGAATGGGCCGGATAGGATGAAGGATTGGGTTGTTAATACAGCGAATCCGGATTTGTGAATGGGATAGAGAGGACGCGCGATTGTCCTTTAATCGCGAGCGTTGAGTTGAAGATCTCTGGAGTAGTGATCTGTCGAAATCGAGAGACTTCCCCAGAGGGCAGTAAGGGCAACCACGAATATAAATTTCGGCGTTAGAATACGTGGTAGATCCGTCTGCTTTATATATATGTCCCATAAGGATCGACGGTTCCTTCTGCGGCGTTAGCAATGCAGATGTAGTTAATTTAGACATTTGCAGAGAAGTATGTTGTGAAACAAATCCAGGTGTCTCATGCCAGGGGCTGAGCATGTCTAACGAGCACCAAGAGCAACAAGATGCTCGAACCCGCAATATACTGACATGATTTTGAGGCAGAAGTATATCGTTGATTCAAAGAGGGGATATTAGAGCTGTTGGAGAGAATGGTCGGGCTCTATCGGGTGGTTTGACGGGGCTGGATGCGGCTGTTAGCCACAAACGCGCATCTCGGGTCCCGGCCATTTCGGAGTAATGAGAGTGACTATGTTCAATCACCGAGATAAATTCCATAGTCTCTACAATGACCACTATCATCTCATATTCACGGCAGGTTGGGTTGGGATGGAAGGCAGTTCCAATCAGGGTAATGCGGGATTTCTCACATGGACTTTCCAGGCTACTCGTGACGTCGCTGAGGAATCACGTTTATATTAGCACCACAGGATCGCTCCCTCAAGGAACCTATGCAGCAGACCAACCATATAACCGAAGAGGGTGTGGATTGAGATATCGGCTACTTAGAAACTGAAAACTGACAACTTGTAGAAAGAAAGAAGTATTCAAAAAATAATGTTCATGCTGCTTTCGAAAATGTTTGGTTTATATTTTCAATTTTGCTCATTTTCTGCATCTGGGGCTTGTGGTTTAGTGGTATAATACTCCCTTAGCATGGGAGTGGTCCGGGGTTCGATTCCCCGCGAGTCCAGTCGCGAATGTTCAATCCATTCATTATACCAATGTTTTTTTGTCATTTTGTAAGAGGTTGAAGATATTTTTGCTGGAACGACGATAGATATAAATGACATGAAATACACACCTCGGCATTTTCGGTTGTATCCCCTTCTTTGAATTGAAGTTACACATCAATCGGGGTTATCCCTGGATTAATTTCGGTCTAGCCCATGGATCGACTTGCCCTCGTATTTTTCTTCGGATACAGCCTTCCATTCATACTTCGTACAATTCTTGCCAAAGGGGGCGCGCCCCGGGAAATACCCCGTATAGTTTTCACCGAGAGGTACGGACATTACCTAGTCGTGATCAAAGCAAACCCAATTGAAGTATCGTCATCAGTTTTAAGCTTTCGTGCTCCAATTTTTAGCATTCTCGCAGAAGAAAGATCACGCCGGCTAGGTCAATGCGAAGACTTCCATCTGAGCCTTGTACGAATATACTTTGTGAAATCTTAGCGGGCCGTGCTTCTAGCCTTACACAATATAAAAGTCTAAAGGGCCAGGTTCAAAAAGGAAGTGCAGCGATGAGAAACATCTACTTCCGCAGCTGCAAACAGGTCCAGCCTATCGATGTTGACCTGTATGAAATACAGATCAAGCTAATGAAATACAGAGCAGTATGGAGAATCTCCGGGAGTTCTGCATCGCGGGATATTATCATGGTTCTGAGGTCTATTCATATACCGCAGCATGGAATGGTACTTGAAATGTATCGTCGATTTATCATGTTGCGGGTGGAGAGCTGCGAATGATATCTCAGCAAACAAGGATCGGAGAAGTCCATCAGAGTATCCACCAGTTACTGGGAACGACATTGTGATCCTCCGTCTTAGAGTGGAACAAATACCGTTTTCTTGTAGACAAGAGTGGCATTCGTATCGGAGGATATCCGTCACTGTTTTGTCGTCGTCAGGCGAAGCTCGAGCCATAGTCTGGCCGAGCCGAAACATGCAATCAAAAACTCGGAGAGATCGCCAAGCGGCAGCTTTGTACTTGTACTCATTGCATGACTCGTAATTTTCGCAGCGCCACAGAAAGTCGCCTGCCTATTGGATAGATCTTCTAGCCACCGCAAGCAGCTGTAAGCCATCAAAGAATTTTCCACTGCACAACATCCCGCAAATGATCGAATGATGGAAATCATATCCTCTTGTTTGCACAGGCAAGTGCAGTAGCAGGGACCTGGGTGTTGAGCTCTTCCTTAATAAAGTGGAAACTTCTAACCAAGTAAGTTTGATTGGCAGAAAACGACGCAGATCTCTTACTTTAGATGGTACTTGCGCAATGTGTTTCTCCATGCTAATCTGTTTTATACAGTAAGGAAAGCCCCTTACTGGAATTGCCATCACTACTGAGGTGAAAACGGTATGAAATGTATTTCATACTGTACACTATGGAGTTGATGCCAGTCTGCAACTTTGTGATACACTGCCAAGCAAGGAGTCTGATGAAATGATAACAAAACCACTCCTTATACCTGTCTTGCTCATACCTTCAGCGCAGAAAATTTTCTTTCCGCTTTCTAACATCACTTGAAAGTACTGTGATGATTAGGCATTTCATCCGTCGTCCTGGTCCTATCAGTAGTACTGGCCAGCAAAGTGTACACTTGATACCGTACAACCTCTTCGCTCACTCCGGAAAGGGGAACACTACATCTATAAATCCCGAAATCAACCACCTAGCTTACGACGTGGGTGAAAAACTGGGGCGACGTCACACGCTAATTGTTCATTCATGCATTCTAAGTCAATCCGATACCTAGTGGTAGTGGAAAGACGTAATGGGGAAAGATGCTTGGCATTATATTAGGTCATTTACCTAGAATTTACTATTATTGGTCGAGTTCGCCCACTGTCACTCTAGTAATCTACGTCTGAAGTCCTAGTTTATGTATCGTTTGAAGTCGGGTTGACCTTGCCCCGGGTGGATTGTGCAAGGTGGACCTTCTGCATAAGAGGCGTCGTCGTAGAAAAGCTTTCCCATTCGACCGACCTATTCGATATGCTTTGGAAAAACAAAAGATGAACACACCCAAGATTATGGTCAGAATCTCGATTTGATGCACCTATGAAGTGTACGAATGCATGTCACAACATCTTATAAGCTCCCTCATCTTATCAATCAACCTTACAAGTTACAACAAGGTCGACTTCGCAATCTTTTTTATCTTATAAGCTCCGAGTCTTAAGGGTCCCCACTAGTTTGATGCTATTGATCTGGGGATTGCCTCACTACAGTGGACTGATCTAGATCCAAGCTTTCTAGCGCTAATAGCTGCATGATCGACTACGGGATTCCAGCCCCCAAAGTTCCTGAGATTATCTTGTCCTTGTATTTTATATTTGTCCTTCTCACTCTCATCAACGCGGACTCTCTTCGATTTTGAAATTCACTGCTCCGGAACGGAGCCACTGTTCTACCCACTTCGCAATATACTGAACTCCATCTCACATCGATCTACCCTGGTCTGCAGTTTCTGGTATCCCATTCCGACGGGGCCCCGAAGTGGCTCACTTCCAACATGACGTTCTATGGTGACCATGCTGGGAAGGTCTCTGCTACAGTTATTACTCTTATGACAATAGCGTACATTGTCTACGTATTGAGAGTACACACAAGACTTCGCAACAACGCGTGGGGTATAGATGACTGGTGTATGACAGTTGCAGTGGTAGGTTGCATTCCATATGAATAAGTATCTGCATACTGATTATCAACATAGCTCCCCTTCACTGTATTAACAATCGCATGTCTTGTCGGATCTTTCAAGGGCATTGGTGTCCATGAATACAGGTTAACTGGGGATCAAAGAATCGAAGGCTTACAGGTGTGCATCCCAAATTCTCCCGCACGGTACGAACTCGATGAAATCAGCCACTGACTTGTAAAGTACTTCTTCTTTTTCGAGGTCTTCTACTGCGCATCTATCATCCCGATCAAGCTGAGCATTTCTTTCATGCTAATGCGCATTGCAACTGGGAGGAAGAGGTTTATCTACAGTATCTGGGGTATATCAGCAATATTCACAACCATGAACCTGATTGCCATGTTTTACATTATCTTCCAGTGCAGCCCTGTCCAGTAAGTAGCATCTATCCTGTTTCTATGGTGTTTAGTCCTAACAATGACTTTTAAGAGCGGCTTGGAACACCACACTCAAGGGCGGAAAATGTAATCCTCCGCAGTATCTTGCGGACATCTACTATGCAACTACAGCGGTCAATATTACTACAGATTGGTTCTGTGCTATCTTGTAAGTCTGCTGAAATAAATCGGACTTTGGAATCTTTCGGTTGCTAATAGACGATACAGACCGATCCCATTACTGTGGAATGTGCAGCTTAATCGCAATGCTAAGCTCTCAGTGGGCTTCATTCTCAGTCTCGGCGCTCTGTAAGTAGTCATACACTGATTCGGCCTTATTGATGCGATTCTAACATCTGGTGTAGAGCGAGTTTATCTGCATGTGTCCGTCTCGTATATACAGTAAACCTAACCAACTCAACCGACTATCTATGTAAGTACCGCGAGTCCAAAAACTCCCCTCAACAAAACCCCATATCACAGTTACTGACCCTTCTACTCTAGTCGGCATCTCCGACGTCCTCATCTGGGGCTACGCCGAAAACGGCGTCGGCATGATCGTCGGCTGCATCTCGACTCTGCGGCCGCTCTTCCGCCGCATCCTCAATCTCGGCGGCGACTCCACCGGCGTATCGGCCCCGCACCAAAACACCGTATGGCCCAGCGCCAACGTGCGAGTCGGTGGGCGAGACGAGGAATGGGTAGCGCTGGGGGAGACAGATGATATGAAGTCGGGAGCGAGGCAGTTGAGGGGCTCGGAAAGTAAGGAAAGGATTCTGGGGACTGGGAACGGCATTGCGATTACGAAGACGGTGCAGCAGGATTTTACGTATTCGGAAGAGGACCCGAGGTTCGGTGGTGGAAGTCGGGGTTCGTGAGTGGGACTGGGATTTGGGATGGTGTTTGGATTGGGTTGGGTATACATTTGATGATTGTATAATGGGCTGGCGATGGGCCAGGAGCCTGGAGCTATTTTATGTTTATAAATATATCTAAGTAGATATGATAAGATTTCTTTATGATACCCTCAATAAACATTCGTTGCTCTACAAATACTATGTTATCGTAGAACGGACCTTTTCATAGTTCGATGCTAGTTTGCTGTCTGGCCCTTGATCCTCCTTGGCTGAACCTGTTTGTGAGACCTGGAGAATTTGACCGGGACATCCTCATTCTGCGAACAGTCTGCGCGTAATCCAGCGTATACATTTCAGACTTACTTATCGAGATCAAGACCATTGAGAAGCCAAGTCACTTAGGGCTTTCATACTGCAATGCGCAAAACATAGAGGTTCCCTCGCTTTCTACGATGCGTTTAATCAGAGCCACAAAACTAATAGGTCATTGGAATATGGAGGATTTTCATCTCATACTGGCCGGGAATTGGTAATTCTGTCTGATTTATATCGATTCACTGAACTCTGTACTAACTACATAGTTGCAGATTCGATTTTATGACTTTGAATCATGATATATTGCTTTTGGAACGAGAGATGCTGATAGATTATACAGGAAGTCCTTTTTGTTACTTCACTCCCTCGCTTATCACCTTCTCCCTCCTTAAATTCAAGCCTGAAAGCCCACTGGCAACTTACGAACAATACGCCGCCCCCTCACTAGCATTCACATACCCCAACCCCACAAACCCCTCATAATTCCAATAATCCCCCTGCACGCCCTGCCCCTCCACCGGTACATCCCCACTAAACTTCGCCGTCCAATACGCACTCCCATGATCATATTTCGCAAACGCATACAAGCCCGTATTCAAATTCTTCCTCCTCGTCGCAAAAATATTATCACTCACAGTCTGAATACTCCACTCTCCCACAAACACCGGAAACTTCCCATCCCCTACCGACGCCTTCGCATCTGCGCAGATGTCTGCCGAGACGGTATTCGAATCGGTTGGCCGCCCCGCAAAGTAGTAGTTGTGCACATCGAAAACGAGATTGGTGCCGGTGGGGAAATACGCAGACCAATATGCTTCGCCTTTGAAGCTGCCTTGGAACATGACGGGGATTTTGGCATTCACGGCTTTTACTTTTGCGAGCACGCCTTGGATGTACTTTAAGACCCATGCAGCCCCGCTGTCGGATAATGCAGCGGGTTGCCCGAAGTCGGCCAGGTTGGGATTATCCACGGGCTCGTTGATCGGCTCGATGGTGTAGGATTGCGGGAACCCGGATCCCTGGACATAAGCTATAACAGCATCGATCACGGCGTAGGAATACGTAAGAGCAGTCTGGTTATTGAACCAGCCAAAATGGCCATCTGCCTCACCGAAGCCCATGCCATTGACGCCGCCTGGGAGAGAATGCACGTCGATGATTATATGCATGTTGTACTTGGTAATAGCGTAAGTAGCGATGGTTTTGAGATAGGAGACTTGATTCCCGCTGTAGAGCTGGGAGCCGGGAACTTTCACCCATGCGGCGTAGGAGGTGGGGATGCGCAGGATGGTGACGCCGCTGGAGGCGAGGAGGTCGATGTCGGAGGGGGTGATGAAGGTGGCGTAGCGCTTCTCGAGGACGGGCCCGCATTGGGTGTTGAGGTGGGAGCAGAGTCCCCATTCGTCGGTGGCGTTGCCGGCGTATTGAGTCCAGAAGACGGGGTCGATGACGGCTTCTTGGACGAGCCAGCCACCGAGGTTGACGCCAGTCGCTTTGAAGGTCTTCCAGTTGATGTAGTTGGATGTGGGAATTGCAAGAGTGGTGGAGATGAGACTGGCCAAGAGGCTGGGGATAAGAGCTGAGAGCATCATTACGGAAGGTTAAGAGGAAAGATTTGTAGATGGAGGCTAGAGAACTGTTGACTTCAAGTCCTGGTTCCTGTACCAGTTTTCAGTAGAGACTGCAAGACAACTGCAAATGAGGTGGAATGACGAGGACGATTCGAGGTTGTTTCGAGCCTCGAGCAAACTCTTTATATAAGCATCGTCTCGTCCTTACTTGGGATAATTTTCCCATATATCTGTCGTCGCCGGAAAGTGGAGTCAACCATCATCAAACATATCAAGCAAGAAGGATGAAAATCCATAACATTAACCCGAGATTGCACTCAAGCTCCTCTTCCCACAATCGCAATAGCCTACCGCGCGCCCCCAAGCCTTCAAGTGTGATGCCGTATCTTCACACAAACACCACACTTAAGACTCTGAGGCTGCTCATCGACTTCGACACGATGCCTCAATTCGGCGACGAATGTACCGATATTTCATCTCAGTGACAGGCATCATGAGAGGAACCCCACAATCCGGGGTTGATGCTTGTCCGTAAAGGCATGCAGTCAGATCTGACATTGCATTGCGGGGCCCCAGACTTCCCGCGTGAGGTTGCTGCAACGTTTCTGCAGGGTGCAGGGAGGTTATGCTACTGTAATGATGCACCGAGATGCAGAGGAGATGTATTCCAAGGGGTTATTTTGGTAACTGTACCATTGCCCATGCTACTTGAGATGGATCTTATACTTCTGCATGTATTGATTGAAGATCATATATAGTGATAAGTAAAAAGATTATGTGATGAATTTAGCTTTTGCCGGAGAAGTTTATTAGAAGTGAAGCGAAATTTTGCGAACTGTGATCGTTTTAGTTCTCCTGGGTGCATGAAAATCAGTTAGCAAAGATTCATGAAATATCGGAGATCTATCGAGTACAGAGCTGACTGTCCTCTCACGAACAGATGCCAGACATCTCATCATAAATTTTGCGTTGTTCTCGGTCACATTACAGCTTGAAGTCTGTTTACTTCGTCATCACGGAGGACAATAGTCCGAATCCTTGGAGCTTGGTACTGAAGTTTAAGTGTGCTATTCAAAAAACATCTAGATTAAATCGCCAAGCGGATCTAACCGTCTTTTACTTGTATGCAAGTGTCCATGATGGGAATCTATCAGCGCTAGCAATTACAGTGAAGGTGGACGAGATCCTAGCTCATCAACTCGGAATGTGGGGTTCGCGTCAACATACAACCATCAGACACTTAACCATTTCCAGCGTATCAGAATACAGTAAATGGATATTCATGGGATCTTCTGATCTAAACAGCAGGAAGAATCCTCCCCGTACATTCGCCAAACCCAACACCCTCAGAAGCCAACGCCGAGATCCGCACCGCATCACCATCCTGAAGGTAAACTCTTTCTGCGCTTTCACCCACCGTAAAACTCTTCTGCCCACCCTTCGTAAGTTCCAATAAACATCCATGACTCTCGTGCGTGGAACCGGAGATTGTGCCCGTGGCTAGCAAGTCACCGGTCCTGACGCTACACCCATTGCTAGTTTGGTGCACGATCATATCTCTGAACGACCAATACATACTGCTCAGATTCGTCTCACAGATGGTAGTAAAGGTGTCGTTTGTTAACAGTTCGGCTTTGAGACGGATGTCGTAGCTGTTGACTGGGTTGGGGTCCGAGAGGTATGATGCTACTGGTATCTCACGGGTTATTCCTTTAATGGCCGATTCTTTTAGTGCGTCGAGGGTAATTATCCAGGGCGACACAGAGGTTCCGAAACTCTTCCCATTGAGTGGACCTAATGGGGGCATCTCAAAACCTTGGATATCTCTTGCTTGTAAGGAGTCAGTATCATTCACGCATGACTGAACCTGAATACTTCAACTTACCACTCCAATCATTCAGAATAACCAACCCAAAAATATGCTCATCCGCATCTTTGATATCCACCGGTTTCCCAAGCTGACTTGGTTTACCAACCACACAAGCCATTTCCAACTCATAGTCCAAACGTTGTGTTGGACCATGCTCCACATTACCATCAGCATTCTTATATTGTCCCTTGGGTCGGACCACTGGCGTTCCAGAGACGACAAGCGAAGAAGTTCGTCCGGAGTAGCCGATGGGGAAATAGAGAAATCCAGGAGGAAGGTAGCGCTTCCCTTGAATAGCTTCACCTGCGTTGAGCACGTGATCTTTAGAGCAGGAGAAGTCGGTGAAATCACGACTTGAGACTGGTAGGTGCATGGTCACATCGTTGGCTGATGCGGTGGTGCCATCTGGAAGTGAAGAGGTGCCTTTCTCTGACAACAGTGATTGAAGTATACTCCTAGTCTGCTGGTGTATAGACTTGGGAAGGGCAGCGAAGTCGTTGAGAACGGGCTAAAATATTATTAGCTCTCATTCTTGCGCAGATTGGCATGGCAGTCAACTCCCCTGAGAGAACGCATCCACAGCTTCGGCTGGCAAGGACTTCAGAAGACCATTTTCTGCAAGTTTGTCGAGAAATATGACAGTATCCTCATATCGAGTTGCGGCAGAAGGTCTGGGATGAGCATCGCTGCTCGCAATTCCAAAAGGAATATTGTTGGTGGAAAAATGCGAGGTAAACATGATGGCTAATGGAAACTTGCTAGTTCGTGTGAGTAGGAAATTCCCTTGATAATGGCGGCGACAAGATACAATGTTCAAGTCCTCAATCGCAGAATAATATCAATGTCCGAGACCGAGCCCGTAATTGGACGGAAGGGATGTCTAGTCTCTTGAAGTCTTAGTATGGGGAACATACAACCCGAAACGAACAGCCGAATCCACCCCGCTCACCCCACCCCCACCGTCCCGGAAAGGTACCCCGCTATACATGTGGACGTGACTCTGTTGATCCCCTCAATGTGGACCGCTACCTCCACCCCTCATGACTTTTAAAGCGTGCTTCAATGGCTGATTTCGAGAGGACAACCAACACTCCATTCAGACTCTCTCAACTGTTCAAATCATCTCCTCAAATTTTCTATCACACATCCCAAAATGGCCAACAACACCGACCCCAGTCCTCTCCCCCCCCTCAACCGCTACATCACCACCCACACCCCCGACGGCCTCGCCGTCCTCGACTCCTCCGTCCCCTCAACCGCCACCTGGACCAGCGCCGGCAGCGCCAAGTTCTTCCTCGGGTACTGCACTTCGACCTTTCCGGCCGCGATATCCAATCCATCAGACATTCAAAACTACAGCCAATACCTCTCCGCGCCGCCAGGACTAGTCGTGCCCGGGGGTACGGTTCTCCGCATCGTGGATGTGGAGCCCGGACACACGTCGCCGATGCATCGGACTACCAGTCTGGATTACGGGGTGGTGTTGGAGGGTGAGGTGGAGTTGATATTGGATTCCGGGGAGACGAAGGTTTTGAAGAGGGGGGATACGTGTGTCCAGAGGGGGACTAATCATGCGTGGAGGAATACGAGTGATAGTAGCTGGGCGAGGATGTTGTACGTGCTGGTGGAGGCGCAGCCGATTGAGTTGGAGGGGGGGAAGAAGTTGGGGGAGGATTTGGGAGGGATGGTGGGTGTTAGGAAGAGTGCTGAGTGAGGGTTTGGGCGAGCGTAGATATGTCTATTAGACCCTAAATGATAATAAAGCTTTAACAAGAAAGTAAAGTGCACGCAGAATCTCTAGTTCAAGTTGAGAAACAACAAGTGCAGTTTACTTCCTCCATGCATTGCACCGATGGATCTCGTGCAGCCAGGCAGTCCATGATCACACATTTGACCACCTCACGTTTCTCCTATTATTGGCGTGATATCGCTCCCGGGCTTCTTTGGGGATATCAGTATATTCTTCTTTGTCTTATGTTGACATGCTTTGCTCCACATAAATAGCATGTAAAAGGGCACAAGATATAAAGTTTATCAAACTCAATCACTTCACGCTTAAAATTTCGATAGCAAGCTTTTTGATTGATCGCGGTATCTACAGTTGAGAAGAATTGCAATCTCTCCCAAGGCCATCTTAACCTCTGCGAGGTATAATTGGCAATGTCAAATAATTCTCCAATCCATCACCGAAGTGAATATTATTCATCCCGGAGAACTTTGCTTTGGACCTGTGACAATTATTAGCGCATGAAACATAAACAGAAATCCCCGATGATTACGTACCTATCTTTCTCATTTGTATGAGTAAATATCCCGCATCCCTGCGTATCTCCCGACGCAACCTCGAGCACGATCCGACCACCCTTCTCCGCAACCACGTTCGTAGGCCAGATTTCAACATCGGCTTCATACGGCACATCTGGCTTGACTTCCTGCACATCTGTGGAGCGGTATTCGCGATATGGTTGGTAAGGTTGATGGCGTGCATGATCTGTAGCGACCTTGCGGAGCGATACACGAAGCCAGCCTTTGGTCAAGGGAACTGGATCGCCTGCGGTTCCAGTATAATAGATCTCTTTTCCGTCTGGGGAGAGATATCGCACCGTCAAGAACAGATCGATGTCTTTCTCTGGATCTGTGGATTCCGCATCCGGGGTGACGGAGACGTTGAGTCGTGCAGTCACATGACCTGTGATCTCGGTATCTTCTTCGAAAGGTGCGCTGGTGAATTGGATCAGCTTGGGGTTTTGCAGGTTGCCAAGAGCTTCGTAAGAGAGCTTTGTCGATTGGGCTGAGGGTTTTCCTGAAGAAAGCTCTTTGTTGGGAGTCAGGTAGAATTTGGTGTATTTGGTGCCTTCCAGCGGCCATGCTGATTCTTCTCTCCTTTCATATGCCTTCTCCGCTTCGGCATTGTTGAAGCCAACGTCGCCTTTTCGGAGAATGACGCTTACAGGCGCCACTTTACCTGGTGTAGCCCATCCGACTGTGTCTTTATCTTTCAGGAACGCGTCCAAGAACGACTTCTGGACATCAACTTCCTCTTTGTAATAGAAAGGTAGATCATGACGACCAGTGATGAATCGGAGATACTTCAGCTTCGACCCACCCCATGCATATCCATTAACATTCCCTATAGTTGGTCAGTGATGTTGATTTCAAGACGTTGTGACATGGAATTTTACCTCTCAGATGCAGTAAAATACCACCCCAATTGGCTACAGATAGGAGAGGCACTTCAATATCCTCTAAATTGAAATCTTTCGAAGCATAGTAGTCATCATCCATGAATCTGTTGCTTTCATTGTCGATGTTCTGATCGTTGCGATTTTTTGCAAGCACATCATCGGGTAAATTACCCTCAAGCGTGTCCTCGCCCCATCTTGCCGCAGCTCGTCCGGCTCTTCCATATTGGTTAGTGATAACCTGTCTGTTCCACCAGAAACGAATGAATCCATCTGATAATATGCCACCATGGCGACATCTGTCGCGGTAGTAGTCAGTCATACCCTCCCATGGAATGATACACGCCAAGCCCTTGGGACGGCGAGCTGCAACTCTCCATTGACTGCCTGTACAATTCCAAGTTAAGATCCGTTACATGAGCTTTCGTGGGTGCACACATACCTGCATAGTAACTGATACCCAAGAGTCCTACTTTGCCGGAAGACCATTCCTGCTCAGCTGCCCACTCGACCACATCAAAGAAGCATTCACTTGTGCCTCGTGACATGGTATCCAGTAATCCTGGGGACTGTCCCAGACCTCTTTCATCGCAGCGAACAACCACATATCCATGAGAAGTCCAGAAAACAGGGTCTGGAGTCTCCCAAGCACTGTACTTGCTTTTGTGCTCGGGATTGACTTCCGAGAAAGATTTGCTGAAGAAACTAAAGAATATTGTTAGAGGCTCTCACACTCAATCGGTGGTGAATCCGTACTTCTCGTAATGGATATCTTTCCCGTAAGGTCCATAGGTAATTAAAACTGGAAATTTTGCGCCTGATTCCTTGACTAATGGTCGGTAGACATTGCAGCGCACTGGGAGAGGAGAGTTCTTCAGGGGAACGGAGACGTTCTTCTCGAAGATGAGGTTATTCTCGACATCTTCTGTCACCTCAAGGAGGTCCTTGAGCTCGTTTGCTTTAGTTGCCATCGTTGTGAAGGTTGATAGTGATGAGTTTTAAAATTGATGCTCTGTATCGCAGGTCGTTGTATTGCTTTGTCTGAATTATATCACAGGCGTATGTGGTGAACGAATACCAAGTTAGGCTTAGTATGATGGGCGGCAAGTGGGTGTGGGGCATTATTAGCGGGTATGGCTCGATCTACTCAACGCTAGCTTTAGTTCCGGCGCCGGATTTTCTTCGATTTCCGCCAATTATTGAAACTAAGATCCGGCATAGATGATGGCATTGAGGAACGCATGCAGCGTCTCTTCTCCTATTTCCTATTTGGTTGATTTTAACGACTTAGATGGGTGGGAAATTCCGACTAAGAGGGGGTAGATTCATTGATCCATCCAAGCCGAATACTGGCATATTCGACGGGTTTCCATGATCATGCGGGGTAGTATCACGTTCTACGGGACTCGCGCATCTCGAAAATCGGCTGTCGGGAAGGCTACCAAGGTCTCTCAGAAGATTTCCCATGTTTTCCACAAGCGGTGGTAGGGATTCGCCTTCGAAGGGAAAGTTGCTCTTATAAAGCTCCCGTGCCATTTCTAATACCGAGTTTGGGTCATCGAGTGAAATGAGGCTATGTTTGCCAGGTGTTTCGTTGAAACACATCTGGTAGGTTGGCCTCGCCAGCACTGGATTCAATTTACGTCCAGTAATGAAGGACCGCACCTCCGTCGTGTCTTCGGCATTGATAACGACCGATGATGCCATTCTATCAGAATTTATTCCTGAAAACTCTCTCCTATTCTTGGAGAATGTTATGTGGCCAAAGGCCCAGAGACAGAGGGCTGCGAAATAGACAGCGATAGCGTAGAAGTCGCGGAGCTCGGCGGGGGGCATTGCTGCAGCCCAACGAAATATCTGACCAGCGTGCCAGACTGCTCGTCGAGCGCTTTCTGTCTCCGACCACTGCTCGAGAGCTACAAACGCCCGAGACGCTTCCTCTTCACCATACCTTCCTGCAAAGCCTTGCAAATCTTCTGGTGAGATGTGTAAAATCATAAGAAGTAGCTCAATTATGACATGCAACTCCCGCTGTGAAATCCGTAGGTTGAGAAGACTTTTCTGAAAGGACTCTATTTGCTGGTACAGCTCACGCTGTTGTGTCAAGAGCCATAATCGATGGACAGAATCCTTCTTTTCCCAGATGTTGTGCAATCTGCAGGACTCCTGGAAGGCCCAGATCTGGCCCCAGAATCCGTGCACTGCAGCAGCACAACAAAGATCGACGTCTACTTCAGAATACATGTCGTCAAGCACGTGTATATCGTGCATGATGTTAGTGAACGAGATTTTGTGTTTTTTGGGAGTGGTTGACTGTCTCTGAAAACACTCTTTCCACTCCAGAGCTGACCCAGCTAAGAAGAATGATCGGGGTGCTGGTAGTGAAATTTTAATTTCTGTTATCGATAGTAGATGATGCTTTTGAAGGGCGATTGAAGTTTTACTATCGTGAAGAAATACATGGATAGCTAGTCTACAAGAGAGATGGGATCAGTAAAGCTCGATAGCAGTACTTTGGAGCTCACCTCTTAAATGATTCATGCTGCACCCATTTCTTCCACTTCGCTTCCAAAACCTGACCGGTGTCAGACTCGTGGGGAACAAGACTTTGAGCATCTGCTGTCATTCCGAGCATGCCACCTCGGCGCATCATCTTTAAGGAATTAATACGTATCCATATCTAGGTAGGGATAGAAAGGTAAAAGGTAAGGTATATACCGTAATTAACGGCTCTAAGAAGCTCTCAGCCAGCTCCATTTGTTTTTTAAAGCCGCTCCATAATGCTGCATCCAATAGCAACATCCAAGCTTGCAACGGTTGAAGCCTTCGTGTTGCGCTATTATCCCTATCAAACTACTAAGGTTAGTCAGTAGCAAATGAAAATTTGAAGTTCAGTCTTACTAATTCCCCTAATTTGACTCGGACAACATCTTGCAGTACGAGGCCCATCTTCCAGATTGCAGGTATAGATATGACGGTAGAGCCTGTAACAACAAGCGATATGAGAAATTCGGGCATGACATCTTGATAAAGCATACTTGGCACGTGAATCCAGTTATCTATCTGGTATGTTTGTCGCATAAAGAATGCTTCTACAACATGATTTATAACTGCAAGAGAAGGAAAGGATGGAATGCGGTGAGTGCGTCTATCCATGGTGCAAACCAAATAATACATCTTATCGCGCATAGAACGTCCGATTGTAGGGAATCCACAACTAGGAATGTTGTAATTCGCGGCAGGTGAGCGAGGTGTGAGAGCGGAGATGCTACTGTCATCCAATCCTAAATTTTCTTCATCTCGAAGAACACCGTCGCGTTGAACGGGTGTCCAAAGCCATGGAGAACGTTTGAAAGCAGCATAGCCAGCACGAACATCCCGATTGGGCACCCGGGCCTGAGTTGTCGTTTCTGCCATGGTGATTTCATTGTTGTTATCTCCTGTAAATGCAGCAAGTTGCTCGTCATAAAAAGCAAGATCATTAAAGTTGATATTAAAATCCTGATTATTGAAATGAGATGCATGCGGTGTGAACATTATCTCGTTCATGATATGGTCGAATTCGAGCTGCACGCCATCGTTAGGGACAAATTGAATTCCATAACTCTCTAGCTGTGATGTCATGGGCTCCGAGATTACAGGTGGGTACGAAACACGATTTCCCACCAATCCATTGTTGATTCCAATCTGGTTACTGGTTGCGGTTCGGAAGCTGATATCTTGGTGGTGTTGAAATGTTGGTGGCTTATCAAAAACATTCGCACCCCTTTGCTGTGCCTGTTGAGCTGCACCGGCCACACTCTGACGCTCTGTCACATCCTTTGTGTTGCTTTCTGAGCTTACGGAGCCATGGTCTAGTTCGCTACTATCGGGCGTATTGCGTCGTGCATAATCTAGGCTTGAATTGGCGACTTTGCACTCAATATTTCTCTTTCTACATCTCAGGCAGGGCTTTTCATCCTCACATCTAGCCTTTGCGGACGCACAGGCGACGCATGCTTGGCCTGCTCTTTCGGCCCTTTGGATGACCCGGCGCCCAGAATCTTCACCGGAGTCGTGTCGAAGATGCGTCGTCATGTGACGGTTTAGTAGATCAGCCCTGTTAAAGCTCTTCCTGCAACGTTGGCACTGGTGTTGTCGTGCGTTTTCGTGCGTCTTCATGTGACGACTAAGCCTATCAGCTCTCTCATAGGATCGCGTGCAGATTCTGCACTTGTGTGTAGCCGACGTTTGAGATAATCGTTTCTGTGGTTCGCTATCGGGCGACGTTCCATCTTCGTCGAGGGTGTGCTTTGTTCCACTCTGGTTGGTGTCGGCAAGACTGCGGATAGTGGCGGCGTCGGTAGCTGGAATAGCTTGCCCCAATGCGCCTAAGGCCGCCTGCATTGTCCCGAAAATTAATTTAATCCGTAGAATGACGCAGGGTTGAGAGTCAGCGAGAGATGCGAAAGGGAAGTGGGAGTGTCGGTTGAGTGGAGGCTGTGAAGGCCTCAATATATGTGGAGGTTGGAGGGTTGATTAAGCGAAAGTCTAGCAATTTCACCACAGTAACCAATATCGTTCCCCAGTTAAGGGATGAGACCGCACGGGACGAACGCGGAGTCGGGGAAAGCCACGACAGCCACGACAGCTTAATCTTCAAATAGCGCTACGAATACGACATGCACCGACATGCACCAACATCCACATTCCGAATTTCCGAACCGTAATTGCGTGCACGGTTCGATAGTTGCGCCTCTGGACTCTTGTCCTGCGTGGCCAGTACCCCACAATCTCCACGGTCAATTCATCAAACCGGAGTTTGGAATGTCACTTTGGTTATTCCCGGTCTCAACTTCGATAAGATCCCTGAATTGCAGGCCGCTGTCTTTCCGAATTCGATTTAGCTGATAGCTTATATCATTGCAATAGTCTCGTCGACTAGGAAGAATATGGAGATAGACTTCTTTTAACCCACGACCTGCGCTCTCCTCTCAGTCTTCGCTCCAGCTGATACGTCAAGTTTTGTTGAAGCAGTGACAATAACCCTTTTGCCGGGATTACCAGACAATATCCCGTTGCCCAGAGTAGTTTAATACGGACTTGTGTCCTGGCTGGCAGTATCTTCGGCTGTGATCAACTGCCATCTTTCCCGCCAACGAATCTCATCATGTCAAAAACACCGTTAACACCAGTGCACTTCTTTTCCCATGGCTCAACTATGATGCTTGGTGAAGAGTCGGCGTCTGCTACTTATTGGAAGAAATGCGGGGATGAGGCGCTTGCAAATGGCGTCCAGCATGTTGTCATGATGGTAAGTCCCCAGACTGGAGCACCCCTTGCACTTAGCCACAGGCTGACAGTCTCTCTCCAGGGTGCACACTGGGCAGCCTCGGGAGACGCCATCGAGGTCGCAGCCAATCCTTCACCATTGAAGTCTCCGGTGGCATATGTAGACCCAGCAAAATACACTGCATACGATCTCAAGCCCGACCTACCAATGGCGGACCGTTGCGTTGAACTGCTCCAACAAGCTGGTTTCAATGCGAAACTTAACCACAAATTCGACTGGATCCACGATACCTATCTGATCCTCATTCGAATGTTTCCGGGGGGCTGCCCACCAACAACAATTATCAGTATGAATGCGCGATACGATCCACATTATCATGTTAAGGTTGGGACGGCCCTGCGTCCTCTGAGAAAGGAAAATGTCCTTTTTGTTGGCACAGGTGGAGCTGTACACAACTTGTACCGAAACAACTGGTCCCAGATGTTGATGTATCGTGGTGAGTGATTTTTGTAACCTACGGCTGAAAGCACATCGTTAATGATTTTACTGTAGATAACTTTGCCATGGAAACACCTCCAGACAGGGAAATGCTCGATTTCAGGCAGGAATTCGAGGACGCCATCACGAAGAACAGCGGTCCAAGTCTGCGCCGCGCCATAACCATGCTGATGAAAGTACCGAAGTACCGGGACGCCCACGGCACCGACGACCATTTCATGGCATCTATGTTTGTCGCGGGCCTGTGCGGGTCTTTTGAGGATATCGGGACACCGGCAGAATTGGGTGCCGAGGATTGGGAGCTGCGGAATATGTGTAATAGCCAGTTTACCTTGGGCAACTGGCAGTCGACGAAAGGTAGATCAGCCATAAGTGCTTAGGAATGAATTATGACGAGAAGTTCGGGAAACCAAGGACTTACGAGGAATATTTTTCGAGTTCTTTGCGATTTCAGCGAGTTTGTGCCAGGGCGGTGAGAATCTTTCGGCCGCTTCTGAGACAAACATATCTTCCTTTTTGGCTGTTCTGTGAATGTAAATGGTTTCTCAAAAATGCCTCAGTCGGCGTTAATGTCAACCACTGTTCAAACCATCTTGCATACGTGTCAAAGTGTCTCTTCGAGCTTTCCTCATCAGCTGTGCTCCTCCAAGTGAGCCCGATGCGACAGTTCATCAACTGGTTGCTGCGTGCACGCCAGCCTTTCCCTCACGCCGAAATCTCAAAATTACACAGTGGACAGCGTAGGCTCAAGTTTCCTGTGACTGATGACACAGGTGCCGTCCGAGAGCAGTGGGCCTATTACAGTAGGAGAGGAGGATGGGTATCTTATGCAACTATTGTATGTTCTACCCTCGTCATTTTCTGGCAGAGATATACAGCACAGATGGAAAGACTTCCTATGAGGAGCAAGCCGCAACACAAACCTTTGATTTCGAGTTTTCAACATCTCCTTAAGATCATCAATGCCTATTGCGATATCAGAACATGTGCCTCGTGTGTTTCCTTCATTTCAAGGTATGATCGCTCAAGTGGTGACTAGGAAATATGATCTCCTTGAGGGACCCATCTCGAACTGCACGAACTAAGTTTCTGCATATATATCCTGTCAAGAAACAAAGAAGGTTTCACAAATCGATATTACAATCTGCAGAGATACAGTTTATGTACATTGGCCAACGACGACTCTCAACACCTATTCTACATACACCTTGAATGACCAGACAACGCACCGAACCCAGATTCACACCTTACAACATCCTTTTCCATGCCCAGATACTAATTCCTACGGTCGATACGGCGAATGCTAAAACAGAACCCAGGCCTAGAAGAATTCCTTGCTCGAAAAATCCCAATTGATCCCCCATGGGTTGGATTTTCTTCGGCTGCAGTACTCTTCCCTGCTTTCCTCCCATCGTCGCATCAAGTTTCTGCAAGGCCGTCTGTTGTCTGGCAGGCTCATAAAATCCAGCCAAAATACTGTCAACCAAAGCCACATCATCTTTCGCACAGGCAGACGTCGTATACTGCGGCCGAGGGGAGGAGAACATTTCTATACTATACTTGTGTCTAACTGGCGGTGCAAGCGGAGACACAGGTGCGGCAGGTCCTACCAGTAGGTGCGAGGGAATATGATTTGCATAAGATGTTAACGCATTGAAGTGCTGCGAAAGGAACTTGGCGGTTGCGGCATCAGAGAAAGTATACAATGCGAGAAGATCAGATCTGGGAAATGTCAACTTAGGGATCTTGAAAAAAACGAAGAGCAAACTCGAATAGGTACGTACTCAGATTTGGCAATGTTGATACTGTCAACCAAACTGCTGGATTCAATTACAGGTAGGAAATAGCCACTTATTTTCATCTGCGTCACCGAAGAGTTTCTTGATTCTAGTCAGCTTCATGGTGGTCTGAAGAATGCAAGCGTATTGCTCTCACCTGTCGAGAACGTCCACAATTTTGAATGAACCTGATCCGAACATTGAAATTTGCCCCTTTTCTTCTGCTTCACGCAAAGCTCTAGCAGTCTTGATGCAATCATTGTTCTGTGGGCGCACACTATTTTTACGGAACAACTTTCCCGCGTAACGTGAGCAGGCTTCTGTGAACTCATTCTTGATGAATTCATTGACGATCACGAGATCTGGACTATATGGCGAGGTTCCATTGAAAGAAAACCGCGCGGTGACGATTGCTTTCGCTGCTGCATCGATATCAGCGGCTCTATCCAATACCGCAATCGTGCGCGCCGAAGAGTTTGACACGAGCTGATTGCTGGATGGTATGGAATTTGTGGTCGTCTGATCAACTAGGAACATGTTGGACGGTTGCCCAATGCTGGTGCTCAAGATGCAAAATGTCTCCGGATCTAGAGCCTTTGGCAAGAGATCTTTCAGCACTGAGTCTACATTCAACATCGCATCTGCTAGCTACTTTTGGTCAGCACGCCTATTTCTACGATTTGAAAAGTCACAACTCACCTCCAAAGCCACGCAGTTTCCAGCGGCAATGGCTGTTGCGATTGGGGTTATGATGGAATAAAACCGTGTATGGGCCGTGGGTCTGATAATCACCAGTCCCTTGCCAACCCTCCGATCCTTGTTATCCGACCCCTTGGCGATCAAATACTCTTCGACCATTGACTTTTCAAAATCAAGTGATTTATAATGAGTCTCCATAGCATTTATCGTAAGCCAAAATTCTGCATCTGACTCAAAGTTAGATTTTCCGGAAGCTCCATCTGTGTCTTTCGATATGCTGGACAGCAATAAAGACTTATTTTTGCACAAACTACTGTGCAATCTCTCCAGTTCCCTCTGGCGATAGCGAACATTTTCCGTCGTGCCCTCGATAACGCTAGCGCGGAGGCGATCAAGATTGCTATTTGAAGTCATTTTGATGTTGCTGATGTTTGCGACGATTGTCCCCAAATGTGTAAAGTTGACTGACGGCAACAGGCGCAAGCGGACACGATATTCTTATTCATGCGAACTAACTTTACACCCACTTGTGAAGGTTCAATAGCCAAACAAATATAGATCTTCGACATGTGATTGAATATCCGATACTTTCTGCAGCAATCTCGGCCGGTACCAAGATATCAATTCCGCGGTTCCATAGTTTCAATCTGGCGACGGAATGTGGAGGTTTGACGGCGGTCCCCCACCCGGAACCAGTACTAGAACGCGGAGATATTCCTACAGTAGCTTCGAAGTTACTGCACGATCAAAGTCCGAGAAACTAATGGCACTATCAGGGGCGATGCGAAGACCAAAGTGTGTACTCGTATTCTATTTTATTTGCTTCAACCTGCACTGCCCATCCCAAGTCTTCAAGCAACAACAATGTCGGTCACCGTCACAGATAACCCTATTACCTCAACTCTCCACAGTACGCTACAGGACTACGAGATCCACGTCACGGGCGATGGAGCAGATATCGATCAAACACTGAACGAGCGGGAATCTTCATCTTCTGACCAGAACCCTCACTACTGGCCACGCGATCACCATCGTATCCCTAATTACCGCCCCATCAATCGCCATCTGAATCTCGCCGAGAGGCCCAGAGGAAGCAATCCCATCGAAACAGCATTCGTTTTTGTCATGTTCACGGGTGTGGCATTGGAAGGGGTAAGAAGAGTTCCTCAAGTCGATTGCCAATGCATCAACTGACACGCCCGCTCAATTTAGGGTATGGCGCAAGCTTGGGGTAAAACAGGAGGCAAGGTTTTCCCGAACTTGTTCCGTTATGCCATTGGTGGTGAATGGTAGATCTGGCACGTCTGGTTAGGTGCACCTGTGACGAAACTTTAAAAGTTGGAATTATTTTGTACCATATCGGGCCTATGTAGAGTATACGTTTTTGTACTGTACCACCTCCCCGGTACCCCGCACCCCCGCCTCCCGCCTTCACGGCCTAGGAGTGTGGGGGAACAGGGGGGGGGGGGGGGGGTCTCTTCCAACTGTTATGCATCTCTTTGGGGATAGACCGCTTATCTTAGGAAATTGAACGAGGTTACCTTAAAGCCCGTGCTAGCAAGAGATCTGCATGTGTTGTCTTTTTTGTTCTTGCTTGATAGGACATAAATTGTGCTGTGTCACCTTTCATAGATTAAGTCGAAGGTTATTCAGAAGATATTATCTTCATTTCACACCAACTCTCTCGACATTGGAGTGAAGTCTCTTTCAGTCCATACGCAAGCAGAGCCGTTCAGCCCAGCATGGCGTCCCGGAATTCGTTTTCGAGATGCACCGCCGGTGACCCCAAGGTAAACAAAAACCACCACCATCTATCAATCTCCTCACCATCGCTCCTAGCTAACTCAACACCCCCAGTTCTGGCCCGCCTACATCCGCCACTCCGCTCTCGCCTGCGTCTGTACGATGGTCTTCCTGGCCAACATGTTCGCCGCGGGAATCACGACCGGCTTCGCAGAGCTCGCGGCGGAATTCCACGTCGGGAGCTCCAAGCTCGTCGACCAGATCGCCTACCCGGTGTTGGCTCTGGGCATCGGCAATATCATCTGGACACCCACTGCGATCTGTTTTGGGAAACGCCCGACTATCATCGCGGCGCTGGTGCTGTTCCTCGCGGCCAGTATTTGGAGTGTGGAGGCCAAGACTTTTGATAGTTTGTTGGCGGCGAGGATCGTGGCTTCCTTTGCGGGAGGGAGTATTGATTCTTTGGGGCCGGCGGTTGTTGCTGGTGAGTCTTTGTTCTTTTCTTTCTTTTTTCTTTTCTTTTTTTCTTTTTGTGCTTTTTTTTGCGTCGCAGCTGGAGAAAAAAAGTAAAGTGATCCAATCAAAACTAACATCCTCAGACCTCTACATGGAACGCTACTTCGCCACCGCCATGGCCATCTTCTCTCTCTGCCTCTCGGGCGGCTCGCAAATCGGCCCCATGATCGCAGGCTACACCATCGCGGCCAAAGGCTGGCGCTGGTTCTTCAAGATCTGCGCCATCCTGGTCGGCGCAAATCTCGCGCTCGCGCTGTTCTTCTTCCCGGAAACAAACTACAGACGCGTGTTATATCAAGGCGAAACTGCCCTCGAGGCGGATAAAGAAGCGGAGCAGAAAATCGAGTATAGAGATCGAGACGAGGAGATGTCGCGGCTGCCTTCACAGGCCGGGAATAAACCGTATGCGGGCAGCTATTGGAGAGATTTGTGGAGTTTTGGTGGGCGTGGTATGGATGATAAGGGGTTGAGAGGGTGGCCTGAGCAGTTTTCTCTGCCGTTTAGGTTTTTGGCCGTGCCGCATGCGTTGTATGCTACGGTTGCGTATGGGGTGTTCTTAGCTGGGTAAGTAGACTGGCAATTCCGCCTTGGCACATGACACAAGCGCTAACAATCCCACAGTGCTGTTGCGACGTCGTCAGTTATGCCGCAACTTCTCTCCCCGCCTCCATATCTCTTCACCTCGTCGGCGCTGGGTCTGTTCTCCCTGTCTTCTTTCATCGGTATTGTCGTAGCCTATCCCATCGCAGGACCCCTCACAGATTCCCTCTCCCGCTACTTCGATCGCCACTCCCGTGACGAGATGCACATCCCGGAGAACCGGATGCCTGCGCTCGTGATGCCCTTCCTGATTGGTCCCCCTGGTCTGCTCCTCTTCGCGTACATCGTCACCGAGGAGAAAACCATCTATGCCGCGGCCTGTGGCTACGCAATGCAGATCTCCGGCTTGGTATTCGTGCCTTCGGTTGTCTTGTCGGTAGTTGTAGATGGCTGGCCTTCGACGGGTTCGGAAGCGCTAGTGCTTATTAATGCGGGAAAGAATCTGGTGGCGTTTGGCGTGGTGCTCGGGATCTCGGATTGGATGGCGAAGGAGGGGGTGGTGAAGATGTTTTGGGAGATTGCGGCGATTCAGTGGGCGGTGTTGGCGTTGGGTGTCCCGCTTTACTTTTTTGGTCCTTGGGCTAGAAGGAAGTTTGCGTGGTTGGTGTAGAAAGGAGGGGCGTGAGCAGATAGATTCCTTTTTTAGAAGGAAGGAAGGGAATATAACTTATGCCTTGCCCGGCGGTGTTATATGTGCAGGGGGAATAGTACGACGCTCGCTCCGGGGCGTAGTAGTTCATCCACCATTACAAAATTGCTCCCGACGGCTAGATCGTCCAGCACGAATAGAAGCTGTTGGAATTAGTCAGGATATTCGGTGTAGCAATTGATGTGTATACTTCTCAAGGATTGATATCAGACTTCGCATATGATTCGAGTTGTATGGAGTGAGAGGTGATCGATGGATTGTGACACTCTCTAGTGATTTGCGTGAATGATTCCTCTGTTTGGGAGCTCCTCTTGCCCCTCTCTTGGATTTCCGCTTTCACTGTCACGACCGTGCAGTGTTATCGACCTTCTCATAGCAGAACTACTCGCAATCTTTGCAGTCTCTCGGATCGAAATGCTTCTGGCACTCCAATAGTCGTCGAAAAGCTAAAATATCAATCAGCCCTCAACTTGTACAGTGGTCACCTGGAAGCGTGGGCGTAATTTCCTCGGTCGTGACTATGTTAGATATGGCTGTTCCATGGCATCGAGAACATATAATGCTCCCCATCAAAAATAGGCTGCATGCGGGATACTTCATATCTCATGACATTCAAGAAACCTATATACAAATTTTCCCTACGACACAAGCTCATCCACGCACTTTCACGACGAAGCCTTCACACCGCTCTCCAGCACCTCTACTACCTTGATGTCCCTCAGTCCCTCAACGATATTGACCAAAGTCGGGAAAGCGTTCTCCAACTCCTTTCCTTCCAGGCTAGTCCATTCAATCTTCGCTGAACTTGCCTTCCACTCTTTTTGCGATTCTGTCTTCAGCGCAGGAAGATCCACCGAGACAAGTTCTCCTGCATTGGTTGTTGGATTCACCTTCCAATGAAGCGTTGGAGCCTCTTCAGCGGTGGCATTACCACCTGATGATGCTGGTGATAAACCCTCTAGTGTCAATTTGCAGAACTCGGTACCCTGCCACCCAGCACTGAGCGCAAAGGATGAGTCTGATTTGGTCTCGTCCAGAGTAGCATATACTTTCGCAACACCGAGTTCTTCTCTCCCGGTAATGATTGGATCCGCCAAGTTCTCGAACATAACTGGTACGAAATCGCCCTTCACTTCACTCTCGCCATGAGTTCCATTAGCCGCTGCTCCATCTACGGGCGGCTTGCTATTCGTAACATCATGGATATGCAACGCAAAAAACGAGTACCCTCTCCCACCCAACCAATCCAAATTCCCCAACCGCGTCACCGTAAACGTCGCCGTAGCCCACCCAATCGGGGTTGCGATCGAGAGATCTTCACTCGGTAAAAGCGCACTCAGATAACTCTTATACGTCTTAAACTTCACATAACTAGTTGTGTGCGTCGGATGACCAAAGGCTCTCGGTTTTCCAAATCGATCCTGCCTCGGACTCAGAGTCGGCCCAAACGCAGCAGGCATTCGTGTAAAGACCGCATTCTGAGCGAGATGGCGACGCAGGATGCCGCTCGCGTGCGCATATGCGTCGTGGTTCATGTTGATATTGCCGAACCTCATGGGGTCGAGCATTTTACCGCCTTGTTTGCCGTGTTTGCCACGCGCGGTCTTGAATGCGGATTGGCGGGTGAATTCTTGGATCATGGTTGCGCGGTCGTAGCGGGCTTGGATATAGAGTTGGAGGCGGCTGGGGATATCAGAGACTTGTGTTCCAAGGGGGAAGAGTGCGCCGAGAGCAGCGCCGTCTTCGACGGCTTGGGCACCGCCTTGGCCTTGATGGGGTAGGAATGCGTGGGCTGCGTCGCCCATTAAGCAGGTTTTGCCCCGCACCCAGTTTTCTCTTCCGAGTTCGTCGTGGTCGAGGAGTTTCCAGAGCTTGATGGACTCGGGTGAGGCTTTGGAGAGGAGGATTTGCATGTCTTCGGGGAAGGACTTGAAGCATGATAGAAGAGTTTCTTTGGATGCTGCTTGGTTCCATTCTTCGGTGCTGGCCTCTGTTTCTTCCTCGGGATGCATGGCAACGAAATTTAGAAGTGTGTTTTTCCTGCATGGATATATCACAATCCGGCGATCTGTAGTGCAATGCATACGCATCTCTCCCGTTTTCTCCACAAAATGCGCAGTCCGGGGATCTGAGCGGACTTCATCGACAGGAATCATAAATCTGAACGCACTCGACCCAGATGAAGCAGGAGCAGGAGTCCCCGGTGCCACGGAATCTCTGATCTTAGAATGTACGCCATCAGCAGCGATGAGAAGATCTCCTGTATGGGTAGTCCCATCGATTAGAGTCAGCGAAGGAGCTTCAACATCGACTGACTCCACACGACTTCGTAGGTTCAGCACAGCCGGAGTGCCTTTGCCTTCGCTTGACGTGGCGATCTCTTTCAGTGCGTTATGGAAATCCACTCGGTGAATGAGTTGCCAAGGATACGGGAAGATAGCAGAAAGAGGTCTGACGTCTTTACAGAAGACTTGGTCTCCATTGAGTGCGTATTCAGAGACATACTCTGTTTGGTTTGCGCCAAAATCTTCTGGAATCATCCCCATCTGACGAAGGAGGCCATTCGCGTTACTTGGAATGTGAATAGCGGCACCAGTCTCTGATCCAAATTTCGACGACTCGAAGATCTGGGTGGAGGATCAGCACAATGTAAGGGATGCAGTAGTCTTAACTGTACTCACGTGAACTTCATGCCCCGCACGCCGCAGGAAGATTGCCGCTGACAAACCACCAATTCCACCGCCTGCTATCAATACCTTCAAGGGTCTCGCCTCCCCCATGCTCGTGCCATTTGGAGCCATCTATAAAACTTTTCTGGGTGTAGATGCAAGATATGATTATGGAATGTTTTCGAATGAAAAGGATGAATGACAGCTGTGAAGATGTAACGAATGAGATTAATAAGGCTCAGCGAAAGAGTGATCTGATATACATACGCAGGGCTTACTTCCATGTCTTACTCCCACGGCCATTACTGCTTGATAATGGAAATAAGCAGAAAGAGGCTTCCGCTCGCCAGGCGCTATGGGGATATTGCGGAGTTCGATATGTCCGTTGATGCTTTGGGGTCCTACCCCCACTGCAGCCGTCTGTGTGGAGCCGGTGGGGGTGGGCACGGTGGAGTGCTTGAACACCACAAATGAAGCAAAGGACCGGATAGTAATATGGACGCTGTTATCAAGGCTATGTATAATCGAGGCTATGTACATGAGTTATATGCCAAATATGCTTCCCTTATGTTCAATGTCCTATACAATATCTCCGAGTTCATGTGACGGGATGATCCCCGTGTAAACGCCAGTCGCCGCCGCATTGCCGTGCCTACACAAACTGTACTTTATACAAATTATACAAGTGGCTCATAGATCTCTCGCAACAAGGATCCAAGTTTAATTCAATTGTCGCTGAACCAATGTTGTTACGTCCTCTGTTGCTCCATTAGAAGCCTTGTTTAAGTTCCAGCGCTCCTGTGCAGACTGGTCGTAATTTGCCGTACATAACCAGCTACAACCTCTTCGTATCAATGGCACAAGCTTTTCCGTTGCGTCTCTCTCGTTCTCCACACGTCTTAGAGGACTCGCGGCGCTAGCTATGCCGGATGCTTCGGCTCGTTCTCTGATTGATGATTCATTTATCTCCCACCATTCTATCCACTCCGTGCGTGGGATGATGTATTCTCGGTCACAAATAGTACAGAACGTAGACCCAGAGTGATGGAAATTCTCGGCTCGTTGCAGTAATGATGGAATCTGTGGTGGCGGGTGATCGAGGTAGGAGTTGAGTTGCTGGAGTTCAGGGTGACGGCTGCAGGCTTTCAGAGCAATTTCCACTAGGCTTTGCACCCGTGATTCTTCTCTTGGGGGAATAGGAACGTCGTCGGGATCCGCTACCGGTAATTTGACCCCTCTTCCAGTACCAACCCAAGATGGATCTGAAGGGAATACGGGCCCTTTAACACGCCGTCCAAAAGCATCAAGAAATCGCACTTCTGTCCTAAATTGAGGAACTAAAAGACATGTCTCGGAAGGTTGACGAGCAGCCGGTTGCGCCCAACTCCAAGATGGAAACACAGTTTGTGGGAGGCCGTCTCTTGTCTGGATCAGTCCTCCCGCCGTTGGAGGCAACGGAGTCGCAAAGAGACTCGTGTGCCGCGCACTACTCCGTCGGCGCTTTAGTGGGACCGTGAAATGGGGTGCTTCGTGCATACTTTCCGGTCTAGCGATGGGCATGTAGAAAGGATTAGGATGTAATTGGAGGTCAAAAAGACTACTCCTTTCCGCTAAAAACAAATCCAAAATTTCGTAGGGGAGGTATCCTAGCTTGTTTTGTGATATGTTTAGATCTTCCAAGTTCTTCAGCTTCCCAATTGCTGGGGGTAGCTCCCGCAGTCGGTTGTTTCGTAGACTTAAGAATACTAGTCTCTCAAGGTTGAACAATTCCGCAGGGAGTCTCGTCAGTAGATTGCTCGAAAGAATGATTTTTAAGGATGGCTCGAGGCTGGAGTATTCGGAAAGTACAGGCTTGATGAAGCCTTTGAGCGGTATGATGGTAGCACTAGATAGATCTTCCAATGCCAGTCGACTTGGGACATGTTAGAATGGGCGGACAAGAAGCATCTCGGTAGGGTTGGCTCACGATAAATCTATATTTTCCTCTCCCTTCTCCAGACACTTCTCAATCCGGGTTTGCGCATGCACATCTTTCGGGGGATTAAGTGCCATCTTGTACTTGAGAGATTGAGGTACCGGCGGAACTGGGAGAATATTGCGCTCCTCGACTGCGCACTCGGACTCTTCTAAATCTGTACCATCACTACCCATAAAGATACCACTATCGACTTGTCGCTGGAATTTTCGTTTATGCTTCACCGGTACTCTCGGTCTCGCAGGTTCATCGTCCAAGGCAGGAGGATCCGAGGCGAGTTGTTGGTTGAACCAGGGGCCTCGAAAGCGTTGTTTGCGCCTGCCTTGCGTATACTTTTCTACCGATGGGTCGTCGTCGCTCGAAAAGATAGGTTGATCGCTTGAATCCGGCGGAGGTGAGTCCCGCACGCGTTTCTTCGAGAAGTGACTTGGAATAGGATCAGTTGAATGCGACTCGTTGCGAATCAGCTTCGGAAGTGTTAACTCGTCTGCCATATTCAATTTAATAAATCAATTGACTTCACTCCTTTCTCCTTTCTCCTTTCCCCCAACCAAAGTCGAGACGAGAGGAGTGCAATAGAACGAGAGGCTGGGTAAATCCCGCGTAACGTCACGAAAACACGCCCTCGGCATCGTCGCGTGGCTGGAGAAACATCGGGAAAAGGTCAGCGGCCGCGCACTCCGCAGTTCCCCCGCACAACTACGTAGGCATCTCTATCTCCCTCTCCCGCTCCCGCAAGTGGTCTCGAACTATTCCTTATCGCTTCTCGTGAATAATCCAAGAAGTCCTCTTGCCCACTACCACCCGCCATCGCGAGGTTATATTCGATTCCTGAATTGAATATCAAGTGCGCTTGGCCAAATCTACACGACTCGCGAGATGCGACGAGATTGTCACTCGCGTCGTTGAGAATAACAGCTGGTGCAATCACATGGACGATGTGTCACCTTGCGCGACTTGCTGTCTAAACAACCATTCTTACCATCAAAATCATCGAAACAACTTGACTTTATTCACGTTTTTTCTACTTGAAGGAAAGAGCATCTTGAATGACCTGGTCTTATTCACTGCGTCCGATTGCCTCTACCTATTTCCATCGAGCTACGGTCGCACCATATAAAGATTCAAAGTCGCCACCATCTCCCTCTACACGCGTTTCCAGGCCACAATAACTTCAACCTCGCATTCAAGAACTACCTACAGTTTCCTGGCAGCCAAATCCAACACAAACCCTCTGCAACCTTTCGCAAGATGTGTACGACATACTACTATACATACCTGAACTGTCCACATCGACCATCCCAACAGATCAGATGTTCTCCCTCAGATCAAGGACAGACAAAATGTATCGCAGAAACCGTAGTCGTAAGTGAAGAAGGGCTTGTCTGTTCGGCATGTTTTGAAAGTTTAGTATGGATTCGGTCCAGTGGGGAATGGGAGAAAATGGAAGAACCGGAGGGGGATTTGGGGAAGGATGATTGGGAGAAGGTTGAAAGAATTGGGTATGATTGGCAAGAGGAAGGGAAGGAAGCTGATGTGAAGGGTCGGACTGATTCGAAGTCGTCGAATGTCTCACGGATTAAAACACTGCCACGATAGATGCTCTACAGACGATTGGGTGAAGATGATTCATGTCGAGACAGACTCTTCAATATTGGAGGCGCCATATCTAGAGAGGAGGAGTCGCCATATAGGGAGGAACTTCGCTCAAACACGATTAATTCGCGTTCCACGGGCTGTATTCTGTTTTCAACAGGTTATTCGTACCTATGATCTGCACCCTTAGCAGCGAACTACCCAAACCACTTCATGAGATGCCACCAATATACCTAGCCCTTAATCTAGAACTAAACCAAACGGACCAGATTTACAGAACTCGTCACGATATCTAGAGAGGGACATCTTTCACGAACAATGAATCCATTGTCAACGGGCTGTATTCTGTTTACAGTGGTTGTTCGTACTTGGATCTGTACCTTTAGCAGCGAACTACCCAAACCGCTTCGCAGGATGCCACCAATAAACCCAGCCATGATCTCAACCTAATCCAAGCAAACCCGATTTACACACAAACCCGCCTTGGGCGTATGGCAGTCAGCTCTCAACTTCCCAGACCGTCATATATATCGAGAGCATAGTTATCGGGGTTGGAGCACAGCTTACCTGCTTGCGGAGCATGTTTCTCCTCAACACTGTGACCTTCAACTTCTGTTGTGGTTCAGCAGTTGCCTCGCGTATCTCATGGTTCATTATTGATGGATCGTCACCAAGTTCCATCATTGTGTCTATCATAGCATGGACGCCATTCATCTTACCTCATACACCCAACAACCAAGCTCACCCAGGCCCATTTTCCCTGCTTTGGACCGGGAGTTGAGAAAAACAAATAAATGACAGTATCTCGAACGATTCACGGTCCTCGGAGCACATCCTGTGGTGTTGTTGTATCAGTGAGTTTCTCGCATACGTGCCTTTCCTTTAACCAAGAGATTCTAATTCTCGCACAGAATTCGGGTTTCTACCTCGATGCTCTCATGCGCGACTCTACCCAGTTACCATGATGACCGATAGGGAGATCCGCCATTGAGATAAAGATTTTATATCAAAACACCATCAGAGGCAGCGTGGGATCGGAGCGTCCTTGATACTGGGGTTAAACGTGGACTCGTCTGCGTACTGAGTGAGCTTCACCACCAAGCCAAAGCAGTCACCTTGCCCCAGCAACCAACACCCAGCGCCGTTCATCTTTCCCCAGCCAGGCCAACTCATTTGTCGTCTATCATCCACCCCCTCCATGCATCCTCAACTCCACATCATATCTTCAATCCACCCCACACAAATAACATAACCATCCCAACTTACAAACAACTCGAAACTTTCTCATCTCTCGTGGAATATATCTTATATCTATATATTCTATTCTCGCTTCTTAGCTACTAGAACGATCCACTCAAATCTATTATGATATAAATGAAACTATTATTCTCCCCGATCTCCTTTCTTAAACTCTAATACTAGTATCTATATCTTAACTCTCTCTACCTTCTCTCTTCCTTCTCTATTCCCTCCTTAAACCTATATATCTATATATCCCTCTATCTCTCCCCCTTCTCCTCCTTCTCTCCCCTTCCCTTCTCTCTACCCCTCCTCCCTTTCCTTTTCCTTCCCCCCTCCCTCCTCCCTTTCCCTCCCCTTTTTATCCTCTCCCTCTCCCTCTCCCTCACCCAACCCCCAACCCCCACAAAACCACCACCCACCCACTACACCTCAAACAAATTTTTTCCACTCCATCCCATATCATCCCACATCAATTTCAAAATCTATTTCATCCCTTAATTCAATTCTTCAATTTTAATTAACTAAAACCTCTACAACTTGAACACCTCAACAAACTTATTTTAAAAAGTAGAATTTTTTCCCCTAAAACTTACTACCTACTACCTACTATACTCGCGATGGGCCAACTTTACTCCACACTCCCTTATTTAATCCCATTTGCAGTTCAATTGCTACTCCCATTTCGAATCCCATTCAATTGCTACTCCCAGTTGCAGTTCAAATCCCATTCAATCCCAATCCCTACTCCCGATCCCATATCCCACCCAATCCCATTCCCATTCCCAAATCCCATATCCCGTTCCCATATCCCATTCACCTTCAAAAAAAATATCCACCCTATTTGTTCTTATTCTTGTTCTTTGTTCTTTTCGTTCGTACTCACTCCACTGTACTGAATCCACGAAATTAACCGCAAGCGCTAGGTACATACATACAACCTCTCCATCAAATCCGTAACCTTCCAATCCCACCCCATTATCAACTTAGTTACCACTCTCACTCAAATCCGTACACCTTCAACCCACCTCAAGTACTCCTCTTCCTTCCCCACCCCGCATACCCCGGCCCCGACGCCGCCGCTCCCGCCGCTCCCTTCCCTCCCACGCCTCCCCATCCACCACCACCACCACTCCCCTCCCCCCTAACCGCAACCAAGCCCTCTTCCTCCGGGGACCACTCCTCGGGTTGAAAGTTCGGATTATTATAATGCGCCGTATTATAATGACTATTCTTGAATGTACTCGTCTGAAAAGTGGGCATGGGGCCATCCTGCAGATCCGCTGCGACCGCCCACTCATATTTACTGGGTCTAAAGCTCTGAGACTGGATGCTGCTTGGCGAGAGCATGGGATGCGAGTGAGGGAGTGAATGCATCGGGAGAGTTGTTCTGGTAGGTTGGTATGCGAGAGGTGTTGCGAGGATAGGCGAGGTGAGTGATGTAGGGCTATTGACGGATGTGAATGAGGAGCGGGAAGGGTGGATGGAGGTAACGGATGTAGGCGGGGAGACGGAGCATGTGGAGGGGATGGTTGATATCCTCGAAACTGAGGAGATGGCGGAGATAGGTGAGATGTTGCTGATAGGTGAGGGGCTGAAAGCTGACGACATTGGTGACTGGAACTGCGATGCGAAACTGTGGTGTGATGGAGCACCTAGAGAGAACCCAGGTATGCTGCTGAGGATATTAAGGTCGTCGATACTTTGGAAATTGTTCATTGGTGCGGCCTGTTGGATTTGATGTTGATGTGAGAAACTGGTGGCGCGATTGACCTGAAGGTTGGCATGACCTTCAATGGCTTGACGCAAAGGCATCGGATCTTTGTACAAAATGTCGTAGTGACTTGGTCGATACAGAAGATGTATCATGGGACCTCCCTTGGCATCCATTGCTTGGATAATGTGACTGTTGACCTGTGTGCCTTCACTTCGATCCAGGTACACAATCTCTACCGCGAAACCAATCGGCTTCAGCAAAACATCGATGAGCAGAGTCATGCCCAGGTGGTCTATTTCAGTATTCGGTGGCTCCAACCACTCTTTGCGGTACGTGCCTACCCCACCACCATCTGGTATAAACCCTTCATAGTCCTGCGCGTTGGCTTGCAACCACGAGCTAGCCAGTAAGCGGAAATGGTAGACTATCGCGTTCGAGTTCTCAGCCATGTTGAATCGTTGTAAGATCAAAGCTTCCGCCGTATGTATCGACGTTTCCATCGCATCCGCTATGTCTTTTAGTAAAGTCGTAGTCTCCTCTACCATGTCCTCGAACAGCCACGCCTCAAATCCTCCCACCGTCGTCAGCAGATTGTTGAGCGACATCATCCTCGCTATCTCCTCCTCGACCTGGCTTCTGCTGGTCCGCAGTAACGTCTCGAAGTAGGAGAACCCGGCGGCTGGACAAGTAACATATTAGCTATATTCGAGCTTCGCAATGGGAAGCCCCGAGATGGAGATGTATGTGTGCACGGGTATAATCAAGCACCAAGCTCGAGGAAAACGTACCCCGCCATCCACAATTTCCATCTCCTAGAATCGGTCGGTAGTGCGAGTACTTCTGTGGTAACGCCTACATCACAAGAAGCAGTTAGCCAGAAGGCCCAACGACATTACGGGGGGGGAACGAGGTGAACTTACAGCAGTCTTCGCAACATATATCGGATCCGCTTTGGCATATTCCTCTGCGATTATTATGCTGAGCTTTTTCTCCCCCACTAACGGACCCTACCGCAACGTCAGTCGAATTCCTGTACTAAACATCCCACCATCCGGCAACTACATCGGGAGAGCTATTAAATAGTAGGGAGAGAGAAACGGGAAGATTTAAAATGCGACATACCTCCAAATTCGGCTGGAACTCCCGAGCTAGAGCTTCCTGAGCTTCCATGTCGCTGACCTCGTTACCGGCCATTTTGTATTGTTGCTGTGGGTGTTGGGCGAAGGGTGGTAGAGTCGGAAGAGAATTGGTGTTGGCGTTGTGGGGTAGGTTTGACGGAAGCGTAACGTTTGGATTTGGGTTGGCGTTGGCGGCGGGATTGTGATTGTGAGTGTGATTGTGAGTGAGAGTGTGATTATGGTTATGATTGACGGGACTAAAAATTGGCTGTTGATGCGGATGTGGATGTCTTTCTTGGAATTGATGCAGGGTACTTCCTAGTCTTCGTCCCGCTGTCGCACTATGTCCGCTTTGAGCTCCTACCGCAATTGGTGACGAAGGATTATTGTCAACGATCGTCGCTGGTGAAGAATGAGACGAAGCTGACGATGACTGAGGTGATATTGATATTGAATTGGCGTGGAGATGGGGATGCGAGTGTGGGCGGGAATGAGGGTGCGAGTGTGGGAGTGGTTGTTGTTGCAGTTGTTGTGGTAGTGGTGGTGGTGCTGCTTGTTGTTGCTGCTGCAGTGGTAGGGGAACGGAATTGTAATTGTTGAAATCCAGCGGTAGTGAGGATTGCAGTGGAGGTGCAGCTAGAGGTGGAGATAAATTTATCCCATATGAAGAGAAGGGTGAGTAAGGTGTGGGTTGTGGTTGAAACATGACAATCCGATTTTTCTGGTCTTTCTATTGCGGTGCTTGGTGTGATTTTCTGTGCTTGGCTCTTTCCTGGGTTCTCCGTCGATGATCTCTCTTCTCGTGGTTGTCGTGGTGGTCGTGGTTGTCGTGGTTGTCGTCGTCGTCGCCGAGGACCTTCTACTCTCGTTCACTCGTCACTATGTCGCTTGGTATTATATTTTTCCCTTCGTGTGCTCTTGCTCGTGCTCTTTCTCTTGCTGTGCTTCCTCTCGGTCTGATGCAAACGATTTCGGCGGAAATAGTATGTATATGTATATGTATGTAGGTAATAAAAATCACAGCGAATTGATTGGGTAATGGTAATCGCAGCTTCCCGCACAAACAACTCTAGGGCCCGTCCGGAGGAGCTTGGGTATGTATGTATGGGTATGGGTATGGGTATGGGTATGGTTGGTGGTTGGTGGTTGGCGGTTGGCGGTATGGATAGACGGTTCAATTAAGAGAACGTAAAGTTAAGTGGAGTGACATGAGGAAGCGGAAGCGGAACTAGAAGTAGAGAGTGAAGAAGAGAAAAAGGATAAGAAGAAAAGCAGAAGAGGCAATGGCTGTCAACGAGCGATAAAATATAGATTTGGTGGTAAACGGCGTGAAGCGAGCGAGATGCGGACAAAGGATGAATGTATGTATGAATGTGGATATGGGTGTGATATTGGTACTGTCGGAGGGGAAGGGTATGGTATGTATGTATATGGGCGATGGTATATCCCCGAAGTTATGGCCGTGAATCAATCGAGCGAGCACTCAATCAGTCAATCAATCAATCAATCAATCTGGATGGATGGATATTCCGGTGCGGCGACTAGTGACTGGTGACTGACTGCGACTGCGACTGCGACTGCGACTGTGACGGTCGAAATTCTATTTTTCTCAGCCAGGATTCCATTTGATACTTGGTTGCTTGCTTGCCTTGCTTGGCTTTTCCCTGGGTCCCCTTGGACGATGGATGTGGACGTGGATGTGGATGTGGATGTGGATATGGATATGGATATGGATGGACACAGTATGGATATGGATATGGATGGATATGGATATGGATAGGGAGGGTTTGTATGGCTGGCTTGTGCTCTCCTCTGTGCTCTGTGCGCTGTGCGCTGCTCTGCTCCGTGGTTCGTGCTCTGCGTCTTCACTTCTGGCTGCCGGGCGCCCTGGTGATTGGTGCTTGGTGATTGGTGCTTGGGGAAGACGATGGAGAATCCGATACCGTAGCTAGCCCGCCCGCTAGCTCACTACTGTGCTAGTAACTGCTATCCTGTCTCGCCTTGTCTTGCCTGTCTGTGTATGGTATTATTTTCCGTGCTTTTAAATTGTCATTCTGCTTTTTTCTTCGTTGGTGCGACCCGACATAACCGTGCAAACGAACACCATTATCGCTGTCAAGGAAACCAGCAGGATGGATCGGGCTCTGGGATGGCAGCTCTGCGAGGAATGGAGGGTTACTTCTAAGACTACCATGACGATGATATGGCACAAAGAGGGTAAGCTTGCAAGTATCGTAGCAGCAGACTTCGGGACGAGCATGAGAATGGGAGGGAACATTGCCTTGTTCTTCTCGCCCTTTCCCGAGATGGAGACGGCGATACCTTACTCGCTCGCTCTTGCACCGACTCTTTTCTTCCCTCTGGTGCTGTTGGGTTGTCTCTCCACATCTCATTTACGGAGTACACTTCAATCAAGACCCTGTTTGCGAAGTGCAGTACCCGATTGAACATCTATCTCTAAACGGAGGACAGGAAAGGAACAAACAACAATCCCATGGTACTCCTTCGTACAGTACTTCCCCTCGGTCCCTCCCTCCGCGTCCAATTCGTCCACTCTCGAAGCCAAACTCTGGTTTTCTCGTCCTCAACTACTGGCTCGATGCGCGTTGATTGTGCTGTGTTGTGCATACACCTGGTCACCGGTAACAGCAACAACAACAAAATAACCACTACCACCACTGAAAAGGTACCAGGTCCCCCCCGCCAGTCCCGGAATCGAGATTCGGTCTTTCAAGGGTTCTGGCTTTTCTTTCCGTATCCGTTGATTTCCTTAGTCCTGTACATACTATACTGTACGAGCAGCAGCCGTCCAGCGGAAAAACCTCATATATCCAGACGTAATAATTTCTCACTTCCTTTCGTCCCTTTGTCATTATTCCCCGTCAATGCAGAGTTTTGCTTTACAATATACTTCGCTCGCATTCAGCCAGAATGGATCTTGTATTTCCAAGCTGATGCACATCTGAAATAAATGCCATATACCGAGATGGATGCAAGACCCAACGACAAGGAGGGGAGGATTACCTAGCTGGGGTTGACAATATGGAAAGCGATGTTCCGTTGTCGCGAGTTGGTTGAGGCGCTGGCGATATTCGTGGGCGCTGGTTGGCTGGAATGGCAGATGATATTCGTTGGAGGAAAGGTACCTCGCCTTAGGGCATATATGTCCGCTCCTATTATATCGGGACCCGGCGCTGTATGGTGCTCTACGTATAGCTATGTACTCGATGTATAGCCGTGTATTATGTACACTATTATGGGGTATATAGCAGCGATTCGATTCGATATTGCGAGGTGTCCCTCGATAATAGCATGGCACCATACATGCTATGCCTTATGAAGTACTGTATAGGTATACATACATAGGTGCTATATAAGTGCAACCAACATCTGCAGCACAAGAACGGATGCTAAAGCCCCACCTTCTTCTTTCTGCAAAAGCCCGTGGAGCGCAAAAAAGAGAAACGAAAGAAAAAAAGACCCTTCCCTCTTCGATTCGCTCCTGGGCTGCAGTTATCTCGCGTGCTCGCTCGGTTGCATTGATTGTGGATAGGTAAGGTTAGACACTGTAGCTGGACGTGGGCTTGCACTTGGTATACAACGGGTAGAAAGGCCAGCCTAGCTACGACGAGTAAGAAAAAGAACGGTCTCTGATGGCCGACCGACCGAACGGTATACAGTCAGCTACCCAAGGGATGCTGTCCAGGTTGAATGGTGGGCGCGCGAGTCGAAACAGCATATGAACCAGAGGTTGTGCGTGCGTATATTGAAGGTGCATATATATCGTCATGTACGCTATGCTATGTACTATGTGCGTCGCTTGGCTGTGCGTGGAAAGAACCTGTCTCCTCTACTCTACTTTACTCTACTCTACTCTACTCTACTCTATGCATTGGAGGCAAAAGGCACAAGATTCATCCAGAATCAATGCAATCCCCAAAAACCCTGCTGCTTGTACAGCCGTTCTTCTTGCCCCGCGGCTGCATGAATTTTGGATGTACCCATGGGTACGGCACTCTACTTTGTGAAACTCAAAATGCACGCACGCAGACATATACCCACGCACACACATACATCACATCACGCATGGCCACATCTCTTTTCCTAGCCTTTTCCTCGCGCCGCTCCTACTGGTTCGGAGTTGGGGAATATCTCCCTCTTTCGTAGCACTTCCGGGTTTTGTCTAGCCTTTTTCTCTGCCTTGGATTGTTCGCCGAAGACTCCGATGCTTTGCTTTGGCTCCAAGAGTATCAACAGCCGGACATGCATAGTACATACACATACAAGCTCCTGGCCCCCGGCCTCTCAGCAAACAAACCATCGCAGGAGACGTCCCGCGCGCTAACAGCGTTTAAATCCCCATTATTGGACCCCTCACGCCCTAATCAAGCTCATGGCGTTCGATATATCATGCCATCCATGCCCTGCTGACACTCAATACGACGTTGAGGAAGGCTCGCGGGACCGCTGATTGGCCGGGCACGGCTCTTGGCATCTCGATATCGGGGTTTCTGGGCTGGAAACTTACGAAAATCCTAAGTGAACCACACACACCGACGGGATGGAAAAAGTCTGCGAAGGGAAGGGATGGGAAGGGTAGGGAAGGGAAGGGAAGGGAAAGGGAAGGAAGCGAAATGGATGATGAAGTGAGATCTTGGGACTTGCGCTATGCGACGGTACACGCTCCCCATCGATCCGATCCAACCAAGACGTATAGAAGTGTGGAGATTGGGCGAAGCAGGACCGAAGAAAATGGGTTGAAACTGGCAAATACAGTCCTCTGTAAATTTGAGGGGGGGAGGAAAAAGGAGGAGAGCCCTTGTGGAAGCCGAACACGGGTAGATGCCTCCCGTTTTTTCTCGCCAGTGAGGCATTTGAGCCAATTGAGGGGAAAGGGCAGAAAAATACGAACCGAATCGTAAACCGTCCTTCGTACAGCAACTTAAACGAGATGAGAAATTTGGGCGTTTCATGCACGGGAATGTTTGACCATTGATGGCTTGGGCATGACATACATGGGACCGTCCATAGCCGTGAAGATAGATTGAAATCTGCTTTTCTGATGTTTTTGTTCATGCATTCTTGCTCATAGAGTGTTATGGGATCCGAGGTTATTCATCGAGGGTGCATAAAGTTGTGAGATGGTGGATAAAGGGATAAAGTTGTGTAGTCTGGGCTGGCTAATGAGAAGAGCGTTACCACGTGCCTGCTTACTTACCACCACCACCCACTCAATCCATTCTATCCATACGATACTTACATCAAGCTCAACCACCGTCCGATTGCAGAGTCCACCACAACAGTTGTGTCGCTCAGCAAAAATCCCTCCCCATACGGCCGCGACCTCTCCTTCTCGCCATTCCCCCCAGCCCAGCGAAAAAGTCCGACAATCAATCTTCAGATTTTCCGCGCACCACAAAAACTGTTGCTCCATACAGACCTCCAATCCACGATGCGATTGGTCATCAGGGGTGGCCCAATCGTACATTGCATCTATCCGGGCCGTACTGCCGCACCACCTCCAGACTCTCGCACGCCAATTTCCTCCTCGTCTCTCGTCTCTCGTCTGGCTGAAATTTTTCCGACAAAGTGGAACGCGCTCTGCTCTGCTCTGCGCTCTGTGCTCCGTGCTCTGCGCTCTGTGCTCTGTGCTCTCCGACATGTCATGTACCCTTTGTGAATTCATGCAATCACATACATCATAGTGTGTGAAGAATGGTGTATTGCCGGCAGGATTATGCATATATGGGCTTACGTGCTGCTGGCTAGTAGAGGGTACATGAGGTAATGATATTCATCTATGTAGCACCTAGCTATTGGTCTATACGTCCGTTGGTATAGCTGAGTTACATCCAAGTTACATATACTCATGCTACATACCATAGCATACCATAGCATACCATAGCATACCATAGCGTCCGCTTCTCCCTGCCGATATGGCCCCGTCCATTTCGCCGTGCGTGCTATATCCGGTCTGCTTAGTTATATGTAGGTAGGTAGGTGGTAGGTATATGTAAGTAGTATACGGACGGCACTGCAAGGTCATATTATTTGCAGTACATCCTCCGCAACCTGTAGTTAGGTAGTTAGGTAGTTATTGGTAAGAAGAACATGGAAGTATATGGTACGGCGAGAGTAATTCTCCTTCCCCGTGCTCCACAATTGGCTTTCCGCGGGCAAGCTAGCATTAGCCCAGCTGGCTAATGAATAAGGGCAAATAAACGGACGTCTCCAGAGCAGGTGAGTGGCATCGAGAAATCCATTCTAGGGAGTACAGTAACTCACTCTCTTACCTCTTACCTCTTACCTCTTACTCCTCCTACCCCTGTTTCAAATCATCTCATCCCAAACCTTCAACTCAACCCGAGCCTTCCCATACATACATCACATCAGCATCAGCGTCAGCCATCAGCACCCGAAGCGAGCCCTCCACCAACCAGCCCTCCCCTCACCTCATGGCTCCCATCACCTAGCCCGCCTACCTGCATACACTGCACTGTAGCCCGCCTCTCGACGCTCTCTTGCTTTCCCAGTGCGTGCCCAGCGCCCAGTGCCCACTAACCCATCAATCGCCGCACCCCTCCTATCCATCTGCCCCCCCTTTTGTTCTCTCTCCAGCTCGCTCGCTCGCGCCAACTTTTTCTATCACATCTCCCATTTCGCACCCTCGATCGCCATTCGATCCGATCGAAGCTAGTTTCAAACCTTAACATATGCCCATGCCTCCACTGTGCTGTAGTCTGTAGAGAGCGGGACGACTCCTGTAGGAGGCGCTAATACACAGGGATGCGCTGATGGCTAGAACGAACTACGGGAGGGATCAGGGATTTCGGGGAGCGGTTTCCTGGTTGTGAATGGAATGGAATAACTAACTTACCAAAAAGATGTCATGTCATGAATTGAAGCACGAATGATCGAACTACTGTTCGTTAAGGAAAAGATGATCGGCGGCTGGGTTGGGATGGTAAAGTACGGCAGCTTCGGTTAGAGCTTTGTTCCACATCGAGCTTGAGCTTGATCTTTGCGCTCGCGGTGGACTTGACATGTGCAACGTTTCTCTCCTCGCTCAGTCCAGTCCAGGCCAGGCCAGTCCAGCAAGCCAAGTCGCAGATCTCTACGGTGCACAGTAATCATAATACCAGCTATAATATAACATAATACAATCCAGCAATCCAGCAATCCTCTCGCAAAAGACAGGCCATAGATACCTACCCGTCCGTTTCCTGTCAAGTCAGTCAGCTTAGTAGCGACGGGTACGAATATTGGTGGAGGACAGGACAGGACTGGAAAAGAAACCTCGGCAGAGAAACAAACTAGTTCTACTGTGCGAAGTATCGTCATAGTCACCGCTTTCGGGTTCTGCCGTCGGGGCTACTGTAAGCTTAGCGCACGGATGGTACCTACCTTAATCCTTCCTCGATTTTGCGACCTGCGACCAAAGGCTTCGGTTTCATTGCGTTGGTTTTCAGGGTGCCGTGCTTTCCGGATTCTGAGGTCTAGATGGGATAGGATGGGCTCGGTTAAGTGATGGCCGGGAGGAGATGTGTGTGTGTTGGTTGGAGTTGGTTAGTTGGTTAGTTGGTGTGTGCAAATTGGAATTGATGTTGGGTTCTTGGTTGGAGCTGGTTGGTAGAGACAGAGATGATTGTGAGACTGTCGCAGTAGTTTACTGCAGAGGAATCTAGAGTGCGGTGGGTAAGCGGAGTTGGTGTCGGCGAGAGTATCACGACGATGATTCAAATCTGCAAATCTGTGGACGAAGTTTCGTTGAATCAAGAGTAATGCATACATACATACATACATACACCGTGAGAATTAAGCCCACAAGCATAATGGATTGTCTCCAGTGAGCCTCCAAAACCCAGTCGGTAACTAAGCTACACAAATGCTCGACCTAGTATACCATCAGCTTTTCCTCACAGCTCTTTTGACAAAACACCCGTCTCTAGTAAAGACCGCATAAACGCGATGATGCCGTCTACAGCAATCCTTCCAATCTTGTCCCCACCCCTAGCACCTGGATCAAAACTCGCAACCGTCAACGACGTGGGCGTGACTTTCCTCGGTATCATCTCTAAACACTCTAGCAAATCCCGCTCGCTCAACCCTCCCGGCGCCGCATAATCATTTGCCTTCCCCAGCCCACTATCCAGCACATCCATATCCACATGCACCAGCGCTGGACTATACCCCCCCTTCTCCAACTCCGCCTGCAATTCCCCCGCATAATCCACCTCACCCCTTTCCCTCCTTCCCCGAATCACACAAAACCCCGCATCCTCCACCCTCCTCCTCTGCAACTCCGTCTGATCCCTCACCCCACAATAAACGAACCTCTCCCTCCCCACCGGCCTAAACCCCTCCACCGACCGCATCATCTCCCCCCAGCACTCCCCCCTCATCATCGCCACCCCCATCGCGTCAAAATACCCACTGGTCTTTGTCTCCGGGGTATCGAAATCGTCATGCGCGTCGAAATAAATCACCGCAAGCCTCTCCTCCGGTAATCCGCACGCGACCCCCGTGCTACTCATACAGTTCCCCGCGAGGATCAACGGGAAGGTACCCTGTTGCACAGCGGCGCTCACGCCGTGGGAGATGCGTCGCAGCAGCTCGAAGCTCCGCCCGATTTCGCCTTCGTGGTCGTCCACGGATGGGATCTCGTTAATTTGGGTGCGTAGTCCCAGGGCGTGGAGCTGGGGGAGGAGGGATAGGGAGAGGATTTTGGAGGGGCCGGCGCCGACGCGGTGGGAGGGGATGCCGACGTGGTAGGGGGAGGTTATTATGGTTATGGTGCTGGGCATGGTGGATTGTCTTGAGGAGTTTGTTTGTTTCTTTGTTCTTTTTCTCGATACAGCTGATTGCAGGAGAGATCGAGGTCCGTTTCTAGACGGCCTTGTTTGTAGATTACGTCACGGGCTTTAGTTTTGTATGAGGTTGGTTGACCAACACCATACAACAATTCATCGACCAGTATGAGATTTTCGAATGCAGCGAGTAGTAAACAAATTTGGGGATTTTATCTTCAAACTCGACTGGAAGATTGTAGGATTTTCAGGTTGTAATCTAATAATCAAGTCTATATTTACTATCGACTATCAAAACGATCTTCCAACCCAACTTGATATCACAATATAAGGGTAGTCGATAAGTTGGTAGTATATCCCTCCCATAATGAACACCTAGAACAAGTGTTCCTATCTATCTATCAGGTCCGATCCTTAATATTTTCCTTCTTCATTCCTATTATCTCTCTTTGTCAGTTTGTGTCTCTGCTTTACATAAGTTATATTAACATCATCTCATTTTATCTCCACCGAAGTATCTCTTATATTCATTATCTCGTTGACAATCACTTGCAAGCTCACGCCGCAGTACGTTTTTCTAGCTAGGAACACGCATGCACGAGTTTCGGACTTTTTCGATTTCGGGGAGGAGGATAGGAGGGGTTTGGTTGTTTGGTTTGATTTTTCGTTAGTGTGTGTATACTAGTATGTATAGCAAGATAGGCAGTGAGTGAGATACCGCTTTGTGCCGTACTGTACTGTGCGGCGTACCGTGAGCTAGCTATACTATTCTTAAACACTCCATCCTCATACATCTGTGTTTTTCAACATCTTGTACCACCTACGACCTCAGCATTAGCTGCAAAAATACTACTCTCTCATAACCCTCTCGTAATCTCACACATTAAAGTCGTGTCTCTGAACATCGAGTTAGATCTCGGTGTTCCTGGGATAGATGTGACAAGCGTTTGGGGGATTCCTCGCGCAAGTTAGGTTTTGAAGATAGGCCGCTTCTAAACTATGCTGTACAAGACAGTATCACCAAAATCGGATCGGGTTCGAGAACTCAGATACTTAGCCGTACCGTACCGTTCAGTCAAGTCAATTCATCTCACAAACCGCCAACCCACCCACCGACGCAACCAACATCCGTCTATCCTCATCCCATTGACTCAAAACTCCGCCCGTCTGTGAAACACATTCCTCAACCCCATCTACACATACATACACACAATCACCAGTAAAGCACGCATGCACAAGCCCAAGATGTACATAAGTACCTAATCTCCGCATTTCTCCCTCCCTCCCGCAGAATCTCGGAACTTTTTCATCTGCAAGGCGCACACTGCACTCCATACTTCCCCTTCTTTCCCTTTTTTTCACCGACCCGTCCGTTTCCAAGCCCGAGTCAGTCGAGTCCCGTGCCACGATACACAGCGTCCAGATCCCGATACTCGTCCGAAGGAGTGGACTCGGAGCTTTGATGTCTCTACTAGGGATGCCAAGGTGATTTCTTTTAGTTCTCTTCTGTGATCTTGCGTGCCTGGCGTTTATTCAGGAGACCGACTAGGCCGAGTGATGGACGGAGGGGTGATGTGTGCAGAGAAATAAGGGGAGGTATCACAATGCTTGCTGCGTGGATGGCTGAGAAACTTCCCGATGTACACTACACAGTATTACACCGCATTACATGACCATTACATTACATTAACACCCACCTGTCTGCTTCGCATCCCCCTCCATAATCCATTCCACCCCGTCACTCCACCGCCAGCACATCTCCTGCAATTTCCAGCACCGCACTGCACAAGCAGCACGCATTCCTCACCGCCAGCTGGCTGGCGGGCTGTCTCTGTACCAAAGCCAAGAGTGCGCATTTTCTTCTTTTGCAATTTCCACTTTCTGGTGGTTGTACTGCTTGGCTTGTATTTCCCTTGCTACATACATACATACATACATATATATTCCCGATCATGACTGTCCTTTTTCCCCGCCAGGATGCATACTGCATTATCTTACATGCACGTTCCAACGGGACGGCACGGGATGTGGAGATTTTGACAGCTGCGCTGTGGTGCGGGGGATGCATGCGTCGGGATGGTGTGAGGTTCGGTGTCATCCCATGTTTGGGATTGGGAGGAGTGGCGCTGAACTGCTGCATTGGTGTTTGTGTTGGTAGGGTGCACGGCATGGGATAATTGCAGAGAAGATGGAAGGAAGGAAGGGAGAGCAGGGGTAAAGAGGTGCATGTGGGATAGGGAGAGACATGCATGCAGATTGATGTATTTTCCGGAATGCTTGTGTACATACAAGATATGATGGTGGAATTGGAAAGAAGAAGGAAAGAAGAGTATGTGCAATTCGGGTGGGTTTTGGTGTGAGGCGGACGGATAAGTAGGTATAAATATCTGGCTGTATTTAAGTATATACACATATATCAATTGATGTATACATACTCTATATATCAATTACTCACACGTCACTGTAAACCGCTAATGTAAACTGAGCTGAAGAGTATGTCTGAATATGTATAAATATCTAGTATTCAGTCAAGCTTAAACTCGAAATATATATATCTTCTTCACTCTATATTCATCCATTACAAAAGCAACTTAGCCAAGTGATCATTACCTCTCAACTTCTCGCCTCCTTTTCTGTATCTTGTTAGTTTCTACTTACATTGCACCTTCAAATCCTTAAGATCCCTACTATCTCTACTTCCTCGCAATATACTATGATCCAAAACCTATCTTCCTACTTACTAAAATTTCTCAATATTCCCTCCCAAATCCATTACAGTAGATACCCACCACCTCCTCTCAAGCAAACAACCCCTCCGTATCCCCCCCTCATCCCTACCCAAACTCTCTCACATCAGTAAAAACCCAACCACAAACCAATCCCTACACCACAAACCCTCCAAACCACTTCAACTCTCCAATCGTAATTCTTACATCAACCTGTAAAATGTCCAACATACCAAGATCAACCTCCAAACATTCCACCCAGAACTTCGTATTCCGCTTTCCCTTATCAAAAGATCAAATCCCCTTATCCTATCCCCGCCCCCCTAAACCCACCCTTCTCTCCTCTAAACTGAAGCCACCCTCATCCCCAAGTAGACTGCGAACCTGCTCACCGGGTGAGGGGACTTATATGTAGATTGTAATAACTAATGGGTAGGTTGAAGGGGAAATTAACTACTTATTAACTATATCGGGCTTTATTCTGGTATATCAATTATCTTTCTGAGTTGTTGGATAGATTGAAGAGCTGGAGAACGAACGCATCAACAGGCGCTCTTCTCGTTTTTTACCCCCAAGTCTAATATCAACCATCAATCACTCTTATAATTCCTCTGCCTCCAATTAAGAACCGGAATCTTGCAACTGGACTGACTAAATGTGTTACTCATTTGAACCCAACATCACAAATAAAGTAAAATCATATTATGAGTACGAGTATTTTCATTAACTATACAAATCCATCCATCATGTATATCGATTGATAGAGTACAATCTTATATTATAGATCAAGATCCACTTCTTATTCTTCTTCCTCTTTTATAATCTTCCAAGTTTTCCTAGTCATTTGATTTTCACCACTGACCAGTTAATTCCTCCCCCCTAATCTGTCATCTCCTTTCCTCTAACCAGCTATCTCTCCCCCCCACACTTAAACCAACACCTACCTCCCTAAACTACCCAATCCCTCCCCCTCTAAACCAAAACCAACCCCCCCAGCACCGCCATACACACCATCCCCAAAACACCCTGTGCCCCGTTCCCAACTCCCAGCATCCCCTCCCCCCCTCTCCTCGCTGCTGCCCCAGTAAACGTCGCCGGACTCGCCGTCCCCGTCGCATTCCCCATAATGCTCAACCCCGAAAACGCCGACGTCTCGGCTGAAGGCAGGCTAGCTGCTTGCGCGGTGATACTCGCTGTAGTGAGGACGACGGATGGGAGGCTTGAGTCTATGGTGGTGGATTCGGCTGCGGTGGTGGATGTAAGCAGGGTGGATTCGGCTGCGGTGGTGGATGTTATGAGTGTGGATTCGGCTGCGGCGGTGGATGTTATGAGTGTGGATTCGGCTGAGGTGGTGGATGTAAGGAGGGTGGAGGAGGCGATGAGGATGGAGGAGGCGAGGGCTGAAGAAGATTCGGAAAGCAGCGCAACGGTTGAAGTATCGATTACCGACTCGGACGAAGAAGCTGGGAACGGAGCCGCTGCAACGGAGACATCGACAGAAGACGAGACAACGTTTTTCACAGAAGTGGAAGTGCTGAGCGTGGAGAAGGTGACAGATGTGATGGGGAGAGTAGTAGATAGAGAAGTAGGGAGGGGGGGGAATGTAGTTACGAGTGGTAAAGTAAGGACTGAGGAAGCGGCTTCGACGGAGACGGGCGAGTTCATGGGTTGTGGGGCGGCGGGTGAGGGCATGGAGTTGGAGATGGAAATTGTGGAGAAAGTGACGGGTGTGATGGAGAGGGTGGTGGAGAGAGAGGTGGGAAGGGCGGAGAAGGTGGTTAAGAGGGGGGTGGTGAGGGTTGATGAAGCGGGGAGGGAGGAGTTGGAGATGGATGAGGAGTTGAGGGATAGTGCTGTGGTTGTGGCGGCTGTGATTGAGGAATTGGAAACCGAGGACGCGTTGAGAGATAGTGCTGTGGTGGCAGCAGCTATGATCGAAGAATTAGAAACCACGGATGCGTTGAGGGATAGGGCCGTAGTGGCGGCGGCTATGATTGAGGAATTAGAGACAGAGGATGCGTTGAGAGATACTGCTGCAGTAGTAACAGCTATGACTGAGGAATTGGACAGAATGGCCGTTGCATTGAGGGATGCTGCAGCAGTGGTGGAAGCCAAAGTGACCGAGACGAGAGATTGCGAAGTGGATCCTTTAGCTGTGGTGGTTTGTAGCTGGGCATTTGTCTGTATGAATGAGGTTAGTTCCATTTGCAAATATGAATTCAGTAGAAAACGATAGAATGGGCCGATAAGCCGGAAGAAAGAGAAGATAGGATGGTAGAGAAGAACATACAGCATTAAGAGTTGTCCGTCGACCCGCTGAATCCTCAGACACATAAATTATGGTCGTTACAGTAGAGCACGCAGTCTGAGCTTGGGATCCCTTAGATTTCGCACCAGATCCTGATCCCTGGCCATTTTCCTTGCTTCCTTTGGATGAATCGGAATTCGAACCAGAATTATGTTTGGACTGTACACCAAAAAAGTCAAAGAGCGACCTAGAACCATGTGAAGATTTCTGTTCAGATGAAGCCTTCTCCTCGTTTGCTGCAACGGCCTTGGAAGTCGAGTTTTTGGCTGCAGAGGGCTGTTGATCAGATGATCCTTTCGAGTCTGCATTCGCAGACGAGTCTTTTCCACTCGAGTTGTCTGCATTAGGATTCTTTGGCGAGGAAGATTGCTGATCAGATGACCCCTTAGAGTCGGCATTAGAAGAGGGTGTTTCTTTCGCAGCGGTGGAAACAGAAGTTGGGTTCTTTGACTCAGAGGATTTTTGACCAGATGATGCTTTTGGGTCGACAGCAGAAGACGTGGGTTTTGCCACGACACTGGAAAGTGATTCCTTTGTGTTCGCACTGGCTGCTGAGGTTTTTAAATCGATACTAGAAAGTGATTCCTTCGTGTTCACACTAGCAGCTGAAGCTTTTGTCTCCACACTAGAAACTGAGGCTTTCGTCTCCAAACTAGAAGCTGAGACTTTTATCTCGACAGCAGAAGACGTGGCTTTGGACTCGACAGCAGAAGACGTGGCTTTGGACTCGAAAGCAGAAGACGTGGCTTTGGACTCGACAGCAGAAGACGTGGCTTTGGACTCGACAGCAGAAGATGCGGATTTTGTCTCCACAACCGAAGCCGAGGCCTTCACACTCGAAGCGATAGCAACCGAAGTCGTTTTCTTCTCCCCAGATCCCTTTCCAGCTTCACCTTTCGCGCCAGCCTTCCCATTCGAACTATCCGCACTAGAAGTTGCATTCCCCGACGCAGCCGATCCCAGACCAGCCGAACCCTTCGAACCCGCCTTCCCACTCGAACCATCCGCACTACCCGTCGAGTTCTTCCCTCCATTCCCCACCGACGACAAAGTCCCAGTTGAACCTGCATTACTGGAACCCTTCGTCTTGGTACTCTCACCGCCCGTCCCGCGCAGAATCATCGTTTGCGTAACTGTGACCGGAGGTCCGCAGGTATTTTCTGCGGGATTTAGGGCCACGGATTGGTTGGATTTGCTTGATTCTGAGGATGATTCTTTCGTACGGATGTAGACGGGGTCTCTTCTACGGAGGTCTGCGTTTGATGGGGCAGACAGAAGACCTTCTAGGTAGAAGGTGCTTGAGACGGTCATCGAGTTTGTGGAATCCACCATCAGGATTGAGAATGCTGATTCTGAGGTTTCGATCGTGTCTCGTGGAACCCATTGGTAGATGCCATAATTTGGGATTTGGTCAGCGATTGTGATGATGGCTGAGTCGGGATCTTGTGAACCTGCTGGAACAAGATATAGAGAAAGAGGGCCAGAGATTGAACCGGTCGTCCATGTTATGCGATCCGGTAAGCCTGTGGGGATATTGCTCATGGGTTGAGGAAGTAAAAATTCAGCGTTGACAGTAACCGCCGCAAGCAGCGTAGTTAAGGAAGAGCTGAAGCGCATCGTGAGTAATGCGATTTAACGAATTGTTATTTACAGTGATATATGGAATGAATAGTTTGCAGACGTAACTAATAAAACAGCTCAAAAGTATTAAAGAATGAATAATAGACCGCGTCGATGAAAGACCGGCAAGAGAATGGACAGCACAGCTGAAAGAACGTAAATGATGAAAAGATGGCAAACACGCAAAACCCTTACAAAGTATTCCAGACCTTTGCATAGCGATATACTTATGTATAGCTGTTATTGACGGAGCACATTCGAAACCGTTGGTGTTCATTACTCCTGCTCTACAGACACATGATACGGACCTTTGCTGGAGAGGGTAAGATGCCGGGCCCGTGAGTGGCAGAAGTAAGCAGGGGTCCCCAGGATTCCAAACGCGGGGCGAGTTTGACATGCTGCTTGGCGATCCCAATTTTTGTGATGCTTCATGATATTTTCTCCAATACAGAAAGGAGTTCGAAGGCGTAGCAATATGAGTGCTGTTGATGTAAATCTCACTTGAATTGTATTCTAGAGCATCACGGCTCCAGAGTACTGTACATAGCACATACATCACGACAGTTTCTTGCGGAAGACTTCTTTCCACGCCGAAACACACCGTCTCTAGTACTAGGACTAGCTCTTGTATAGTACACAAACACATAGCTTCATCAAACCAAAGTCCGAAAATACAATGCGATGAACGCATCCGATAAGTTCAGATCGACTCGGCAACTGAAGCAGCAACTCCACCAGAACATGAGATGAAGAAATCCGCTTATGCGCTGGGGGCTGCGCCACCGGCCAGTTCGGACACTGGACGTGCTTCAGATCCGAAACACCACACAGATGGAAAACTGCGTTTGGAGATTTAAATATCAGGATTGCCATGACTTCACGACGGTTTGCGCATTAGAGTGAGACCCACGAGCTTGTGTTTAACCTTATTTGCTCTTCCTGGAAAGAGGGAGGAGCTTGTGAGTGGTTGGAAAAGTGTGTGCAGTGTCGGGGAATATTCTATTCTTATTCGAGTCATTGTGAGGGGGAGGAGGAGAGGAGGTTTGTCGGCAGTAGCTCTGGCTGCTTCTTGTGAGGTATAGTTGCATCTAGGCCGTGAAATATTAGTGACAGTAGAACTGGTAGTATCCAGCAACGATACCTCCGAGTATATTAATTGTCTGCATATATTCAGTCCTCTCATCCGCCAACAAACCAGCTCAACACCGAACCAAATCATAATCGCAAGTACATTTCGAATACCGCCCCAGGAAACTCCTCCGTCAAAGGAGGATTCGAAACTCGAAGAGAAACAGAAATGCTCCATTTTCGCGATCCAGGAACCCCATCTCAATTTTCGATGAGCTACGGTAGGCCATATATATATGCACCGTACTCACTTCCGGCATATTCTGAATCTCATCTCGTCGTGGTAATAAATCCATAATTGAATGAGGAACCTCGGCAACCTTACAGATTCGTGTCGTACGGTTGGGTTATTGTTGGGTGTCATTCTTTTTGATGTTGTTGTTGTTATGGCAGGTAGTTGGGAGCTTGCGCTTTTGGCTCAGAGAGCCATCTGTTCACCAACCCTCGAAGACTAAAAACTTCCAGTTCTTCCCGACTCCAATTTTCTTCACTCGATGGCATAAATGTCGTAGTAAGAATTCTACTTCTTTGATATGTTATATGTTCATAGATATATAACACACCCTCACGATATATTTATACGTTTTCGTCTCTCACAGGCATTCAAGCTCGAACAAGTTACTTCACAATTTACTTTCGCCCGCCTAGATGTTTTCAAACCATCATAATCATAATCATTCCCCTCGTATTATTCCAACCAACCATCGACAAACCTCTTTCCATTCCCGCGAGCTACACCCATGATATACAAGCGATAGGGAGAACCCATCCACCTAATCCACCACTCAACCCATCCCAGCCCCTCCTCTCACGTCTTCACAATCTTCCCATTCTCTCTCTTAAACCTATACGTCAACATTTTTACAGCAGTCCCAAACTGGCAGTCGCTTCATGGGGCAATACCTGCCATCGCCCGCGGACACCCACTTAACGGCATAATTATCCTGTAGATCCAGAATATCACTACTGCTCGGCGCCTTCACCTTCGGGTGCTTGACAATCGCCTTTATCGCGACCAGGTGGTATTCTTCCTTGCGTTGATTCTCGTGGTCAACCTTGAGTTCACCCTTGCGGCAGAAGACTTCCCAGTTGCCAGCCCACCACATAGGGCCGCGGGGCCCGCATTCGTGGGGAGTGCCGTCGCGCCGTGGAGGAGCGTTGATAATCATTGGTTTCTGGGGGGCTTCGCGGTGTTCGTTTGTGTGGCGACGGATGCTGGGAGGGTCCGGCGCTGCGGGCCTAGGAGGGGGTCTTTGGTGTCGGGGTGGGGATGGTGATCTTTGAACTGGTCTTTTCCCTTCTCTTGTCGAGTAATGAGAAGTCGGCGCATATTGATCCGGATAGTAGCCGTCTCCTCTCTGTTCTTCCCTTTCCCTTCTCCTTTCTTTCCTTCTCCTTTCTTCTCTTCTCTGTTCCTCTCTTCTCTGTTCTTCTCTTCTCTGTTCTTCTCCTCTCAAGGGACGAGAACTCGACGCATGTGTATCATACCGGGCGGATGGCATCGGTGCATGGTAATATCTATCATTAGCACCTCCTTGGACGTGCCTGGAGGGAACGCCTGCAGGTCTTGTATCATAATCTAGAGATCGAATTAGCAAAGGGGAAATGGTCCGCAACTCTCTCAAACTGTGGGTAATGCGCACCATCTGGTAAGACGCTTGATGATCTTCCCCTGGCATATGAATTAGAACTGGGCGTGACCTCGGCTGTTGCTATTTTAATACCGCCCAACCTTTCGCTTATTGCATACTCATAGTTCTGGGGATAGGTCATTTTCGCCAAAACAGAAGTGTTAACTTGGCACAAATAGTACTCAACTAACGATTCTCGAAGAGTACGCAGCTGCAAATATATAGAATATTCCTGCCTAATTTCATTCAGCATGACGAGGGCGCACAACTATGTTGGAATATCAAACCGGCCGACCATTGAGGTCGAGGCCGACAGGCAGATGCTTTCCACTTGGCAGCTAGGTAGCTACCTGTACACAAATAGCACGACCAGAATGGTTATTTCACCATGCATGCATTCATCTGATAATTCCTCATAGTTGAAGAATGGCAACGTTAAATTGAAGCCTTCGTGAAGTGAACATACATGTACAGACATCAGGATTGGACCCGAAGAGCCTCCAGGTTTCCATTCTGGCCTTCTGGAGCAGAAGATCTTGCAATCATACGATATATCGCCGGTCACTGAGAGCTTTCAGAGCTGATTCACTGTATAGAAGTAAATGATAAAGATCTTCCCCTACACACTTCCAGTCGTGACTAGGTCACACAGGCGTGTGACCGTCACATGACCAGTTGTTTTTTGGCCGTGGACTAATCAGAAGCGCTTATTCGAGGCGGTCCAGACTTTCTTGATCCATTGGAAAGCGTTCATATAACTTCTATTGAACCACGTCAGATGAAATCCTGGAAGAGAAGAGAGGATGATATTATTAAGGTTTAGAGTCTAGTGAGAAGTACACTTTCGGCAATATTCACTATGCCTTGTTGGTGCCAACTATATTGTCGCCGATACTTCTTCAACAATCCCTCTTCATTACACAATATTTCTGACTACAGGCATTGTCTGGATTCCAAGAATGCCTCCTTCCAGGAAAAAAGTTTATTTACCTTTGCCTACAGGCATCGCAGCGTCTACTTGCTCACTTGAAGTCACTCCTTCGCCCATAGGCACTTCATCATGGCATCAGTTACAGAGCCGTTCGATAACTTCCTGTACAACTTAAGATACTTCCTAAGACCATGATCCTCGGGTGCTGGGTGAACTACCCAAGAAGCTTATCTTTTGGAATCCCAATTTCAATCTTCCTCTCTATAAAGACGCAGCTAAACTCAGGGAGAAGTAGGTGAACACAACGGGGGGGATACCAGGTGTACGGATTCGCGTTACGAATTCCGGAAGCATGGATGTCAAGGCTTAAATTGCTGGGCTGCCACCTCATACTTATGTTTATACACAAGCTGTTACGCCGAAATTCACGCAGTTGTCGCCCAAGGACAATTGCAGACCATGTTGTTTGGGATCAGACAACAATCGAAAACCTATCCGTTTTCGATTTGATATTGCGATGGTTCTACGGTCAGATTATCCGAAACCGTTTCAGTATCGATCGAGCAAGATCAGGCCGACTACTTCTCGCCATTCCTCACCAACGACGACGATGACTAGATCCCGATAATTTCGGGACAAGCCACCCGACAGGAAGATCCTCTGGTCACTGCGACTCATGAGCTGCAAGGACGTTCCGGACGGGCTCGACGAGTTCGAGGAGGGATTTGAGATGACTGAAGCGGCCATTGTGCTGCCACCTCATACTCATGTTTATGCACGCTTGACCAGCGTAAATTCCATTCGCGAGAAAGGAGGATCTGCACTCCGTCAATGCATCATTGGCGAATGCCAGTGAGGATTTCTCACGAAGCACGCAAGCCATGGCAGACGCCAAAAAGAACTCTATGGACGATTTCCATGCCAAGATGAGGTCGCCGCTTGTTGCAGTGTGCCTGCGGCGCTCATTGGACAGTGGGTGTCAGACTGCGATTCTCTGATTGGCACATCAAAGATTCAAAGTTGAATTTGATGATCTATTTTGGTTCAGGTTCTCAGACACCCAAAACACAAAAGGCTAGAACAATAAAACCACAAGTGAGATTGGAGGTCTTAAGCAATACTTGGATGGGCTCGATCAGAACGATCAAAAGGTGTGTTTTGCCTGACGGCGAGAAATTCCTATGGGAAGAAGAAAGACTAACAGCAAACAGATACAACGAACGGTGATTTTGACCACGTATGGTACATTAGTCCAAAGATATTCGACGCAAACGACTTCATTTGTTTCGCCTAGCGACGAGAAGAGATACGATGATAGGTCAGAAGAGCTTGCTATATCGACTGGGTATCGATAGAACTCACGATTCCACTAAGGATGATTAGTCGTAGGCTGCGAAATGGGTACCTGTAGGTGATCTTCCAGCTATCCAACCAACCCACAATACACCTCTCGTTGCATTGTCCAACTTCAATTCAATTCTTCCCTCATCCAAATCTTCAACCCCATCTCAATCTTCATTTTCAGTAGTCATCATAACCTACCCATTAAGTGCTCCAACCCGGCCGGTAGCCTTTCCAGAGGAGAACAAAAAGGTCGACTTGGGACAATATATTGGAACTGATTACTGTTGTCAAACGAATGTACTGAAGCATCTAAGATATTCGCAAATTTGACCTATCAGGAAGCGTTCATGTGACTTCTGTTAGCGGCATCATTTTGTTGCACATCTGGAAAAAATCATCACTTTGGGGTTTCATCGTCATTGTCGAGATTGGCGTCGATAGCCATGTTATTCTGCCGGGTATCGGATGTAGGATGCAGATCTGCAATACACGGCGCGGCACGAGTGGTCTGAGTGTATGGATGATATAGTAGATGATAGGTAGATGAATGTCTCTACCAGAGATCTTGGAAGCGTAAGCCTTTGGATGGTTACTTCATCGCATACGAGTACTTTTCTTCCAGAACATGAGATACACACAGAGCATAAGTCGGGAGAAGAATTAAGGGTTCCCCCCAAATCAGGGATATTCGTGCACAGCCAATGGCAGATCAAAGCTTTCTTGATTTTCATCATGGGGCTGTGTGATTGGTGCAACCTTAAATTCACACGTAGTATATGACGTATCAAGTGATTTAACCTTTATTCGGGATTTCAGGGTACTCGGGTACTCGAGTACAATTCTTTGGTGAATGTGAATTTCGTTCGGTGAAAGTGAGAGACAGAAAGAAGGAAAGGAGAGAAGTCTGGATCAGGAACATCAATAGCTTCATCGCGCATCACGCCCCAGGCAATCCGACGCATTCGATCTACTAGCAGCAGTCAAAGAATCGGTGAAGTTCCGTCCACGTGACAAGTGCTGAGTTGAAAGAACCCGGTTCCATATCGAGTAAGGCGTTCTAAAAAAGAAAGCTTCGTCATCGACTAGTAACATCAATTGAAGTCATCTCTTCCTTTTCTCCATTTCCAAGGTTCTTGAAAAGGGTCCCAAGTCAACTAGATCCACTGTCATTGCACTTGGACTACTTTATATCAAACCAGCCTCTTTCACCTACTTTTCATCTCTGCTTCCTCTCATACCCATATCAATCATCTGGCAGTCAACAATCCAATCCTGTGCCTCCTACCCAACGCCCTTGCCCATATCGCAGGAAATAGGTACGTTTCAATATATGTTTCATCCCATCAATCAATCAATCAATTGCCTCGTCTTTGATATGATATGCGCAGGGTTGCGAGCAATGCCTGTTTGTTTCACGTCGTCTGTGCGGCTTCATTGATCGAACGATGAGGGACAAAAGCCAATCACTTCCCTTTACTTGCGTGTTCTTTCTATGATTGATCACCACGAAAACTTCACAATCAACCGACAAGAAGCTAACGTCGCAATTGATTAGATTACGAGCCACTCCATCGCATTACTTTGTGCTGCTTGCACACACCCTTCTGTAATAGTCGACAAATCATTGGATTCCCCTCACGATGGCAATGATGCGTAAGTTCACTCACTCTGGTCCAGCCCAGCCCAATTCCAGCCATCCGCATTCCTTCCATTCCTTCCGCGAGAGAACCTGCTAATCCTTATCGTTCATAGGGAGTGTTATGGGCTTAACGTCCTTAATCCTAATCGGCGCCGCAATCCTATTCATGTTCTTCGTCGTGCTTAGCGGTGTTACGGATACAACCCCTCTGAACAAAACCTATTTCCTCCGCGCCGATACATCGAGTATTTCTGGCGCAAGACCAGTCTCACAATGGACTTACTTCTATGTTTGCGGTCAAGGAAATACCGATTGTGGTAAGCCAGTACCAGATCTACCATTTGGATATGCTTGGGTTGGTGGCGGACAAGGTGCCCCATCTTCTTTGGTTGGGTAAGTCACACTCACGCCCTGTATTACTATGAAATCATACTCATTATAAAATAGGAGCCACGGAAAAGGTACTACTAGCACACACTTCTATTATCTCTGGAGATTCGGTTGGGTTTTCTATCTCATGGGCCTCTTTTTCGCAGTTTGCGCCTTCTTCACTAGTCTTCTTGCTCCGTGCAGTCGTCTCGCATCCTACTTCGCGAGCAGCGTCCTTGCCTTTGCACTCTTCTGGTTCAGTCTTGGTGCTTCCCTGATGACGTAAGTTTTACCCCGCACTCAGCCTGATACAGATACTAACCTACCACTTCAGTGCCGAATTCGTCCAAGCCCGCAACCGATTCCAAAGCAATGGCATCAGCGCCAGTCTCGGACGATGGGCATTTGGCTGGACTTGGGGCGCATGGGCTGCTATGTTCCTGGCTATGATTACTCTCTGTCTTGGCGGTGCGCTCGGTGGTGAAAGCCGACGACAACGCAAGAGAGATAGCGCGATGCACACTGAACCTGCTGTCGGGAATGGCGGAAGCCGAGGATTCAACTTCTACCGAAACCAACGCAAGAGACGCGAGAGGGGCTCATTCGCCGAGACTGAGAGCCAAAGAAGAGTCAAGGATGAGTATGCTTAGATGTGGTGATACTGTGGCTGTGGACAGAGAGGACGAGACAAGAAAAGAGGGGGTGATCGACAAATATAACGACGACATGCGGACGGGGAAACAAATCTAATAATGAATAATAATGATCAGGCCGGTGGGGAATAATAGGTTGGGCTAGGACTAGGATGGACTCTCTCTCTTTTTGTATTTGTCGATATCATGAACATTTGGCTAGATTGATGATTTGGGAATTGGAAAAATTATGTATGTACAACTGGTTTACTTTTTTTGTTTGTTTGAGGGAGAGGTTTTGTATATAACTGGCTGGTGGTGGACATCGTGGAGGAAGTGGGGGAAGTAAAAAGGGGAATGCGTGGGCTTGGAAATGTATTTTATATGTTATGTTGTGTATGTTATAGTATGTTGTATTATTTTTTTGGCTGATAGAGAAATTAATTGAATGACCTGAGTCATTGAATAAATCAAGCTTGCAGGATTGAAGACACCGTCACAGGGAGTTGAGATAGCTAGGCTGATGTTATATAGGGAGGTAGAAGGTGCGGAAGCTGAAGCTGAAGCTATGATGAGGGTGAGGATGAGGTGAGGAATAGATAGGAAAGGGGGGTCGATAGAAAGGAGGGATAGAAGGTGAGAGATTACAATCCGTGTTTAGCAAAAATGCCTAAAATCTAAGGCAATCGTGTATACACCTTCATTGCGACAACGATGCTTACAAAGTCATAATGTCCATAGCCGACATGTTAGAAAGGCAATGTCTGCATACTCTTCAACACCATCACAAGCTCTAGGGAGGACGTCAAGATACAGCGAACTTTTCTCCCAACTATATGGCAATGTCAACTACACAGCTTTGCAGCCCGGAACTCGAGAGATTCGCTTGATGACCCTACTCCCCGGCCAAGCACACGAAGAAATCAAGGTAGTACTCTCTGTCGTCTCTTTGAGCACGAATCCCCGATACGAAGCTCTATCATATGTCTGGGGCGATCCACATAGCACCCGTTCTATTTTGATAGACGGACGCAGCTCGCGGATCACCGAAAGTCTTGAAGTCGCTTTAAGACGGCTACGTCATCTTGATCAAGAACGAATTCTTTGGGTGGATGCCATTTGCGTCAACCAGTAAAACCTTGCCGAACGCGAGTCTCAGGTCTCCCTCATGGCCGAAATATACGGTGGGTGCCAATTCTGCACTGTCTGGCTGGGCGAAGAGGATGCGACTACTGAAAGGGCATTTGAATTGATCCGATCGATGGCAAGTGGGAGCCATTTCGAGGACTGGTCCTGCTTTTCTCAGGAGTTTCTAGCATCTCTGGAGGTGCATCGGGGGTCAAAAAGGGAGCTTGAAGCCTGTATTCTGTCCTACAGTGGGCTATTGGAGCCATTACAAGGTCTCTTTGAGAGACCATGGTGGTCAAGGAGCTGGACAGTCCAAGAACTTATATTTCCCAGGCTGGTAATGGTAAAATGCGGCCGTCACGAGATCGACTGGCATGAGATATCTCAAGCCCATGGCACCCTGGAAATTCATCTCGATAGATGCTGTGCCCATTTCCGCGACTATCTCTCTGTCGAGGATGATCATAGCTTGTATATCTTTGACCACGCCTTTTCCTCCGTGGACTTATTACGGCTGGATTATCAAGACCAGAAGCTGCCGGGCGCCGAACCTCATGATATGATTTACATTCTTGCACTCAATCGGAAACGAAAAGCGAGCGATCCGAGGGATAAAGTTTGTGCATTTCTTAGCCTCTCTCCTCCAGACGTTCGAGAGACACTCAGAGCGGACTACGATGCCGATTTAGTGGATTGCTATGCCTGGCCTACGATACATGATATCCGGCAATCGCGAAGCCTCGGTGCATTAAGTCATGCGCTACGTTATGAGGAACGTGCTAATCTCCCATCCTGGGTGCCAGACTGGTCCAGGCTTTCCGACGACGACGACCTGCAGGTGGATCGTATGGACATCTATGATTTGTTTGATGCAGCGAAAGGAAGCCCTGCCATGTTCTCGAGGAAGGAACGGACCCTCTCGCTTTGGGGAACTCGGCAGCAGACTATCCTCACAGTCGGAGACTCTGTGGATTTCGGAACAGACGATACCAAGATCTCTGTCCTGCAGAGCTGGTTTAACTTATGGCAACGGATCCAGAAATGCGGGGCGTCGGTCGGTGGAGATTCCGATTCAGCTATTCCCTTCCTGCGAACACTTATGCTCGACACCTTCCAACCATTCAAGCAGGTTGAACACAGACCTGGCCTTATTGAGGGCCCCACGAGAGCTCATCCACAAGACTACAAGGCCTGTCAGCAATGGTGGGCGCTGGCATGTGCAAAAAATACTTTCGCGCCAGATCTTAACATGGAGCCTGGCCCCGAAGCCACGCTGATGAGATCGGTGCGACAGAGCATCGATCTCAGTATGGGGAACCAACTCTTCTTCATCACAGAAGGAGATTTTATCGGCCTTGGGCCACGTACCACCAGAGTAGGTGACGCGGTTTGGATAGCATGCGGCGGGAACATGCCCTTGATTTTGAGGCCCGCGGAGGAGAGCAATTCCGGTTCTTCGGACTGGCAGCCACGCTATGCGCTTGTGGGCGACTGCTATGTCGACGGATGTATGGACGGAGAGGCAGCAGATGGCCTTGGAAACGACCCGGTTGAAGTTCGGATTGTGTGAGAAAGAAAGAATTATCGGTTATCTTAAGGTAAGTCCGACAACGAGCTCTTGAGTCTGGGGACTCGACCAGCCTCGAATCAATCGGGAGTTTCTAAACACCGTGTTGTGCTGGAATTCCAATTTTTGTGGAATTACATTGCATGCGGCTCTGTTTCTTGAGTTACGTTACTGCATAGAATACTTCACGTGCTTTCAGCCGGAGTCGAGTCACGGCCTAGAGTTTAAAATGTTGGTCTATATCTATACCCTGACTACCACATCTCGTCTCATGTGAGAAGATCAGTCACATATATTATTCTAGCTGCACTGGGAGTGTGGCGTCACCGTTTGGTCAAACATCTCATCAACGAACTACTCCACAAGGAAAGGGGTTCATCCACCAATTCTTACCCCGTCTCATATAATACTCTCCCTTTTCTATACCCTACCAAGCAGCCGCCTCAGAACATGTGGCATTCGTCTCCGCTGAGTCCGCTCACCTATAGCAAAATCTGATATAGTACCGAGTAGTTTATTACTGTGTGAGGAGGTGAGGAGGTGAAGTAAAAGGAGACATATATGCTTGAAAATGCATTGTATTCATCTGGTAATGCGAATTAAATTGTTAATGAATCGGGTCAATGTTGCAAGATTGAAGAAGGAGGTGAGGGGAAGCGAAAGTACCAAAAGAAAAAGAGGAAAAAAGAAACATACAACAGTGGGGATTCGCTGGTGGTCACCCACCCAACTACTAATCCACCGATTCAAGGCTTATGTATGGCAGAGCGGACGGGATGCCCATTTCTCCTTGATCTATGGTCGTATGTGATGGGATGGGAGTTGTTGAAAACTTTGAAGGAAAGAAAATAGTGGTTCTGCGGGGTAGGGGGAGGGGATTGAGGTTCTGGTGTTGTGGATGAGGTAAGGATGGGGGTGAGGAAAGAGAGTAGAAGATAATTAATAAGATAAGAAGGAAAGAATAGAAGGCGAAAGGGTTGTTTATTATTTGAAGGAGATAACTGAAGATTTCGAGGTGGTATATATGAGCAGTTGGCAGCCAGTTATTTAGCGAAAGGGGATTCTCACCGGGGTAATATGTTCGCTGATGATTGGTTTGTGTGTACCGAGTTTGGGAGTTCGTTGAGTCGAGAGCATTATGAGTTATTGGGAGTAGTTTGTGTGTAAGAGTAAATGAATAAGTCGAGGAACGCAGAGAAATATACAGGATATTGAAGATTAGGCGAAGCTGGTGACCTCAGTCTCGTGGTCCCGGCGAGAGACAGCAAATTGTGGTAACCTCTTTCCCGACTCCCGAGATCGATCAGACTCGTGTTGAATGGCGTTTGTGTAGTAGCTGAATACTTCGTCACATCTCGTACCTTGCGGATCTGGTGAGTTGTCCTTCGTGTCGTGTCATCCTTCTGAGTTCAGAGGTCATGCAACGATAGACGAATAAACGAATCTGAACCGTTATACTATGAGACACAATTTGGTACGTCTATTTTACGTTGAAGCATTTGATAAGACGTGTGAGCAGCCAGGCATATGCCAAAATACTGACTTCACTAGAAGTGGCGCCACCTTGGACTTTCTGAGACGTCTGCTCCACCTCCGTATTTCGTCCATATCTTGGACATACTCGCATCTGGTCAAAAAGCCATTGGTGCATATTTCATTGATTTCTCCACTAGACAACAACGGCAGTAACATGCACCTGTCACCCAATGCACGAGAAAGCTAGCGTACCCCGCACGGCAACAACCCGAGACTTAGGGGTTCTACGAGGTAGTACGTACAATGTACAACATACACTTGTGGAGTAGCATGGACACGATGGGGTAGTAACACCGGTTCTGAACGGTCGAACGACGAAATCAGGGACGTGTCACGGCATAAGGTAACTAGGTGCCAGTGAAAATGACATGTCCAGGAAAGCTTCTCAACTGAAAGATAGGAGCGTTCGGGACTGCTCTGAGATAAAGCGTCTTAGTCCGGAATATTGGCATAGGGTATGGAAGGCTTTATGTATCTTGCTATAAGCTCGACTCAGACTAAACTAGTTGAGGTTGTGGTATTAGGGGTTTCATAATCGTCTTGAACCCAGGTTGAGTTTTTGCAACTACCCCATCATTGTCTTACCTGCAGTGTGCCGTGATGCTTGGAACCAGCGGACTCGGTTGATCCGAGAAGAAGAATTCAGCTCCGTTGCATATCGGTGGCGGTTGGTCGATGGAGTTGTTCCACATCATGTTAGACAAGCACTCGAAAACTATGCTGGGTTCTATTGAAACACAAGGACTAGACGTGATACGACATAGCACGAATGCAACATGACAGTGCTTGCTAGAATATGCTGTATCATACATGTGTATAGCTGGCAGCATGTCCCGATAATCGATCTCTGTTGACTTGCCGGAATTAAGAAGTTTCTACGAACACTTTAGAAAATGGCTCAACTTTGTGTTGAGCTGAAGAACCAAGAATGGAAATCTAAGGTTACGGTGAAATGTGTATGATGTTCTACTGCAGGATAGACTGACGGGAGAGGCTTTCCAGGAACTTCAGAAACGAGAGAAATCTTAACAAAGGTAGCAACCGCCAAAGCATAAGTACCGGAGGTTTTCCCATCTGGGTTTGCTTACACATTCACTTTAACTATCTACACAAACACGATACTTCTCTATTCCAACTTACAATCGTTCCCACGGTATCCAGTCCAAAATGGCAACCGAACCTACAACCACAGCTGAGATCGCAGCTACAGAAACAGCTGAGGTCACAGTTACAGTGCATCCCGAGCCTACCAATGATAAAATTGATTTCAACGCCGATTTCTTTGGAACTGCTTGGGTATGTCATGCCAAAGACCCACTTCTCCCGTAAATTATAAACCTGCCCTGAATTAAAATACACACAGGTCAAATGGGATGTTAAAGGTGGCGGGGATCGTACCCACGAACCATACATCGACACAAACTACTCTCTCGAGGGTTCTCCGTAAGCAAGATATCTTTCCAAAAACCTGCTTAACCACAGTAGCTGACTCGTGGCTTAGCAATATCCAAGGCGTTGAGATCAAAGCCGCAGTTGCCGTGAAGCTCATCTGCTGGGCGTAAGTGGTGCTCCTGAGCTTCGTGTTGGTGAGATAAGAGCGTGCACTGATCGTTCTTATGCATAGCTCCTCCAGTCCAACGGGCACCCCAAACATTACTATCCAGGGGCCTACCAACGGAAAGCATAAGATCGACCCCCGAAGACTTGGGTCGTACCGCGTTGAAATTCGCTGAGAGGGTTTCAGGACTTCGGTCTGCCCGCCAGATCCGGTTCTCGGTGGTGCTTGGGTTGGATTTGCATAAGGTAGTTCGTGAAGTTTCCCACTGAGGACTGAGCGGGGTTGTGTGATTGATGTCTGGGTATTCGTTTCTAACTCTACTGGGGCCAATTCTGTTGGGTCTGGTTAAATACACTCTTTAAAACAATACAAGGAAGTAGTCTATACTAATACTAGTAGAAGATATCTTACATCAGGAATCCTAATTTTGGTTGATCTTATACTGCATACGCTTTGTTTTCCTGTTTCCTGTTCTGAATTTTTTTGTTCTATCTCCATTCTGACTCCTCCCATTTCTCTCCAGGTCTCTCGTTACAACTCCCGAGTCAAATAGATTGTTTTGAACACTTATCTTTCGTCACTATCATTTTATTCCACTAAAAATAAAAGTAGAAGACTCTTTACTAGCTGTCTATCGTAGGAATTGGGCTGCGAACTTACCCACCGGGGGCACCCATGGGTGGGTTATGATGACTGATGGGTACCCATTGGGTGGGTTTGGGGCTATTTTTCCTACCCATTGGCTGTCACGGGCCTATTTCAGGAACATGTCACCCCTGATTGGGTAGATGGGTGGGTGGAAGGGGTGCCGTTAACCACCCATGGGTACCCATTTCACAGCCTACTCTTGGGTCTAGGGACTCGAACTGCCTCAATCAATCGGGGTTCTTCTAAAAACTGTGTTGTATTTGACCTCGAATTTTTGTTGAATTGTATGCCCCTCTCTTTCTTGAGTTGCTAAAGTCTATATATAGTGTATTATTTTTCTCTCCGACAAGAAACTAGAGAGTAGCTGCTTTCAACGGGAACCGAGTCAAGAACTCAAGTACGCTGTGCACTAAACCCCGACGGGTTGGGGCAACTCTGGGTGGATTATAATCACTGATGGGTACGTAATGGGGGTGGATTGAAGAGAATACTGCATTACTGGAAAACGGTAACCGCTATATAATAGGAAATGATACAAGCAGTTTTCCGCAGAGGGCGCTGTTTATTCTCTAGTTGACAGGAAGCTAATATTGTTCAGGATCCTGTAAATGGTGCCTTGTATAGATATATTATGAATTTATATCACGACAGCTATTGTTCTATACTATTGTGACTTGAGTGAGAGGAATTCCACTAAAACATCCCTCAACTTTCCTTGACTCCCCAGATACACGAACAAAATCTTTGTAGTGAAATGTTCCAACTCGGCGATATTTTTGATCTGGTACTGGCATTAAGAGTAGACCTTTATATCGTAGCACGCGTAAACAGAAAACGGAAACTGAAGTAGAGTCATGTCTTAATTCAGGAGTTATCATATCAAAATTGGCAGAAAAGCGAAGATCGTACTTAAAGGTTGGCTTGGTCGTATCGGCATTTGCTAAGTTGAAGTTTACTGATTCGCTTGGATATGCTTTGGCAAAGGACAAGACACGGTCTAGTTCAGAAGGTAGAATAATTTCTCCGGGCAAATATATTTCGAAGATTGACTCACTCACGTCGATTTTCGATACTTTTGCCTCGGTGAGAATGCCGCGTAAGACCAGTGATCCGCCAAGTATGTGGGAGAAAGGGTTTTCTCGCTCTGCAATGATCTCACATCTGACGATTTCGCAAGGTGCGCCAGTCTCCAGAAGCGCAGTGTGATGGCTCCAATGTTCCATGCGAACCCCCAAGGATGTCTGTACATGGGATGAAGCCCATGACCAGCTTGGTGCTAGGTATAAACAATCTCGACTGGGTAGAGGCAATTCTGTGGTCCAGCAAAGATCGTGGAGGAAAGAAGTTTTGTTTGGTGAGTTTGGAAACCACAAGCCTGCTTTATATGAATGATCTTTAAAAACCATGACGCTGAGCTGGCGAGCCAAGGCCGAAATGGCGATAAGTTTATCGTTAATATACGAGAGCTTTCTTTCCGAGTAGTCGTTGACCACCCAAATCCAATACGACTGCAACTCCTGTAAATGTTTCACGGTATCGAAAGTTGATGATGGTGACCTTCCATCCGGAGATGGTGGTCTGCGCGGCGCACGGCCAAGCCATGAAGTTTGCGGAGCGGGAAACGGCCCAGGCCCAATTGCAGGAGACCGACTAGTGAAGCATTCCCGCACGAGTTGTGATCCATACACTAAGATACGTGGTGAAAGGAGATTTTCCTGCAAAGTCCAAGCCCGTGAATTGATACAATGTACATCTGGATGATATGACTGAAAAGGCTGTAGCGTAACTTCATCAAGGGTACCGTTTTGGAACCGGTAAGGGAGACTGAAGGCTTTGAAATTGACAGTTCCTGGATTGTCTCGAAGTTGAATACGCCGTTGCAGAAACCCTTCATCGCAAGATTTTGCACTTGCAGCAATAATAGTAACATATGCGTTGGCATACAGTTCATGCATCCTTGACAACTCTTTGATCATGTCATTCTTGGAATCTTGAATAATGCACAAAGCGTCAATCCAAAGAAATCGCAGACCAAGTTCCCGCGTGGTCCAAATCGCATCTTTTAGAGTCTGTTGCAGCTCCGAGATAGGTAGCTGCTTAAAAAACTCCTCGATGTTACCAGTCATTGTTTTAACTAATTGGTCCTTTCCCCAGCAATAACTGAGTGCTGCATAATGACCGGACTGAGCATCGGGCTCAATTAACCTTGGAAACCCATCTAAATCTCCAATATCAATAACTCGAGTAGGGGTGAAAGATGTCCTAGATAGGGCGCAGTATTCATGATGAGAATAACAATCATGGAGCCACTGTCTTGTTTCATCATAGACTGTCTGTGACCTCATATCCAAAATAGGGGGGCGTTTTCTTATGAATTGAGCCGCAGGACTGCCTGTTCAATTGGGTCAATAAAAAGCTCATATGTTATAAAGATATTAGCTCACCTAGTGTTGCAGATACCATGAATTTTCCGAGCTCCCGAGTTTTGTGATCCGTTTTCCCCGGCCTAACATGGTTTTCGCACCAAAGCTCCAGGGAATATAAGTCTTCCAATTCTTCGCACACATCTTTTTCTGGTCCAGGAAGAGCTAGAATGAAGCGAACAGGCTTTCTAAGGTCAGCCTCGATCCTGTGCGCCAACAATGACTGAAATAGAACGGCACAAAAAGAACACCGCTGGCCTTTGGAATGGTTGAATGTCCTTTGGAATCTTAAACCATTTTTTAACACCGACGGTATAGTTGGCTGAAGTTTAGAGATACGAGATGTCAATGTGTAACATATATAACAGAGGTGCGGGAATCGTGTTCTGGCATTCTGAGACTGTGATGTCACTTTGGAAGAAGACTTTGCTGTCTTCAACTTGCGTTTTCTCCTATGTTTAGGTTTTGCCGGTTTCTGAATCCTAACCATAGTAATTCTAATATTTAAACGATTTAAGATGAAGAAGGGAAGAGACTAGCTACCAAGGAATCGAAATTCAATAAGATGAAGAGATAGATAATCATTTTAAGTAGTGAAGTTAAAATTTGGAGAGGCACAGGATAGGATGAATACTTGCAGCTTTACAGGCATGCGAAACCATCCTGAAACGAGTTCTAGCTTACCGATTAACATTCAATATTCTACTGTAGCGTGCCTAGGCATCCTAATTATTATACCCAACCCGTCCCAACCTGGCCCTTAGAACAATCGAAATAGATATTGTCGTACGTTCGTAAAGCTAGAACGAGTAGTCGCTCTAAATGTACGGCGACGATTGCCTACAAGGTGTGAAGTTGACTAGACTCGCAACACTTCGAGAAATCGTCTTCTAGTCGATACTCAAAATCATTACGCGATTGATTATGGTGCTGATGTGCAACGTCGACCAATCGGGGAAACATCTTGTTCGAATCCTTGTCCATCTGTACCCAAGGGATAACCTGCAGCCTCATCACGGGAAACAAGCATCGCACATAGTGATGACACGATATGATGGATTCGAGGATGAAATATCCTGAAACGCACCGTTTTGGACGGAGAGAATGCACTACACCACATCCCACATCTCTTCTAACATCCGAGGCAAATAAATAGTTTCTCCAATGTCCATCATGATTCCAGTATTCCAATGGTTCACTTTCCTCACCATAGACTCGTGGCTCCAACCGAATCAGACATGGGATAGGGTTGATAATATCATACAAGACGCTGGTAAACCTTACCATGTATCTTGGCTGGACCTAGTTTGCGATCGTGTAGACGAAAGTCAGTTTCTTTCCCTGCAGTGTCGATCTCGTCTAACAACTTGCCGCAGGCACCTAATCGTCCTTGACTAAGGAATATCCGCAAGAGTAAAAATTTGGCGAGCCTTATGTCTGAATGCCTTGCTCCTGATTTTCTGCTCTGTCCTTCCAAAACCTCCAAGAGCAGATTCTCGGCCTCGGCAGATTGTCCCTTGATAAAGTGGTTATGTGCCAATTCGACGAGGAGGCTGCATGTGTCGGGATGCAATCGACCCAGAATGAGAGTTGCTCTTTCAACAATTTCAATAAGTATACGGGTCGATTCGTTCCATTCGTTCTGGCGGCGATACATAGATGACAGCTGTTTCATCTTTGAATAGATTTTCATACCATCTTGACCAAACGATCTCTTATCTTTATTGATCTCTGATTTCAGGGTCTTGATCGCCGTTTCTAATTGGTCCGCAAAAAACGATGGGGAGTATGTATTATTCTCACTGTCCGTACTATCCGTGTCATCGTCTGAGTTATTGCTTTCGTCTTCATCCGAGGGCAATACACTAAGGGCTAGTTGTTCCATGTGTCGACCAAGGTGTTGCTGGAACTGCTTGAGAGCTACATCGCTTTCTAAAGACTCGTTGGTTCTTCGAAATCTTTCGCCATCTATATAGCAACAGGGACATTCTAGCGTGCTGATCCATGGCTGGAGACACGCATCCATTATAGCTGTGCGGGTTTGTGTATGTAGATCCGCATGAAGGCGTGAAAAATGTTCCCCTAGGCCTTCCAAAGTCTGTAAGTCCAGTTCCAGACATAGTATGCAGGTCCACTGTTTCCGATGATTGTTTAGTTCGTGCTGGAACCACTTATTTTGACTCTCAAATTTATCGTGACAACAAGACTCGAAAGTGCACACATATGACCGTAGATCAGACAATACATGCTTCCTATTAGCTGGTTTAGCTAAAAGAAAAACACAACTATTAGAGAACAGGGTTGCTTACTTCCATTCCGCATTGCTTTTAAACTCTTGTGGCCTCCTACAATAAGGGCATTCAAAGCTGTCGCCATACTTGTAACGCATGCCCGTTGGGCTTTTCGGCGGAAGAGGTATTCTAAGCAAAGTATCCGGTCGCTCACCCCTCTTGCTTGAACCCACGTAACCTGTTTTAGCCGTTGTTCGAGCTTGTTGTTGAGGAGGCAGGTGCTGGGTGCCTACGACAGTCTCAGGCAATTCAGCGTTGTGGTATGTCGAAGCCAATGTTCCAGACCAGAGAGAGTCTCCATCTTCACTGGCTCCCATACCATGGATTGTGATCAGCTTCTTTTGGTGACTTTGGCGATAAAGCAAATACTGACGGCGACTTGTGATCGCATAGCCAAGTCGCTCGGCCAGCCATAACCTTTCCTTCATGAATATTGGGTGTTTATCTTTTACATAATTGATATCACTTGTCGGATCCATTGGAACTGTGTAAACTGCCTTGGTGTAGTCGTCCTTCTCTGTCTTTTTCTTTATCATCATAGACAATTGAAATAGCTGGGTCAATGCTCCTTGAATGGCATCAAAGAGTTGGTGGAGCTCGGAATCTTGCAACGGTGCACCACATGACTCATTGCTTGCGACGTCGTTGTCATATGTTGCAGACTGACTGCCATCCACCTCGTCTCTGGAGTCCCATGTCTCGTTTGCCTCTTGGCCAGACACGATGGGCAGTGCTAAATGAATGATAAATAAGACTACAATGAAAAATCCGAAACTTTAATCAAATTCATAAATTTAGGGACAGCCATTCGCAAACGATGTAAATTGCAGAATGATATTCTCTTACGGGTAAAAGATAAAGACTGAATCACATACCAAGGCGCAAAGACTCCTCTAGATACTTCAAATCATCTACTACCAGCTTTTGTGCTTTTGGATCGTGGCGCAGTCGATACCCAAGGCTGCTGGACAGTTGAGCATTCTGCAATGCCGCGATGTTGCGAGCCCATAGACAGAAGCGATTATATTCTCGTTCAATACTTGGTTCCTCGGGATAATATTCAACATTATGAGTATCGGGAATCCTGCAAATCTTTTGGAACAATTGGTCGCATGAGGTTGCGAGCCCCGGGATTTCCATCTCGCGGGAAAGAGCGCCTGCACTGTACTGTACAAGACGGACTCCGATACCAGGGCCCTTGGGGTAGTCGAAATAGATATTGTCGTAAAGCTAGAACGAGTAGTTGCTCCAAATATACCGCGACGATCGCTTACAACGTGTAAAGCTGGCTAGACCCGCAATACTTCGAGCAGTCGTCTTTTTGTTGAGGCACAAAATTCTTATATGATTTGGTGCTGATATGCAACATCGACGAATTGGGGAAACATCTTGTCCGAATCCTTGTCTGTACGACCTGCAGCCTCGTCACAGGAACCGAGCACCTCATTATATAATCACCATTTAACAGTCTCAAAGATTGGAGCTACCAATTTATGTCGCAGCTACTGGAGGACTGATTGCTGGATTGAGGCAATAAGTTGCTGGGAGTTACGCGGTCGCTCTCTCGGCCATCTTCAGCCTGCACTGCATTTGCTTTACATTGCTGGGACTCCATCTGATCTAACAGAAGGCCATGCAATGGATCCATTATCTGTTGCAGGTCTTGCTCTCGGCGCGTATCCTGTTCTCTCGCATGCTTTCAATCAATATAAGCAAGGCATAAAACACTGTCAGAATTGGCGGCGTTTTCGCACTCAATTTGAGGCTTTCAGTAGGAAGGTTGATGCGGAGAGCTACTTCTTCGAAAATGTGATTCGGGATTTATTGTTCGAGCCACCGAACCCCTTCCCCCTCAGGGGATCATCGGAAGAAGAGGTTATGGAATGTATGAGAGACCAAAATAACGCTATATGGCAGAGTACTGAATTGAAGAGAACGGTCCGGCTACGGCTCGATGATCGCTACGATTGGTTTCTAGCAACTATCCAGGAGATTTGGGAAATCCAGAATGAATTGTGCCGCCAGCTACAAATATCAGAGACAGTTGGTAGATCCAGAGCCGAGAAATTGCTGTTCGCTGACTCAAAACAGTTGAAAGCCGATGCTTACACCCCGCAGTGGTGGGAGTTTCAATGGAAGAGAATAAAAGAGACTCTGTGGATTGAACAGAGAGACAAAAAACTTGAAAAGCTACATGCCTTAACCGAATATCTCCAGCGAACTCTTGAGATCAGAGATAAACGATTGGGTGCTGGTGGAGCGAAGTCTCTTTCAACCTTCCCAAAGCTGGTGGAAAGGGTCCAGCAAAGTGCTTGCAGTTTATACTCAGCTCTTTTCAAAGCCTGGGCATGTTCATGCCCCAGTACTCACACAACTCTACTTCGGTTAGATCATTGTGAGAGCCCATCTCGAACATCGATGGGTAAACACACATTATTTGATGTAGTTTTCATCGTGCCAGTGGAATATGGAGTCGGCTGCAGTCAATCAGGAAACAAAATTGCTTCACAGACAGCGAAGGAGCAGCCTCAAATACGACAAGCAGTGGAGGTTAAAGTCTTTGATAACCAGCAAGGGATTTCTCTGCAGCCACTCCAGCCTGTAATGCACGTCAAACAACTATTGGCACCTATCTCATCCAGTAAGAACAACACTATACAGGACGCGAGCGCAAGCCCACAGAGACATAGCCTCACACACTCTCTCAGAGACCATCTCCCATTTAGGTATATATCAACCATTCCACCAAGTGCGTTCAGTTTACAGCATGAAGAATTACTAAAGTTCTTTAGACCTAAGCCTTCTCATCCGAAAGTCCCCAGTAGCAAATTCAATACTCTTCGAAGTCCACAAGCTGCCATTGCTCCACAAGCTGCCATTGCATTGATGCCTACCAGTCCTATCAACAATACGGTAGCCGCTTTTGTTGGCTCTGCATTGCCATCACCAAATCCACCATCTCAGCAACAACATAATCCGAAAGACGGACAGCAACAGCAGATTAGCGTGGCTCTTCAATCCAAAGAAATCTCCAATATCTGTCATACTGTCCAAACATTGGCAGCCTGGAACTGCCCGTTGGGGTATTTAATGGATGATAAGACGACAAGACATGAGCTTACCGCTAAAGATCGATCGAATATTCCATCTTCCAAGAATCTCATATCCTTGAAAGAGGTTCTCATAAGAGACAAAAGGCACTTCTCAGCCCAACGAAGAATGATGGTTGCCACAGTTCTAACTTCGTCTCTCCTGGAGCTTCTACAAACCCAATGGCTTCACACACATTGGAGCAAGGAAAACATATTCTTCGAGAAATCCGACGATGGCTCACAAACAATCTTTCGTCAACCATACATTATCCACGAATTCGCGCCCAGAACGAACGCACCCACCAGTCAGCCATCACAATCCAGTGATATTCCCCTCCGGATATTCCTGCAATGTCTTGGTGTGGTTCTAATCGAGCTATGCTTCGGCAAAACAATCGAAGAGATGGCAGACACTGCATTAGTTACGCCGGTTAATGCAAGCAATTCCAAATCTTATCATGCCTACTGCCTTGCACTTGCCAATAGCGTCGAATGGGATGTTATCTACGGAGAAAACCCCACTTTCTCCGACCCGATTAGCAATTGTCTTCACCCTCCGAATCTACGAATGATGAGCGAAGGGAAGCACGCGGAAGTGCTTAATGATATTTTTCTTACCATTGTGAAACCATTGTACGAGGAAATTTTGCGGAAATGGCCTCAGTCGTTTTAGGGAGGTTGTCTATGACATTCCTTCGCGCTGACGGGATACATTATGTAGTCACTACCACTCTGAACGGTTTTGATCGACTCGATCTCGACAATGTCTATTCTCAAAACTACATAACCTTCCATAACTTCCTAATTTTCACCTGGGGGTAAATGAAAGATTATAAACGCGTTTCAATTATTCTTGGCCTTTAAGCGCTGATCATACTGCGGTCTTCGAGTCTCTGTTCATGGCTACCAGATCTGATGGCTACATACAACATTACAAACAAGAGCCATATTCCCAATGAATCAACTTCCTATTCACTCTCTATCGAAATATAAACAAATATATAGCGACCGAAAAAATCTGTCAACCATAATGAACTGCAGCCAGTCTTTCTTTGCATCCGGTATTTTAAATCAAAGTCCGTTTGCCATGTATAATTTTTACGACACTCTTCTATATTCTCCTTCGTCTCCATCCATTCCCCAACCTTTTCTTACTCACTGTAATGCATACACAGCAAACTCCAGCGACAACAAGATTAAAAACCGGAATAGCTACTGGCAAAATCCATCAAGCAGCCGTCCCGGCACTAGAAAGGCAGAAACTTCCCGAAAAGCGCACAAGAACCATCACAATTACACTTTCTCGATCGCAATGAGTCCTTCATCCCATCTCCCCTTCGCTATCCCCAACAAGAAAGCCCCGCTTAAGCCTTCACAAACTCCCACGCCGTACCATCCTCCCAATCCACCTCCACCAACTCCTTCCCATCTTTTCCTATACCCATCGCTCGCACATCTCTTTGCGACGCCCCTAGCCGATATCCTCCACCCGGATGCGGCCTCGGAGAAAACGATTCATCACTCTTCTGAGACAAGGCACTGCAGACGAACTTGCCCTTCCCATCTCTCCCTATGAACGCCCCCGAAACCGAGTTGCGGAACGCAAACCAACAATTGCTGACGCAAATCCAGTAGATACCACCTCTTCCAGTAACTCTGTCCTCTAGTTGCAGTTTTCCATCATTGAGCGTAATGATACGACGCTTTTCGCGGTCGCGAATGACGTATGTCTCTCCACCGAAAGGATCTTGCAAACGCGAGGTTAGGGGACTTGTATAATCCTCGGCGGCGATAGTCAGTTTTGAGAGATTCGGTGTTATGCACGAAGTATCGGTCCCAGTTACTGAAGAGGCATTGCCTTCCTCGGAAATATACCCCTCCTGGCCAACAGCATCTTGAAGATTGATTAGAGTTCTTTGGATCTCGGTGGTTGTCTGTTTGAGCTGGGAGACGGTGTTGCTAAGGTCAAGAATGACCGTTTGGGCTCTTGAAATGTCTTCATGTGTGGATTTCTGGGCCGCAGTATTGCTGGAACTCATAGCTAAACTCGTTTTAAATGTCGTGTTCTCTCGAGAGTTTGGATTGGAAGGGAACTGTAGGAGAACCACTTGGTTCTAGGAGTCTGATTACTCTTATCATAAATGCAGGGTCGCCCTTGATGCATAAACCTATGATTAGAATTCTACTCCTTTCCCTTATAGCCACCTAGTCGCTTATAAAGCCCTCCCATTATGTATACAGTCCTTGACTCCGACTTCAAACTATATATAGCTATCTGTTTACCCCGCTTTCTGGGATTGTAAACCCGTGTAATGTTACAGCAGGTCCTACGCAACAAATGTTGCATTACTTTGAAGTATGATGTGATGTATGTAATACGGAGAATCGGACATTTATTCGTTTTCAGCCGGCCGCGGATTGAGGCAAATTCGCCGACTGGCTCTGGCTTCCTACGAATAGAAAGCCGGCGATGGCCTTTGGCGGGCGTTGGATGAAGTTGGCTCTAATGAATAGCCTCCAGAGTTTATAATCATTATTCAAGTGATTTGCTGGGGATTTATAACATAATATATATTAACTTTTTGTTCATATAGCAAGCTTTTTAACTCAATGGATTATTTGCTACGATATGTATTCTGACTTTTGTGACATTAGATAGTATGCTATAAGGTAAACTACAAAAAGATAAGAATAGATGGTCGGTGCTTACTAGGCTATGTAAACGGAGCTCCGTGGTAATACCATTTATGTTTAAGGGGATCTGCGGATTAATCCGTACCAGAGCGGATTTTGGCGATTTTTAAGTAGTACTACTACAGATAATCTGTAGAGATTCGTAGTAGCTCCTGAAAACCGGCAGATTACTAGAAATCCGCCGGCTTATAAGGAGCTCCAGCTCAAAAGTGGAGATTTGAGGTCCAAAAACAAAGTATATCCTCAAAAAATATAAGGTTTAGTGACTCAAAACCTAAAATTTGAGGCCGAAAACCCTAGTTATGCTAACCTTTATACTAATCATAAATTTTATGTAGCGATTTATACTTTTATGTATGAACTTATGCATTTTATGTACGGATTGTATAGATTTCTTATAATCTACGGATTTCTGGATAGTGGCTGGATAACCCGCGGATACTCCGTTTTAGGCCGGAGCGGATTGCCTCCCAAACGGATATCCAATAGAGCGCAAAAGCAAGGGGCGCCCCTCCGTGGAGCGGAGCGGTTCAGGATATCCGAACGGAGCGGATTATTTGTGTGTAGCCTAGTGTTTGCTGATCCTCTTTCTGTACTTGTCTCCAATCTCAACGTTCTCGCTGTCTCGATTGTGAAAATATATGCAGTCTTTAGATGAGTAAACCATATCGACCTCGTTTGTTTCAGGGGGATATAACTTTTCTTCAGCATATCCCACTCAATTTTGAGGGGCTGGGCCGGCTGGCAAATCGTTTCTCTGCAACGAACTATAGCAGCACGTAAAGTCTAATTCAGACCTGCAATATACGTACATAAGGTTACCCCTTTGTGGATCCGTCTCTGTTCTAGCTTTCTTGGCATGAAAAGAGAGATACCCTCTCTCATGTGAGAATATATATACACGCACGTCCACAGCCTGCTATATGCATTGATCTACCTGCCAACTGGTCTACCAACTAATCTACCCACGCAGAAAGCATAAACTCCACCAAAGAAGCAAAGTAGACCGGCCTACGTCATATCTATCTATACACCGTCCACCCCAGCAAGTTCGTCCACATTCTACCTGCTAGACCGACTATCTAATACCTGTCTATACTGCTTCTATATTCCCTCTCAGTGACATATCCATTCGTCCACATTCCCACCAGCTATAGCTATACCTATCTACATTTCGTCCACTTCTGTATTCCATCCCATTCCTCCTCTATTCATATCCAACCTTATATCCCACCTCTCATATTCATCTCATATAAGCTTCAGATAACACTCACACCTCTCATATAGGCTTCATAAGCCATAAACCTCTCATATCCACCTTCCCTTACCCTTCAAGCCCTTCACACCCGTCTCAATAACCGCCTACTCAGCAATATAGACAAACACGTATATCCAACCATCATACCTAACCATACTCCACCATAAACCCCTCTTCTCCTCTATACTCAAACCCAAACCCAACCCCAAATCACCTATACTGATACCAATGCTCTCCCTCCCTCTTCTCTACCCCCTTCACCACAATCCCCCCTGTTCCTCTATACCCAAACCTCAACCATCTACCCTCAAACCATCTCTCTCTCACCCACTCCTCTCCCCCCCTCCCTCCTCCACTCCACCCAGCCCACCCTACCCTGTACAATCCCAGCTTCCTTCCCCTTCCCCCCTCTCCCTTCTTCCTCCTACCTTACACGCAATTCCGAAAAAGCCAACGAGCCCAGCTACCTCTAGAGCGATCATCTAATCGATCCCCTTCCTTCAAAATCCATATCATAATAACACGACAGATATACCACACACTCACAAAACCTCCCATCCCATATAAACAACTCCTCCCCCCCCCCTCTATCTCATCATAAGACCCTTCCTAAACCTTCCCCCATACCACTCAAACTCGCGCAAACTCACTTGAACTCAAAACTGGCAACTCACAGCAACCCCAAATCCAAAATCCAAAATCCAAATCAAGACACAATCAAAGACACATAAACTCAGAAATAACATCCTTCTTCTTCTTTCTTCTTCTTTCTCTCTTCTCTCTTCTCTCTACATATCTGTCTTCTCTCTTTCAGAAACAAAAAAGGATAACAAATGATTTATATGTACCAGCAGTAGCTGTCCTTCTTCCTTCTTCCTTCTTCCTTCTTCCCATCCCCCGCCGTCCCTCACACGTTGTACATAAGATAGATAGGATAGATACAGATCAGTGACCAACCAGCCAACCACTCTTTTCCCCCGCTCCTCCTTCTCCCCATCCCGCTTCCCCTTCCCCCAAACGCCAATTCTGATGATCGAAAAAAATTATAAAAAGAAAGAAAGAAAGAACACAAGGTCTGTCCTATCCGTCTGTGTTTCCCCCCGCGAGAATAAAAAAACAGCCACCCAACAAGCAAACAAACTTGAAGATTTCGCCAATCCATTCCATTCCCTTCCCTAATCCACGGCGCCCATCCCATCTACATAACAGCACACTTCCCCTCATCCGCCCCCCCATTCGGCTTCACACTCAACGCCACCCTCGCCGCCTCCGTGAACGCCTCATTCACGCCCCTATTCCTCATCGCCGAGCACTCCAAATACCTCAGCGCATTAATCCTCCTCGCCACCTCCAGTCCCTGGTTATAATCGATCATCGGTTTCTTTTCCTTCGCTCCGGCCGCCGCGCCCTCGGCCCCGGGCTCCGCCGCATCGTCTTCGCCTTGCTCGCGCAAATCACATTTCAGCGCTACAAGAACCAGTTTTACGCCTTGGCAGTTCTCGGCGATTTCGCCAACCCATTTCGATTCTACGTTTTCGAGAGAGTCTTTGGAATCGACGGAGAAACAGAGCATGATGGCGTGGGTGTCGTCGTAGGAGAGGGAGCGCAGGCGGTCGAATTCTTCTTGGCCGGCGGTGTCCCAGAGGGAGAGTTCGATGTGGACGTTGTCGACGAAGATGTCTGCGAGGGGGGATGTGAGTTTGGGTTACAATAAATGCAGATCTTGCGTGGAATGCTGGGGGAAGATATATATATGGGGGGATTTGAGCTTACCATGGACGTAGTTCTCGAATACAGTAGGTTCATAAACCGTTGGGAAATACCTATACAGGTTGGTGTCAGCAATCTGCCCTCACTCACTCTCCCTCTCCCTCTCCGCAGGACCGCAGAATAGATTGGATTAAACATACCCTCTCGTAAAAACATTCAGCAGACTGGTCTTCCCACACGCACCATCCCCTCTATCACAATGGAAAAAAACGTTAGCAATCAATCCAGAATACCAGGGGGTTCCAAGTCCTCAATTTCCACACCGAGCGCCTCTCATGCAACTATCCATCGGTCGAAAATACCCGCGCCGCCTCCTCCGGCATTTATATGATGACGAGATATCGCAATCCTGGAACTGGGACGAGCGGATGTAATTGAAGGATGAATAGACTTAGACTTTGCATACAATAAGACCAGTTTCCGCTGGGTGGTTTTTGATCCTCCGAGTCCGCACGGCATTTTGTGATGTAGATGTAGATGTAGATGTACTTGCGAGGGTTGAGAGTCGAAGTGAGAGATGTGTGTGGTTGAGGGTGAGATTATAGATAGATTGATAGACAGATAATTCAAGGATAGATAAGTTTGGTAGAAGGTCGAAAGTAGAACGTAAGTAAGAACCTTAAGGTTAGGTAGGAATCGATGACCAAAGAGCGAGCGACTAGGGTGAATTTGGCTGGGCGATTCGAACGGATTGATTGATGAACGGATGAATGGAATCAGATCAATTGAAGAAGAACAGAAGTCGAGGTCGCGACGAGAAGGTACAGTAAGTAGTCCTAGTAGTAGCGAAAAGGGAAATTGTGTACAATTGTATAAAAGTAAAGGGAGGAAATTAATGAAAATGGGATAGTATATTGTTAATCTTGTTGTCGTCAATGATTTGATAAGGGAAGTCCCTGTGTGGTCAGGTTGCAGAAATTGATGTTTTCCAGTAGTCAGGTTAAGCTTACTACGCTTCGTACAGCAAGCAAAGCGTCACTCCGAGTTTGACTGATAACCCTGCTTTCTTGTATAAGTTTTACGTATGTCCGTAGTTCTTGGATGAAAGAGGCTTTTCTTGACAAGTAGCAGAAGCTGGGGACGGGAAAACTGTTCATTCACTCATCATGCATGGTTCAATCAAGTTTGGTCGGAGCTTGATTTTGACTTCGAATTCCCACTGTTCTAACTTCTCAGCCACGGTTCATCCATCGACGGTTCGATTTCGCTGACAGTTCTAGTGTTACTGGCCTTCCTCAAGCCCTCATCGGCTCTCCATGCTTCCACCACTCACAATACCCAGAAAGCAGCAGCTAAAGGAGTCGCGAATGGAGTTAAGCGGTGCTAACGGTGCTTCAGCGAAATACGATAGTTTGGCACCGAGCACAGCCAATTTTAGAACATACATATTTTAGCACGCAGCGCTGATCAGGTTCTGGAATCTGCACTTATGCAAGGCAAGGCAAGTGGCAAGTACCAAGCTGCGTTACGGGCGCTGGACTGCACATCCGAGAGCGAGAGAGATGTGCAATTAAACCCTCGTTCTCTACAGCAAAACCCAAGCGTTATGGTCAACAGAGCGAGCAATTCCATCTCCTTTTGTCGATGGAAATTAGCTATCCCAGGGTTCAATATCAAAACCCCCATTCTGTCCCCCCCGAACCGAGCCCGTTCGCAATGCAATTCCGACACTTTGACATCTCTTACAAATTACCAATCACCACCCGGCATCGGGAATTAAGACTCCAGAAAACACTTGTAGCCAATTCCGGGAAGCCGGGAATATATTTCGTCGGGAAATTACCGTAAGTTACTGTGGCTGAAAAGCGGCGGGTGAGAAGAAAGCGGATGATCGTCGCATGGGGGTGGAAGAAAGAGAAGAAGAAAATTGAAAAGATGGGGAACACGCCCCTTGATACGTTCTGGAAAAGGAGTTGATTTTGGATTTTGTGGTACCTGGTTGTGCAGACCCGTAAATGATTTCGCTTGGGACTTGTGCATTTATGGAGAGAGTGGGGAGGGATAAATTAGTTTCGGGAGAATGCAGAAAATGTTTGGATTTCTTCTCTCTGGGAGGTAAAAGTTCTGTGAGATATAACAGCGAGTTAGAAAAACAAAGCAAACGCATAGCGAGCATGCATGCTGCTGAAGGGTATCGAGTATAATTCCATAAATCCGGGAGAAGTTCAATCAATCTTCATCTCTCACATATCCTTGCCTGCCACGTCCAATACGATCACCGAGGTTCATTTCGCCCGCCTTGCGATGTAAACCGTTGACGAAGTCTCCCTTGTCCGTATACTTCGAAGATTTTGCCCGCGCTCTGTCTTCCGCCTCCCGAGCTGCTCTTTCTTGTTCTTCCAATGCCTTGAGTCGCTTCTCACGATCCGCATCCAAGCTTGATGCATCTTGTTGCATAGCTGCCAGCTTTTTCTGTCGTTCTGCCTCCTTTTCTGCTTCAGACGGTCCATCCTGTCTCTGGAACCCACCTTGTGGTCTCCGGTCGTCTCGTCTCCCATTTCCGTTTCCATAACTATTGCCATTGCCATTGCGTCTGTTGTCATATCTGTCGTCTCCATTGCGTCTGCTGTCGTATCTTTCGTCTCCATTCCTTCTGTCAGAACCATTATTTCTCCTCTCATTGGTTGCGGGGTAAGAATCTCTTCTGTCCGAAGACCCCTTTTGTCGATCCGGAGTAGGAGATCGTGAATCAGGGGATGAACTGTTTCTCCTTCGCTGTGGTATGTCCCTATTTTTGGTTTGTCTATCATCCTCTCGATCGTCCTCTCGATCAATTGGTGACCTAGACTCTCGTCGCTCATAATCCCTTTCCCTTCTTGACCTCCCCCGATCTCGTTCGTCCGGGGATGCTGATCTTCGTTGTCGCGATCTTCCATAGTTGTCTCGTTTCTCCACCGGAGATCTAGATCTGGAGTATGAATCTGAACGACGTCTGTGAGACCTACGACCTCTGTCCCTATCATCCTCATAGTCATCCCCGCTTCTGCGACGCTTGCGACTTCTGTCCTCATCCCTATCGTCCCTCTCGTCGTCCCGTCTTCGACGCTTGTGTCTGCGCTCACTATCGTGGTCATCGTCATGATGTCGGTGATGGTGTCGGTGCTTTCTTTCCTTCTTCGGTTTAGGGTCCTCGCCCTGGCCGGCCAGCGCGAGTAACTTTCGTCGCTTGATTGGGTCGTTCATCATGGCTTCATAGGCGGCTTGCTCTTGTTTCTTGATAGCAAGCATGGGATCTTCTCGAACTTTAGCTGCCGTGTCGCGTAGAGTATTCGCATTCTGTAAGGCCATGAAACTATCTTCAGACGCTTGCTTCTCCAATTTCTTGTGTTCCGTGCCCTTAATTAATCCGTCGATGCGTCGCTTTCCAAGCAAGTAACCTTCCATTTCCTCTGTTGTGCCAGCTTGACCACTAGATGGGCCTTGATACATCCAATCGACACGGTCGACTCGCTTTCTGGACCCGGCGGCCTCGAGCTTATTTTGAATTTCTTCCTTGGCGCGCTCCTCCTTCAATTCCTTGATCCTCTGTTCCGTCCGTTTTCTTTCTTCGAGAGCCTTTTTCTCCTCCTCCCACACCCGCCTCTGGTTGCTCATAAGCACGGGATGCCATGACTTCTTCAAGTTGAGATCGCCACCCATTTTGAGTTTGTTAGATACGTAGATGTCGGATGGGGATGTGGATGAGGTAGGAACGTGGAAATTCGCACCGCAAAACAAGCGGTTTATTTATTCAGCCGTCCTCTTCGTATCTCTGAATTTGGGGACTCGTAACAATAAATGATGTGCGTTGTTGGTTGAGTTGTGAATTAAATATGGTACAGGAGATGTCGCAAGGCGGACGTCAAGATAGAAAATCGAAAGGCAGGACGCTAAGCGAACAGCCAATCAGATAAGGTTATCCAGTAAGCTCCAGAAACACGAATCTGTAGCCTTGGGCCTTATCCTTCGATACATCAACGACGAACAGTACGACGAGCTTTTGAATTCGATTTCGAGGTGACGTCCCTCATATACAAGCCCAATATTGTTTTTGTCCATAGGAAATAATTCGCAATCATGTCTGACGACGATGATTTTATGCAGGACTCCGATCAGGAGGGGTATGTGGAGCTCGGAATACCTCGAAGTTTATAGCTAAATGTTATAGATATGACTTCGAATACGAAGAGGATGACGACCAGGAAAATGGCGACGTTGATATTGAGAACAAGTACTATAATGCGAAGCAGATGAAAACTACAGACCCGGAAGGAGCCATTGAGGAGTTCCTGGGAGTTCCAGCCCTAGAACAAGATAAAGGTGATTGGGGATTTAAAGGATTGAAGCAAGCCATAAAACTGGAGTTCAAACTTGGTTTATACGACAAGGTAAGTTCATCCTAATCTCTATTCTATTTGTGGTATCTGACCAGATGTCTAGGCTGTCGAACATTACCGAGAACTCCTCACCTATGTCAAATCTGCGGTCACTCGAAATTATTCCGAAAAATCTATCAACAATATCCTTGACTACATCGAGAAGGGGTCTGAAGATGAGAAAGCCAGGCATTGTATGGAGGAGTTCTATTCTCATACCCTGCAGTCATTCCAGAGCACCAACAATGAAAGATTATGGCTGAAGACCAACATAAAACTGGCGAAACTCTTCCTTGATCGCAAGGACTACGGCGCGGTCACGAAGAAGCTACGGGACTTACACAAAGCCTGTGAAAGAGAAGACGGTACCGATGATCCAAGCAAAGGAACATACTCTCTCGAGATCTACGCCTGTGAGATCCAAATGTACGCCGAGACTAAGAACAACAAGCAGTTGAAACGACTATACGAACGAGCTCTCAAAGTCAAATCAGCGGTCCCGCATCCGAAAATCATGGGAATCATCCGTGAGTGTGGAGGCAAAATGCACATGAGCGAAGAAAACTGGAAGGATGCTCAAAGTGATTTCTTCGAATCATTCCGCAACTACGATGAAGCCGGTTCTCTCCAGCGAATTCAAGTTCTCAAGTACCTCGTCCTCACAACCATGCTCATGAAATCCGACATCAATCCTTTCGAATCGCAAGAAACAAAACCATACAAGAATGATCCTCGAATTGCCGCTATGACCGATCTTGTGGACGCTTACCAGAGAGACGACATTCATAAATATGAAGAAGTCCTCCAGACGAATAAAGATCTCATGTCCGACCCATTCATCCGCGAAAATATCGATGAAGTCACACGCAACATGCGAACCAAAGCCGTGCTCAAACTCATCGCTCCCTACACAAGATTCAAGCTAGACTTCATTGGCAAAGCACTCAAGATTCCAGTCGAAGAAGTACAGGACATCCTGGGCTTCCTCATCGTGGATAAGAAAGTGAATGGCAAGATTAACCAGCAGAATGGTACAGTGGAAATTGTAGATGATAGGGATGGAGAAAGATGCAAAGCGATGATGGAGTGGACGGGCGCGGTGGAGACGTTGTATCAGACGATTTTCAGGGAGTCGGAGGGATTTAGGATGCCGGATATTAGTCAAATAGGCCCAGATGATAAGGAGGGTGGGTTTGGCAATGGCGATATCAGGGGAAGAGGAAATTGGGGGATGGGTGGATTTCCTGGTAGGGGTAAAGGCGTGGGAGGATCGGGGAAGGGTAGGAAACCTTGGTAGGTGGGTTGAGGTTGGTAGAGTTTAGATGTTCAGCAGAGGCGTTAAGGCTTTGAGAATACTTGGAAGTGCGCTTAAATGATGAGGTATAGAGTGGGCTGGAGTCGGATTGCCCGCTCTTGTTGCCTACTTGCAAACTACCTAGGCAGATGGGTTGATGGAAGGAGGAAAATACCATAACGCAGAATGAAGATACGAAACGTCAACGAAAGCAGTGCAAGCAGCTCAATTCAATAATGAGTTACGAGATAATGAAAAGAACATATTTCCCGAAGTTTTCATGATTGGTTCATCAAAAATAGACAGAAGAAACAGTGCACCTGCTCCCTGCCAAGCCTTCTCATACTATCCCGCAAAGTCTATCCCGAAAAGTCTATCCCGCAAAGTCTATCCCGAAATGTCTATCCCGCAAAGTCTATCCCGAAATGTCTACCCCGAAAAGTCCAGCGAAGCAGTGCAAGCTGCTCAATTCAGCGATGATTCATAAGTCATGAGACAATCAAGGGACCTGTTTCCCAATATTTCCATGTTTAGTCCATGAAAAATAGAGAGAGGAGATACGACGCCTGTCCCCTGCCTAGTCTTCATGTCGTCCTAAAACTTGCGAATTGTTGGCCGTCAAGCGTTTCTCATGTTTTGTTTTTGAGGTTCATGGTGCTCCATGGGCGTCTTCATCGTTTCTCTGGCTTCGAACATCTTCCACTTGTTGCTCGGTCTCGTCGTCGTTAGCTTCTTGCTCAGAGTGCGCTTCATCGGATGACTCGCCTGGTTCAGACTGCTTTTCTTCAGATCACTGCCCTTGCTTAGACTGGTCTTTATTGGCCAACTTCTCTTGCTCAGCTCTCCAATAATCTAATGCTGAGTAGGAGTCCAAAGTATCTGGATGCTCGGGTCCCAGAACACGTGTCCTTGATTGTATACATTCTTTCATAAGTGCTATAGCCTCGGTTAGTCTGCCCTCTTTGCTCCACACGCACGCCAGATCGTGCTTAGAATAAAGCGTCTCTGGATTGTCGGGTTTTAGTATCATTTTCCTAGTCGCCAACACTTGCAAAAAGAGCTCTTCAGCAGCAGCAAACCGCTCTTGCTCCAAGTACACACGTCCTAGGCTGGCCATATTCTCCAATGTTTCAGGATGATCTGTTCCCAATTGATTCCTATGACTGTTTAATACTTCGACCAAAATCTGTTCTGCTGTTTCCAAGCGTCCTTGAATCTTATATAAGGTTGATAAACAGGCTAACAAGGCCAGCACAAACGGATTATCTGGTCCGTATTTTCCCGTTACTATTGTCTTCGCCTGCACTAGCAACTGTTCAGCAGCATCATTTTTACTTTGATCTACGTACGTTGCGGATAATTCGAACATGGCATGCAGCGTCTTATCACCATCCACTCCGTCTAGCTGTTTCCTTGTCTCCAGTACCCGTAATTGCAGCTCTGCCGCAGCGTCCAACTGACGAGTGAGATAATAGATCCCGCCTACTAGCGACATGCTCTGCAGCGTTTCATCGGCCCGTCGACCAAGCAACGTCTCTCTAACTTCCAATGCTTTGATTAACAATTTCTCAGCTTCTCCATAGTTGTTTATGTCTGTTGCGTAAGATGCCGCCCCGCAAAGTACTGAAGCCCAATCTAACAATACGTCTCGGTTTAATGGTCGTTGTGCTGCAGAAGATTGCACATGGGGGAAGAGCGGCTGCCACCTGGGCCAGTTCTCGTACTTTCCGCTTTCGGGAAGCGCTGACTCAAGGCTCTTGATGAACCGCTCTTTCCACCGCTCTTCTTCGTTGTGGGCTTCTAGCCATTTTCGTGTTGCGAGTTGGACCAGCCGATGCATTTCGAAGGTTTTTTGGTCGTTGTTAGCAGAAATGAAAGAGTAATCTCGTAAGACCACGATATCTTCCTCAAAGTCGTCATCTCCATATCCATCGTGGTGACTACTAGGAGTATTAATATAATGATCATTGCTTTCTTTTCGGTCTTGTGACGAGTCCTTGTCTCCGTCCTGATTTTGCAGAGGAGCGCGGGAGTCACTTTTTCGATTGAAAAGACTTCTTAGCGACAAGCCGATGACGCTTGTCTTCCGTGGGTTTTTCTGTTTCCCCCCTGTTTTCCCCTGCTTCGCTCGGCTTTTCGGTTTCTCCTGCGAACCTCTCTGCTCTGCTCGGCTTTTCTGTTTTTCCTGCGAATCTCTCTGCTCCGCTCGGTAACGAAGTAGATCCTCAGGTATTCCTTGCCGATCGAAAAAGCTCATAAGAGACAATAAGTCAGCAGCCGATGGTTGTATCTCGCGGATATGATCAAAGGAGATTTGCCATGTAGTAATGATAGAGTTATTTGCCTGGGGATCTCGACGGAGAATTTCGCTCTTGTATTCAAGAAGACTGGTTTTCCGGCTGTCGCTCTCCAGAAAGTCCTCAAGGTATTGTCGTATGGAACAGCGGGGGGCTCTTCGGGATATGTATGCAGCTGCCTGAACTATGGCAAGTGGCATACAATCGAGCGCCTCGACGAGGTCCATGATGTTATCATCACTATCGCCATCGTTACCACTATGTCTTTCTAGCTTCTTCTTAAAGAGTATCAGTGCGTCTGTCCTGTTCATAGGCTCTACTGTAACGATAGCGTGGTCGTCTACTAGCTTTAGTGCAGCCCTTTTCGTTCGTGATGTTATGAGAACCGAGCCATGACCACAGTGTGGAATATATGCCTCGAGCGGTCGTGAATTTGCATTCTCTGTGCTATCCGCCTGCCCGTTTTGACCGGTGCTTGGTGTATCAACAAGGAAGCGAGCATCATCCACATTGTCAAGTATGACAAGCCATTTGCTCTTGCTGCCGTTGAGCAGCCAGTTGCGCACAAGCTGGAATATATTGGCCTGCGCATTTTCTCGGCCTGGGATCTTCAAGAGATCTGCAATCTCTTGAAAGCCCTGCTTAAATCGGGGGGCATTACTTGCGTGGATCCAAAAAACCCAAGTTTCGGGTGACTGCTCGAAGACTCGGTACGCATATTCAATCGCGAGTTGCGATTTGCTTGCGATAAGTTAGTCATGAACCTCCAGATTCGCGAAAAGTGTTCCCTCTCACCCAACGCCGCCGATGCCAACTAATGCGGTCCTGCTCTTTGAGATACTGCATTTCTGATAGACCTGATCTAGGATTGTCCCTCGTTCGACGAAGTGGCTGTCGCGATCAAAAGGTATAAGAATTGATGGGCTTGGTGGGGTTTCGATTCGCTCTGGAGTGTACGAACTTCGTTAGCATCAGTTTGTTCCACTGGTGGAGGTAATGAAAGATCAACTGATTGCTTCTCTTGATTTCGGAAACAGCCGTCGAGGATGTTTCTATACTCAGAGCGACAAGTAATTAAGCGTGATGACGTTCTAGCAGTTGTTTCAATCGTCGCAAATACGGTGAAACAACCGATTGCAGTTGAACTTAGGCTTTTTTAACTCACCAGGAAAGTGCTGATGGAACTCGTTACAAACTGGGCCGTGAATCGTATTGGCTTCGAAACCATGATTATTGTTCCCGAAAGATACTGTGGGCGGCATTGCAAGACCTAAGCAAGAATGCCGCGACGATGATATACATAGCACTTGAGCATATCAATGTGATGTCGAAGTGATGTCGAAGTGTGATCTCTCAGCCGCATCTGGACAATCAGCTAGAACTCACCTCTGTCAGATGATAGACAATTCAACCATAGGAGCCCTGTCTTTCGACGTTACATCGCGTTGATACAACCCCCCCCCCCCCCCTTTCTTCTGCTATCTACCAGCACTAAATCGTGATATCTCTATTTAAACTGCATTATCAGCATTAGAGGCAAATTTTTCTATACGATCTTGTATTTCATAGCTTTTATATCGTCAACAAACAGAAATGGCTGATCCGCTGAGTGTTACTGCTGGTGTCGTAGGAATTGTTGTGCCAGCCTTACACGGCGTACGATTACTTCTGGAAGATCTGCAACAGCTCAGAGATGCATCTAAGACTGTCAAGCGCCTCACGGAAAATGTACAAGCTGTCGACACAGCACTACAACTGCTCAAAGGCGTAGAGGAGAGAGAGTGGAAGTTGCTTGGCGACGATGTAGCCCAGGAGTCAAAAGTCACGATTAGTAGCTGCACACAGGCATGCGACACCTTTAGAGCCAATCTCCAACGATGGACTAGACATTCAAGTGATGGGAAATTAGTAATGCAGGATCGTGCAAAGGTAGCACTTTTGAAAAAAGCGGAAATTAATACTATGGTTGAGCAACTTGCGAATTGCAAGCTCACCATCAATACTGTCGTCAGTATAGCGACCTTGTGAGCCATGCCGAGCCCATTATTTCCGCGCAAGATATATGCTAATGTCAAACGTGCCTCGACAGATACAGCTCCGTTCGCAACACCCACATAACGGACGAGATCAAGCAAATGATATCTACAAAGCAGACTGAGGTCGAGGGCGCCCTTGTTGAAGCGAATCAACAGCGAAATGTCGTACAGCACAAGTTAGACGAGCTTAGTGACGACGATGATGAAGAAACGGGTGAATCCGAAGGAAGCGAAAGGGAGACAATGCGACAGCTCCGAGAAGTTCTGAACCGGGTGGAAGCATCACAGAAGCTGCTAAATGAGCTGTTGTGTAAGTCGCAGGAAGAGGCGGTTGCGAAAGCCGCTGGGCACAGTAATCAGAGCGGTCCTACCACGGTGACTTTCGGTTCGAACAACTCGGGCTTCCAAGCAAACTATATCAATGGCGGAGTTAGTGGACTCAGTTTTGGCGTTAAACCAACGTCCTAAAAGAAAGAGCTGGTGAAAATGTGAAGAGATGAACGAGCTAAATTGCTCTTTCTAAACAATTGCAATCCCGGAACCTGCTACATCTTCTCAGGGGGCAGAAATTGCAAGCCGGCGACAATGTTCGAAAGACAACGGGATAATAAGAACATAATAATGTCTAGATACTTTAGGGTATTCATTTGACCACAATAATCAGCTATCATACTTTCGTATATTGTCTCAAATCGGCCTGTTTTTTCTTCGCCGGAGGGTACATCCCACTTCGGGGCAATCCGAAGTGGCTGGTCATACCCCTGAAGTTTCTATCCGATAACTTTGCCGAGGGCTAACACAACGGTCTGACAGTGCTCTAGATGATTGGGCGGAAAAATTGCTGGAGTTAATCCGTGATTTGTGTCATTTTGCGGGGAACATCCCCACATCCGAAAAAACCAGTCAACTGTCTCTCTTCCACCAGGATGGGCATGGCGTGCTCTAGAACACCTTCATTCCCGGGTTTCTGTCACCCTCGTGGTGACCTATGTTGCAAGAAATGTTACAGAGATACTACAAAAGCTTCACAGATAATCATTCGCTCACATTTAAGGCGCTCGGTAGTTGGCCTCATACCCGAGTTGGGAACTTCGTGTCCTGCGCCGTGAACCTTTGACCTTAGAAAGACCTTCCGCGCCTCATGCAGACTTATGCAGGTTCATTTAGCCCACCGGAGCAGGTCATGGGAGAACTATATTCCAGGTCTCTACTCAGAGATTGAGTTCGCCCATAATTGAACCCCACGGCCCACTTCGGGGCAGAATCATCCGATTTCTATTGATCAATTGGTAGAATACATATCCAGGGCGACTGAGTATCATGCCGATCGACGAGTTAGCAGCGGGTCGCTTATACGAGGACTTTAAACTTTTTAGATATGAAGTCATATCTCCGTTTCGTCTGTGTATATGTAGCTGTCCCCGGCCTCTGCTCCTCGCCTCCATCAGACGCTTCTCTCTTCACTAGTACTGCATGATGTTCTTGCGGTCAGTACTGACGTCGGCCCTGGCCTTGAGTGGGTGCATAGCTCAGAACACCACCACCTGGCCCAAGCACAACAATGGTCTGACTACTCAGGTAGAATGGGATCACTACAGTCTGATCGTCAATGGTGAGAGGCTCTTCATATGGGCTGGAGAGCTTCACTACTGGCGCATTCCTGTTCCTGAGCTTTGGGTCGACATTCTCCAGAAAATCAAGGCTGCCGGCTTCAACACCTTCGCCCTGTACAGCCACTGGTATTACCACAATCCGAACCCGGACACGCTCGATTTCGAAAGTGGTGCGCACAATTTCACCAGACTGTTCGATCTCGCCGCCGAACTTGGAATGTATGTGATATTCAGACCAGGTCCCTACGTCAATGCCGAGAGCAATGCGGGTGCATTTCCATTGTGGCTCACAACTGGAGCCTATGGCGCCTTACGAAACAATGACACTCGCTACACGGAGGCCTGGAAGCCATTTTGGGAGACCCTCAGTTCGATTGTTGTCCCGTATCAGATCACGAATGGTGGAAACGTCTTGACCTACCAGATCGAGAATGAATTAGGATCTCAATGGTCCGGTAGCCCTTCGAAGAAGATTCCAAATCTATCATCGGTCCAGTATATGGAAGCTTTGGAGGCCTCAGCACGAGCCCAGGGCATCACTATTCCATTCCAAGCTAATGATCCGAACTTGAACTCTGACTCATGGTCGAAGGACTTCTACGACGGCTATGGGGCGGTTGATATTTATGGTATGGATAGTTACCCAGCATGCTGGACTTGTAACTTGACCGAGTGTGATTCGACAAATGGTGCTTACAAGGCGTATAATGTCATTGATTATTATGATCACTTCCAGGCAATCTCGCCAACACAGCCATCATTCCTTCCAGAGTTCCAGGGAGGATCTTTCAATCCCTGGGGTGGTCCAGAGGGTGGATGTCCACAAAATACACCTGCGGATTTCGCGAACCTATTTTACCGTAACAACGTAGGACAAAGAGTTACGGCCATGAGTCTGTACATGCTTTACGGTGGAACTAACTGGGGTGTAAGTCATGCCTTCTTTTCCTCATATTATTCGTGTCCGGTTGCTGAAATTTTGATAGTGGCTAGCTGCGCCAGTGGTCGCGACGAGTTATGATTATTCCAGTCCGATCTCCGAAAACAGAATGATCAACGACAAATATGCCGAGACAAAACTGTTTGGTCATTTCCTTCGTGTTGCGAAAGACTTAACTGTCACCGACCGAATTGGAACTAATCAAACCGCCTCTACTAACCCAGCTGTGGTGTACTCACAACTTCGCAATCCTGATACGAACGCTGGTTTCTACGTTTCCATTCATCGGGATTCGACATCTGGAACCCGAGAGGTCTTCAAGATCAACGCTCAGACTTCCAGAGGAAATTTCACGATTCCGCAATACACTGCACCAATCGTTTTGAATGGATTCCAATCAAAGATCATCGTTACAGACTTCAATTTCGGTTCTCATTCACTGATCTACTCCACGGCCGAAGTTCTTTCCCACTCAATCGTTGACGGGCAAGACATCCTGGCCTTGTGGATGCCGACTGGTGAAGCTGGAGAGTTTGTCGTCAAAGGTGCGAAGTCAGGCAATGTAGCGACGTGCCAGGGATGCTCTTCCGTCGGATTTTACCCACAAGGCGACGATCTACTGGTTACCATCTCCCAGTCGCAGGGCATGAGTGTTATCACTTTTGATGACGGACTGGTCGTTCTAGTTATGGATAGATCATACGCATACAAATTCTGGGTACCTGTTTTGACAGCTAATCCATTCAGCCCAGCGAATGAAAGCATCTTTGTGCAAGGTCCAAGCTTGGTACGAAGTGCTGCTTATTCAACGGATGGAGTTACATTGGACCTCACGGGAGACAACAACGGAACTACCACCAAAATCGAAGTATTCACATCGAAGTCAGTAACTGCAGTCACATGGAACAACCAGACTTTATCCGTTGAGAAAACAAGCTATGGAAGTCTCATTGCCGATGTATCCGGACCTACTCTAGACTCCATAACCCTCCCATCAATCACCGGCTGGAAATCCAACGACAGTTTACCAGAGCGTCTGCCAACCTATGATGATAGCTGGTGGGTAACGGCAGACCATATGAACACATCCAACCCAACCAAACCTGAAACCCTCCCCGTTCTATACATCGATGACTACGGCTACCACGTCGGTAACCACCTCTGGCGTGGTCGATTCGAAGGCTCCGCCACCGGTGTCTATCTCAGCATAACAGGTGGCCGTGCATTTGGCTACAGCGTCTGGCTGAATGGCATCTTCATTGGTTCCTACCTCGGCGCCGCCTACCCCGACACCGGCTCTCTGGAATTCTCTTTCGGAAACGCTACAGTCAACACAAACAGCACCAACACCCTGCTTATCCTGCAAGACAACTCCGGCCACGACGAGACCTCCGGCGCATTGACACCGCGCGGTATCTCCAATGCTACTCTTATCAGCTCCATTCCCAAGAACTTCACATCCTGGAAAGTCACAGGAACTGCCGGAAAACCAGATACAGCAATCGATCCCGTCCGCGGTATCCTATCCGAAGGCGGCCTCTACGCCGAACGCGTAGGCTGGCATCTCCCCGGCTTTGATTCCAGTTCTTGGACTAACTCCACACCCTCGTCGCTTTCCTCCAGCGCTGGCGTAACGTTCTACCGCACGGTTGTTCCGCTTTCTATCTCATCTGGTCTTGATGTCGCCATATCATTCACACTCAACGCCACACCCTCTAATGCGAAATTGCGCGTATTGCTTTTCGTAAACGGTTATCAGTACGGGAGATTCAACCCCTGGATTGGAAACCAAGTGGAGTTCCCGGTGCCGCCGGGAATTTTGAATTATGATGGGGATAACGTTATCGGGCTGAGTGTTTGGAGACAAGATGATGGTGGAGAGGAGGTGGGTGTTGAGGTGGGGTGGAAGGTTACGGGCGCTTTTGCCAGTAGTTTCGAGCCGGTGTTTGATGCGGGGTATCTGCAGCCTGGCTGGACGGAAGAGAGGCTGGCGTGGGCTTGAGGGAAGTAGCAGTCGCAAAAGTTAGTCGTTTAAGTAAACAAATACTGTAATCATTGTCCAAGTTGACCATGTGATTTTTCTTCGCTCCATCGTCGCTGCACCGTTCGTACAATGAATGAACCATCAGTGTCGCTGCACCAGTCGTACAATGAATGAATCGTCAGCCACTCAGTGCAAATCCAATTTTTGAGAGATATACATGTCAGAATTGCACTTGGAGATCATGAGGGCTTGTTAATGTTCTAGTATATTTGGAACAATACTTTTCTCTGCGGAAAAACACGAACGCTCGAATCTGGGGACTTAGAGAAAATCACCACTTTTCCACCCAAATCTGCCAATTCGATTCCAGGAAAAAAGGATATTTTTGATCTATACGCTTCTACACCTGTCACGGCTATTCCAGAATTGCTACCCGGCAAAGCTCCTACCTCATCTAACCCCCAAGAAATGTATCTAGAAGTTCTGACACTTTTCTAATGTCCTAGTACATTTAGCACAATGCTTGCTCCTGCGGAAGAACATGACACTGCTAGTAACGCTACCATAAACTCAAAAACCTTCATCGTACTATCTATTTATGAAGAAAAAGAACCCCATACCAACCCTGCGATCGCTACCATACACCCCAAGAAGAATAGTTGAACGCTGAAGTTAAGTATACTATTTTTTGTAATGAAAAAACCCCCACAACAAACTCGCTGCGACGGCCAAAAACCCCAAAATTTTCAAAACAATATCGGTAATAATGCTCGCTCGCTGTAGGCGGTGCATTTCTGCCTCCCTCTCCTCTTTCTTGCAGCAATGTCCTCTAGATAGTACATCAGTATATATATACAAATAGTATATGATAACAGCGCTTACCTACACCCAGCCTCGAGCGACAACCCTGAGGCTAGCTCGCCCCTTCCACCCTCGCCCCCTTCAGCTCGGCGTTGTTCTCCCACATTGGCATCCAATTTGGGCAAATTGATGTCTTCCAGGATGGTGATCGAAATCGCAGGTTCGCAGGCGAACTCTCCGGTGCAGAAACAAAAGCCAGACAACAATACTCGAAGGCTATTTGGACAATGAAAATATTGCAATGTCCGAGAACATTACAATGTCTGAGAGTATCTAGGACATTCATTCGACAACAGTGATCACAATCACCTGTTGCCAACCCATTGTTCCAAACCAGGTCGTACTCTCAGTGCGACCAGGTGATCCGTGAGCCAATCTCCCCTTCTGAAACGCGGATAGTTGACGAATGGAAGTGAGACATTCGGGGGTCGTCGATCAATCAACGAGACGGGAGGTCGTGTTCGTTTGGCCACCGAGCCGACTATATTCCATATCTATTAGCATTTCTGTCTAGCCAAGATCCTAGCAAGTTGACTCCCAAGAACTGATAAGATGTATGCAACTTACAGAGGAGTTTGAGGGAGGAGGGGAATATAGCCAGCCTCAAGATCGTCGCTCTCCCTTGGGTGCAGAGGTCAGAAGAGGTAGAGGGAGGGGAAATGGACCCGGGGTTTGAGGAAGGGAGGGGATAGAGCCAGCATCAAGGTCGTCGCTCTCGGTTGGATGCAGAAGACGGGTGAGAGAGAGGGAGGGGAAATGCTCCGCGTTTTCACGTCTTGGAGTCTGAGACGGATGTTAGTACTTGCATAAAGCAATCATCCAACGCTTTGAGTGTCGATATAAGACATTTTTTCTGCATATGGGGTAAGATAGTAAGGGAAGATAGTTTACTTACTGCTGGTCGTCGGAAGAAAGAAAACATATTTTAAGAATATTTGGTGTCCGAGGTGGGGTTGTTAAATGAATGACAGAATGGCATGGGAATCTGAAGAAGTGACAACTATATTTTACGAAGGCATGAAGAAGAGAAGTACAGAAGGTAATCGAAGTGGTTTGAGATGTATTGTTCGAATCCACGAAAGAGAATCGAAGTGGTTTAAGTACCCAGGAAGTACTCAGTACTTAGCTCCTACCCAGGCGGGATATAGGTAGCTACTGCTGCTACTTCCTTAGTTCCTGCCCCTAGTCGATTTGGACAAGCACTGCTTGGTTCTTTCCAGAGTGGAATATGTGTGGTTCTATATTCACTTTCCTCACAACCGAAGAGGATGCCGACGTAAGTTTGACGGCACTTACAGAAGCTTGCTTTATTGACCCAGGATATTACGGAATACGGGCCCTAAATTCTAGTGTTAACTAGCAGAAGGAATTCTTAGTTGAACTGACCATCAAGCTCACTTAGCTCAATCCCACATCCTACTACCATTTACCATCTTCTCTTCCTCGCAGTACTCCCAGAGTTAAGATATTCTCATCTACATTCAATCGATCCTTGACCTATCCAACCCAAACATCACAAGCTGTCAATCACGCTCCAAAGTCACCACTACTCTTCGCGAACCTGAGACTCAAAGCAAAAAATTCCTCCGGCAGTGTAACCTTACTCTCTGTTCCGAAACTCCCTCCCGCCAGACACACATACGAAACATATAAATAGTCAAAAAAACCAAATGGCTTCTCCACCAGATACGGACTTCCCCGAACCACTTCGAATCTTCATATTTTATAGCCTTTTCTTCTTCATAGTCGTCATGATTCTTGCCCTGTTCGTACTAGTGCCTTATGGCGCCTACGCTGTTTTTGAGCTTGTGCTTTCTGGAAACAAACCGGCCTGTACCTGTCGATGTCATCATGGTGGTGTTTTTCAAGGAATGATACAGCGGCGAAGGGCGGTTCGAAAGGAGGTTATGAAAAATACAGAGGGCTATATGTCGACAGCGCATATCTGCAGCTGCAAACAGCAAACTCAATCGGTTACTGGGTGGGATGGGATGGATGTTATGGAAGTGCTCAATTAATTACAAACCTGCAGCTTGTCTATGAGGGACACAAACTCCTCAGCAATGCTTCCAACCCGAGACTTCAATTGAAATGATGAAAGACTGAGTGGTTGAATTGGACTGAGTGTTTGATTACCGTATTCAGAATGAGAAGTTTTAACCTTCTCCAAATTCAATCATTTGCTAGACACCGCCAGTACTACATTGCTTCCTTCTGCCCTGGGAAAAGGGCTGGAACGGATGGACAAGCAGATAATCAAACGAGCGAACGAATCAAGGGCAAAGTGTTGCAACGACGACTACGACTCTAAGCGACGACTACCATTCCGAGAGACGACTACGACTCTAAGCGACAACTACAACTGTAAGGGGGGGAGAGAACCTGGTACTCTTATACTGCAGTATAGCGATTGAAGTGCTATGAAGTAGCTGAGCTCTATAGGAGATGTAGGCACTATAATATGGCTATATGGTTGCAGGAGTTGATGAGACCAGGAGGCAAGATTACCGGGTTAGGAAGTCCAGAGAGGACGGGAAGGAAGTAGTAAAGTACGTAGATATGGTATAATAAGGGATTATTGTACTTAAAGATCATCCACCACATGGGCCTTATAGGCCTGGAACAGATTATGATTCAGTGGGATGGGATGTAGGCGTTTATGGAATTGAACAGTTAGGTATATATTTGTACTGTCTCTATCTCCAGATGTTCCGACGAAATGATCTTATGTCAAATCTCTTCACCTTTTGTAGATACCTCAGCTCTAGTAGTAACTAGCAGAATATGCTTATTTCCTGAACTGTGAATTTCTTACTTAAACTGAACACAGATGAAGTAGGCGCATTGCTGCGCCTATGTACTAAAATCCCATTTCCGTTAGAATTTACATTCTCATCCACAATAAAGTCATATTTTGCTCCCACGGTCCCACCTATGATACGATCTTTCCCAAACACCAACAAGACACCAACTCACTTAGCTCAACCTCAAATTCTACTTAACTCCTACCTCGCGTTGTCTTCTCTGGCTCAAAATTACCTCCAAATTTAAGAAACTTTTTACCGTCCAATCCGCACTCAACCCGCTGTACCGTACCTACAGCGCTCCAAACGTACTACTACCCTCCACGGACCCGAAACCCCACGCGAACAATTCCTCCAGCAGCGTATTATCCGTTCCGAAAATCGCTCCCGCCAAATACCTATCCGAAATATACACATCTCAAATCAAACGGCCTTTCACCGAATACGATGCCCAATCCACTACTCAATTCACTACTACTTTGGCCAGTTATGTGGCCCGATTCACTAATTGACACCTTCATACTTTGTGTCCTTTACGCCCTTCTCTACGGCTCATATCTGCTCATAATCGCAATGGTAATTTTTTGTCCCTACATGATCTACCAGATTATAAAATCTGGAGGCAAACCGACCTGTACATATCGCTGTCATTGTCACTGTCATCATGGTGGTATTTGTGGAAGCATCCAGAACGCGGCGAGTAGACCTACTAGCGATTCGAAAACAGATGATGGGAAAGTTAGAGGGGTGTATGTGGATAGTGCTGGAGCTATAGTACTGGGACCATCTGTACCGTTTCCGGAATGATAGTCTTTATTGGGATGGGATGTTGGTGTTTATGGAAGTGAAGAGTTAGTTATACATCTGCACGTGTCTATCTCCAGATGTCCCAACGAAATAAACTCATATCAAATCTCTCCACCTTTTGAGTATATTCCTCCACTCAAGACTCCAATTGAACGGAAACAACTGCATCTTTTGATCTTTCAGATACTCATGCAGCCGGCGTCAAGGATACCTGTGTCCCATTCTGCGAACACACGACTAAAGTATATGCCTCCTTCCATTCCTCATCATCTCTTGGCTCAATCTTCGAAATTCTTGCAACATTCGCACAATAACAAAGGAGGCTTCCGTGAGTGCGAATTGTTCTATTTGGTTTGGTTAGCTTTTTTCTCCACATGTGATGTCGACATCCTCTTCATTTGCGAGAAATGAGTACTTACGACCTAAACAGATTCTCGGACCACCATTGAACGGAAGGAAGGCCTGAAAGGAGACATTAGATGTTGTTTGTTAAACCAAACCAGTGAGGGGATTTACCCATTTCGGCTGGATATCTTCCCAACGCTCGGGACGGAAATTCTCAACGTCTTCACCGAATATGTCTTTTCGGCGGTGCATCGAGTATACACTGTACAGAACTTGTGTCCCAGATTTGACAAACAACGGTGATTCTCCATCCTCTCCGCCGCCCTTGGGGAGAACGGTGTCGCACACGGCTTCGCGAGTGTTTGCTGGGGCGACAGGATGTATGCGAAGCGCTGTGGGTGTAAGTTTACGAACAAAAAGATCAAATAATCGCCTAGTGGGGTAACCTACATTCGTTGATGCATTGACGTAGATATTTCAAATTCCTGAGCTCGTCATACGAAGGAAGCTGACCGTTGAGAGTCATCACTTCCGCCCTCAGTTTCTCAAAAACATCTGGATATCTAGCCAACATAAAGAAGAGATTGCTCAGCAAACTAGCCGTTGTGTCCCGCCCCGCGAGCAAAAGACTCAGAACTTAGTCTCGGAGGACTTGGCGATCGGAAGTAATGTTGGCGAGTTCTTCAAGAAAGCTGTACGGTCCCGTTTCGCCTTTCTCGCTGTCCCCCGCCTTTTTATTCTTGGTTTTTTCAAGCGCCACGTCGGTGAAGTGATCGATATATGCGAAAACTGCTTTCTAAGCTCTGATTGCTTTGGGACTATACCGTAGTCGGTTGAGAGGACCCAGACGGACCATATGTGATGCCTCTGTCTGGGTGAGACCATATTGTTCCGCAAAGTCGGCGTCAGAAACTGGACCAGAGATATTGTTCGAGTTGAACTGAGTGTTTACGGAGTGCCCAAAGAGAAATTGCGTAGCCGTGTCCATCGTGAAGTTAAAGAATAATTGTTGAAGATCGACTGTAGATCCATCACGAGGAAGGCGTCTCAGTAAATGTTGGAAGTGTACTTCAGCAAGGTTGAGATCTGAAATACTCTCCTTGTCAAATATTGGTCGGAGCAGAGCGCGAGAGTTCTTCCAAATCGGGCCATCTGTGGTGAAAATTCCGTGGCCGAAGACCGGTCTCATTGCATCTACTCTTATTTTTGAAAGGCGGTAGTCCTCGAACTTCGTAGCGAGCATCGTTTTAACATTCTCTGGCTCGATCGTAAATACGGTCGGACAGTTGACAAGCCTGGAGGTGAATGTCGTGCCATGATCTTCGTATCGCTGAGCAGTGCCTTCCAGATGGCGGGCATTCTTTGCATTCTTGATCGTACTTAATATCAGATCGGTCCCGAATATTGGATCTTTCAGAGGGTATTTGGTCTGTGCTGATTGACAGCCGTTATCTTTCTTGAACTGACGTCTGGTGAGGTACAATTTCACATTTGTGAAGACAAAGTAGCATATACTGATTGCCGTTGCTAACACGATGACGTCTAGGCCAATTCCGTTGAGGGCTAACATTTTCAAATCAGAATGCGTGAGGCGGATGGGGGATATTCAGAATTGAATACAAAAACATACCGGTGAGACTGGAGATACTGGAGATACTGCTACAGATACTTATAACTTTGCATACCGATAGCAAACTACTATCTCGTTACGTATATCAGAGTCTAATGAACACGCGAAGAACTCGATACCATCAATGTGGATCAGTCTACTGCCAAGGCAGATCATCTCCACTAAAATAGCAACAAAGCAGGGACCATACAGCATAATGGTAGATAGTTCAGCGCCATCATTGGTTAACCTATGCAGAGATCTGCCGGAAACCAGATAAAGTTTGGAGTGTGCGAGTTTCCGTGATCGAGGCTGTTTTGATTGAGCCGCAAGATATTTGGCCTTTCAAACCTCTACCCACGGACAAAAATTTCTGAATCGTGAGAAGTACCTAATAATGCTATGGAATCTGATTATTTTTCACGTGAAATAAATACAAGCCCGATCCAAATGGCACTATGACATGACACTAGCTAACCATGGGGAAGCTCAATGGAAAAACAGTGACCAAGATCAGCGCAGAAAGGGTTTTGCGATGAAAAGCTCGAGCAATCCCAGAACGTGTGCTGTTATGCCAGTCCATAGAAAGACATCAAACAAAACTTACTGGAAATCGAAAATTAGGAATTGTAGATTTTCGCTCACATGTGACTACCAACATTGTATAGCATCTATTTCCATGAGCCGGTTTCATCGCTTTATTTTCCTCTCGCACGCCATAGTACTTTGCCGTCTCACTTCGTATAATGTATAATCAAATAGGGCCCCTTCCCTTAGTACCTTACTAAGAACATCTACTCATAAGTGTCGGAAGTTGGAAGAACTTCCTCCTTCGAGCTGATGTCAGATGTACGAAAGGACGCTACGCTGAAGACATATATCCTGTTTACAAATTCACAATGAAATGAGATATTGAAATACCAGGCCTGAAATCTGATTCGTCGTTGAGCTTCAGACGCAGACCATTAGAACCACGATGTTCAATATTATCTCGGACTTTGAAAGTGCTATGACTATCTGCTTCTAGTCGAGGTCTTACATGAACGCTGGTCTTCGGAATAGCATCTAAAAACAAGCATCTAAAGGTATCTATCGTAGAACTGGGGCTCCTCTTTGCAGAAACAGATGGATGGTAGCTGTTTATATGAGAGCAACAGCCCCAATAATAGGTTGAACAAGGGGGTAGCACTATGGGCGTGTGCAGCCAACTGATAGTTTTCCAAGATGAGCAAAATCTGGCGAGGAAAATGGATTTGGATTTGAATCTGTGATACAGGAAGCCTGGGGCAACGGCAGTATCCAATTCGCTCAAGGCGGAAAGCGTGGCAGGAAGAGAAGCTCTCCAATGAGCCACTGGCTGACGTGAAAAATGAAATAGATCCCATAAACGGGAGGCTGCTCTCCACACAGTAGTCAAATACTAACAGCTAGACGAATGCTTCAAAGACTGAGGACACATCCCACAAAACTTTCTTGTGTGAGCAGTCGTATGAAGGTGCAGCACATATATTATCACCCACATGTTGAATAAAGACACTTCCGTAGCCTCTAATGTGATGATTGCTCTCCGTAAAAAACAGTGCATTTGGCTGGTGTGATGGTCACTCTCTATATGGAATGTCAAGCTTCAACTTGCTAAGTAGATCACGAAACTTCATGACTGAGACAACATTGCGGCAACAAGCTGCCGGAGTGTCCACATATGACGTAAGGGTGGCTAATTTGAAGAGATTGAGGGGTGCTGGGGATGGCTAGTTGGTGGAGTTCCGGTACTTTGACAGCGCTAGCTTTCCCGGCGCTTTATGAAACCCAAGATCTCAGAGGAAGTTCTAGGATCCTCTCGAGAGAAGGATCAGTTGTAGGCTTCTCTAACCAATCCGGGCGGATGCAGTGAATCTCTCTTTAACTGAGCTATGTTGCAGGCAATTGCAAGACATTGCCGTCAGACAACTTCACTACACCACGTATAGTACAAGTGTAATTCCCTACGAATTAGGATTAGGAATTTGCCATGCCAAGATTGTTAGATGAGGCCATTCGCGAACCTTCTGGGTGTTTAGGATTTAGATGAGCCCGAGTCCACAGTGTATCCATACTTTACCGGAGCAGTGAGGGAGCTCGTACTCTGTGGATCTGCGATCTCGACGAATGTGGCAAAACTGTGTGAATTGCCATTCCAACCTTGGGTATTCCTGACTCACCAGCCTCCGATTTCCTATGACCAGAGTATAACCAAGCACAAGATATGAGGTTATCTCGGGATACAAGGTTGAGGCAGCCCGGAGTTAAACTCCAACTGATTGGGGCAGATTTAGAAAATAACTATAATTCCACTTTGAGTCGCATAGAGGTAGGTGATCTACATAGAATTACCATAAAGAGCGAGCTGATGAAGATCAATGTCGAAAACGGTTTTTATACATGAGTTAAGTTATGGGAAACAGGTTTGCAAGATGGAGAAGACACGGAAATGAATCCAAAGTTAGTCGGACCGAAGTCACGTGATGCAGCTGTATTCCATGCGGCCGCATGTTCTCCCAAGAGAAATTCTCGCTAGGAGCTTTCTCTCCGACCGAAAAAAGTCCTTCTACCCACAAAATTCGTCCTGAGCTTAGGAACAAGAACTCCGTCCATTTACAGTCAAATCGAAGATTGCTACAGGAAACGCCAATTACGATTCAGAAGATCCAGTTTAGGAGATCGCATCCTTTCACCATGCCCACAAATTCCTTCAAAACTGTTAACCGTCGCTGTGCGTGTTTCCAAGTGTACCCACAATATTGCTATAACTTTCATTGCAGCGATGACGAGCTTATTTGCCCTTGTGGTTGACAATTAGCAATATAAGCAAAGGTCTGTGAGTTCGAGGTAGGTGTTTTTCTCTTCTCAGTATACGAATTTCTCTCTGTTGTTCTATTCTTAGAGTGAAGGGAAAAAGAACCGAAAGAGGGAGGGAAAGAAGCAAACGAGGAACAGCTACAAGAGCGTGAATTGGGGAATACAATTCTCGAGACATGGCGGAGTCTCATGATCAAGAGCAAGGCTCTGCTCCACAGGATCAACCTCAAAGTGATGCGCCGCCAAGAGCACCACCTAACTATAGGAACGAGAGCACGAATACACAGACAACCACAAAACCCACACATTCAAGGCGACCAACTGCTCAACATGGACCCTCTAGACGATCGAAGCGAGCGAGTACACGACCGAATTACCAAACCCTCGATAGCACGGCAACCTCTGCAACACGACCGGATTATTCTCTCGCAGGTAACGCTCCGATGGAACATAGAGAACCGCGGTTCATCGAAGATGAATACTACGATTTCAATCCAACCTACCAGAAGCCTAAGGATGCTCCATTGTGGGGGTTGGCAAAACCTTTACCGAGAGTGGTAAGACCTGGAATGAGAAGAGGGAGAAATGGCAGGAACGCAGGAGTAGTAGAGGACAAGGGTGCAGAGCACGCTCAACCTGGAGATGCAGAAGCCATACCGCAAGTTGGGATGATTCCATCTCAAGAAGAAGATGAAGGGAAGAAACCGGAACAATCTGAAAAGGGTAGCCGAAGTCGCGAAGAGCGGGGTTATGGACGTCCAGAACGTCTAGCTCGGGGACAAAGTCATAGATCTATGGCGAGGAAAGATTCCGGCATTAGAAAGTTTGATCGAAACGGAACTCCACTGGACGAACGAAATAACCCATTGGAGGACTGGAGATCGCCATTTGACGATGGTGGGGATTTGGGCGAGCGAAGGACCACTTTGTCTGATGTAGAGGAATCATCACCTCGACCCTCAAATATCACTTCACATTCACGTGTCACCACACAAAGTGATCATTACCAAGAACCACAGGATTCCGCTGAACTTGATCTGGAAGCTGGGGATAAATTAGAAGATGATGACTGGTCACTAAACACTGAGGAGGTACAGGAACATATCCGGGAAGAGAAAGACAATTTCAACAAATGGGCAGAAATACGTGCTAAGTTTAGGGAACCCCTTGCGGAATGCCTGGCGGTAAGTTTTGACCCCATCCTTTCTTATTCATGCAGACCTAATAAATTTCACAGACCATGGTAGCTGTCCTAATCGGCATATGTACGAATCTTGCAGATCAAACCTCGAACGAAACGAAAGGGTCCTATCTAGCCACCAATTGGGCATGGGGTCTGGGAATCACCATTGGCATCTACATTGCAGGTGGTATTTCCGGAGGTCATCTAAACCCCGCCGTTTCTATCATGCTCTACATATTCCGTGGTTTTCCAGCTCGTAAAGCCTTTGTATATATCCTTGCCCAAATTCTCGGTGCCTTTTTCGCCGGTCTCATCGCATATGGTATCTATCAAGACGCAATCGCTTCATACAATGTCGCGGGCGGCAAACTTGCCACAGGAACCGCAGTAAATCTAGCAACAGGTGGCACAGGCCCTTCATTTTACACCCAACCTGCATCATTCACTCGCCCTGTCTCAGGTTTCTTCAACGAATTCGTCGCCACCGCCATCCTCGCCTGTGCTATCCTCGCCCTCGGAGACGACTCCAACGCCCCCCCAGGAGCCGGTATGCACGCTTTGATCGTCGGACTCCTCGTCACTGTTCTTACTATGGCATTTGGCTACAACACGGGCGCATGTCTGAACCCAGCACGGGATTTCGGTCCCCGACTCGCGACTGCAGCTGTGGGATATGGCCGACAGGTTTTCACTGTGGCGCATGCATGGTGGATTTATGGTGCTTGGGCAGCGACGGTTTCGGGAGCTCTGGTGGGAGCGTTCCTTTATGATGTGGTTATTTTCGTGGGAGGGGAGAGTCCGATTAATTATCCTCCTGTGAGGAGGAGGCAGGCGAGGCAGAAGGCGAAGGAGAGGACGTGGAGGAGGTGGTTGGGGTTTAAGACGGGGATTGAGGGCGGAGGAAGGAGATTGAAGGGGGATTTTAGGAAGGAGGGGTGAAGGGAAGACTTTTGCTCTGCGTTGACGAATGTATGTCCAATAAGTGGTTGTTCTGTATGGAGTTTCCTATTTATGTGGTGTTGATGGAAAAGCACTGGAGTTGGGTTGGCAACTAAACGCGCGGCGTATGGGTGGTTCAGCACATGTTGCTACTTGCTAGTTGATGACTTTCATTTTCGATACCTAAGAGACCGTTAGATTTCAGACATTAACCATCTGTGTGTTCTCTTTGATATTATCTTCGTAACTATACCACCGGTGTATGATCCTCTGCCTGTAAGCTTTGTGAGAATGAAGTAGTCGACGATGAGGTACGTGTAGACTTGTCAAAATAGCAGCAATATACAGACAGATGCTTCACAATCTGCGGAAACGCAGCAGTCCTTTCAGCGCTAAAATTATTGGAAGCTATATTCGATTTACCGTTAATGACGGCCGTAAAAAAACGTACAGGGTATATTCTAACAAAACGCAAGCATACGAAATCTAACCAGCCAGAAAAAGACAGCCAACATCGCACACCCCACCATTCTACCCCCTCCTCAATCTCCTATCCTCCGCCACTCCCTCATCACTTCTCCTCCGCACAATCCCACTTCCACTTCCCTTCTTCCCCTCCTCCTCACCCCCCGCCAATCCCAGCCCCCCTCCTCTTTTCCCCGCAGCCCCAAACCGCCCCAACCTATTCCTCTCCACCACCTCCACCGCGCTCCCATACCTATCCCACGCCTCCTCCACCAGCGCCTGGACATCGACGTCTTCCTCCTCTCCGCCAATAACCAACCTCCCCTCCCACTCCTCCACCCAATCCCGCACCTTCCTCATCTCGCCCTCATTCCCGGCCGCCTTCTCCACCAGCCCCTGGCTCTTGAGGATCCCCAGCACCCCCACCAGCACCGAGTTCGCGGCCCCCAGCGCCGTGACCCCGCTTTTCGAGGGCTGGGCGAGCGCCAGCACGGCCCCGATACAGAGCTGCGCGATCAGCGAGGAGTAGTAGATTGTGGAGAGCACGTGGTAGTGCAGGGTGTAGTGCCGATGGAGGGTTAGGATCGTGGAGTACAGACCTCGGGCGCCGGCGCGGAGGGCGGTGTACGAGAGGGTGGGGGGGTGGGAGGGGAGAGGGAGGGGGAGCCCGATGGCGAGGTTGAATTTGTAGAGGGGGGAGAGGGTGGAGGAGGAGGAGGAGGGGGAGGGGGAGAGGAGAGGGGTTGTTTCCTGGGTTGGGGATGGCATTTTGCGGTACAGTATGTTGTTTGTGATTTGGGAGATGGATTGTTTGTTTGTGATGAGGAGAAGAAAACGTAAAAGAAAAGTGAAATAGATAGAGAAGTTACCTTTGGCTTGGCTTACCTGCCTATTTATTGCCTCCTTGAAATATGTCTTCGATGCGTGTGTGAGGAATTTGAAACAGTCATGCTGCTCACGCGACTACGAACACTGGATTTAAAAGTGAAACAAAGCATGACCATCCGCAGCACAGGCGAAGATCATCGGATTGTATCATGTATCTTTCAACATGTTGATGCGACAAGTGAAGAAGGGCAAGAAAGGGATTTTAATGGACTTGGTTGCATCATTTCTGTGACTGGATTTGGATTTGGAAAGACTTGAGGTTGCAATAAAATTGTATGAAGTCGGTCGGGTGGCTGATAAGCTAAATAATGACTGCGCTCGGCTTTTGGGGGATCGGGATCGGCGCCTACTGGAGTTAATCCCTGCCATGCTGCCTGCCCTGCCTCGCCTGCCAGCAGAAATAACAGGCGGATGGACGATAACACTTTGAAAAGCAGGGGCCAGGCATAGGTTTATATAATCTCAAATGCCTGATCGAAGGCCATCTGGCATCGACAAGACTATATTTAATATTGATCTGCAACTGGCAACCCTTCCTCATCCTGTCCCGGTCCACCAAATTTTCTATCCCCGTTGCAAATACGCTATAGCTGAGGAGACATCACAGCGAATTACTAATTAGCTCACTCCATATTGTGCTACTATGTTTTGCGTGGCAGTGGGATGTATTTAGTAAGTTGATAAATATCCATCTCTTCAGCAAGAATCCGGATCAGAAGAAACCCTCCATCGCAACCCTCAACCCAAGCCAACAGCCAGTACCACAGCACTCTCTATACATCCGCATCTACCACAAAAACTCCATCCCCAAACAGCTGTACAATTATTATCACGATCTTATACCAAAAAACTCAAGCCTAGCACCCATAATCAGTAAAACGCAACTACACAACCACATCATCGATTCATCTCCATCTCAACTTACCAATCCCCAACATCAAGAGCGCTCGGCATCACATTATTAAAATCCATCGGCATCAAGCCCGGTATCACCTGATCTCCGGACATGTAGCTGCTGTTGGTATCGAAAGCGGTATTTTGGAACTGCTGTAGTTTTCCGGGATTTGGGGCAGTGGGGCTGGTCATCCATGTGTTTGGAGGGGGGATGGTTTCCGGAACGGGGATTTGGTCGTTGATTTGGGGGACTTGGGTTTCTGGTAGATGCAGCGGTACCGTGCCACTTGATTCTTCTTCGTTTTCTACGCGTTCTCTACCCCTTACATACTTGAGCGTAGCCTCCTTATGCGCCTGTAACGCTACTGTAAGAGTTCTTGATTCTTCTTTGGAGTTCTCAGGACCCGCAGAATCAGAGGTAGATGTATTCGACGCGCGTATCTTACGATGTCCATTAGCTCTATACGACAAGCTGTCGTCAATCGCATAGTCGCCGAGTCCCGCCGTGTTAAGAATGATCTCAAATAGTTCTTGTACCATTTTAGCTACGAGCCATATGTTGGATAACCGGTCTAGGGCTGACATGCATATGGATACTCGTTTTCTTGATGCGGAGTGCGATGTGGTGGACTGAAGGCGGAGTTCGTATATATGCATGATCAGAGCTGATAGAAGAGCGTATATTCTGGATGTTTGTCAGTTGTGGTACGTACTTGAAGGGAGGAATATGAGCTCACATGAAAGGCGGGGCGCGCCGCAACTCGTTGCGAGTGATTAGGATTTCCGCTATTGATGTAATCGCACTTGCAGATTGGAAGGCTGCGTTATGTGAGATACGCAATTCTTGAAATCGGTCGTGCGACTTGGCTACTGTGGGTAGGTATGCGCGATGGAGGAGGCACTTGATAGTATGATAAATCGTGTACAAGTAGGCGGGCCAGAAAGTGTCATTGCGGAGACGATTCCATCTTACTTGTCTCGGACAGCTTTGTAACCAGTCATTGAGGGCTAAGTCGCACTCTTGGAGGGTAGCAAAACTCCGGTCTAGGTACGTCGACTTTAGGGAATAGTGTTGGTCGAGAATCTCATCGGTGATAGTGCATAGTTTGACGTATTGAAGGAAGAATTGCACATTGACTTCATCTCCCGGGTCGGAGTAGTCATCAATGAAATCTTCTGCCTGAATCATCTCCATATCTGAGTCTTCCAGGTTGATGTGGCCTGCTCTTCCCAGAGCAACAGCCACCGATCGGTCTCTGGTATACAGCGCCCACCAAATCCGTTTCCATAATCGCTTATCCGCTGCACTGAGTCCGGAGCCTTCTGGGTTTCGATGCATGCCAAAGCCGTGTGATATTGTAGTTGCTAGTCCATTCCAGTAGAAGACGTTCTTCGTTACTACTCCTGGTTCTTCCCAGTACTACATGAAACTGTTAGCATGTGATTGTTTCTGGCACTGATGGGAACTTACCCAACCTAACAGAATGAGGGCCTGCACAATAACAACACGATCTTCTTCGTAATCAGCATCGTATAGTGCTTTCGCTCTCTTGTAGAACAATGTAGCAGCTGGAATAGGCGAACCGTAAGAGTCAAGAAGCTTAGACGTAGTGCAAACTCTCGACCCGGCGAGCAGAACCGCTTGCATAAGAAGTAGTGGCGGTGGGTTTTCTAAATCATTCCATCGCTGTAAGAATGTCGTTCTGTTGATGATCGGAACCACTGGAGCTACCCATTTGAAGTATGCCTCGATGAGCTCATCACACAAATCTCGTGGCGGAAGCTCTAATGCACCACGTTTCCGAAGGATTTCCATCTCCATCTCATTCATTCTCGTAGTGACAGCTTCATTGCTGTTCGACAACTCCGGTAAGGGATAATGAACGGTATCGGAACTGGTAGAAGCATTGAGTAGTAATGCCAAGGTCGACCCTTCTTGCAGGTATGCTACCCTTCCTGGGTTTTCAATGGGGGACTTCAAGATAGTAGGACTTATGAGTTCGACGTATGCGTTTATTCCATCTGGCTGTTGCTTGATATGTTGGTCTGCCTGTAGGATCAAAGAAGCAAAATCGTCCGGGTCTGTAGCGACTGGTAGAGGAAGTTCAGGCACACTACTTTTCTCGCGAGTGACCTGACTGCGATGGCCACCACTTTGCACGTATGAGAAAGTGAAATCATCCTAGGGTTGTAAATTCATACTAACCGTGAAGCCATCGAAGATCTTCGTCTGCGACTTACAGACCCTCCTTCCCCGTGCTTCTTCCGTGGCGGAATATTGCAGTCAAGGAAAAATGCTTCGCAGTTCGTACATGGTATTCCATGGGAGCCAGCATCACATCGAACCTGTTCATGAAGTTAATCGCAGCAATTGAATTGAATTCTGTTGCCAAGCGCAAAAATCTCGTACTCTTCGTGAGTGGCACATCTGCGAATCTCGTCAGTATCCGTGTATGAGGGGTGTGGTTCCCAAGAGAATTACCCCGCATGCCCTTCCTGCCCGCGGTCTAACATTTCTCAGCGAGAGTCAAAACGAAATGATGTGAAGCCTTACTTTCTGAACACTCTCCGACAAGGTGGATGAGGGATTTGGGGAACCTCGGCATCGCGTGCATCTGTACCTTTGCAGCTCCCCTCGTTTTGCGACTCATTTTGCGACTGCACCTCAGAAGGCAGCTCATCGTCAGAAACCGAGTTTGGTGGATACGTATAGGAATTCATGATCGACAATGCCAGTTTTCCAAGACTGCGGCGTTCTTCTCGTATTTGAGAAGCATGATTGAGGAAGAAGAAAAGGACAGCTTTTCGCGATTCGAACCCGATCGGGCCATGGCTGTTATATCCACAGGGTTCACGTGCGAGGGGTAGGTAGCAGAAACGCGGAGGACTCTTGATTCCATGTATGTTTATGGGGTTTCGTGATGCATTAGCGTGGCACTGATCTGCACCTGATGCTTGTCGAACCAGCAAATGGTGTGATGTCTTCAGGAGAAATTGTGTCCGAAATAGATTGGCATTGTCAATCATCGCGATTCCTTGGCTTCTTGGGGAGATTCCAGAACGTGGACGGCTCGGCAAGTGGAGATGATTCTTTTCCTTGTGGAAAAGAGCGCTGAGCGAACCCCGAGAGCAAGGCGTTCGATGAATCTGCAAACAAACACGAGAAGGGAGAAGGGGAGACGCAGCAGGCTGAATATACCATGCCCCTCCATTTCTCTACTCCTCGACATAGACTAAGCTTACCTACGCAAAGTGGAGAAGAGTCCGAATCCGAACAAAACGAGTGAGAAGCATTGTGCAAGTAGGAATAATTTCCATGCAAGCCCAAGGAGATTAAAACCTCCCTATTAAATGTGTAACTTTCGTGAAGCAACGGAAACGTGCGTTGAAGGTGAGGAGGATTAGTGGGACGCAAGCCGCTTAGTGAGATGGATCAGCCTTGTTACTTCAACACGGCACTGCGAGTAAATTTGCTTTGTTTACATTGAGTGCACTTGGATTACGATGATGGCTTGTGGACTACATGCAAGTCTACGGAGACAAGCCTTATGCACATTCAACGGTGGACGTCGTACAACGTGAACTATGTTCATTTCGAGCAACATCAGACACATACGAAACATCATCACCAAACCTTCTCATCGAACAGTCCTTGCCAGTATATTTCCTTCCACTTACTGCGCCGGCAGCAACTCCGAACTTGATAAGATAATGCATATCATCACCTCCTGAGTCCAACCCGGAAACAGATTCCTCAATCTCGCCCCAACTTCCTCAGCCCTATCCACATCCACCTGATCTTCTATTCCATTCTCCTTCTGCATCACCACCGCAGCGAGCACATCCAGACCTGGCTTCTCCCTGTCCCTTTTCACATCCATTGCATTCTCACCCCTCTTCCCATCCTTCATATTTCACAACCCTACTCTCATCAAATAGTCCCAGTAAACCCTCTGCACACAATCACCCTCCCCCCTCCCCCCTCCCCTAACCCCTCACCGCAAACAACACCCCCTAACTTTCCTGTTGTGACAATTAACGGATACTGCTCTACCTGCGATGTGGTAGCGGATCTCACCGGAATCTGACTGTGTTATGAACTCGTGGCTGCGCTTGGGTGTTTATCTCTGTGAGGAGTTGGAGTAATAATCGGTGACGGGGTTATCGATCTTGAAATGGAACAGTTGCAATTCGATGAACATGCATCTCTACCTTGAGCTCATCTTTCAGGGTCTCAGGACTATCATGACTCCTTTTCTACCTCATCTTGACCGTTTGAGTCTTGCGTATGACGAGATAGAACACCATGCCTACCGTTTTTGGTAGATTCTATGCTGGCTTCATAACTTGTACATATTGGAGCCACGTTTTTGTCAATTGATATCGCCAGATATGTGGAGTGCTGGATATTGAATAGCATGATGTGCAAACGTCTTGCGGGATACTTTACCCAGGAAGGTGATTGTGGAGCCCACTTGTGAACTACGTCAAGAAGGCTTCAAAATTGTTCCTTAATTCTTTTATGGCATAATGAACTATCACAGATGTTATAGTCATCTCTGGAACTTGCAAGTTGACACTTCATTATTCTTTGATATGCTCGCTGATACAAGTATTATGGACTTATCCACCAGATAGGCCACTGATAAAATGCAATCCCTCCCATACATAAGATCTTAAGTAACACCAGCAGGCACCAATGCCACACCTCTTCACGCACTCATAACAACGTCCGAGTTCGCCGAACAGATCCGCGCTATCCGGGCCAGAATGCCTCACCACTCAATATAAATTCCGCCCATATCCCCCTCAATGCCCAGCCCCATTAATCATCGGTGTCTCCGCCCCATTCTCCCCTTCTCTTCCCCTCAAAACCCAATCCCTCACCCCTCCCTTCCAATCACTCACCCTCCCATCCCCCACCCTAACACTCACCACCCTCACCTCCTCCCCCTCCACAAACACTCTCCCCCCATCTCCCTCCCCCCTCTCCTCCCCCTCCTCCGCCATAAACACACAATTCTCCAAATGTTTCCCCCTCAACCACGTCTCCTCCTCCCCTCCCTGCTCCACAATCCTCGCCTCCCCATTAATCGTCGCGCTTATAGAGCTGATCGCGCTGGTATTCAGTCCGATCAGCATTTCTGCCAATGAACTGCGTGTGCCGGGTTGTCGCGGAGGGGACGTCGCGCGGTTGGAGGTGGGCGGGCGGTGCGAGACCCAGTCGTGCACGAGGAGGGAGACGTGTGGGTTGGCGAGGAGGTTGTGGGTTTTTTTGGAGGAGGGGTTGGTGGTCATTACGATGGTGGGGTGGGGAGACCAGGGGGTGCTGGGGAGGTAGGTGTAGTTCATGAGGGAGACGTGCGGGTGGTTGGAGGTGCAGGTTGCGAGGTGTAGCTGTTGGTGGTTGTTAGTGTGCTTGCAGCAGATTTGTAGGTATTCAATGGAGTTGAATGGTGGTGAGTGGGAGGAAAGAGAGGTGCGTACAAATCTCGCATTCTGTAAGCACTGCACGACCTCTGAGGGTAATGCATCGGAAACCTGGAGATTGGTGGTTCCAGCAGAGGCTTCGTAATTCAGAGGTGCTTCCGCCATGGTATTTTAGTTGAGTTGAATCTTCGCGATATTAGATCTGTGAATTGTCGTTACTACAATGACTATGAAAATTGTATGTAGGATGTAGAAGGTAGTTTGTAGCATGCGAAAGAAATCAAAAGACTGGAATGAGCGGGACCAGATCGCGGATAGCGGGGCAACTAACTCCATATCTGATTGCCGAAAAGCGGCGAGGAGGTGCAGCCATCGAGCGTAACATCGAATATAAATATGGCGCCTAGCTAACTACTGAGCTCGCTGAGTAAACCCCTTTACAACTTGGGGAATACCTACGCGAGGATGAAGCAAGGTACCCTGGTGATGCTGTATGAGAGATATAGTTATAGCATAGTATGAGAACAGTAATTACGGTCATAGTCATACTATGTCCCTCAGGCTCTTCATATGAAGAAAGCAAAAGAGATATAACGATACGTCCCGGACAGTGATTTTATCGGCACCGGCAAGATTGGAAAGACTGCTATTACTTCGTACAAACAATGTCAATATCAAGGTCCGGCGGTCCATCAAACTGACTACTTGTTCCGTGCGCATGCCTGCAGTTAAAGCTAATCCTTAAAGCAGCAGCACAACCACAGAAAACGCGACGGCATTCAAATCGCGTTGACCTTCTTGGGTCAGGAACACCAAAACTAACTCTAACCTTACATCACCGCAGAACCATTAATTAATCGTCGTCTCCTTTTCACATTGAAGCTATCCGTTGATAACCATCACCATTTATCTCGGATATTCCCTGTCTGTCAACTCACATTCTTTTCTTCGTGTGTTCTCCTTAACGCGCACTGTAATTTGTCGTTGGAATCTCTTCTCGCTTTACACAACTAGGTACTCTGCTTGCACGTGGTGCTTCACTTTTCCAACCGAATCACGTTACTTCAGATTTGTTTTCCTTTCACCTTCATACGTTCTTCCAAACCTGGGACACCCATCGGTCTGGGCAGAATGAGACCGGAGAAGTCTCGGACAGGAAGCCTTTGTTAGTCGTCGGTGGCAACATCAAGGCGCAGGACGGAATTCGGTTTGGACGACGTTGAAAAAAGGGTTGAACGTGAACGCACTCAGGACCAAGTTCGAAAAATGCAGCGATCTCAGATCAGTGGGAACAGAATGGATTTTGCCGGGGCGAGAAATGACAGTGGACGAAGAAATGGCAAACCGCGAAAATCCGTGCCGCAATACGTAGATCTGACTATTGACGACTCCGACTCGGATCCTCCCAATGAAGTCAGACGGTTAGCTGTGCCTCGGGTTATTGAGCTCTCCGATTCCGAGGAACCTTCAGTTCCAACAAAACCCATAGAAATTCCTCCCAGAGTTGAAAATGACAGGGTGCAAAACGATCCACCGAGCCGCACACCTCTCGAGTCCATCTCCTTCCGTGGTGGAACAAACGGTGTGGCTCCAAAACAGGGCACTGCACGCAAAACAGCATCAAATTCGTCAAATTCAAGAAAGAGTTCTAAAAACGGTTCCGTTGGGTCGCCTACTGTTAGCAATTCTTTGCGAAAACCTGCAGTGTCTAATCTAGCCGCTTCAATTGCTACAAATTCTAATTTCGTTCGCCATGAGATGCCAAAATTGGGATCATTGCTGAATCCCTTAATTAGCGATGGAGCAACTGTAGCAAAAGATTTCCCTGTCTCTCCACCTATCCTTATTACGGGTCAGTCCCAGAAAGACAAGCAAGCCTCAACGACAACGACAACTTCATCGACGACTTCCTCGACAACCCCTTCTCGTCAAACGTTGACAAGCGCCGGTTCATTGCAGGGCACTCATTCTCAACCTGTTGCAAGACCCAGCAGTACATCGGAACAATCTCCAAGAATGACTTCTTTGGCTAATGCTCCTTGCCCAGCCAGCCCCGTTATACCCAATCGCTCACCAGTAATCAAACAATCTCCGCATGCCGCAGAGAAATCCAATCTACTGCATCTTGGAAGCAAAGCTCAACAGAGTCCTATTGTGCAACCAAAATTCTCATGGGGAGGACGTAGATTTGGGCCGAAATGGGAGGCCCAGAAACAAGCACAGAAAGAAGCTGCTCAGCTCGCGAAGGCAGCTGAGATGAATCATGATGAGCAGCGAGAAACAGCAGCTGCAGTTTCACCAATTACAAAGCAGTCAAAGTCAGTTCAAGGTCTGGATTCGCAAACTCGGGAAAATCAAAAGCGAGATTCGGTAACCACTGGAGTTGGAGACGGCATCGAAGATAACCATTTGGAGCATGCGAGAAATGCGTCTTCAAAATCAAAAAGCGGCACACCCAATCGTCTTGATAGACGGGAGACTGATTCATCATCCACAAAGGAAAAGGTTGTGGAAACTGTCGAACAGGCATCACAATCATCCATCAACACTGCATCCCCTTTAGTAAGACGTCTTCTGGAGAACCGTGAAAAAAGAGCTACAGAACCATCGGCGGAGCCAATGGCACAGGAGAAAGTACCCGAGCTAGGTGGCTCCCAAGGCACAAAACAACACGCTTCCGTCGAGTCAATCAAACAGAGATTGGAAACTCTTGAGCTCTCCATGGTGGAAGATCATGCTACCTATGTGAGGTTTGCTCTCGCACAGATGAGAAAATCACAGTCGACTATCAACACAGAGTTCGACGATGATGAAAACCCATTTGCGAATATGAAAGACGAACAGTCGGCAACAAGTCAACCTGAGATGATTAGATGGGATACATACGTAAGATGCTTCTAACATAAATTTTTACACTTTGCTTATAATCACTAGTCAGGGAAGAAGAAAGGCGTCAGAACATCCACCTACTTACCAGTTACACTCATAGGGGATGGCGGTGTGGAGCGAGTGCCCAAATTTAATCATCACACAAACGTCAAGCGCAATCATCTGATTGCGGATAATGAAGATCTAAAGTTTGTGCCCTTGGTAGGTGGGGGATATGAGAAGTCCGATGGGCCCATGGATGACTTCGTCAAAGAGCTAGACGAGGCATTTATAGGCCGAAATTCCGATCCCAGAAAAGCAGAGACTATTTCCAGGCTCAGGGAATATCTGAGCACTTGGTTAGAAGAGCTCGACATGGGCTTTGATGACTCTGTGCTCACTCGATATTTCTTGGAAAACAGCAGCGACCAGATACAGATGCGCAAGAAAGACAAGAAGGCGATAGTGAAAGTACTAGGGGGCAGTCTCTCTCCTTCGATCGTGCAAACAGCTAAAAACTTTGCCGATGCTTTTTCCAGTTGCTTTGATATAGAACTGGAAGAAGTCGTCCTACCTAAGACGCGTGTGAAAGAGCTCATGGAAATGATAAACCATGTACCTCAAAGCAGCCCCAAAAACATCGGGAACCCGACTGCTGACCGACTTGGGACAACAACTGGATTCGAGTGTCTTGTATGTCATGCGTTATGCTGTCCTACTCATGGCGAATACGCGTTTCGCGAGATCTACAAGAACGAATCCACAGATGATTCGGATGACTCGGATTCTGACGAGTCAAGTAAACCTGAGTATGAATACTCATGGGAACGACTATCTATGCACTATGAAGACACCCTCCGAAAACACCTCGTACGAGAACGCGACAACGAAGAAGCTTGGAATCCCAAAAACATCAACCAAATCTCCAGCGAACCATGCGGGCCTCATTGTCACATACTAAAACCCGACTACCCCCCTTTCAAATGGACCGCAGAAGAAGACTCCACCCTCCAAAACATCTTACTAACCCTCAAACCCAAAAGCAACCTCCCCTGCCGTCTCTCCGTCTTCCTCGACAAACCATGCATCGAAATCGCCACCCAAATCCTCCACTCCGCCCCACGCATCACAAAACCCTACCCCGTCGGCAAAGCCCGTCGAACAGACTGGTACGACCCGCGCAGCAAAACCCTCAAGCATGACTGGGAAGAAAACACCATCGCACACCTGCACCAAGAGCGCAGCCAAGCCAACCCATGCCACCACGAAGGTCCATGCACGCGAGACTGCTACTGCGTGAAGAACAACCTCCTCTGCGAGAATTTCTGCTCGTGTCCGGATGATTGCTCCAGACGGTATACCGGGTGTTCGTGCCATGCGAGGGGCTTGGCTTGTGTATCTGATACGTGTATTTGTATCCGTATGAACCGCGAATGCGGACCGCTGTGCAAAAGCTGTGGCGCTATCCCCAGAATCGATCCAGATAATCGGAATAATGACGAGCTGTTCAACCACGGGTGTCAGAATGTCGCGCTGCAGAGGGGTATTTCGAAGAAACTTATCATCGGGCGCTCGCTTCTCTCTGGGGTGGGCTACGGTCTCTTCGTCGGGGAACCAGTACGAAAAGGCGACTACTTGGGCGAGTACTGCGGGGAAGTGATCAGCGGTGCGGAGGCCGAGAGGAGGGGTATGATTTACGACCGCAAATACCTGTCTTTCCTCTTCGATCTCAACAAAGAATGGTGTGTGGACGCCGCGCGGCTGGGCAATAAAACGCGGTTTATCAACCACGCGGAGACAGAAAAACACGGGCTGAACTGCGAAGCGAAGATTCTGTGGGTGGGCGGCGAGCATCGGATTCGGTTCTCGGCGACGAGGGATATTGCGGTTGGGGAAGAGCTGTTTTTTAATTACGGAAGGAAGTTTGCGGAGAGGCATGGTTTGGATAAGGTGCTGGGAGAGGAGGAAGGTGGCGGGAAAGGGAGGAAGGGGGCGAAGGTTAAGATGCCGAGGGCGAAGGGCGAGGGGAAGAAGAAGGGGGTGGTGGAGGGGGAGAGGGATTTGGAGGTGTTGGATGGGTTGGCGGGGAAGAGGGGGAGGAGGAAGAAGGTTAGGGAGATGGTGGAGGAGGGGGTGGGGGGGAAGGCATCGAAGACGGGGACGGGGAGGAAGAGGGGACGGCCGAAGGGTAAGGCGAGGAAGATGGCGGGGTTGGTGGGGCCGCTTCCGACGACGGCTGTGGCGCCTACGGCTACGGCTATGGGGAGTGAAGGGAGGAGACGGAAGAGGAGATTTAGGGAGGATGAAGATGAGGAGGTGAAAGAAGAACAGGGTGGAGATGATGATGAGGATGAGGATTTCGATCTCCGCGCTTTTATCGTGAAGGATAGTGTTGAGGATGATGATACGTTTCACCCAAGAGCAAACGAAGATGAGGATGTGGAGATGAGGGATGTGGATGAGGAGGTGGATGGGGATGGGGATAGGGATGGGGATGAGGAGGAGGATGAGGAGGAGGGGGTGGTGAGGAGGACGAGGAGAGCGAGGGGGAAGATGCCGGCTAGGTATACGAGGTGAGGTGGGGTGGGTTAGGGTGGGTTGAGCTGGGTGGGTCAGATAATTTATACATAATACATGGATCTCGTATTCAATTCTTGAAGCAGTGAAAATGTGTGTCTATTGCTCCATTCTGTTTCTGCGCCGGAGAGCCTCTCCTATGAAGTCCAATTCGACCTTTCAAGTATCCTGTGGATTTTACTATCTTTTATCATCATATCATATTCCACTACACATCTCACCAAGAACCACCACCTACGCTCTCCCCAAAAACCCCTCCACCACCCCCGCAAACTCCGTCGGCCTCTCCACCATCGGCAAATGTCCCGCCCCCTCCACAACCACACATTCCACACCTCCCTCCTTCCCCCTATAACTCCCCGCCATATCCTTCATCGTCTTCGGCAACACGCCATCACTGCCCCCCACGACAAACAACCCCTTCTTCACCTCCGCATCTCCCATCTCGCTACGAACATCATATTCATACAACGCCTTCACCCCCTTCTCAAAGCCCTCTAGACTATTCTCCTCAACCATCTTCTTTACCTCCTCGAAGCGTTCTTTAAGCACCGGGTCTTTGTAGTTCTCATCCACGAACCAGCGCCGTGTCGTTATTTCCGCCAGCTCGGAACCTACGATCTTTTCGCCCGTGGATTGAGACGTGATGCCCTGCTTGCGCGCCATCTCGATGCGTTCATCCCAAGCTTTCGGGTTCGAGGGGGGAGCGAACGCGTTGGTGTCGCATGCGATGAATGATGCGACTCGGTGAGGGTATTTGAGCGCGGTGTTCAGGACGGTGATGCCGCCGAGGGAGACTCCGATGAGACAAGCTGCTTGGGGGACGCGGATGGCGTCGAGGATGGAGATGAGGTCTGAGGCGAGGAGATCGATGGTTACGGGGAGGGAACCGGCGGCGGAGGTGCGGCCGCGGGTGTTGTAGCGGAGGATGCGGTATTTGGAATGATTGGAGGGATTGGAAAGAAAGGCTTTAATGAATGGCGTCCAGATTGAGTGGGTTACGAGGATGGAGTTGCTGAGGACTATGAGGGGAGCGTTGGGGTCTGGTGAACCTTCGAGGCGGTAGGGTAGAGAAACGCCGTCTGAGGTGGTGACATATGATTCGATGAAGCCGCCTGAGACGAGAGTGTTGGGGCCGGTATGCGTTTTGCCATCGATTGAGGACCAATCTGTAGAGTAAGATTCCGAGAAATTGGAGATATCGCGGGGTGCGGGACCGAATGTGTAGTAAAGGTCGTATTTCCTTAATTTCCTTGATTTCATAGCTTTCTCAATCATCTTCTTGCTCCATTCAGTCGATGTCGCAGCTTGCTGTTCCGAGCCTCCAATCCCATTTTCCGGTGCAAATTCGTGGATTGCCAAGTATTCTTTTCCTTCTTTGCCCTCAAGTATACTACTTGTAACGAAACGTCTGGTTCTTCTCCAGCCAGGAATTTTGGATAACATCGGAAGATGTTCTTCGTCTGACCATTTGTTAAATTCTTCTTCCATCTCTGCCTCTATCTCAGCTGTAACAGCGAGAATGATGTTCCCCTCCTCGTACCCAATTTCCTCAACTTTTTTATATCCGTCAATCTCCCGCCCAGTGATATAGTCGAATAGTTTCCTATCCACCTTGATTTGTGCCATTGTTTGCTTCTCACGCTCTGTTTTCACTTCAGGTCCGCGAAGACGCAGGTAGGTGTCTGTGTTCATGGCAGACATGTCGGTAACGTCGTAGACAGCCATCCATTCTGGATGCGATGCTGATGCCGGGCTTGAAGACGAGATATCAGTTGCACGATAGCGGAAGCCATTGGATACAAATGGGAGCCGCAGACGTAGAGGGCCGTGTTCGTTGTTGTACCAATCGTGGAACTGAGCGGAAGGGAGACTGTCTTGCGGTTGCATAGTAACATAGAGGACCCCTGGTGTTGGCGCCATGATTGCTATTCTAGATAGTTTGTTGCTGCAGGAGGGGTTGTAACTTTGCAAAGGCTAAGTGGGCAGTTGGAGTGAATGCTAATGCTTTCGACAAGAAGGTAGAAGGGTTGTCAACATCGAAGTGAACTCGTTGAAGATTCGGAGGGGTCGATAGGAAGGGCAGAAGGCTTAACCGTCACAGCCGTAAATCGGTCCCGATTGCCCCGCCATCTCGTGCTTCACCCCATTTTGATCGTAAGGTGGTGCGTATGTGGGAGTGATGCGGTTAGAGGAACGGTAATTCTTGGTGTGTGGGGATGCTGGTGGACTTTCGTAAGTGGCTCATGCGGGAGCAGTTAAAAGACGATGACAGATGCACGGACCGCCTCGAATTTTGGATTCGGGCCCGAAAGGCGGCATGTCGCAAGATAAGAAACATTCACGCCGGCGAGTATGCCAATTCATCAATCATATATTTCTACACTATATATATGTCTATGCTATGTATATATATCTATCAGTCATACCAAATAGCATTCATGCCAAATCCAGGTTCTGGGATATCAATTCTCGCGACCCTACACAGAAACTCCTCGTGCCATCTATAAATTTCCAATCCTCCATCTTGATCATCTGTCAAGGCCAACCATTCATCCGTCCATGGACAGGGACTGACCGCATTCGAATGCCCTCCGCTTGTTGGTGTGGGGTTCAAACATATCTGCCTTTCGATATTACCGGCTGGGCCGAGTTTGAAAACTGCTATGTAGCCAGTCACTTTGAAATCGTTGGAGCGAGATGTTGCAAATAGATATTTTCCGCTGTGAGACATGAATACCACGTCGGAACGGTAAAGTTTGAGGTTTCGGACTCCTAGGTTATTTCATTAGCATCCAACGGAGGTGTATGGCAGAAGAGATTCTCACCTGGAGGCACTAATGGATATGTGATGTGTGTGAATACTGGAAGATGCGTCTTCTCATCAATCACATAGACAGCCAAGTTATTCCCAGCCTCATTCAGGGCATAGAGATACTTTCCACCTGGGTGGATTTCAACCCATCTAGGGTGATCTCCAGGCTGCGGCGCGTCCACACTTCCGACCAGTTCAAGAAGCCCGGTTTCCTTGTCCTTCCTGTGTGTCCATACTTTGTTTGCCCACATATCCGCCGAGTATAGATATTCCTCCTCAGCATCAAAAACCATTCCATGTATGGCAGATTTCGGGCTGTATTCATAATTCTGGACATTCTTCTCCAGTGCTCCGTTCTTGTCGACGGAGAAGACATTTCCATATCCCGCATGTTCGTAGAATGGATTCGCGTATACGTTATATGGAGGCTTCTTCGCAGCTAATAAGAATATCGCTCTCGTTCTCGTATCTGCTTTCGCGGCGGATGCTATAGAGTTTTGTTAGATCCATTGAATTGCTGCTGCAGAGAACGATTAACTTACGATCTCCTCCCATCGGATGTGAAGCCACATGTTGGATCTCTGAAGGGCTTGCGACAGAATGACATGACCACTTCTTCATCGAAGCTCCGTAGATATTCTTCTTCGCATGCTACACAAACAGGAATAAGCAATTGACCGGGAGAACAGCTAAAAGCGAGTTATACTGACATCAAAGGTCATCCAAGATATGGGCTCGTCTTCAGGAATTGGTGTTCTCTTGATCAATTTCAAAGTCAACGCTTCATCATCGAACGCGATAGTGAAAATGGCACCTGGCGGGGTCCATGTTCCCACCATCAAATGGTGAATCATTCTTCTGGATTGGAACGAAGGATGAAGCCGGAGTCGTCGAGCGGCAGAGCTCCTAAACATGCGCAAAGTCAAACGAGCTTGGATCTGGCAATAGTCACTCTATCCAAGAAAGTGTCTGAGTATCTTCAGACACGGCGACATGTGTCTTGTTGTCATAGTGAACATTACACAACATCTATTTCCCCTGGTTGTTCGCTCTGATTGCCGTATGGCGGGGCCGGAAATCCAGGGAGTGCGGGGCGAAATCTGGGGACAAAAAGCACGGAAGGAAAAAGCGGCAAAAGACTTTCCCGCCTCTCCATTTTCCTCACAACAGTCCACTTCGCGCAGCTCCCAAGCAGATGGGATTTCACTAACCAAATCATCTGAAGGTAAAATGTAAGCGATGAATAGTCTGAGGTCTGTGTCGAATGTTAAAACAGTACAAGCTACGGACAGCGAATCACATTACCTCAATTACGGAGCTAAATTTGACAGAACTGTGGGAAAAGATACACCCGCCAGTCTCGTGACATTTCCCAGGTTACCGATAGTCAATTCCGAGATACGCGAATCGCCCTAAGAGCCGAGTAAATTACCGTCACCCAGGAGGGGTTGACCAAACGCCGTACGAGTACCAGCATGGCGCATGTTACGGAGTATGTACGTGCTACTGCAGGCCTACGTCGAGAGACGTTCGCGAAGGTAAGAAAGTGACCTATCTGCTTTTGATATATAAGTAGCTCCTCCCTCGTTGCGACTCCGATCCCAACCTCATCTACTCAGTCCATTCTTCTCTATCTGTCTACACAGTCACCAGCATCTCTACCTTTGCAATATACCCTCGATTCTTGGATAATACATCTAAACAACCTTCAAAATGTCTGCTCAGGAACAAGCCACACAACCAAGAAAGCCCGGTCAAGAGAGATTCGACCCAAACTTCACAACCAATGTCATCAACGCCATTGGTCCCAAGACCGACCCTCGATCAAGACAACTTATGGGATCTTTGATCAGACATATCCACGACTTCGCACGAGAGAATGAACTTACCATTGATGAATGGATGGCCGGAGTACACTTTGTCAACAGCATTGGTCAAATTTCTACACCAGTCAGAAATGAAGGCCACAGAGTATCAGATGTTCTCGGTCTGGAATCGTAAGTCTCGCAAGACTCAGTTCAACCCTGCAATCAAAATTAACACATCTTACAGCGTCGTCGACGAAATTGCCCACGCAGTCATGACCGAAACCGGCGAGATCCCCACTTCCTCCTCCATTCTCGGCCCATTCTGGAGCCCCAACGCTCCATTCCGTCCTCTCGGCGGCAGCATCATGCAAGATCCCGTTCCTGAAGGTGGCCGAGTAACCCTCATGCACGGCACCGTCACCGATCTCATCTCCAAGAAGCCGGTCCCCAACACCGTTGTTGACATCTGGCAAGCATCTGCGAACGGAAAATACGATTTCCAAGACCCAGAAAACCAATCCGATAACAACCTGAGAGGAAAATTCAGAACTGATGAGAATGGCCAATATCACTTCTACTGCTTACATCCTACCGCATACTCTTTGCCTACTGATGGGCCGGCTGGTGTTCTGTTGAATCTTTTGGACCGTCATCCTATGAGACCTGCTCACATCCATTTGATGGTAAGCTAATTCCCCGCATTTCATCATCCTTGCCAATCAACCATACTAACTCCTCTCCCTGCAGATCACCCACGACGACTACAAGCCAGTAACAACCCAAATCTACCCCAACGACGACCCATATCTCATCACCGACTCCGTCTTCGCAGTCAAGCCCGACTTGGTAGTCGACTTCAAGCCCCGCGAGAACGACCCCAAGGCACAATTAGATCTCGAATACAACATCATCTTAGCACCCAAGGGAATGAAGGGTGCTGGAAGTGCCTCCACTTCGACGATCGGCTTGGAACCAAGATTATAGATGGGAATTTAGAGGAGAGTAGATCGAAAAGCTAGACGGTGTGTTTATATGATGGTTAGAATAAAGGGGAGATTGGAGCTGCTGCTATTTTCTTCAATATCCGGGGTTAATGCGGAAGGCGTTGTTGTGGATATAAGGACCATGGTTATGGTCCTTTTCTTGTATATATGAATGATTGAATGAGTTCAATGAGTGAGCAATATCCTGTTACCACAAGCGGTCTTCTTCTATGTGATTTTGTCCTGCGCATGCGAGCTTGGAATCTGCACGTGGACTCGGAGTGCCAGTCTTGTTGCACTTACTTAGTGGCATGGCATCACGTTGTGCGAGAAGTGAAGCTACCTAGCAAGCATTCTATCTCTCCTTTTCAACCTGTATCTTCTTTAAACCCCCTTCGCGAAGACATTCCACTTGTCTGTATACATCTAATTTGTCTCATGTTTGATTTTGCATTACTGTTTACGGGATATCTGCCCCATCGTAGGAGACATATAAAGCTCCGCTGTATGAATATCATATCTGCACTTCTTGTTCTTGCTTTTCGATCATATATATTCCTTTGAGCAGTTACTCGATGCGCAGCCAGGAGAGGTCAAGAGACTCACTGTTTGCTTATGTTTAATATATTTTAATGCACTTATCACGGGTCAGTGTCCTCCACTTTTCTATCCTTTCTCATAGTAATAATATTTTTTCTTTTTATGTTTTTGAAATTTTTTTGGGATTTTCTTTGTAATTGTTCAGTCATAACTCCGTACTTCTCACTTAAGAAATAGTATCCAAAAGAGTGTGTGTAGACGTCAAGTCCTGGTATACTCCAACGAACCAACTCCTTAAACTCCCATCCTTGACAAAAGAAAACACAAAGGAAATACCTCCAAGAGAGGTCCTAGAATCAACCGCTTACCTGAGAAAAAAAGCTCACCCTCCCTTTATGGAACGAAGATCCAACACTCGATCTGAATCGTATATAGCCACGAACGTCTATTCTCTCTCAACTTGTCATACGCTCGTCCTTCCTCCTCTACTCTTGTATACCGAAAATCCTGACCCTGTGTCATGATCGTCTCTTGCGTATTCTCACTCCTAGATTCCTTTCCTTTCTCCTTCCCAGTTCCTGTAACTAAACCCCGGAACCACCTCTTCACCCCCGCAGTAATCTTACCCATACCGATACCTTTCTCCTCCTCATCGTCGTCGAAACCGGAAATAACTTTGTTTCGCTTAGCACGCTCACGGCATTTCCGCTCTTTGCTTAACTTCTTGCCAGGAGTGGAAGCTGCGAGGGGATGGTACCATTTTGGGGGGAAGCTGGCGTGAGATGCGCGTATGCAGGTGTTGCAGGGGCGCGCGCTGGATCGCCAGTCGATGGAGTAGGAGGGGCAGAGGAAGACGGATGGGGGGGAGCGCCGGCAGGGGAGGAGCCGCCGGATGGTGTGTTTGCACGTAGGGGGTGAGTGGAGGGTGCGGGTTTCGGTGCACATTTTGGGTTTGGGTGGGGAAAAGGGGAGGGGGTTAGGAGGGAGGGGGATAAGGGGTGGGTTGCTGGGGTTAGTATGGGGGTTTGCTGAGTAGTTTGTGCAAAAGTTAATCACCACTGAGATAATAAAAAGAGCACGTTCTGAAGTTTGATGAACCGAGCAACCAGATCTTTTTTGAAGTTGTTCGACTTCTATGTTGAAAACCGCAGCCTAAAAGGTTATGGTTATCAGCTATATGCCTAATCAAATGAAGATCGGAAAGCTGTGTGGTTGATCTTATCACTAGCCATAGAGGACGAAGACTTTGTAGTTTCTGCCTTAGGAAAGCGGATCTTGTTTGAATATTGTTTGGACAATGAGATAGGAATTGATATAAAGAATCGTAGGACGTTTAGTATAAAGAAGAGAGATTCGTTGTAAGAAGTATACTTTGGGGAGGGTGTGTATAAAGTAGTTGTTTGACGTTGTTATTTATCTCTTTGTTCGAAAGATGCACACGACCTGGATTCAAGGAAAGAATAAAGTAGGAAATTGAACGTACGTTAAACAATCCGAGTGAAAGGGTTCAGTGTCTATAGCTGATCAGTGATCAGAATATACTTAAGCTGCTACCTCTGAATAGGCTGCATTTACAATACGCTTATCACAATCTACATACGGGTATAGGAGGTGCAGTCCCATGGGATATCATGATTCAAGTAAACTACTACCTAGCGACAGACTTATATAGGTTCTAATGAGTCTATCATCGAAATCCGAGAAGCTTAGTATCCCATGGAGTTAGATGAATATAAATAATAGTTAACGGGTTGCCACTTAGTGACAAGGCGTCGATAGAGGTAATTGTGGTGGAAAATAACCGTATAATCTACGAAGCAAGAGGCAATTAATGGTGGCAGCGAGGGTAGGAGTACAGTATTCTCCCGATATCCCCAATATGAAGAGGAAATCAAAGACTCAAGAGCACTCTAATAGGTCTATATGCCATCCGATACAAATGCAGGCGAATCGTTCTGAACAGCAGATTAACAACACTCGTAAGGTGAGACAACAGGACTACAAAGTAAGACTACCCGCAGCGTCAACCAGCATACCCAATCAAATAGTTAGCACAAGTGAGAGGCCTGAATAAACTTTCCTTCCCCGTTCAGGTAGCATACTAAAGTAAGAATGTATCTTTCAAACAGGTTGTTCATTGTAATCGCCGCAGCTTTTGTCATGAGCTCAATTGGTACCTCAGCACTGGCAGCAGAGTATCCATATCCCTATCTTTTCGACATACAAATAGATCCTGATGATAAAGAGAGGTTATTCTTCAAGAGATTTCTCCAGCGAATTGAAGTGAGCGGACTTGCGACGTTCTACACCCCCGACATCTCGAAAGAAGACGAAACCATCAACGCCATCTTTGGAAGCGCCATCTCCACCGAACATACGGTGCCAAACTACAACGAGACAGATTTTATAATGAATGAGCACCGACGATTTCACTTCTTTCAAGAGAGAAATGGTAGTCTCAAAATGCGGAAGAAAATCTACTTAGTGTTCTTCTGTAACGAAATTATACCTGATGTCCCGACTGAGTTGGGATGTATTGGCCGCGTAGCTAAGCTGCAGACTTGGACGAGCTCTTTGAAAGGTAAGGAAACTTTCCTTATTCACCAGTCTGCCTTGAATTACGCAATCAGAATTCGTGACCGTGTGGGAAATCTTTGGTATTTGGAAAACTTCATTCGAGCGATATCGAGGAATGCAGGGGATATAGGGGAGATTGTTCAGGGGATATAGGGGAGATTGTTCAGGGGAATATGGAACTAGATAGAGATCACTTTTCCTTAGAGATCCTTTAATCATAGATCTTAACCAATACATTAGTCTATTAGACTTTCAGAGAGGAGTGGAGAAAATAATCAATCCAAATAGTCACCGTGACCTAAGGGAAACTGCTCGACAATTGTTAAATAAAATTTCTATATGAATTCTGGCTCTACAGGTACCCACGAGCAATAACTTTTTCGAAAACAGACGAGACTTAGAAACATATCTGGAACCAAATTATAGAAAACCCCAGAGCATAAGTAACGAAGAAACAAGTAAATTGTAACTTAATATCTAATATATGGTTTCTTAATTCTCTCCTCTAAGTCACATACTAATTTTATAAAGCAAGACCTATAGCAATTTAAACCAAAAGCAAAACCCATTCCATAAAGCATAACAAATATGATATAGCAATTTAACCAGCAATGACTAATATTACTCCAATTTCTTCAACTCTTGGAGGATCCCTGACGAGCAGTAGTTGAAGGCCCAAGCTGACTATCTTACCGGAGGTTGAACCACGATCCATTTCTTCATCTTTTCTAACCGCTCGTTGCGAGTCACTATCCTATTTCTAAGGTCTTCACGTTCACTTCTTGACCCCGTCAAACCCTCCAACTTCTCCGCAACAGAAATATAATCTTGCGTGGCCGACTGAAGTTTTGTTATTATGCGCTTGATTTCCGCCCAGTGATCGAGGAGCTCCGTGGTATATCGTTCCGATCTATCCGTTATGAACTTCCGTTCCCAGTACAGTTTATCTATCTCTTCCTCGAGCCTCTCCTCCTCGGCCTCCCTGTCTGGATGTGAAGATGATTCGTCCCTATGTCTGGACGTTCCTCTTTCCTTGGATGGGCCTTTGGAATCAGCTTTTGGGCCTTTGCTAGTGGTTCCGGATGATGTGTGGTGTCCTTCATTGCTGGAATCAGAGTGAGTGTTGGAGGTACTTTTTCTGTGTTTGCTTGGACCTGATGAGTCGGAATGCGTCCGACTAGCATTCTCATCGGGCTGTGAGTCCCGTGACGTATTTTTCTTTGGCTGCCCTTTTCCAGGAGACATTATGATGCCGAGACTTATGAATCTGTTGAGAAGTTTAGAATGAAGGAAGGGGTTATTGTAGAAACTAGAGAGCGTGTTATGATCTGTTTGTTGTGTTGTGATAAAGTAGTTGCTGTATTGGATAAGGATTCAGGAGCACCTATGTAGCACGCATCTTGCTATATATACATGAATTTGGCCCCGGTACCTAGTTTTTGTAATAAAAATTGTTGCCATGGGTTGTCAGGTAACCTCTTTGTTTATCGCACCACCTAAATGCTGCCTACGATGGCCACTGGCCAGGACGTGGGGCGGGTTAAAGGCCATGCTAACTTCTGGAGAGCACCTTGATTCTTTCACAACACCTAAGGACTCCAGGTGTTATCTATCATCAAATGAATACAGTTAAGGGATCAAAATAATGAATAAGGTATTTCAGAAAAATCAGCGAACTCCAAGATCTAACTCCGAACTTTAGAAATGCCCCAACCATAATATAACTTCACTACCAAAAACATCGTAATTGAAAAACGTAACTGAAGTAGTTATGACTCTTATGAGAGAGTTTGCCCATGAACCGGGTTTCCCGTGATGTAGACGTGCTCTGGCAATTTTACATTGTAGGAACGCAGTAGTCACTATTATTCCTCACGGAGTCATAGTACTGTGTCGGCATTGCTTCTCGATATGCTGGCGGAGGCCCGTCGTACTGTTCATGCGAAGATGATGCCGAGACTGAGTAGCTATTTCTATACGGATTGTTGTTTTGGTATGATGACACCGGATTTGGGTATGCGACGGGGTCAGTCGGAAGTGATGAGCGACCCGAAAGCTGTTCGTTTCTGTATATCTGCGGGTTGATTTGTCGTTGAGATTGGTAGACTGCTCGATCCCTTGAAACATCTAATGAAGGATCGTCGGTGTTGTTGGTAATCATCAGATACAGAACGTCCTAAATAGGAGTCACTTTTAGCTCTTATCCAGGAATAAGTTCCAGAATAACATACCGTCTTCATGCCCAGACCTCTTACAGTTTTAATCAGACTCTGGTTCTCTTTCCCGGGACCAGCGATCATACCCTTCACGCCACCAATCAAACTGGGTCTCCCGCCACCAATCCTTCTTCTATCACCACTGACTGCTTCCATCGCAGTATTCAGCAGTCCACCACGACCACTCTCCGAATTCCGTCTTCGTCTGCGGTCTCTCTTGTCTCTATCTGCTCTTTTCCGGTCATTCTTATCGTCTGGAACTCCAGTCAACAGACTTCTCAATCCACCACTGTTGGCGGGATGATTTGGATCTCCCCAGCGGCTTTTGAAAGTGGGCGCTGGACCACTGGCGAGACCTGAGTCGGGGTTATTGCTCGCCTAAAGGACATATCAATATTAAAGTCGGCTCAAACTTTCCATGAAGGAATACACGTACAAATCGAGCCTGTGCCCGCTTATCTCCGTAATCTGCAATAAAATGGCCCATTTTCTTCAAACCGGTCTGCTGCATGCTTCGCTCGTCAAGTGGGTATACAAGGGGAGCCGAAGCGGGAAGTTGAACTTCTGTTGACGAGTTGTAGGGGTTCTGGACATTCGAAGGATTATATGTTAAGATCATGGCGAAGAGGCCACGAGGCTTGAAGATTCGCTCGTTTGCACGGTCGAGGAATGATGCAGACCTGAGAGTAAGAGTAAGAAGTTTGATCTATGCATGGAACTGGCTTCAATACTGACTGTCTTTTAGTTTGGTAGCCCTTGGCTGCTTGAACTGCGATGGGGACTGTAATAGATACTACAAGTGGGGCAATTCCTGGTGCGAAGCCCACCCCTTGTGCAGCAACGTTTACAGCATCAAGGTAAGGTGAAGACTATTATATTCTTAGTACGGTTCAAGCGTCCAAGTAGAGTTTAGCGTACCTTATGAGCTTCATTGAATTCGTCGATGAAATCCAAGAAAGTAAGTTGGTCGATACCACAATCACCAAGTGCTGGAGCGTACGCTCTTAAAATTCCACGACTTTGATCTTCGGGCCGTCGTTGTGGAATGATGACCGGCTGAGAAAGTCTCCCTGTGTGTTTTGATTCTTCGATAGGTAACTCATAATCATAGAATGAGACATCCTTCTCATAGGGACCGTTCCGAGGCTGACCGACAGGGCGCGCCGTTAAATACCTCCTGTAGTTTTCACCTCCTCGCAAATCGGCACTTATGCGATCTGACAGGCTGCTTTGGTAGTCCGCATAGTTTCGAAGGTCTCTTTGTGCTCGCTGATCGTCACTGAAAGGGAGATCTCGGAGTGAAAGTTGTCCAGAAACTGTACTTCGTTAGCAAAGCATCGAACCTATTGATGACCTAACTAACTTCTGGCGGAATCGCTGTAGGACTGTCCGCGGATAATATCCTTGTTGGAATTCTTGTTCGCTTGAGGCGATTGGTAGGAAGGTGTTGCTTCAATCGCCAGTCCAATTCCTGAACTGATCAAGCCGACAAGTCTTCCCATGATAAGGAAGAAGGGTTGGGGTTCCTAAGATTGGGGAATCGACTTCAATGTTGATATATCGATAGGGGGTTGCGAAACTTTGAAGTCTTTATTCACATTGACAGACGCTGAAGCCTTATATTGAGAGAACGGCATACAACTTGTGCCCCTTTGGACTCAAGTGGTCTTCGCAGGCGCACCAAAAACCTAAGTAGATGAGTGCCAAGCTATGAAGCACTGTTGAATTGCGAAGTAATTCCCAAAAGGAAAAAAGATGGTAAGTAAAAACCGTCAATTGACTCGTACGGACGTACAAATTAATGGACATCATGACCGTGTATGGTAATTGAAGCGTAAATTCAACGCCTGAATCTGATGGCTGATGGCTGATGTCTCGTGCTGCAGACTCCACGCTACTTAACGATTACCCTTTTCGGTAATTGTTTTCGCGGTCTACGTGAATCTCACAACCCGGCTGAGTTTGAAACAAGCCATCTACATTGGTCACTTATCATTAGGACGGCATGCGAGGCTCCCTGTCCCACCTCATTGCCCTAAAACTTTTCCAGGCTGTTTCTAATAAGCACTATTAAAGTGGTATGATCTCTCGTTGAGCATCTGAGGAAATTCCAAACATCAAATACCCTAGATGCTTGAACTTTTATCTATTCAACGCGGTATCTAGCACTGTTGAGGTATTAAAGATGAGAGAACACCAAGTCGACATGAAATGAGAGCTTTGCACTTCAATACAAATAGGACGGCAAGGAAAGGATTTGCTATGACTACAGCCTAGAACACGCGTGCATTTACTTTCAGGACGGTGCTGCGATCATTAAAAGTCACACTGACAAGTAGAGGCGATATAATATATAGAGCGATATATATTGCGATGTCGATTTTGGTCTTGACCTTACCGACTGCAGAATAAATGGCCCGTTGCCATCGCCAGCATTTTGCAGGTGATTTACATGGCGGATATGTAGATGGCACCGGCGACTCAGATGATTGAGAACAACCCCAGGTAGATCCAGCCAGGTTTCTTCTGAAATCATCTAGCGAGAATCACGAAGCCCGCTACGGAAATGCAATAATGTAGACGACCATGTCAGCATATGCAACGACTTTATGCAACGACTTTATGCAACGACTTTATGCAGAACTTATGGCAAATATGTGAGCAACGCGATATGTGGGAAGAAATTACAAGCTCAGTATCAAATGCTGAAAGAGACATTGGCTCCGATGATATGATAGTGAAAACGAGATCGGCGAGACTGAGATCAAACGAAGATTGAACATCAAAAACTCCCAAACTTCAGTTCGGGTGGAAACTTTCAATATCTTTCAGTGAAAGATGCTCCTCGTTCAATCCATGAAGAACCTCGCAACGATACAGCAGACTCCTGCATCGCGACGTCTGATTCATGAATTCAAAGAGAAAGAAATCATGGAGCAGTTTCGCAGCATGAAGATGGCTTTGCTGTCCAGACTGATATTTGAAATCTGCTGCAATCCGTTGTGGCAGTGGGCGCCCTCACCGGGATTGGTTAAGTCGCTCCTAGGAGAAAGAATGAGCAGCCCCGTCTCTGAGAAGGGCAGCGTATGATATCGTGTGGAGCACTTCCCATACCCGCTGTCGCCGAGTCGGTGCTCATAATCTTGCATAGCAGGAAATGCGCTGAGATTAGAAGTGGTGAGTAATTGAGTCGCTTGCTGACTACTGTGACCTTAACCTCCGACGCTACGCTGAGCATACCTAAAACGGAAACCCGAGCTGATTATATAATCTCCGATGCTGCAAGTCACTGCGCCTCGGAACGGCAGCACCTGGATTTTCTAATGTTGCTGACAACTTAAGTACAGTAAGACTAGAAGCTTATTCGTTTCAAGCATTCCTGATCGACGCTCTTGCCCTAAATGCGACGTCGGAGGAGCTTCGGGGTCTTTCGTCGGTATGACAACGTTTCTTTTCCATAGACGAGGACTAGGTGAATACGAGGATACTCAGCGACTACCTGTTTGACATATATAATTCATAGGAAACAACCTTCAAGCTCCATAATTCACAGGCTATCATCCTCCTTCACCTCAATATCGAAATGGTCTATTGTGGAAAACCAAGTAAGGCTTGCGCTGAGTGTAGAGTGAGAAGAACGAAGGTAAGGGTCCAGTCTGCACTATCTTCAGCCATGCTAATTATTATCAGTGTGATACATTGAGTCCTTCATGCTCACAATGCATCCGCGCGGGGCGCAGTTGTACTGGGTATAGGAGCGAGTCCGACATGATATTCCGTGATCAAACAAACCATTACGTCAAGAAAATTCGATCGCAAAATGAATCCGTTATGGTCGTATCCAAACACAAAAGGAAACCAGCTCGTGGTGTTGAGCTCATAGAAACTGCTCCTCAGTCCACTGCAACTCAACTCATGCAAATGGCTACATGCATTCCTTTCCCGTTCGAACTACATACTCCGGTGGGAGACCAAGCAGCATGTTACTTCTTTCGCAACTATGTTCTGGATGACAGCTCTACCAACGGACCCTTTCAATACCTCAATAGCATCTATAACAATGAAATAATTGGTCCTGCAATGAGTGACAGCATTGAAGCACTCGGACTGGTGGGCCTGGGGAACTTCTGGCAATCCCCAGAAATGAAATTTCAGGCAAACAGGAAGTACAACTCAGCGCTGAGATTGATTTCGTCACGATTGAGGAATGAGAAAGAGGCAAAAGATAATCAGACTTTGGTGGCAGTCATGCTTTTGGGACTCTATGAAGTATGCTTCAGCACTCACATAAATAAACGCTAGACTGACGCATCACAGACTAATACCTGCTCAGGACCACAGTCAATGGCGTCCTGGACTAAACATATTGTCGGAGCTTCATCCATCTTACAGCTCAGGGGGAAGAATTGCCTCGAGAATCCAATTGGGCGAAGCTTATTCATTAATCACAGAGCACAAATCGTGAGTTTGATCACACCTGCTTTCCATTCTGGCTCTCGGACTATCTAGGACCAAAAATGAATGTTGTCACTAACTGAAGTGAAGGTCACTAACAGTATACAACGGCACGTCGGAATTCCTGGTTTCGTTAAAGAATGGTCGGATTATGCTCTCCAATTTCAATCCCCAACGGAATTCAATGCAAGCAAGTTAGCAGATCTCGCCATGGAATTTTGCAATTTACGAGCGACAATGACTTCGTTTCACGATTACAGCAACGCCGAAAACTTCATCCCTGCTGCTGTAGCAATTGATGCAAAGCTCGCGGAGTGGATGGCAAATCAACCAGAAAACATGTTCTACCGCACAGTGACTGTGAAGGAGCGGTCACCTCATGTATTCTCTGACTATTACCATGTGTACGATAGTGTGTGGGCAGCAGCAACTTGGAACAACTGTAGATGCATTCGCATCCTGATCAACGAAATCATAACAGTTCAACTGACATACCTGAGAAACAATCGGTATGATCTGATTGATCTGGAGCTTGGCCTACCTGTCCCTCTCGAAACACAGCTGGAAATATCCGCGACTACCATTGTCCAACTCGCGCACGACATTTGTGGCAGTGTGCCGTTTCTTCTCGGTTACAAGGAGGGCGAGGACCCGACACTGCTTAATACTAAAGCAGTAACTGGTAACTTCTTGCTGTGGCCTCTTTATACCGCGGCCGTTACCGCTATGGTCTCAGATGTCATGTCCAACTGGGTCGCTGGCCGCCTCCGGGTCATTGCCGATGTTATCGGTATTAGACAAGCAGCCCCACTTTCCCAGGTCCTAACAATCCGGAAGGAATTGATGAACATGGAACTCGAGGACATGAAGAATCGGCCAGGCGCAGAATATGATGATTGGACGCATGGGAAGTTGATGGAATTAGCCTAATGAGGTTCGAGTCGATGTTATGGTTGGCACAATATTTGTTACGGTTCACCAGGCTGTGATGGATCACCGCAAAATCGCCCACGAAACCCTGTATGATTCTTTTGCTTGTCGCTTTTCGCATAAAGATACCTATACTGGTTAATCTCAACACTGATCCTCACAGTCTGTTCCCCAGCAATGTCTACCAAATGGTCGCCCGGCGCTCTGGACAAAGCCTATGGAAGGCAGCAGATAGGAAAAAGATTGTTACACTTTTCCAGCGTTTATTTTTAAACTGGATGGTCTCTATACAGGTATAAATACTTTCGTATTTCCAATGGTTGAAGATATCTTCTCGGCGTCGAGCATCTTGCAACCTACACGACAACTACTACGGCTTCCCATACCACAAGACTAGAGTATCTGAATACGCGTTAAATCCGAAACGAATAGTTCTCTTCTTTTAAGGAACAATGTTGAAGGGCCGCGCCGCCAGGAGAGTCGCATGGGGTGGTAAAAGTGGTAGCAAGGAGAAAGACAAGAAGGGCCCTAGCGAAGACTCAAAGGGCTCGAAGGACAAGAGTCAACCAACTCGCGGTAATCCACCGCCAGCAAAAGCATTGCAGGATAAGCCACAACGCAGGAGCTCGTCCCAAAATCGCAAACTATTTGCATCAGATCACAGATCTACAATAGAAGAAGAGGATCCGGAAGACAGAAGAATAAGAATTGGAATGGTTGATATTGAGAGAGACTTGGATAAACACCAGAATATATACGACCGAAAAATCGAAAACTACGCCGTAATCTATCGAAAAGCAAACAATTTGCGCTCTCTACCAGGCGTCACTGGCGACGGCCTCGATGATCTACTGAAGCTTCCAAAAGGAGACATGAACTTTGCAGCGGAAGGTTGGGCGAAGATGATTGATAATGAGCTGAAGAATGATATTATCAACGACATGGAGCTCGTCCGAATAAGTTACAATGCTCTCAATAACAAAGAAAATATCCCTTTGCTTAATGAATGGAAAGGCGACGGGGCAAAATATGAGGAGTTGTGTCTAAAGTTGAAAGAGAAGCTCAAAGAGGTGGGCAAAAAACTCGTAGCCATTCCCGACGCCAAAAAAAAGGCGAAAGAGCGTGAGGAGTTAAATTGGGAACAGAAAAAATTATATGTCAAACTTGCTGGTTTGGAATACCGTGCGTCAGAGTGTAGGAGGAAGCTCAGGTACGTCAAAGGGGAATCAAACAAGTACGAGATTCCAGTTCACAAGTATTTTTCTCCTTCTGTTTATGCCGAAAAGAAAACTTAACTTGTTGATTCATTTGTGTTGCTGGGAATGGGGCGTATCTTAGAATGGGGTTGCTTGCTATTTTCATTTCCTATGGCGTTCATTTTTTGTGGTTTGGGTCTATGTTTATAGTTTCTATATAGTGGAACATTAGGAATACAGTATCATAAATCCAGCTTCAATCTCCCTATATATACAAGGCTTCCTTCACACTTACTAAAAACTGGATTTCGAATACTCAGACAAACGACACCACTTATTCTCCACCGAGCTACGAATCCGTCATCACGACACCGAAGGGAATGGAACTCCACCCCCAGAGACCGCGAAAGAACCGCTCGAACTCGCTCCAAGTCCCCATAAAATACTCTTCTCTGTGGAGAAGCAGTGAATCCAGTAATGGCTCCCATCATCCTCTGAGGCGACGAGTAAGCTAGCTTTAAGGCGGGGGAGCCGACTCGGCGGGCGTAATGGGCGTTAGGGTTGCTGACTGTTAGGCCGGAATGTATGAATGCGGGGTCGAGTATGTTTTTAAATCAATTGCCAGTCCAGTTATTTCGGTCTCGGAAGGCCCTTCACATTTGAGGTGTTCAGGGACGGGCTGTCCATGGCAAAGGAGATATATAGATACTATTGAAGAATTTCAAAAGTAGATCTCGAAGAAATCCATATAACCAGCGACGATGCTATTCTCGTTCAGTACTTTATCAAGTGCAGTGCGATTTTCTTCGTCAGCGCCGACTCCGAGGTGGTTCCCCTTCGCTACTCGAGAACTGTGATGATCTAGAGTGCTGACTGCTATTTCGAGATGACCTGCTGCTCCTATGACTCCTTTCTTCGTGCGCCTTCTCCTTCAATCGTCGTTCTGTTGCAGTGTTAGAACCATTCCGAACCGAGCTTAAAGAATGATACTTACTCGCCGGGACTTCAGGATGAGTAGGCTGTTTAGCTGCGTCCTTGCTTTGCGGACTCGTCCATGTCATGTGTGGAATGTGTTGATTCTGTTACCAATTAGCCCCTGAGTCTATGAATCTCTAGCGACGACGGAATACTGACCGTATTGACAACCAAACTGATTCTTGTGTTGCTTCGACTGATATTGAAATTGAATTCAAATCGATATTTATCATTCATATACTTCTTAGTTGCTTCTCCCCCAACTGCTGAGCTTCCAAAATTGAACCCCCCAAGCTGATATCCGTGTTCATTGGTGGTGCGTAATGTTAGCTGAGGCTTGTGTGATCCTTTATGCGGTACAGATATCGTAAAGTAAATTCTCGAGGCCATGGCCAAACTTCAATGGTAAGAAGATCGTAGTCTGGAAGTAAGATGCAAGATCTGACCTTAAGTTTCGTAAAATACAATCTAGATAACTGCAGAAACGAGTGTTTTGACACAATTCGTATTGGTAAGATTAGACAGACGAACGCAACTGCCTGTGAAGCAAGCCTCACAATCTGCAGCCAAACCCTGGCCACAATTGTTCCACGTAGGCGTTCTGAAAAGTGGAACAGCGTCTGATCAGAGGAAAATATGAGGCTGAAACGGAAGTGCATGAAAGCATTAGCTCCCCAGACGGGTAGATGTAGGTTCATCCCTGCGTTCCCGCATGTTGCGCACGACCTTCTCATCTCGCGGGTACGAGCCGGAGCTCATGGGACGAGATCGAGATCGAGCTAGGGGAAATGACGTCCTGATCTTCTTGGAACTGGAATAATATGGGGTTTATTGCGAGCAGGGGATATTGGAGGGAGCTCCGTGAATTGTGTTGGCGTACGCGAGAAAGAGGGCATAACGTTTGTGACATGAAGATTCGTCTTGTTTGTTAATAGGCTTATAGGAGCTTCTTTTCGTGTTTTCAAATCCTGAACTGCACTTGCATGGTCGACATCTTCTATTCAAAGGTGGAAAAGGAAGTGTCTCGAGTCGATAGCCAGGTCGACCAGTCCCACAAACTTTGCCAGACCACATTGAAGTCCCGAGCCGTGAGAATGATACCTCACTCCGCAGGAACAGAATTCAATCTGGAACAAAACCAGCAGTCCTTCCCACCAATCTCAAGACTCAGGAGTCTTCGTGAGATCTTATGACCTTTGTAAACATGCGCCTTTCGAAGCGACTTACAAACCATCGTCGGGACAGTCATACCAACCTTGTGAAGTACGCCCAGGTGCCCACTTGGAAGCCCCTCAAGACTGATTCGTGGTTTAGGCATTGCAACGACCATGAAAGTAGTTCTGTCACTAACATTCGTAACTCCAAAATCAAAAGCATGGAGGTTAAGAAGGGGTTGACAGTCGTCTGTCACCACTATCACAGTCGTAGTTTTGAGTTCGTTTGTTATCTCCGCAAGATAGGCAACTCCGTCATTCATTGGAAGCATTTGAGACGTTGCGAGGTACATGAAATCCTCCCATATACCTTTCTGATAGTCTGTCATTTTTTGCAACACAATTTCGCGATCTTTCTGCGCTGAGACAGCTGCAGCTACCACGTTGTAGTTAGCGCTGAGAAATTGTGCGAGTGCGAGGATTTGCTTCCACGAATATCTGCCACCGCCAAACGCAGCGACAATTCGCAAAGCGGTCTTCCAGGAGCCTTTTGCAAACAGTATTAATGTGATATCTCGGCAGAGTTTATCTTGATTGTCTTGGTAGACTTTACCCAGTCGCTGCACCATTCGGCAAGATCCTGCCCAACGTCCCCTGACCTTGATTCCCCCATTCTGCAAAACCACTTCACCGGTCTGCACGCGGACTTTTTCTAGACCAGCATATTGCGAGGACTGGTGACGAGTCTTGAAATGTGGCATGATGCAGTTCGAGCTCATGATACCAAGATTGCTTCCCTTGTGGAGCACAGGTGGGAGAAAGAGCCAGCGATGGTTGCCTTGACGGACGGCTTCCTCCCACCAAAGTCTCCAGACGTTGTCTTGTCCCGTTACCTTTCCGGGCTGTATGACGACCCCAGATGCTGCCATTGCTCCATATATCTCATCATCAGGAAAGGAAGCTGTTCGATTTCCTAGAAGCTCCATAATCCGTGTTCGATCAATTTGTCCTGATCGAGCATTTACCATACCAGTATAGAATTGGTATAGTTTCGAGTATTTACCGCCAAGGGCCTCCCGTATATCAAAGGTGTCGCATAGATCAGGTAGTGCTCTGAATAATACGTCGTCGATGCATAAGCACGAGTCGTTCTGGCCGAGCCATACAATCTTCTTAGCAAGGATATATTCTTGAAGCGTCCAGATCCTATCGGCCCAGCGCGTTCGTGTAAAGAACTCTAGGCAATCCATCCCTTCAATGATTTTCTTTCGCCCTTCATCATCCCTCCAGTAACTGGCCATTGATTCACTTAAATCCTCTTCTAAATCCATGGCAATAGCTTCATTGAGATCCTCCGTGAGCTGATCCAAGTATGGTTGGGTCATCCAAGCTGGGAAGTCGCAAGTAGTAACGATCACAACAGCATGTGCGTTTCCATAAATGTCGCCCATGACAGGAATTTGGCGCTGTTTATCTTCCTCGTCGTTTTGGTCAATGCAGACTGTGTCCGTCCAGCAGTACTTGATTCCAGGGAAGAGCGAACGAACAGATTTCTGCATCATCTTTCCGCCCAATGTCTCGTTGAATTCTTTGTCGGCAGCGAACATTCCATCTGCCCACGCATGAGATGTGGCAAGGTAAGGCGGCATGGCATCCACGGAGTATGCTTCAAGCGCTCCGGTGTCCATGTCAATCAACCTTGTTAAAGTCATGTTGATGGTTTATACATTTGAGTGGCAGGTTTTGGTATACGAAGCGTCGATAGGCGCCGAGCTGTACTGCGCATACTAACAAATAATTTTACACCATCAGTCTTTTGTTGCTCCGATCTGAGAGTCGCGACGAGAACATTTTGTGGTCCGTGCACCATCGCCCACGGACCTAGAATTCGCGGGGACAACATTATGCAAGCACACAACACAAATATACGATTAATCAAGTTCTCGTGAGACTGGCTCTCATTCCTCCATAACTTGCGTTCCATCTATAGGGTGTTTCTACGAGCTATCTCTTCTCAAGAACGGAGCCACAGGATGGTCAGATTCAACGAACCCTGGGCCACCTTCTCCCATCAATCAGTCTGGCTGATCCGCATATCTGAGCTCCATCGAGTCGCCCGAATCGAAGGACGCGCTTATGAAACGTCTCTAATGATCCTCAACGACTTCGGCTGAATCAGAAAATGCCCAGGCCAAATTCGGTCTTCTACCTCTATCAATGGAATCACCATCAGGCTCCCCTACCACAACGTCCAGCGCGGCGAACTGTCAAGCGTGAGCCTGTGTCGATCTGCATGGTTTACGCGTAAGAATAATACTCGCAGACGACCCGCCATAACGTACATTGCAAAGGCAGTTCAAGAATGGGACAAGCACTGAATTCATGACCTCGTCCAGCCAGTCACCCAACGATAATCGAACGCCGACCATCGCGTGACATCTCAGAAGCTACACTGCAATCGGAAACGGCAACTAAGAAGTTCTGTGTAACAAACACTCTACTTCAACGTCTGCAGCTGAAACGTACCAACTCCCACGATAGGAAACCCCCTACAGTAATCGCCGTCCTCCTCTCTCACACCCGCACACCGGGACTTCCCAACGATACAGTAAGATTTCAAAACAACCCCATCACCCCATCTATTACACAGTACAGCGCCGAGCCGGTCATCCAAATCGCTCCACAGAAGCTTAAAATCAAACCAATCACCCACCTCCGCACAGCTATCCGAAAACGGTATCGCGCGATCTGGACCCTCAATTGCTAATCCTCTCGTTGATGGACCAACCACATGTACACATTTTTCTTGACCGGAGAGATGTTCCTGCATATGCACAGCCTGCCGTCGTCGTTACTCAATGAAGTAAGTTTTATCTCCCTCGAGAACTGTGCCTCTCTAGCCATGTGTTTTTATCCAGTACTGGGATCTATATGTCTGTTGTAGGGCGTGTGGTCTGGGGGTGTGTTTTGTGGGTTTGGGGGTTTTGTATTGTATATAAGAAATGGATGTCCAGAAGTCCGATAAATAGATATCTATTTTGCTGATACTCGATTTTCGTCCGCTTCTCCAAGCTTTATATCAGACATCTATCCATTCTTCTTCCTTCTTTTGCACCATATAGACATTACACTCCCTTCCATCCCCCTTCGAGTCGTTTCCCCTCCCCTCCCCCCCTTCATCATCACCCTACTCCCGCGACTCCTCCACCACGGAACTTCCTCCTCCTCCTCCTCGTCCTCTAGCTCAAACCACACATGCCCCTCTCCAACAATCAACGATCCTCGTAAGCCAGAAACCAACACCCAAAACCCCCCTCCACAAACCTCAACTAACCCCTCCGCACAGCACAAGTCCCATTCGTCTCCAACCTCAGCTTCCAACAATTCTCCGAAATCCTCTCAGGCGCATGTCTCGGCGTATGCTGTCTCATAAGTTTCTTTCTCATTTTCCGGCACGCGACAAATTATACTGTTCCGAGGGAGCAGAGACAGTAAGTTTATGTGCACTTGTTATGAATATCCATCATACTACCCTCCCTCCATCCCCTTCACTAACCGCAATCCTTCCTCCCTCCCCTTCCTCCCACAAAGCTAACCCACCCTTCCCCCAGAATTATCCGCATCATCCTCCTCCTCCCCATCTTCTCCCTCGTGTCCCTTCTCTGTATCCTCACCCCCGCCTCCGCCATCTATATCCTCCCCCTAGGCGACCTCTACGAGTCCCTCGCCTTCGCCGCCTTCTTCCTTCTGCTGTGCACCTACATCCGCGCCTCTGAACCGCATTTCCACTCCAGACCCTGTACTCCTGTGCAGGCGTGCAAGATCTTCCAATTCCCCGCTATCATGCTACTCGTCGTAATCATCACCGAAATCACCGAAGCCAAAGGCGTGTATTGTGAGGCGGAGACTAAGGTTTATTTCGCGAAGATTTGGGTATGTTTGTTTTCATTTAAACCCCCCCCCCTCCCCCCTACAATCAAACACCCTAACTAACTAACCCTCCCTCCCCACTCAGTGCACAATCCTAAAATCCGTAACCACCATCCTCGCCATCGCAACTCTCCTCCCGCTCTTCAAAACCCACCTCCCCCTCCTCCGCACCCTCCCTCTCCCACACTCCCCCACAACCCAGCTCCTCGCATTTAAAGGCATCGTGCTCCTCAACGTCTTGCAAACCCTGATTTTCTCCTTCCTGACTCCGCATCTGTCTGCTACAAATAAACTCATGACGCTGGATCTCACGGTCGTGATACCGAGACTGCTGTTGAGTGTGGAGATGGTCGGGTTTGCGGGGGTGTTTTGGTGGGTTTATGGGGTTGGGGGGTATGTGGTTGGGACAGCGGGGAGAGGGAATAGTGAGGGGGGTTGGAAAGCTTTGGGGCAGGCGTTGAATGTAGTGGGGTTTGTGGAGGAGATGGTGAGGGAGGTAAAGGGGAAGGGGTGGAGAGGGAGAGGAAAGGGGTGTGGGGGGGAAGTATGAGAGTGTGGGGTTGACGGGTGGGCGTGAGGAGGGAGTTTGATTAATTTGGGATATCTAGTTTGAGTGGTTTGGTTTCTGGAAAGGGTTGGATGACTTACTACTTGCCCTTCGGTGTTAGGAAGAGTGATGAGGATATAGTTAAAAGCGGTTGATTCAATTTCGATCAAGTCGAGTTGGGCTGGCTGATCTTAGAGAAAATCTAATGACTCGATTCATATCATCTTCAGATTGGTTTCGAATTTGTGTTCCGAATGTCTCGATGCTGCAATATCAATAACCTGCGATAGGATCCTCAAAACATGTATAATTATACTATAAACATTATTCTGTTTCTCGCTTCATCGCTGTTCGACGGTTTGGATAAATATAAACGCTTTTCGCAGATCACTCTTTTCCCTTTGATTTTAAGACCTATGAAGATACTGCAAATCCAGACCTTACCCTGAGAAAGAAATATAATATACCGTAATCAAATAGTGGAAATCATCCAGGAGGTATCAGCTTGCATCTTCGGGTTTCTGGCCACAGGCGAAATATCTGGTGATTCTTAGTACGTATCTTGGCATATGAGGGGACGTGAGGGAACTGGAGGGGGTGAACATTGGGAGCAGATGGTGAAAGGGGAGGTGTATACGAACATATGTTGAACAGTATGCAAATCCGAATCCTTAACCCACGCCCTCGTTCGGGCAATCAATGCAGTGATTTCATCATCATCCCACTGCAATTAATTCATCAGCACGGAATGATTCCCTAAACTCGATAGCAGAAAAAGTAAGGGCCGATACTCACCCCCATAAAATTCCTCATCCTCCTCTCTGTAAAATCTCTCATCCCCTTATCCAACCTAAACTGATTCCACAGCCCCAGATTTTTCCTCTTCTCATCCGTTGGCCACTGACCCACCGGCACAGTCACAACCCTCTCTCTAACATTCACGAATCCCGCCTCTTCCATCCACCTCTTCAGTTCCTTCGCCGGCTCAAACGTCATTCCGCTTTTCTCACTCACCTCCCTAAACAGCCGCGCCCACACTATATTCGGATCATCGTCACGAGATTCCATGATCTCACTGAAACAATTGATATCCGGCTCCGCGCAATCCATCCATCCGCCCGGTCTCAATGCTTTGAACGCCTCGGAGAAAAAGGTGGGCCAGGATAAGACGGAACCTAGAAGTTCGCGCGAGTGGATCAGATCGTATTTAGACGTGATGTCCCAGGACACGTTGAAATCGTCAACTTCGAAGCGGGCGTTGAGTGGGGTCCACTCAGGTTGGATGGGAGAAATGTCGATTCCTTTTACATCAGCGCTGGGGTAACGTTCGGCAACTTCCCTTCATGTGAGGTCATTAATTAGCTATATGTTTTCGGAGAACTTGAGATACTGGAACTGGCATGTACTCACATAACCCAAATTCCTGTACCTGTTCCAACATCTAGTATTTTCTAGCACTTGATCAGCACTCGCCCCCATCACTCCAGAAGATTATTGCCAACCTGTGGATTACCTATTGGTGCTGTAAAAAAATCACCCTCCAATACCATAGTGAAAAAGTAGTGACTAGAATGCCAATCAATCAATCAGCCTATTCCCCAGATCTATCAATCCCCAGATATAAATCCCTACCTTAGATCCTGCTGCGCCCTCGCATCTACATCATTCGGGCCCCAGTATTCCGTACTACCAAAATTATGATACGTCCTCCCATTTTCCTCGCGATATCTCATAACTTCTTCCGCCACTGACGACGTTTCGGTCTCATAGAAAGAATCATTATAGGCTGAATCTCCATCCCATAATTCGTCATTTTCGTCTGTCGTTGGACTCGCCGAATCGGTTACCATTGCCTGGACTTGTTAGTTTTGTCGCTTCAATATCTCCTGCAGAAGCTGATTGAGTGGACAAGAATTAAACATACAGTTTGGGCTGTAGCAATGTTCACCCGTGGAGAAGACCCCGCGCTTTGTATTGGCGTGGTCGCTTGGCTCATTTTGTCGTCCTTTTTGTTGATGCGCTGGATTTGTATGAGTTGTAGTGAGCGTAGGTAATAATCCGAGATTCATTCAAGAGCAGAAAGCTGGTAAGCAGCCGACTCCTTCCTTGCAGTAATCAGTCCAAAGGTCAAATGGCACCTGTCTCAAAGCAACACGGCATAACAAAGCAAGAATGTGACTAGTCTCCTCGTTCAGACCAGAATATGGGTTTTGTCCGGGGCCAAGCGCATCATCCCAGGGATTTTCGACGCCGTTGCCAGGTTTTGTGCGAAGATTGGTTGGAAAGCGATCCGCCGTTCCGTTCCCGACATCACAATCCCTCCGATGTGTGCTGGTGGCACTATTGATTACTATTTCCTTTTCGTCAGTTGACAGGATAGGTGAATGGTAGAATGGGAGACGGGATGTCGTTGAGGTATGAGGTAAGGTTACCGATGGTAAGGTAAGTAAGTACTAAGAAGAGTAAGATCGGCCAGCAATTCCGTGGTATTGTCAGACGAACCGTGGAGCTGGGACTGGGTGCTACGGGCTACGGGTGCGGGCCTTTTAGACCTGCAGCGGTTAAGTTGCGATTTGTTAAATGCCACCCACACCTGCCCACCGCCAACCCACACCTCACCCACATGTCGCGCGGCGGGGTGCCAAGACAACGGGGCTAATTGCCTGAAAGGGTTTTCACCCTTCACCTTTTCACGATAGGGAGGTGCTCTCAGGTGCTTAAGCCAGCGCCCCGGATGCGATGATACTGTTCTACTTATGTAATTATGTGAGTGGAGTACATGATCCTGTACATAACCTTAGAGCCAATAAAGAAAAGAAAACAAAACATATCTAAGTATCTCCGTATCTCTTCATCAATAATCTCCCATCTCCTCTCCAAACATCCTGCTTCTTTCCTTTATTCTCCACACTTCATTCACTCTTCACCTTTGCGTGATACTTCTTGGGGAAGACCTGCTCCCAGTTGCTGAGATACAATACACAACACCGCCCAAGATCACAGCCACCGCCACTCGCCATGGACCCCGCAATGCTCCAGAAGCAAAATGCTGCAATCAAATCCGACCTCGCAGAGCTCAATGCCATGGTCGAGAATTACTTTTCCGTCTTCGAGAGCAATCCAACACTTTCCGATCCCTCCCAAGCGGGAGCAGTCGCGAGATCACACGTTGAGTTGATGGATTGCGTCAAGAAGATGAAAAGTACCGTGTATGGACCCGTCAACAATGTCCTGGCGCATTTTGAAGAGGTGTGTCTCTCCATAGTCTCAATTTGTTTAAAGAGGCACTGCGTTGATGATTGGATCGGTAGTTTACATATTCAGGATGTCTCAGAGCGTTGTTGGAAGCTGGTGTTTTTGAAACCATTCCGCTAGATGGGTCGAGCATTCCCGCAAAGGAATTGGCGGAGAAGACTAACATCGAGGAGCGATTGCTGAGTATGTGCATGAGCAACTTGCCCAGCGCCAAAGAAGAAGAAGATACAATGCTAAACCCAGCCCAGTTCGATTAATGCGTCCTCTCATCCCAACATACTTCGAAGAAAAAGAACCACACGTCTACAACCAAACCGCCAACTCTCTCATCTATCAATTCCCTCCACTCCGACAAGGTTTCCGCATGATGTAAGAACCCCTTATACTGTCTCATTCCCAGGTCAAAAGATACTAAAACCACAGGTTCGATGAATATGCCCCCACGAATTACGCACTTACAGCATACTTCAAACAAAACGGTTACAAGGAGCCCTCATCCACGCTCAACAACCCCTACACGTTTGCCCACCGTACCAACGGTCTTAGCATGTGGGAGTATATTTCTAAAGACCCTGAGCGTCTCGCAGCGTTCAACGCGGCAATGCAAGCGCAATCTGCTCAAACGGTCCAATCATACGCCATGTTTCCCTTCCAAGAAGAATACCAAAAGGTAGGAACTACGGATGACACGGTACTTTTAGTAGACATTGGCGGCGGCCAGGGTCAAGCTTCTAAGGCAATCAGAAAACTGGTCGGGGACACTAAAGGAAGGATTATTCTGCAAGATCGGGAAGAAGTCATGAGGGATAACGCGGAGGAGATTGAGGGTGTGGAGAAAATGACTTATGATTTCTTCACACCGCAGCCCGTGAAAGGTATTTATATACCCTAATAGAAATTTCATCATAGTCTCAGACATCACGAACTAACAAACTCCAGGCGCCCAAATCTATTACATCCGCCGCTGTCTGCATGACTGGCCCGACAACGACTGCGTCAAAATCCTATCCAACATCGCCGCAGCCATGGAACGTGGTATTTCGCGTCTCCTGATTGCAGAGATCGTCGTACCGCCCGGAGGCGCCGATGTCGAAGCCGCGTGGATGGATCTCACCATGTTGATGTTTGCGGGAAAAGAGCGGTCGAAAGCGCAATGGGGTGAGCTGTTGGAGCGGTCGGGGTTGAGCTTGGTTAAGGTGCATTCGGCTGAGGGGACGAACTTTAGTGTTGTGGAGGCGGTGTTGAAATGAGTGATTGGTGGTGTTTGAGTACAGTAAGTGGTGCGATTGTATGATGTGGAAATGATTGTTGAGGAGCGTATCGGGGTACATGGTACATAGAATCCGTAACGGTTATATATGGGAGGGGAGAAGTGGATACCAGGAGTAGCAACAGACACCAGATTTCTTGAACGTGGGAAACAGGTTTGCATATTTCGTTGAAGCAGGATAGAATAACTTCAAGGCAGACTAAAACTGAAAGAAAAGAATGAAAGAGTACAGCTAAGCTTACATAACATCACATATCGGTCAATTCTGCATCTAGAGATCATGCATAAGAGCTTTGAATAAATAAGTTCGCGTGGTCACACTCTCAGTATCTTGCTGCATAGGACACATATATGTAGCTGTATAAATATCCAGAAAAGAGGTTAATTGTAGGCTATGTATTTAACGATCATGCAAATGATGTTACATCTGCTGTAGTGAACCGCATTCCCCATCTCCTTTCCTCCAATTCAATCCCTTCATTCCACAGTATCACCTACCTACCCCTCCATCAACGGCGCCCCCCACCCCCTCAACAACCCCCTCAACTCCCCACAATAGCTCCTCTCCCACTTATAATAATCCCTCGCCGCCAATCCATGCACCCCCCTCCCAAAAGCCCAAACCAAACCCTCCAACCCCTCCCGATCCCAACTCTTTGCATTCTCCCCAAACCCTCTCATCCACTTCCCCAAATCCGGCATTCTATCATCCGGTATCCCCATTACATAATACGCGACCCTCTTCACCTCTCCCGTGCCCACATCCACCGTAACCGCAAACGTGTATCCCTGCTTGGGTAAAAGCTTCTCTAGCTCTTGTATACTCTCCGCACTCGGCGGCCCCCTCTCAAGCAGCGAAAGATGCCCCGTTACCTGCTCCGTCGAAAACGAGCCGGGGACGAGAAAATACAAGTTTACCGTTCCGCCGGTCCAGTCTACTGCGAGATGTCGAACTTTATCCAGCCCGAGATTTTCGAAGCGGGGTTTACAGCTCTTCAGAGCCTCTGGGACGGCATCCCCAGAGAGGATATCGTCAAGAGCACGGACGCCGCGTAGGAAGAGCCAGGTTTTGGCTAGGGCGCCGGTGGCGGCGTCGAAGTCGCAGGATTGGATTGGAGGACTCTCGGGGTATAGCGCGGTCCAGAATCTTAGAAGCGGGAGCAGGGGGTGTGTGAGGGAGAGGAGGGGAGGGGAGCAGGTTACAGCGGGGGTGAGCGAGGAATTGGGTTTCGATGTATACCGCCAGAGGACGGCAGCGGAGTGGAAAGCGGCGGTGTAGGTGTGGAGGGTGTGCAGGGTGGAGGGGAGGGGAAGGGGGATGGAGAGGGTGGTGCAGAGGTGGGTGAGGTCAGTGAGAAAGCGGGATTCGTCGAATTTGGAGGGAGGGACTGAGGTTTCAGTGGTGGGAAGAATGGTGGGCATTTTGAGGGATAGGAGATCGAAGGCTCCCTTGTAGGTTGGGAGGATGTGGAATAGGAGAGGTACTGTTGAGGTTTTATACTTGATATATGAAATCAGTACAAAGGATTGAGGAACTGTCTGATTCGGATCCTTTAGTCAGTTACTCGCGCACTGGGTTATTCTTGGTGCATCTCTCGGTCATTCCGAGTGGTTGAGCAGATTCTTCTGATGGTAAGTGGCTCCGAATCCGATAGGGACAAACCAAATAAGCGAGAAGTCTCAATTGTGGCATATTTCTGTCGGTATTGTGTGTACCTCGCGGTTTCTGACCCATTTAGTAAGCTGGTACTAACTGCTTCAGGAATACTCAGCTTGCTCCCAGATAGAGTATCAAGTTAAAACCGATGCATCTTTTGGGGCTAAAAAGTACCCGATTCTCATGCGTTCTACACGCAAGCTGACAAAGTTCGCGACGCCCTTATCTAGACAATAAATGTATGTTTGCTGAGGATTACTAATCCGCGCACATGTACTGCTGTTTTGAGATTTTACTGAATCGCTCCTCAGTTGACTGTGATGTTACGGATAGGATTCCTATATTCCAAGAAGTAGTCGAAATGAAACCGTCATTGACAGATCATAGAAGTTCATCATGTAATCGCAGCGGTGAGCGGATTGTCGATAGGCTATTCGCGTGACGACGACGTCGTGCTTACCTGAGCAATCACTGAACCGCTGCCTTCGAGTGACAATGGATGTGTATTTGGGATACTGCATTGCTTTCATTGTTTAAGATTCTGGTGATTATGGCCAGCTTGTTATTTCTGCACTAGAAAGGATATACTGGCCGTGAGCCACAACGCTCCAATTATCTAGATTGTACGCAACTTGCACATGTTGTCTAATGAGGCTAGTCAATGTACTATCAGAGACGAGAAGAGCGATGAACGGTCAAACCACACCAATGAGGGCGTGATACCGCCTTGAACTAAGATAAGTACCAGTGGCAAAGCAACAACGACACAAGCGGCAAAGACACCAGCGGCAACAGCACAAGCAGCAACAACCTCATTTCGGCTTCAACTTTCCAAGTAAAGAATAAGTCTCAAACCTCATCCCTTCCTCAACATCAACGCCCCCAACATTCCAAGTCCCTACACTTCCATGCTCATAATTCGGTCTAGCAACTTCGCTCCAACCTTTGATGAGAGCTCGCCAATAACAAACCTCTGCAGCAGGAGAAAGATACCTCTTAAACACATCTCGCTGTCTCTGGGCAATGCCACTGGCGATTTCGGGATGACTACGTAAATACGAGATGGTCTCTTCGAGATCAGACCAGTCTGGCTTGACGAAGACTATGTTGGCTTCGGAGACTTCGTAGGGATGAGGCCAGAGTGACTTCCACCAGTCGTAAACTGTGGAAGAGGCAGGTGACTCGGGCTGGGGGAGGAACGAAGTTGAGAAGACGGGGCGAACAAGATGTGTTGTGTGCAGTAGATAACCTATGGGTGGACTAATTATCACGGATGCGCAGGCTTGATGGAATGGAAGACGCCCGGAATACGTAATCCCCTAAAATTTTCAAAATTTAAGCAAACTCAAAACCAAGCATTCAAAGATCATGAAAGTATTCCAAAACGAATTGGAACTTACCTCCGTGTAAATAATATACTTATATTTGCAGAAATCATGGATGGCGATAGCATTCGTTGCATCCTCAGCATTGTTGTGCCATGCCAGAGTTTCAACGTCCGCCCATTCTTTTCCTTTGCTCTTAAGGACTAGGCTTGGTCTGAGGTCTCTATTTGCAACTGAATTGAACCACGCTGTTCCTCTCCATACTGCTTTATCGATTTTCTCTGCCCATGACATTTCTTTTTCTATCTTCTCAATTTTAGAGAGTGCTTGATCCATCGTCCCGATGAACGGTAATGGCCATGACCAAAAGCTGAAATGGGGCATGACCCAAAAATTACCCCCAGCCTCCCAAGCGGGATCATTGGATCTGGAGAACGTCCATGAGTTGTTTGTAGGTGTATCGAGGACACAAAAAGTAAATAAAGTGTCGGGTAGAGGGGTTGGAGAGGTAATAATGGCACGGTGGAGCTGATGGAGCACAGAGTGCTGTTCCTATGAGGGGTTATTACAAGCAAATTACTTTAGGACATGACAAATTGTGTTCAAATACCTCGACCATGCTCCGCGATGGGTTATTGTCGGTAGAAATGATATATAGCTGGACTTTGCGTCAGCGTCTGCACGCTCAGCAAGTTCAATCGCACCTTTCCATCCTTAATACGTCCATGAACAAGTCCGGTGTAATCGTCGGGTCTCCTGTCTAATGTGAATGGTCCTCGAGCCACAATATCGTCAATTTCTCTTGTCAATCCTGGAAATGTCGCGGCGCATTGCTGTTCTGTCAACACTAGAGACTTTAGGTCGGTCGCTGAAGCTGCCTCCCCGCTGGAGGTATGTCCGCACACGGAGAGGACAAGTTCAGAGTGGTATAGCAAATAGCAAACCGTAACCGCAACGGCAAGTGTGCCACGGTATAATAAAGCTTTCGTCCGTCGTATCATCACTCAAAGAATAGTATATCATTTCGTGAGAGTCTCGAATTGTGGGCAGGGTAGCAATGTTCTGGGGAAGATGGAGATTATGAATGAAATGCAAAGAAATGATCAGGAATCCGTGCCGAGAAGCCTATTCGTGGGTAAATCCTCGACCCCAATCATCGCATGTGAACACACATGCTACGTGAATCCCATGATGCTCGTTGATCGCTCATATCTTCCCCGAACCTACCTTCTTCGTTGGAGCAGTGGGTATTGCAGGTGCAGGAGCTCTTCATCCGACTGCAGGATGAAATATCCATTATTTCACGAGAAAGCTCCTAGACGCAGGGCAACCTTTTCGAGAAGATTTATTATCAATTAAGACGAGGACTTTCCTAGCTCAATTTTCCATGGAGTCGAGGGTGAGAGAAATCGTTGCGTCTTTGAAGAAAATGGTTGGAGCATTTTCAAGCGTTGGATCTGAAGCTCCAAAGTTCATGTGGGAGCTTAAGCTGGAACTACATTGTTAGTTTCTTTGGGTGGCCGGAGAAGACCTCGGTGAGCTAGTGGGGCACGTGTGGGGTCAGAACTCGGGATATGCGTTGTGTTCGTTTCAACTTGCAGAGACTTGCTTGTTCATTCGATGGGAGAAATGGCTTGGAGGGAAAGTGGAAGCGATGATCTAATCTTATCTCTGCCCGCCAATCCACAGTTGGCAATGGGCCAAATGGGTCACTGTAGATTTCAAAATACTTCGAATGAGCGAATGCCTCTGTTCATGTGCACAGCAACGAGGGTGATTTAAGCTAGTCACTCTTCTCATCAAGATGGATGCCAAGCATCAACCTCCCTCGCGTGGGCCTCCAATACAATATCGGAGGATTGAGAAAATTCTCATAGCTGTGCTATTCGGTATCATTGTGGCACAACACTATGGGTGGTCAGCAGTCCGCTCTTTGGGGCAACTCTGGCAGGTCAACGACACTACTCCAATCCACGAAGGACTAAAGAATGCCTGTACGGCAGAAGATATGCCGTGGTGCGAGGTAGAGCTCTGGACGCATTGTTGGCGAAACTTGCTGATTAACAAAAACTTCTTAGATCACGCCCACGAAACAGCTTGTTTACCATCCTTGTTTTGATGACCTGCAATGTGCAAGACTCGAGGTACCAATGGACTACAAGAGCACCGCTGGAGATCGCCCAACGGTAGCGATTGCGCTGCTCAAAATCCCCGCCAAAGTACCCATTACCGATCCACGGTACGGAGGTGTAATTTTGATAAACCCTGGTGAGTCTACGCGGAATTCAGAGAAAAAATCAGTACTAAGCGCTTGCTAGGTGGTCCAGGGGGTTCTGGTGTGAACAGCATATTTGATGGTGGAAGACAGGTCCAACAGGTAGCTGATGCTCATGCTTCCGGCCCAGGAAAGCACCTTTTCAGCGATGAAAGATACTTTGATATCGTAGGGTTTGATCCTCGAGGCATCAATAAAACTACGCCTAAACTCAGCTGCTTCCCGGACTCGTTAGCTCGAGGAATCTGGGTTCTACAAGAGGAAGCCGAAGGCTTTATCGGTAGTTCTGATATTGCACTTGATACGAAGTGGTCGAGATTGGTGTCTCTTTCTGAAGGCTGTTCTTCCATCTGGAAGAGTGAAAAACAAGATACACTACCATATCACATGAACACGCCGGTTGTTGTAACCGACATGGTAGAAATAGTAGAGCGCCATGGCGAATGGCGAGAATTGCAAGCCTCAGCTTGGCTCGATTCCTGTGAAGGTCAAAAGTCAACTTCTGGTCTTCTGCCTTCCGATGAGTACAGCCGTGAATCCGTTCTCGAGCGCACGAAGTGGCGAAAGGGTGAAGAACAACTGCAATACTGGGGCGTTTCCTACGGCACTACGATAGGCACGACGTTCGCATCTTTATATCCCTCTCGTAGTTCTCGTTTGGTCTTGGATGGTGTTATGGGAGTAGAAGAGCACTACGACGGAACCTGGCTCAGCAGTCTTAATGATGCTGATCTTATCCTCGACAAATTCTTTACTTATTGCCATTTAGCAGGCAAATCCGAGTGCCCCATGCATTTCGATAATATCGCCAGCATTCAGGACTTGTTTATGGACATTTACACTCGACTGCAAAACGAGACTATACCCTTACCTGGCTCAAAAACTCTGGTTGGCGATGTATTGAACTTCTCTGACCTTAGCGTCCTAATTCGCGCCTCATTTTACGATCCAATCCACTTCTTTCCTACCATGGCAAACATCCTGTACTCTTTTTCGCAAGGAAATACCACACCATTTGCGGAGTTTAAACAGCTACGTCGGGAAGTTGAAGCATTCTATCCACTGGGTTATCCATATGTTCCCGATGAGCAATGTAAATTAGCTGGTTCATACTCAGAGGCTTGCCAATCGCCAAATGAGTTTAAGATGGAAGCCGCAGTTGCTGTACAATGTACAGATGCGAAGAAGGTTATAGAGACCAAAGAGAGTTTCAAGAAATATGCCGCAATTATACGCGAGCAAAGCAAGTATATCGGGGATTTTTGGCCAGAGTTGCGTTTGAGTTGTGTGGGGTGGAACATACGACCGAAGTGGTATTGGGACGGTCAGTACTTTGGAGGTCGACTTTTACGATCATATGCTAAGCAACAATAGGGCCCTTCACCGGAAACTTGACACATCCTATGTTGCTCATTGGTAATACTTGGGATCCAGTGACCCCAGTGAGAAAGTGAGTAGTCTCATTGATGGGCTCAAGGGTCATATGACTAAACTTTTATAGTGCCCATCACGTTGCGAAAGGCTTCGAAGGCTCCGTGGTGCTTGAGCAAGAGTCTGCAGGTGTAAGAATACCCTCATATCTCCAAAACTATTCCTTCGATGATCATACTAAGTCGTCCCAGCATGGATCTACAAGCTCGCCATCGATGTGCACCATGAGAATTGTCAGGCAATACTTCCAGACCGGCAAGCTTCCGCCGCCAGACCAGGTCTGTAGACCAGATAAGCTACCGTTCATGGGCTCCGCGGTGGACCTAGGAACGCTAAGTACAGATGACCATGTTCTCTATGAAGCTTTAGAGATTCTGAGCAAGGCTCACGGGAGATTGTTTGCTCCACGGTGATGTTTTACCATCGGGTCGATTACATTCCACGCGCATTTCTTCTCGGTTTCTTTAGATGTGTACATATCTCCATCTCTCTACGCACTTCCCTGCGCACACATAGTTTCAACGTTGTTACCCAAGCTCTTCCATATTTTCCTAAAACTTCATGCCAAATCCAATGTTTGACATAAGTTAATCAAGCATCATGTTTGAGGAAACCCGGAAAGTCATAAGAACACGTGAGTGTGGCGCCGTTGAAGGATTTCACTTGCCAAGTCTGTGGGGCAGCAATGATCAACATAAGACCATCTGTTGGATTAAGGTTACGTCAGTTCTACCCCACTCCGTATATCCAGCTCTTATCTGGAAGAGTGTTTAGGTCATTGTATATAACGAGGACAGCGAGTAACTATTAAAGAACCAAAGTCAGCATAGTAGTTAATAAGAATGGGAGTAATACGACTAATTTACGCCATATACTGATTTTGCAACAACTTTGTTTTTCCGTTTCTATTTAAAATAACCTAATGACAACCTCATCGTCACGTCCAATTTCCAGCCCTAGTACAGAACATAAGGCAAGATGACTGCAGAAGAACACCAGAATGGGGATGAAACCGGCGAAGTCAACGCCAGCACCTATCCCAAATCAGCGGCCATCAAAGTCCCCAATCGCTCCAAATCCGATTCGCAAGCTACGTTCCCCGGAGACCCCATGATATTACCACCGGGAATTTCGTCTTCGGATTTCAACGTTTTTATCTCGCGCTGTATAGAGGCTCTTGGATATGAAAATGTCCAGATCATTGAAGCTAAGGACGAATTAGTTGATGGCACGTATCAAGAACCGTGTCATGGACATGACATGCACGCGGTGTTGGAAAAGGATTACTTCGTCTGCAGTTCGGTTGTGTGTCCGAAGGGGTTCGAGGAGGTACAGGAGGTTATGAAGATAGCGAATGAGGCGGACTTGCCTGTTTGGCCGTATAGTATTGGGAGGAATTCTGGGTATGGGGTGAGTTTGTCGAAGAATGAGTTATGTGGTAGAGTGAGATGACATCTGACTGGTTAAAGGGAGCTGCACCACGTGTTCCGGGGAGCGTGGGTATCAATCTGGGAAAGCATATGAATAAGATCTTGGAGGTGAATACAGACGATGCATATGCGTTGGTAGAGCCGGGTGTTACTTTTATGGATTTACATAAGTATTTGGAGGAGAATAATCTGAGGGAGAAAGTCTGGTTGAATGTAGGAAAAATAGTTATCATTCTATCCAGCATCATACTGACATGAGCTAGGTACCAGACTCGGGAGGTGGCTCAATTATTGGGAATGCGGCGGAACGAGGACTCGGATACACTCCCCACGGTGATCACTGGATGACGCACTGCGGACTCGAAGTAGTCCTACCCAATGGCGACCTAATCCACACCGGTATGGGTGCGCTACCTAATCCATCCACCTCCGAAGAAAGCTCTGCCCCATCTCATGACCAACCAAGTAACCGCGCATGGCAGCCCTCCAACCACGGTTTCGGGCCCCATAACGACGGAATCTTCACCCAAAGCAGCCTCGGCATCATCGTCAAAATGGGTATCCAGCTGATGCCCAACCCCGGCGGCTTCCAACCCTACATGATAACCCTCCCCCGGGACGGCGATCTCGCCACCGCAATCGACATCATGCGCTCTCTCCGCGCCCAAATGATTCTCCAAAGCGTCCCTACCCTCCGCCACATCCTACTTGACGCCGCTATCCAGGGGCCAAAATCCTCATACAGTGATTCCAGCGAGCCTCTCACATCCGAGGATTTGGATCGTATTGCAGAGAAGCTCAATCTCGGACGTTGGAACTTCTACGGTGCTCTCTATGGACCGGAAACTATTCGCAATGCCCATTGGTTGGTGATAAAAGACGCGTTTTCTAAGATCCCTGGTGCGAAGTTTTATTTCCCTGAAGATCGCAAGGAAGAAAATAGTGTACTGCACACACGTGCAAAAACTCTTCAGGGTATTCCCTCGCTAGATGAGCTTAAATGGATGGATTTCCTGCCCGATGGTGCACATATTTTCTTCTCGCCTGTCTGTAAAATCTCCGGTAAGGATGCAACCGCACAATATGAGTTAGCGAAATCGAGATGTCTGGAAGCAGGTTTGGATTTCTTGGATAAGTTTGTGGTGGGGATGAGGGACATGCATCATATTGTTTGTATAGTATTCGATAAGAATAGCAAGGAGAGTAAGAAGAAGGCGTTGTGGGCGATTAGGACGCTGATACAGGAGTTTAAGGAGAGGGGGTGGGGTGTGTATAGGACGCATTTGGCGTGTATGGATCAGGTGGCTGAGACGTATGATTGGAATGATGGGGCTTTGATGGTGAGATTTTGGTTTTCTTATCGAGGTCGTGCTGTGTTTTTGTGGATGATGAGAAGATGGCGGGGAGATACTTGTGCTAACTTTTGTGATATGCAGAAATTCAACGAGCAGATGAAGAATGGTCTGGACCCGAATGGAATTCTTGCGCCGGGTAAGAATGGGATATGGCCGCAAAATTATGATCGTGAGAAATGGAGGATAGGAGCAGAGAAGGAGGTGGAAGAGGAAGAGGAGTGAATTAGTCTAGATGTAGTTCCTGTGAGCGGCCGAGTCTTCTCGCCTGCTTTTCTTTCATTGAATCACAAGTAGATCTTGGTCGTTTCTACTTGAGGCAGATATCATTCCCAAAAAGGAGTATGTACCAGCTGGAAGGAGTCTGAGAATTAAATGTATTGTCTTTACTAACGAGATCTGAAGATATTATATACTATAAAGGATGATTCATTTCCCAGCAACGGAACCTCCTGCAATTGCTTCGGATATTTATCCCAACGTCAATTTCCATTCCCCAGAAAACAGTCCACCGCCACCCAATCATCTATCTATCTTATATACCCATCCCCTCAAGCACCATTCTACCCAACTCCAACACCCGACCCCTCGGTGATATTCCCTTCGTTCTTCATCACTTTTTAATCCAATAATACGGACCGTCATTATCCGCTTTCTCCTCGTCTAGCTTTACAGTCTCCTCCAAATTCCTCCAGCACCCTTTTCTCGAGCAATTTCTTACCGAAAACGGCAATTCCATCCAACAAAATGAACAGTACCATTTTCCCCTTCTGGTAGCCAGGAAACCGCGATTTGTGTCACATTCTAAGCATCGTGTATAGCCGAGCCCGTTGTACTCGTTGCAATAGTCGCATTTCCAGTAGCTTAGTGGCCTGTTATTGGATGCCATTTGGGGGAGAGGTGGTGGTGAAATCAGTTTAGGGTGGCTTCGATATTCTTCTGAAAGGTACAGTGCGTAAGACTCTATCTTTCTGCTAATAGCCTGTTATTCTTGCTGAGTGCTCGCTGTAGCGTTACGTTTTTAAAAGATCTGTGTTATTTATAGAAGTAAGTAGTCAAAAATACGCAACTGGAGATATATCTGAATAATCCTCGAGTTTGGAGGGTCCCTTGTGAATGTTCCATGATTATCGAAGTATGTTGCCAGTGCTGAATGAATGTGATATCTTCTATAAAGTCAGATAAGAAGATCTGAAGAATTGTGAATGATATCCAAGAAGAGCATAAACATCTTCGACATCTATAGACATTTGGTGAGTAGATATCACTGTAGCTATGATCATTACCTGCTTGAGTCAAAATTGATCATTGGAAAGAAACAAAGTATGTGAAAAAATACTAGATACAGACTGAGACCAGTGAGATGCGAGGTGAGCAACTTCGATGTGGAATATGAGCATACATCATGCGATAGATATACTAACTGAAGATGATCTACTCCATAGTTTCCCCTATCTCTCGGTTACGTGACTCCACAAAGGGAACGACGATATGCGAAACATCGCGCAGTCTTCCTCAACTCCTCGATCTCCTACTTAAGTGCCCTTCACTTCTCCTTACGTAGCTATAGACCTCTAGCGCTAGCCCCGAACACTCTTCGGTTAAGCAGTGCTCCGTATTGTTCGGCACCTACACGTAATGTTCACTATCGTTAACTATATCACAAACTGCAGCTCGGAAGTATATCCAAGCTCAATATATCAATCACTTCTCAATGCATGGGGATTCAAATATGTTTTGGGGCAAAATCAGGCATTTTTTTTATTTTTTCGTTGGCAGAAACAGTTTTTGAAAGATAGGAAAGACAGTTAAGCACCATGGACTACTTCTTGGTGTGAGGAAAGTTTCCCTATACTACCTGCTACTAGTATCCGTTGTTTCCATTGGCTTGTTATTATTCCATTGCCGCATATCGCGCAAGATAGTCATTTTGGTTGACCTTGTTTTCATCACGCCTCACTGCAAAATCTCTTTCTCGCCCACACATTTGCTGCTCGTAGGTGCCGGAAGTCGGATTAAATGACCAGTAGATGGTTGTGCAATCAGCACGACAGTTCGGGTGTAAGGAAGCACCTTGAAATGTCGCGTGGTTTTCGCAATCTGAACGTGGCGACCTACATAACCATTCGCCCCCTTTTTCACCCAATGGCTCTCGCCAAGATGTGCAGCCCTGGGTTCTCCGGCATGCTCGAAATCCTAGATCATTAGTTTGTTGGCAATCAGGACAGGTCCAATAGCCATTGTATTCCACAATTTCTTCTCCCGTTGCCGCCATTTTGGAGTTTAATAGTCGGATTTGGAGAATCTAACGCTGGTCGGAATGTGGATGGGTTGATGATGGAAACTTAAGATGGTTGGAATGTAGATGAGTTGATGATGAGAACTTGAGAAAAGAGGAACTTTGGGCGGTTTTATCAGCTTGTGTCTACTTCGCTGTTCTGATAGATCTGGATATAGTTCAGTAGCTGTTGCGTATATAACGACATGTTGGTTTATACTTATGCTCGCCTGTTCTGGATAGAACAATATGCTGATTGGACTTTTGATATGCTGTTTTGACGGATCTGCAGCTTGTTCTTGCGTGGATATGCAATGGAATCTTTCGAGTTTGAGAACTACCTGCTAGTATGTCACTGTATGTGTTGCTTGAAACTTGCTTCCACCGACTCCTTTGGGCTGCATCATCTCTGCTGGCTCCGTAAGACTCATCTCTCAAATTGTCCCATTCGCAAGTGATTCATTTATCCATTCCTCCGCCTGTGAGACTGCCCGATCTCTTGACCCCCCACAAGTGATTACCTGCATATTGTAACGATCACCCATGGGCCATTGCCAAGCGCAAGTACGGTTCGTGTTCGGGTTCCAGGACATATTGTATAGACATTGATCCCACTCGCATAACCATTCACCAAATTTGTTGTCTAATGGGTCGCGCTGCACTGCACAGCCCCAGGTTCTACATACTGCGAATCCCAGAGCATTTGATTGTTGGCAGTTGGGGCACCACTAATGGTTCTAGTGATTGTTCATTTTGGAGACTGGTAGTCTGCTTTGAAGACTGTAAAGATGTTGAGAATGAAGATGATTTGATGATGAAAAGTTGAGAAGGTGGAGCTTTAGGCTACAGTAGTCTCCCAGTTTGTGTTTAGTTTACTTTTTGGATAGATTGGGAAGTTGTTCTTATGTCGATACGAAAATGTAATGTATGATCTTGAGATGATAGTATGTCAGTACATTTACGACTTTCTTTCATAACTCAATTGCTCAGATTCACCATCATATGAATATTTGGTGCTTGAATGGACATAAACCAAAATTAGAAGCCGTGACATCGCTCGAATTGGATGTGTGAATGGCATGAAACTCAAGTGCGGACAGCTGATTCGGTGAACAGTTGAGCTATATAGCTTCATGACTGTGAGCCTCTGACTGTCTTCCACTCGACCGTAACGTCCTGGCAGATTTTTATCTCTCGTGAAATCATTATAACATACGTCGACTGGATATATCATACTTCCATGACTGCTGGAAATCTTTGATACAACTACCGGAAAATCACATTACAGAGCTGTGACTGAAAACGAACTAATCTGTGAATGACTCTGTGAAATATCATGAATTGTAGAGAGCCTTCTGAATAACAATTTGTCTAAGTGATTAAGAAGTATACAGTGTATACTTCCAGATGCGGATATTCTTGATCGTGCACTTGCACGGCAACAAGTCGTGTGAAGTAGATATCGAATGGCTTGATTCTCAACTACTAAGTTGGATCCTGACAATTTATTTACGCCATAGAAAGAACAGTTTAAAGTGTATGGCTAGTTGGGCTGGGGAGATGTTTTCTAAGCACAACTGTAACGGGTGAATCCCACAGCAATACGAAGTGGGCGTATCCTGCCATATCCACAAATCACATGAAGGGAAGCCGCCCTCAAAGCAACCATACCAAATGACGCGCAATCACATTGTCCGACCATCCGAACAAAGAAAACAATGCGACTCTTCAAAAGTACCCAGATGTAAAGAATTGATGTAACTCAAAGAAGTAAGTCTAAGGCTCAACGGACAAAGGAATTTCCGCATTCCACAGCATATTGGCGCATACGGACTATTTCGAACAACAACGAACCGCCCAGAAACACAGAAAAATAAAAGTAAGAAGCTCATGGGTGATTGTCATAATTCATTGAGATCATGTCGATCAATCATCAAGCCGTTCCGCCACATCCAACTGAGGATTCTCCAAAATCTTTGAGCAGACCGGCAGACTCTTCTAAGTCGCCTTTTGGCACTGATTCGCCGTCGCCATTTTCTAAAGACGCCACTTCTCCAGATACCCAAATCCCTTCCAGTGGTGGCAGCTCTACTCCAAAATACCCGAGCCTAACATCCTACACCGATCTGGCAGCGATATCCAAGCTGCAGCCTGTGTCTGCCACCAGTCCGCCAGCGACATCCGCCTCCCAAACCAACTTTCCCTCAAGTCAGAACCCTACATCCGCTGCTCCGGCGCTTGCTCAATACCACGCCCTCTCATCTTTTCACAGTAAAGACGAGTATCCCCACCTCAGAATCCCACAATATGCCTCTAATCTCAAGTCGCCCTCTTCTCCATATCACAAAATATCGCCCTTAAGCCCGCAGGAGCAGTTCCTTACGCCCACACCAAAATATCCCTCCCCTTCCGACGACCTTCTATTCACTTCCCCAGACTCAGGTCCAGGCCCATTCAACGTAAAGTCTCCCACCACAACCACCACCAAGCACCAACCCATCCCCCTTCAACCCCTTCCCCCTCAAACCCCCCTCCAAACCTCCTCTCCCTCTCCTCACCACCCCCCCACAACCCACCCTTCCTCCTCCCCCGCCACCAAAAACAACCCCCCAACGAACTCCCACACCCCAATCCCCACCCACGTCCGCGCCTTCGTCCGCGCCATCTTCTCCTTCCTCGACTGCACACGATGTTTCCGTTCCGAGGGACGATCCCAATCTTTTCGTCGTTCTGACGACCAGTCGCCATCCCAGCCTTCATCTTCATCCCTTCTCCGCTCCAACAACCGCTTACGATCTCGGCGGCGCCACCAAGCTCTGCGGAAGAATTGAACTGCGCAGACCATGTTTTCCTGGTCTGAATTTTGGTCCGAGTCTTGGATCTTGACTCTGAATTCGACTCTTAACTCTGAATCCGATTCTTGACTCTTGACTATACCAACAAAATCCGATAAATTATACCAAACTCCGCGGCATATGCATAACTCAATCCGCAATCCCCAAAATCCGGCCCGTACCCACAATCTTAAATGGGCCAAAATCCGGACCCCAACGCCAGATCCGGATCTCAGCCCTAGAGCCGGGTCTGAAGCCCGAAGCCCGAAGCCCAACGTAAAATTTCTAAAAAAGAGGGCTGATCCTGAAGGAACAAACGGTGTAGTCAGATCTAAAAGAGGAAGAATGAGAGAAGGGCAAAAGAATAATGGAAGGAAGGAAAGAAGGACGGTGAAGGGAGGATGAGGGGAGGAAGAGTGTGTGGTGGGAAGTCTCGGGTTATTCTACTTTTGGCGGGATAGGGATACAGACAGGGGGGGAGGAGGATGATGTGAGGTGGGGAGTGAGATCTGAGATGAGAGAACATTTCTAGAATATTACTCGTATCAGCACAAGTATATTCTCTTTGATTTGATTTGATATAACTATATTATTGAGATGAAATATAATTCTCTCTAAGTTATTTCTTTCTATCTTCATTGTTATCTTTATTATCAATTGATCCTAACTTCAACACTATACTATATAACTATAATCCTCTACCCCTCTACCCCTTATCTCCCGCTTCCCCCAAAACATCAAATCAAACATGAAAAGTAAAAATACTTATGCGAATCTACTCTATTTATTCTCTCTTACTCACTTACTTATAATCTAATCTATCTGAACTTCTATAGCTATTTCATCCCCCTCGTCATCTTCCCATCTTTGCAAAATAATTCTAATTCTATTTGCTCGTCGCATATTTCTGCTTCTTGGTATCGAGGTTAAAAATTCCAGCGCCAGTTGTCTCCTCCTCATGCAAGGTATGGTATGATAAGAAATGATGTGAGATACTCTTCTCTTCTCTTCTTCATACTCATAATCATGTTTACCAGCAACCAACCAATTCGAGCGATATCTCCTCCATCTTGCCTGCTCATTTCGTTCTACCTCATCTCCTCCCCTCTCCCACTATTCATCCCCTTTGCACACCCCCAATTTCTATCCACCCCTCACCAAATCCCCGGAACCAGCACCCAGCCCACCCTAGCACAATACCTCTCCCACCCCACCCCATACTTCTTCGCACACCTCTCCTCATCCCTCCAACACCGATGAATCAGCAGCACCGTCATAAAAATCGCATACGTCCAGGGCAAAAGATGGCCTTGACCTTCACCCCCTTTTCCCCACCCCGCCAACCCCGCTGCCGCACACATACTAAAGCTTAGCGCTAGATCCCCCACATAATTAACATGTCTCGCGATACCCCACCAGCCCGAGCACAGCAGCAAACTCTCGTGAGTTTTTCCATCGCCAGTCTTATACTTCATTCGTAGGACTTCTGCTTTCTTGCCCCAGATCATGCAATCACCTCCTGTTCTTCTTACCAGGTCTTTTTGGTAATTGACAGATCTGAATAACACATATCCACTCACACCCGTGATCAAAAGCGTCAACGCGGTAACCGGATGTAGAGAGATGGGGTTGCGGGCTAGATATTGCGTTTGCAAGGTGTACATTGACGGCAGCCATACCATCGAGCCCCATGCAAGATAGAAGCCGAAATGGTCGTGGCAGATGTCGATGGTGCGGAGATACCAGTCTTCGTTGATGTAGAAGTCGATGACGTAGATGCTATGCAGAAAAGTGCTGAGGAGGATGGAATTGGTGATGAAGCCATGGGTTTGGTATTGGTGTGCTATAAAGGAAAGGTCGCTGTTGTGGTTGTTAGTCATGGGAGTAGAAGAAGAAGGGGATGAATGGGGATAGGCTCCAGAAGATGATGGTTAGGTGTAGGGTAGCAGTCGTGGAAAGTACATACATTAACGTCCAAGCAATGATTCCAGGCCGTCCGTTATGAAAGAGTTTGAAATCGAAATATCTCCCAAATCTAGGATTGAGCTCTACGCCCATGTACAAATCATACAAAATAGAACCTAGAAATGTCACATGTCAATATCTCCCGCAAAAATTCCCCTTTTCATTAGAAAGAATAAAAACTGCGCAACTCACCAGAAAACTTCCTGTCTCCCTCATGCGTCGGGCTAATGCATGCCTTCAAATACGCAAACCCCGATAGCAGAAACCCGTACACATTCGCACAAACGAGCAAAGCCTCCCAGTTCTTCGCCAAGATGGCCGGATTCAGGATTCCGGCGTAAGACAAAGCAACAAATAAAAGATGCGTAACGATATAAGCGGACAGGCCATTCGTACGGTATTTGAGCAGATGGCCTGCAGGCGTGAGCTGACCTGTGCTTAATTTCGTGGGGAGGAATTGATACAGAGCAGCTTGGAAGAGCAACCAACTTGCGTAGCCTATGCTGGTTGGGAGGTCTCCGCGTGGTGCATATTGCCAGAGGAAAGACGCGGGTCCGGCGATGAGCATGGATTTATAGGCCGAGAACAGGGAGCCGCCGAATGAGGAGAGCGTGATCCAGTAGAATATGACTATCAAGGGACATATCATCATGATGCTGAGACAGCCTAGGGAATGGAGCCATGAGCCGTGATGGTGCCGTCGACCCCATGAGATGCCTGAGTCTCGGGACGTGGAGAATGAAGTTAGCCGTGTTCGTCTTATGGCACCGTTTGCTTTTTCTTGTTCTTGCGGGTTCTCGTTTGAGTTATGGAGACTCGGTGTGGGGAGGATGATGGTCTCCATTTTGGTGATATTTGTGATTTGCGATTGAACGAGTTGTGTTGAAATCGATCAATGTTTTGTGTGTGTTGAACGGTGGGAGTGGTTGTGTAAGAGAGAGGAGGAAGGGGACATGAATAGATCGCAACTACTCTTCAGCATAAGTAGTCGCACCTGTCTATTGCATGTGTGGAGAGTGAAGTAGAACAGAGCATGAAATAAAGAGAATTCCAGATATCTTCACAATTAGCAGGAGCGAGCTGGTCAAAATAAAGTATCGAGGTATCCTAGCAAAAGATCAAATGTGGAATTAGCAGCGGCTGAATGAAGTCGTCATCAACAGCGTTCAGATGATGATCGCCGCGAATAATTAGTGCAATGTTGTGGGGTTAGGTAGGTGGAAATCCTGCACTGATTTGTTTGTCGGTAGGAGGTGTAGCGTAGCGTTTGCCGTGTACACGGAGTGATGCAATTGAAGAATGTGGAAATGCAGGTTGGGGGTTGGAGGTAGATAGCAGATAGCTGGTAGCAAATTTAAAGAAAGACGTTGTTTGACCCCCGATTTTGGAGCGCGGTGCAGGATATAAATGTTGAAGGGAATTTGATTGGAATGTAGTACAGCCGGCCTTCGTTTTCTTCTTTGACGTACTGGGCTGTAAGGTTGTCATGAAACCGTCGAGCTTACGTCTTTGTCCCTCCTCAACGCCTCTTTTCGTTCTCTTCACCTCCCAGTTCCCGATCCTATCTGTAAATAGACCACAAGTACCGTCTAAAGCATGAATAATTGTAATGGTAGTCCCTGTCGCTTCGCTTTCTGACAGCTTCGACAGATAAACCAATCAGATGAACTATAGAAGTATGCAGCTTGCGAAGAGACTACAATTATTTCTGCCAACCACCAAGTATAGAGCGTACTTACGAGTGGACTCGCATGTGCTTGGCTTGTGCGATCCTTAGAAACAAAGCTTACCTTCTTAGCATGAAATCATGACTTCAAACCAAGACATAGCTGACGACGATCTTACTTCAATTCAACCACGGTATGTCACTGGACAAGCAAGTAAGCAGTTAAGCCAGCATCAATCATAAGATCCCATGCCATGTCTGCCGAGTGCAGTCAAGTGCCGCCCCGCAAGCGTATCCAGATCAAGATGCAGTACATCTCATCGGAGAACTAGTTCACGATCCCGAGAGTGGAGAGAAAGTCAAGACGGATTGGGCGCGATATGACAGAGCTGGAACATCGACGGGAACTTTGCTGCAGCCATATCGCAGCCACCCCGAATTAATCGACTTTTTAGGACGAGAACCGACCAATAAGACCAGGTAACCGAGCACGAAAAGGCGATCATAGCTGGGCATGATTATGATCAAATACGCAATTGATTTTAGCAAAACCCCAGCCTTGGAATTTGCGGGTGATGGTAAAGGAAGAAGAAGCTTGGAAGGGAAAGAAGAAGTTTAAATTAACGGCTGTGCACCAAATCCGAATACCGATGCGGATAAATGCCAACTGCTCGTGGTAAAAGATGAGGGATCATCCGTCATCAGCCATCGATCTGTTCACGTAAATGCTGGAACATACCCCAGTCACCTCGTCCCGACGTGTTGGCGGCCAATCATTTCTTAGGGCAATGAGTGATACGAACACGAATAGACACTTGGGCATACATGGAGAAAAATCACAGCGCATCAGTGATATTTTTGTCCATGGATGAACACTCTGATTTCTATCTCGAAATATTGGATATGGACATTTAATGTACAAGGGGGTCAATTGCTCCTCCTGACCACCTGCCAGATGGATATCTATCTAATACATCATCACCCTGTGGTATTTTGTATGAATTTGCGGAAGAGTCTAATCCACCTAAATATTGACAATATCTATCTCTGTACTGCATCTAGGCACGTATCCTTCTACCATTGTTAGCATGATATCCTTCCTTGTAAGATAATCAAACATATACGCAGAGAGAATTGAACAATCAGAAGGAAGGCAACGGAAATCTCCACACGGTTTTGCGCTCTCGGAGTTTTGTATGTGTTTAACATCCGAAATATTTCGTCATATAGTAGGAAGGGAAAGGAACAATATTCGCAAGAGAATGAAGGGCTTACCGTTGCATGTTGTTGTCGAACATTTGAGTAGTCCGAAAGCAAGTAGGGGCTTGTAGGAGGTGAGTCCCACCACCCATCCACATTCTACCACGCAGTGATATCATCGACTTCCGCTTCACCAAAAGTGCTGCTCTTGGTTACAGCTCCAACACCTTCCTCGGCCTGTACGTCTTCAATGCCTGGTGCTCCCATGATATCAGGTAGAACTTCGTTCAAGAACTCCAGGATATGGTGATTGACCTGTTCAAACTGCAGAAGGAATGCGTCATGACCTTCTGGTGAATCAATCTTTTCCAGTCGAGAGTTTGGAACAGAAGTTGCGATTTCCTTTTGCTCGTCAAACGTGAAGAGTCCATCACTTTCAATACCAAGGACTAATGTTGGTTGCTGAATTTGTGAAAGCGCTTCTGCAATAGGGTTTGGTGAGTCTGCTGAAACTCGATATCTTGAAACGTCGTGGGTGTCCAGTTTCCGGGTAATGGCAATGTAGCAATTCCCATCAAAACGTTTGACAAACTTTTCGCCTTGATAACGGAGATATGATTGTGCAGAGAAATAATGCGAGGTCGATTTGCGCTTGGTGAGTGGGGTTGGTTCCGTCGGAGGAGTTGTCGAGGGTGTTGCGCCGTGGAATTGAGGATCTGTGAAATTCGAGGAATTTACTCCACTCGTGGCCGCGGGCTGACTTGCAATGGTTGAGATAGCAGCCGAACTACCTGGTCTCGAAGAAAATGGTGACCGTGTTGGCCTGTGTCCATCATTGTGAATTGCTCGATGAATATCAGACGGCGTCGTGGGTTGTTGGTTTTCACTAATCGTCTGCTTTTTCGAAGCGTCAGGAATATTTCGTCCAAATCTTGCTTCGAATGAGTTCCGACTTCGATATGTGAGTAAAGCCGACATACGGGCGGCACCAAGACCTGCCGATGGAGGATCAGAAAATGGGTAGTAGCCATCATCGTATTTAGGATCCGCATATATGCTCTGTCGCTGCGCTTCTCCCCAGCTAATGCCCCATGCACTATGTCTGCTGGAAGTTGCGATTGGGACAATGCATCGAACGTAGTCTTTTCCAAAGTATGCCCACTCTAGAACCAGCATTCCCCCCATTGATCCTCCAATCACAGCTGCTACCTGACGCACTCCCAAATCGTCGAGAAGAAGTTTATGGAAACTGGAATACTGTTAGTGCTGTCGCTTGGACGGTGGCCTGGGAGTATCATACTTAACATCATCTCTGATAGTCGTCAATGGGAATTCTGGGCCATAGCGCTCTTGCTTTGGGTCGCCATCTTTGCAGGTAACGGGGCTGCCACTACCATATGGACTCCCAAGACTGTTCATACAGATCACAAAGAATCTGGATATATCAAAGGCCCTACCAGGTCCACCAAGAAGAGGACCCCACCAATCACTAACATCCGCACTGCCAGTCAAGGCATGGCAGATTACCATAGCATTATCGCCGTTTGGAGAAAGTTTTCCTCTCGTGCTATATGCCAAGGGAACATTTCGCAGCGTAACCCCGGACTCCAATGTGAAAGAAGGTATTATCGCAATAGTTTGGTCTGGTATGAGAGACGCGAAAGGGTTCTCGGGTTGTTGCCGCGTTCTTTCTTGTAGTATTCAGTCACCGTCCTTCATGGTGGGGTATACATGCGAGCTCTTGAAGAGAAAAGAGGTTATACTGACCATATTTTAGGACTGGGCTTTCTAAGCCTGCTGAGCCGTTCTGGTCCAAGGACGATGAAGCCATTGGGGATGATTAGGAAAGTAGGAGATTATTTGAGGGTGTTGATTGCTTTAAAACATTCTATGAACGTTTCTTGACTCATTGGAGAAGAAGGGGAAGATCCCCAGAAAACGTCATGAGGAACCAGTCACAGCTCCGACAAAGCTAGAAATTTAATTTTTTTTCCGTCCTCGGCCGGTAAATCGGAGTTTGAGCTTTTATGCTGTGCGACGAACAAGGATAAAGACAGTTTCTTACATAAGCACATCAGAAGCAAGCCCGAACCACACTAATGCTCAACTGGCACTAGTCTACTACAGCACGCGAACGCGGGAAGCTTCATCACTGAATTTCGAGAAGTTCGTTTACTCAGATATTCATTGCTGTCGAAATGAAATCCAACTCTCATTAATCGCCAATTGTCGCATATACCTCTGACCGGTATAAAAGTCATTTTCTGCTAACGCCGTTGGACTTGACAATCATCGATTAATCTGACGTTGACACAGCCTATTCCATTTTGCATAACCTTTCTTTGCGCCTTTCATCGTTCGATACACATGTACAGAGATCGTTGAGTATTATCGATTGAGTTGGAGATGGCTCCAGGTGCGAAGAGAAAGAGGAATGATAGGCAGTCTGTGGATTCGGGAGATACTAGACCTGCGCCCCATCGGCCGGCAAATGCGTCCCTAGGCCAACATGAGAGGCAGCCAGATATGCGCGAAGGTGGTGGCAGGCGGAGTAGCAGAGGAGGCCAGGGTAACCAAGGTGGTGGTAGAGGGCGGAGAAATGACAACCGCAGTGCATCTAACGGTCAGAGCAATCTCACAATAGCTTCTAGAGCGACTCCAACACCGGGACCAATGTCTCCACCTCCACGACCGTCAAGCGCGACTCAAACCCCAGCGCAAACCCCGACGACAATATCGGCGAACGAATCGATGTCTTCGAATTGGAGGCCAGAGCCTTCTCCTTTCGATTACGCATTTCTTACAGACGATCGGGTGTCGGCGTGGAATACAACTGGGAGGCAGGAGGTGGTTGATGCTGGTATCCAGGCTCGCCAAGATGAAGATACCATGGACCTTTCTGCGGTCTTTCAAGAATTTATCCGCGCAGCTATCGATGGGCGCATCGATGCCGGAGATGCTGGTAATTGCGTGAAAGAAATTCTGGGCCCAGATACTGCACCCGCCGATGACATTCCGGGAACATTCGATCCGCAAACCTTGTTTCTTGATTCCCTATCTATGATTTGTGAATCTGAAGATCTAAAAGCGTCAGCCCAACAACTTCGTACCTTTGCCTTTGCTACCAACATACCAGCGGTTGTGATGCGACAGAAGCTAGATGCTGCGCTATTACTGAATCTTGGACTCACACGAGACACATTCACACGCATCGGGATTCGACAAGCTACCCACCTTCTTTACCGCCAAGCAAATTACAATCTTTTAAGAGAAGAAACCGAAGGATACTCCAAACTTGTCACTGAACTTTTTACGATCTGCGGGAGTGAGCCTCCGAACAGCGACTTAGTTGAAGATGCATTCGAAAAAGTTAAAGGCTTAATAGGGACGTTCGATCTCGATGTGGGAAGAGTGCTTGATATTACTCTAGATGTTTTTGCGGCTGTCCTCATAAAGCACTTTCGTTTCTTTATCAAGCTCTTGCGAGTGAGTTCATGGTGGCCGAGAAGTGGCGAGACCGATGGCAGATCTCTCACCCGATGTGGGGGACTACCGGTGTGGGCTCTACCGACTTTTCCTGGATACCTTCCTAGTCCGGAGGACGAGGAGTTGGCAAAACAAAAACGAGATGTGCGGGATAAGCTATTCTGGGAACGAGCTCGTCAGATCGGAATTGAAGCGTTCTTTGAGCTTGGTGGGAGAGAATTGGTCGATACGGAAGAGAAGGAACGTCTGCTCAAGGCCGAGAGTGATGCTGCATTGGACGCGGATCGTCAATGGATCAAAACTACGGGCACTTACCCACCTTCTGGAAACAAGACTGCAGCTCAGTTACTTGGCTTCAAGCTACGCTTCTACGCGTCGTCGGCCCGCGACAACGAAGATGTGTTACCTGCAAATTTGATATATCTCACGGCATTATTGATCAAGATTGGATTTATTTCGCTTAAAGACTTATATCCGCACCTCTGGCCCTTAGACGAAGATATGGGTGCAGTTAGGGATGCGAAAATGAAGGAAATAGAGGAGAAAGAAAAGACAGCTCGTGGAGGCACTATGAATGCCTTGATGATGGCTGGAGCTCTTGTTGATGACACCCTCCCGAATGGCGGAAAACCCCGCGAAACCACGAGCAAAGATGACCCATCCGCAAAAGCGACTGCAGAGGTTGACGAAAAAGACAAACTAGATGACCCTATTGATCAAAAGGTCCAGCTTTTGACTTGTCTCTTAACCATCGGTGCAATTCCAGAATCTCTGTTCATCCTTGGCCGATTTCCTTGGCTTCCAGAAGCATATCCAGACCTACTTGATTTGATTCATCGAATCCTCAATCATTCAATCCAGCACGTCTTCGATATGAGCCGCCCAACCTCCACCGTGGATTCGGAATGTTTAAATAAAGAGATTGTCGATTATGATCAAAGTGGTATGCCGAAAGGTTCACTGCGTTTGCTCAGATTGCCTCCTCGGAAGCAATTACGTTGGCCTTTCGCCGACAAATTCGACACAAACGAGAACAATTCGTACAGGTTCTACTGGGATGAATGGGCAGATAATGTACCAGTTTGCCAAACTGTCGATGATGTCTTTACTCTTTGCGGATCGTTACTTAATTATTCTGGGGTCAACATTGGTAAAGACCCAAGTTTGCTATCAAAGTTGGCTCGGATTGGGACGAAGAGTCTTTCTGAGGACCACTCAACTCAGAACTTGGACCGATGGCAGGATCTACTCAAACGGCTTCTCGTACCCGCACTTAGCTTGACAAAGGCAAATACAAGTGTTGTCAACGAGGTTTATGGCATGCTTCGATTCTACCCAATCGCAATTCGATACTCTATCTACGCCGAATGGTTCGAAGGGCAGATATCAAGGTTACCAGCCATGCGAGCTGCATTTGCCCGCACGAAAGCAGAGACGACGAGCACCATGAAGAGAATTAGTATGACTAATCTGACAAGCATGGCGCGAAACCTCGCGAAGATTGCGTATGCATCTCCAGGTGTGGTCTATAGCGTTGCTTTGGGTCAAATCGAGGCGTACACCAATCTCACGGAAGTTGTCGTTGAATGCGCCAAGTACTTTACCGATCTGGGTTATGATGTACTGGTATGGTCACTATTAAGCTCGCTGGGAGGCAAAGATAGGAATCGCAACGATTCCGAATTTGCTCTACTCCCGAGCAAATGGCTGCTGGCACTATCGAGGTTCTCCGGGAAGGTATTCAAGCGCTATTCGATCATGAATCTCATTCCTCTCATTCAATATGTCAACGACCAGCTTCACCGCGGTAACGCTACCGATTTAGTCATTCTCAAGGAACTCATAGCTCAAATGTCTGGTATCGTCCCAGACACAGATTTCAACGATGCTCAGCTAGCTGCGATGACAGGTGGAGAACTTCTTCGACGTCAAACCCTTATCAATCTCCAAGACAAACGATACGAATCAGTGAAAACAGCCAAGCGGTTAATGAGAGCTTTGACAGACACCAAACTTGGCGGTCAACTACTTCTTTCCATCGCACAACACAGACAATCTGCCATCTACACTGTTCCTGATGACGAGGCGCCTATCAAATTGTTGGCTACCATGGTCGACGATACTCAAATGATCCTGTTCCAATATCTTGATTTACTGCGCAGCAATCTCTCTGTAGAAGAGTTTGATAGTCTCGTCCCGGGCATTTCTGAGCTCATGAAAGATTTCGGTTTAGACCCCAGTCTTGCTTTTATGATCGGCCGTGCAAGTGTTACGCATCGTCTTTCTAAATTACCAGCACTACATGTGAATGGGACCACGAAAACTCCTGCGGATAACAAATCTCCAGAAGTTGACAATGATGGGGATGTGGGTATGGACACAAACGAAGAACCAACGGCTGACAGTAAAACAACTCCCGCAAATGGTGCAGCTATACCTGAAGAAGATGTTCAGATGACAGAAGCCAAAATCGCTGGTTCATCATCCGAGGTCACGTCCTCGGAAGCAGATCCTTTGCTTGAGCTTTTGTCGCCATATATGAAAACTGCTGAAGAAGTCTTGCCCGAAGACTCCTGGGCTTCTCTTACTTCTGAGTTCTACGTTTTATTCTGGCTGACTACTTTGAGTGACTTGGCAATCCCTAGTCACAGTTATGAAGCCGAAATATCTCGTCTCCTCAAAGAACAAGGGGATGTCATGAAGGACCGCACAGATATGAGCCGAGCTGGAATGGCCAAGAAAGAAGAGGCGAAAAAAGCTCTAGCCGCAACACGAGAAAATTTGCTCGCCGAGTTTGGCAAGCAAGTTGGCAGTTTCTCTGGGAAGAAAGGTCGTCTGCTCAAGCGGAAGAACTTTTGGTTCAAAAACGTCAAGCACGATCTCGTAAGCGACTCCATCCTTGAGAGATGTCTGCTTCCACGTATATTGCTGTCTCCTAGTGATGCAGATTTCTGCTTCCGAATGATTAGGTTCCTTCATGATAACGGCACTCCTAACTTCCGAACTCTTTCGCTCTATTCACGACTTTTCAGATCAAACCGTTTAAGATCTATGATCTTTACGTGCACTGTCCGTGAGGCCGAAAACTTGGGCCGCTTCCTGAGATTGGTGTTGACGGATCTCGCCCGATGGCACAGCGACCGAGCAACATACGAGAAAGAAGCCTGGGGGCCCAGCCAAAACCTGCCGGGTTTTGCCAAAGCATTTGATCAGGACGGGAATATGAAAGGTCTTCTTGCCCATGATGAAAAGGTTGGCTTCAAGAACATATTATATTCTTGGCATCAGAAACTCAATGCAGCACTTCGGGACTGTCTTGGGGGTACAGAATGGATGCATATTCGTAATGCCATGACAATTCTCAAGTCGGTCGTCGATGTATTCCCAGCTGTTAACTTCATGGGTAATAACTTTGTAAAACAACTGGAGACTATTGCTACGAGAGAAAAGGGGGTTCGCGAGGATCTGTCGCTTGCTAGCAATGCGATCTTGGTGCAGCTGAAAAAGAAGTCGAAGTCATGGATTATGGTTCAAGCTTTTGGTTACAGTCTTGTGAGTATATCTGCAGAAGGCCATTCCGTATCTGGCTAACATCAATTAGAACGATCCCACACAAGGAAGCAACAGTCCAGCTCCAGAAGCGACTCGACCAGGACCTGCCGTATCAAAAACTGTTTTGAAAGCCACAGCGCCAGAATTCAAGCCCCAATCTCGAGCGAGGTTCGTATTATATCCAATGTTCAATATTCAAAGTTTGATTTTTTAACAATGTCCTAGCTCGATGGGAGTATCAACACCAAAAGCGCCGGCAACTACAGAAGTCGAAGATGGGGAGGTGGATGATGCTAAGAACGTGTCTACTAATAACCCTAAGGACAACAGCTCCGAAAGTTCGCGAAATGACACCAGACCACCTCCTACTCAGGGCGGCAATGACGGCAAGAAATCAGAAATTTTGCTTAGAAGGGAAAAGATCTTACGTGAGAACGCAGCTAGATCGGCTACTCCAACACCGCCGCCTTCCAGCATTCCGCCACGTCCTGAGATTCAACGAAACCTGTCAGCAAATCACACTCTTCCGAATAGACCGGACGTTCCTCTACCTAATCGACAAATGCTGGACCGCCATCTTCCCCGGCAAGATGACAGGAGAGATGTGCGAGATAATAGGATGCCTGACTTGGTCCGTGATAGAGGCAGAGATCGTGGCCGCGAGTTTCCACCTGGTGATAGACGAGCGATGGACGCTGGTCCAAGGGATTTCCGGGGTGGTGATCGCGTCCCAGTTGCTGAGCGGGACCGCTCCAGGCCAGATTCCCTACCGAGATGGACAGGAGAACCTGGGCGAGACAACACAGATAGAGGTTCGAACGGATACAGACCTGTTGATAATTCCGGCCGTCTTTCCCGTGATAATGCCATGGCTCCACCGAAGTCAATAACTATACCGGAACGTGGTCCTCCAGTAAATCCGGAAAGATTACCTCTGGTCAATCCAGAACGACAAGAATTGATTAATCCGGAACGTGCAGCTCTTATATCTGGTGGAAATGAGTCTTCCCGCTCGGATTCTCCTAGAAGAGTTAGGGAAGAAACTAGGGATCGTTCGTCCAGACAAAATTCACCACCACGACGACATGGTTCTGAGAGAGACACTCAGGATCCAAGACGCGATGAGAGATCTACTCGTAATGTTTCTATGGATATTCATGGTTCTGCCTCGAGAAGTCGACCCGACGACAATCAGCCCCCGCCTGCAGGCCCCCGAGGCGAAAGACTGCCTGACAGAAACAACGATAGAGCGCCCCCGCCGGAGAGATTAAGGGATGCTTCGAACTTCCAGCCAACGCAGCAGCTTCCACGGTCTGTAGATCTTGATCACGGACGTCTAAGTAGGCAACAGCAACAAGCGGATCCCAACTTTGGTCGCCTTAATCAAAATTCTGATATTCCTTCTGGACCACGCGAGAGAAACACGCGTAACAATAGAACCGCAAACGCGCCACAAGCACGAAGAGATGGAAGACAACCCAATGGGGGCGCTGCAGATATTCCACGACCTCCCACGCCTGACAAACAGCCGCCGACAGGACCATCTGGTGGGGGACGACATCCACGGCGTTCTGCGTCAACTTCAATTGCGACATCAAATGCATCAGGTCAATACGAAGCTCCCTCCGCAGCTCCGAGCAACTTACCTCCTACGCCGGTCGCACTCAGCCCGACTACAGCCATTCATCCTGATCGTTTGAAGCATCTAGGTCCCCAAGTCACACAACCACAACCACAACCACCGCCAACGGTAGCATCTGCACCTACTACAGCGGGCATGCACCCAGACAGGCTAAGAAGCTTCGGTGGACCTGCAGCAACAAATAATGCTCCACAACAGGACAATGCACGTCCGAGACCTACTGCGCCACCTTTGCAGACGCAGAATCCTCCCTCCGGACCCAAGTCCCAGAATAGTCCGGCTTCACAGAGAATGAACGGGCCACCTACGGGACCGGCTTCTGCGACTGAACGTTCTTCCCGTAGACAAAACCCCAATATCCTCAGTAACATTAATCGCATGCTGGTGGATGGGGATAGTAACAAACCTACCCAAGGTCAGGAACGCAATCCACGTGGGAGACGTCACGGGCAAGCACAAACCCCGGTATCTGGACCTTCGACGCCTATCTTACCACCCCCACCACCACCCGGCCCACCACCAGCACAAACTAGAGATGCTGGCAGAGACCTTGTTAACCCTGAGCGGGCTGATCTTATTGGCAACAACACACCCAATAGCGATGATCGCAGTCGAGGAGAGCGAGACCGTAGCTCGAGACACGATCGCTCTGGACGCAGTCGTCGCAGTTCTCCTGATAGGAACAGAGATCAAAAACGTGGACCCCAAGAGGATGAAAGACCTGACCGAGGAGATCATCGCAGTCGAGGTAGCGACAGATCGAGCAGAGATACCGAGAGAGAAAGACATCCAAGGGGAGAGCCCTCTGGTGGAGGCAGAGATCTGATGGGTGGAAGTGGGAGTGGAAGTGGTAGAGAGCATCGAGATAGAGATAGTAGCCGAAGAGACGGCCGTGGAGCAGAGCGCGATACACATGAAAGTGGAGGGGGCTCTGGGAACTGGGCAAATGGCTCGGACAATAGAAGCGAGCGCCGAAGTCAGAGATCTGAACGATCGGATAGGAGCGATGAGAGGGGAATGAGAGATAGGAAGAGGAGAAGTGATGGAGATGGTTTGAGAGAAGGCGGTCCGGAGAAGAGACCTAGGAGATGAGATATGGAGCGGCAGGGAAGCTCGCTATGTACAAAATAGTCAAAAGGACAGTTGAGGTGAGAGGAAATGGGAGACTTGGGGAGGAGGAAAAAAACTACGGAGATATATTGATGCATAGTTTTGGGCGTTCTACTCTCTCTTCTTCACTTGGTCGCTAAATTCTTTTTTCTTTCTGATTGAACATTCACAATATAATGAAGAGATGAAAGCGGTCTTGCACATATATTAATGGTTTTGGTTTGAGTTGTGGTTGTTTACTTGGTCGTGATATGCTTGTTACATCATCTTTCCTTCACAGGTCTATTACCAGTTCATACAGAAGCCCACAAACCCGGTGCTAGCTAATCAGTCTATTCGATGAATACTTAACTATTCAAAGCTCAGTGCTGGCTAATCAGTCAATAATCATGAATAAATGCTCGATTATCCAAATCCAAGTCCAACGTCGAAAGAACCTCATTCAAACTATCAACTACCCCATAAATCAACCCCCTGCTGTCCAAATACTTCCTTGACATTCATCCCTTCTCCTTCTCCACTGATCGAACGATATACCTCACCTCGCCATGTTCACCTTACCTACCACACGTCCCAGCCTCCACCCAACTCCAGAACCCTATCCCAGCCCAGTCTCCACCCCGGACAATCAACCGCTGGTCAGAACTCAGAACCACTCACTCGGCCCACGCTGTCGGCGCAATACCCAACAACGTATTCAAATTCCAACACAGTATCCCGAGCCGCTCCTTGTAAGGCCGAGCGTGCGAAGCCGTATTTACTTTACTTTACCTTACTTTACTTTACGCCGCTGCAATAAAATCTAGACCGTGCGATAGGACGTAGAGACCACAATCATCGCTAATAATAGCACATACGTACCCAAACGAATATCTGCCCCGGATATACCTGGTAGGTGGGCCGGATCGGGTTACTGTGGCCGAGGGTTGGGATTCATGGAAGCTTTTCCTGCGGAGTGCTAGACTGAATGAGGGTGCTGAAACGGGTTGCGTGGTGGGCAATCATTTTGGGCACGTTTTTGTAGGTTGTTCTGGCGTTGGGGGATGGATTTGGGGATGGATTTGCGATTGGGAGGAGGGATAGGATTTTGTGTTATATTTCTTTTTTCGTCCCTTAGGATGGGATGGGGATGGAGTTGCGAGATATGGTATTATGTACATTATCATGCAAGGCACTAACCATCAATCCTGAAAACTGCGTGTGTTCCTGTATGTGTAGCAGCACTGTATTATGTGGAAGGGCAACACACTCCGTCTCTATTTCCCTCGTGTCGTACCGATCGACCGTCTCGGCATTCGCAGCCAGGTGGTGGGGGTCGCTCGGTCCACTCAGCGTTGAGTTTCGGCACACGTGCGCCCAGTGCAAGGACCCTGGTCTGGGCTGAGCTGGGGAGTGATACCGTTGCATAGTAGGGTTCCCGTAACTATTGTTTGGAAGAGCTAGACGGGAGCTGGGACGTGGGATTCTCGAGCAATAGTGCTGTCATCCTTTGCGTTGCAAAAAGCAATTATCGTACGGCGTGATGGACGAGGAAGCGAAGATTGAGGCCAAATGGCGACATATGTGGAGCACGTGCGATGGGGTTTACATGGGATCGAGCAAACTCGAATATGTCCATCGCAGGGCAACGCACGCAACGCATAGCACTGGCGAACCTATGCAGACCGATTATGCAAACTGCAACCCCCCAGCTCTCCTCGAACCAGTGGAAAAAGTGCAGGGCTGCTAGCTTACCAGGATTGCGTTGCGGGTATTGTCCACACAGCAATGGTACGGTAGATGAGCCTCTCTCTAATAATGGCCGGCTTACCCTTACTGTCAGCTTGGCGACTTAACTATTACAACATTTCCGCCTCTGCTTCATTTATCGCCATGGTTTTTGCTGCTTTTATCGATTGATCGCGCGACGTCGCTTGCGAACAGGCTGGTTGTGCTGCCTCGACAATGCCTTGATTTGCGGTGTGTTTTGCCGTCGCCGTCGCTGTCGCTGTTGCTGTTACACGAATATTTACTACTTGCTGTCGGAGCTGGATTCGTACTGTCGCCTGCCCAAGCGCATTCTATACAGACAGACAGCTTCGTTCAGTGAATCTATATACAGACTCTTTCCTCGATTCACTGCGTCAAGCACTCACTCGAGTTGTCCGCATACTCAGCTCGTATACATATAGTATAGCTACTTGATATCATCAGCGCCTAGTTGTCCCACTACGTTCCACCACGCTCCACCACGCCAACGCACACTTTCGACCCCGCTATGGACTACCTTCCAGAACCAGCTCTCCCGCTCCCACACACGATTGGGAAAACGGCGGGCGGGAATGCCGCTTTCCATAACTTTAATAATGATTACTCGCATATCCAAGACCCGAACTTGAGGAGGAGGCTGGCGTTGTCCGAGATTGATAAGGTGTGTACTGTGGACTCTGGGCTTGGCTCGTGCGAGAAGCTGTGTTGCCTCGTACAGCTTTTGGGATCTTGTGTTCGCTTGGGAGGTTGTGGATGGGAGAAGTGAAGTGAAGTGATGTGAAGTGAGGCTAAATCCGCCCTAGGTCCCGTTCGGATGGTATCATGTGCGAGCGGTTATTGTTGCAGGAATCGGCTTCTTCACAGATAGTTATGATATCTTCGCTAGTATGTATCTATCTATCATGCATATGCACCAGCGTCGGAGAGAAACTAACACCGCAAAGTCAATCTCATCACATCCATGCTCGGCATGGTATTTTGGCAAGCCGACAACAACGGCGTCATCCCCACCAACGTCAACACAGCGATCAAAGCCGCTACTTCGGGCGGTGCGGTGATTGGCCAGATTGCGTTCGGGTGGCTGGCGGATTGGATTGGGAGACGGAAAATGTATGGTGTGGAGTTGGCGATTATTGTTCTGGCGACGTTTGCTCAGTCGCTTATTGGGCCGAGTCAGGCGGTTAGTTTTACTGGATTGCTTGTCTTTTGGAGAGTGGTGATGGGAATTGGGATAGGTGGGGATTATCCTTTATCTGCGGTTATTACTTCTGAGTAAGTTGTACTTTTTCGTCTGTTCATGTTTCGTTGTTGTGTAGTTGATGTTGGGTATCTCGGGTTATTCTCGCAGCTAAAATGCCCCCCCTCGAGTGTGGAGCATGGTCCACTTTCCTCAGCCCCTACCATATACGCAAATCAAAGTATCCCAATGGATTGAAATGCTAACTTGCATAGATTCGCCCCAACCCGTTGGCGCGGTGGGATGATGGCAGCAGTATTCTCCATGCAAGGCGCCGGGCAATTTGCCGCCGCGCTCGTCACCCTCGTAACCACCGTCGGCTTCCGCGAATCCTTCATCCACACCACCCGCTCCTTCTCCAGCTGCGACTCCACCTGCCAACTAGCCGCCGACCGCGCGTGGCGCATCATCGTCGGCTTCGGCGCCGTCCCCGCCTGCTTCGCGCTGTACTACCGCATCACGATCCCCGAAACCCCGCGCTACACCTTCGACATTGCGCACGACATCGAAAAAGCCGACGCCGACATCAAAGCGTACATGAACCGGCAAAAAGAAGGCCTGGTAGACCCCATCACCCAGCAGAAAACCAAACAAAACATCGGCCACCATCTCTCCCAACCCTCCGCCTCCTGGTCCGACGTCTACCACTACTTCAAACAGTGGAAGAACCTCAAAATCCTCCTCGGCACCACTCTCTCCTGGTTCTTCCTCGACCTCGCCTTCTACGGCCTGGGCCTCAACAGCAGCACTGTGCTGTCCGCTATCGGATACGGTTCCGGCCCTACCATCTACGATATCCTATTCAACAACGCCACCGGGAATCTGATCCTCGTCTGCGCGGGCAGTATCCCCGGGTACTGGCTCAGCGTCTTTGCCATCGACACCCTCGGGCGCAAACCCATCCAAATCCTCGGCTTCGCCATCCTGACTGTGCTCTTCTGCATCATCGGATTTCTGTACCATTCCCTCTCCAAAGCCTCGCTCCTCATCCTGTACATCCTCGCACAAATATTCTTCAATTTCGGCCCGAACACAACAACGTTCATCATCCCGGGAGAATGCTTCCCAACGCGGTACCGCTCTACGGGTCATGGACTTAGTGCTGCGAGTGGGAAGATAGGAGCCATTATCGCGCAGGTGATATCGCAGCCGTTGTTGACCAAGGGGGAGAAGGTGGGTTGTACGGGGCAGGGGTGCGCGCCGTGGTTGAATCATTTGATGCAGATTTTTGCGCTGTTTATGTTGTGTGGGACGCTAGTCTCGTTTTTGGTGCCTGAGACGAGGGGGAGGACGCTGGAGGAACTGGCGGGGGAGGGGCGGAGTAGTTTGGATGGGGAGGAGGGGACGAGAAAGAGGTGGTGGGGACTGATAGATGGGGGAAGACCGGCGGGGTTTTCGGGCGCGGCGAGGAAGAGCCCGGGGTTGGGGTTTGTGGTTAGTGGGGAGAGGGGAGGGGGGTTGGGGAGGAAGAAAAAGAGAGTTAGAGTGGGGATTATGACGAGTCCGGAATTGGTGGCGATGGGGAACGGAGAGGGGAAGGGGAGGAGGGGGGGAAGTGGGGAGAGTGAGGTGGGGTTTGCGGGGCAGGGGCAAGGAGGAGAGTCCGAGGATGCGGGCGAGTATAGAGTTGGGGGGAGTCCGTTACCCGGTTGGGGCGCGGGGTGGGCGGTGCAGAGGGGGGATGTGGGTGGGAGGGGAAGGGGACAGACGGTCGAGAGTATACAGTTGATGGATGTGGGGAAGCTTTTGAAGTGAGGTGTTGGTATTTGGTTAACTAATTGGGTATGCTTGCTGCATTGATTGATGGATTAACATCGGTTGGTGGGTGGAGAGATGGAAATGGATGGGTGAATGGCATGAATTGTACACTACAAAACGGAGTAATAGGTCTAGGTCTAGATTTTGGATACGGATAAGAAAGGAAGGAAAGGGATTCCTTGGATGGCTGGCTGGCTAGGTGATTGGTTGGTTAGGTTAGATGATCGGCGTAAGGTTAAAGGGTTATTTATCATTATAACCTATTAGTTGAGATTATATCACGGACGCATTCTCGTTCAGGTCATGGAATAGGATATAGTGGAAGAGATACAGTGCTTTGGAATCTAGGATGAGATATGATAGGACAGAGTAGAGAAGACTCGCACAGTATTAGGGACTTGGATAAGTATAAAGCGGAGTTGAGATATATACGGAGGGAGAGAAGGACGAACAAAATAATCAATCAATCAATCAGTCAATTAATATCAAATTTATGTTGGTGGTAATGATGATATATTCAAGTAAATATATTTATTTAATTCCTAATGGTCTATTCTATTCTATATAATACATTCTCGTAGTGAATTTTTTTGGTTGATGTAACTTAGTCTGTTCATACAGTACAATACAATACAATACAATACAACACAACATCGATACTAATACATCTCATCTCACTCGTCCGTCCATATTCATACAAATAAATAAATTTCTTCTTTTTCTTTTTTCCCCAACTGCTCTTCCTCTTCCCTCCTCCTCCTCCTCCTCTTTGTCGCTATAACAGCTTTTCACAACCCACAAATCAATCGCAAGTGCGTGAAATCCGCTCCTTCTTCTGCCTTGTTTGTCTTCCTCCTTCTCTGCCGCCCATCCATCATTTCTGCATCCCAATACAATCACTTTTTTTCCCCCTTGCCCGTATATAGCCTATCCAAAGCCCATTTCCAATTTCTAATATTTTTCTCATAGCCAATAAATACCCAATGTTCTTGTTGTACACCGACCGAATCGTCCGTATTTTCGTATTCTCCGTGTGCCCAATTCCAAAAATGCAAAAATGCAAAGGAAAAGAAAAAGAAACCCTAAGACTATCATGCGGCCGATAATGCTGTACTAATGCTATGCTAACGCTATGCTGTCCCGTGCTGTGCTATGCTTTGCTTGATTTCATCCCTTGGACGTATTGAAACAGAAATAGAAGACGGGAGATAGAAGATATAAGGAAGCGAAAACAATAGGAAAAGAACAAATATGAGTTCCAGGTGAGCGGGAGTGGGAGCGTTGATTTTAGACCGAGGTATCCTGGTTGTGATTTTGAGGACCGAGGAACCGAAGTAGGTTTCGTGTAGCGGTTGGGTTGAGAGGTTTTCTTGTTTGGTGATTGGTGGTAGGAAAGGTTGGGGAGAGCTCCCGTTTTGGACGAGGAGTATAATCGACAGCGGTGGAATATGAAGCTTGTTTGGGTTGAGTCGTGTGTAGTGTAAGAGATCTTCTGATCTTCTGATCTTCTGATCTTCTTGTCCGCGAGTTGCTTAACTTTCTCCGCGACGGGGCATTTCACTTGACTTCCATTGTTCACTTCCTCTTTCCCCACCCATCTAAAACCCGCCCAAAATCTTCAAATCCCTCTCAAACACCTGATCGATCTTCGGCCGATGTCTGCACTCCTTCCTCAGATCCCCAGTCGACAGATACGGATCTGCTCTTGCGGGCGTACCGCGTCCGACGAATGCGCTGCTGGGAGCGGAGAAGAAGAGTTTGGCGAGGAGGTGTTCGTTGGGGTTGGTGCGGCGCGTGGAGTTGGAGCTGGGGGTGCGGAGGGGTTTGCTGGGGCGGGTGCTGGTGGAGGAGGGGGTGCGGGGGAGGCGGGGGGTGATGCCGTTGGGGTTGGTACTAAGGGAGGAGGTTAGTAAGGGGGTTGATGGGTTTATGCGGTGAGGGATGGGGATTGGAAGGTGTGGAGATGGTGGAGTTGTGGAGAGTGGGTTTGTGGAGTCTGTGGAGTGATATGGAGCGGAGTGGAGTGGATATATGTACCTCGTGATGGTTTTCGCCATTGTAATTTTCGTGGTCAGGTAAGACTGAGATTAAGATTGAGATGAAGATCTTGATTAAGATCTAGATAGATGGTATATAATTGATAACTTTCACGTCGATGACAGATTGATCAATCCTTCATAAATAGGAGGTTTCGTTTGTATAAAAATAAAACTTGCGCTGTGCCGCAAAGTCTGACGTCAGAGTGTAGGACCCTGAAAATCTTCTTTTTGACGAAAGCAGTAATGAGAGACGTCGACGAATGTGGAAAACGATTTATCAAACGTTCAAGACGGCACAGCAGGCACACTTTATAATACGATGATTGCAAGGAATCTCGTCAATTGGTTGTACAATCGATATCCACAATAGAACACGTTCTCGAACTTATCACGAGTCGGTGTTGCCCAGGCTGGGGCTGATAAACATTACTTAGTGATCGTTTCACGACTCATTTTTAAGGCGTGTCAGGACGCCGCATAGCCTAACGAAAAGAACTATTCATGTGCCCGCCGTCGAATCAACGACGTGGTGTTGGTTCGGTTGACTCATTGTGTGACGGGTGTTCGAGCCGGGATTAAATTTGTGGAGTAATGCATATGTTTCCTTCAGGACACGACAGCGCAGAAGTATTACCAGCTGATTTTTTACCCACTTGGACAGCTGAGATTCGTAGACAGACAGTGTAACATCAGGTGAAAAGCCAGCACTGGCCGATGGGCCGGATGATTTAGGGGTCATTTAGCCTGTGATCGAGGGGTAGCATGGGGTAAGGGTCCAAGACTCCAAGGGTAGGAATGCCACGCTGTCTCGTTAAGTCCGTAACAGGGTTGATGTGCTACACACGCGACAACAATGACTTTTTGATGAAACATAAATGTTCTTTGGAGAGCTGGATAAAGGGGAAATTTCGGAATAAGGAGATTTCTCGGGAAGCGGTCCGTAGACGGATGTGTTGTGTAGTTTCTATGAGGAAAAGTGCTTGTGATGAACATTGAGATGTAGTACGAATATGTAATAATGATTGCAGGTCAGGACCCACTTTCTTCTCTGCTTGGGAAAGGTGATGAGGAGAGTATTGAGAACATCGGAATAGGAGAGAGAGAAAACGGAGCAAGGAAAGCTCTTGTCGCACAACGGCGTCCACCTGGCTGGATATCATTCTGATAAAGCTAGGGGAGTTGGGAGATGCAAGATGCGAGCGAGATGCGAAAAGTGGCTCAAGAACAAGGAGGTGATGCGAACGAATGCAATAATAAAAGAAACGCGCATCAGACAGTAGGAAGATGCAGCGCAGCATATGAAGACTTTTCTCCACCATTGCATCGGTTCCTGCAAGCTTCAAAAGAAGGACAATTCCCAGATATGATTGAAATGCAGAGCGTGCTGCAGACTGGCAGTGTGTGTGTGCCTTACTACTCAGATCTCGCATAGAAAAATGAAACTGGATCTGTGTGACAAAGGGAAAAGGAAGGGAAAGGAAAAGGGAAAAACGTGAGACCGGAAAGTGGCTGACTAATCGACCTAGATCTGGAAAATACCTCAAAAGTATTCCAAGCGCACCTCCTTCATCGAAAACATAATTGTTTATTGTCTCAATTCACAACTTAATCCACTTTTATTCTCTGTTATGATATCTCCCTTCATAGAACCATCCCCCATCCCTCCCTTTCATCATGCGAACCATTGCGGTCTATGCGAGAAACAGGCTAGATCCGATATTTTTTGCGAGAGGCTTGAGATCTCTCCAATCGTGCGCGCTCTCGATCAACGGGGAACGCACCCGTCGCCAGCTTACATGGTGCGGGATGGCCTGATGCGTGAGCCGATGCGATACATCTAATTCTCCATTTTCCCTGCGTTCAAAAACTGCACTCCTTACGCACGTCTACCCGGATCTGCGCAGGTACCGTATTGTTTTTCTGCTTCCGAGTGGATGGGAAGATGCAGGACAATAATTCTGCAATGAGAGTTCTTGTAGCGAAAACTCGAGGAACAATGTCATTGTACAACTCGTCAGACTCGACGCCGGTACAATGGTAATCAAAAACTGGTACTACCTGCGTTGATACAAGATATGATCAGAAATCTCATTTGAATCTTTTTATTGCTGCCATATGCCACCACCACTGCCACTGGCATTGGCCTGTTTGTTTATGTTTGTTTATCCTTCGCATCTCCGAACGGCAGGAATTCTCGGCCGGCAACAAGGGATGCCGATGTGGCAGGTATAGTGAAAAGCCTTACCTGTGGGCGTAGTATGAGGGCCATCGATCCAATCAACTTCACCAGTCTGAATCTGATTGATCGATCTATCACCCGTATCAGATATGCAAAAGAATCCAGCCAGATTTTTTTGTCGCGCGATGAAAGGTAAACCTGGGATGCTTTCCAGGGATATATACCTCTCTCCTTGTTTTGTAAATCATCTCCCTACAGGACGCGATCTATTGCCTATCTTTCACCCTCTTGCTATATTAGCACCATTTTGCTGATACCTTACTCGGTATTGAGAAGGGACGGCCGTACCATTTTCAACATCTCCGGGGAGACCGTCAAGAATCTACCTTACCTTACATTCCACAATAGAAATGAGAGATTTCCATAACGGACGGTTCAGTCCAGAACTTCCTATCGATAGTGATATGATAACTATCCCTCCACACACCGTTTGTGACGGCTGGTTGTTATCATCGTCAACAATGGTTATATCAAAGTTAGAACTGAACAGAAATTTCTTACAACCTCTAAACCCGCAAGACAGTGGCTCGGAAACTCTCAAAGGCAATGAACAGGAGCTACCATGTAGCGCACAGATTCATCCATGGAGACGGCCTTCTCTTCCAGAGACTGACCCCGGGTTGATGGAGGATCTATTCAGCACATCAGACTCTGAGCTGTCGTCCGATGATGATCCCTTCGCGTACGACGCATCATCATCAACATCAAGTTATCAAACCAAATCCCAAGAAGAAGACGTTTGGAATCGATATTTCCAAGCGCCAGAACGCGCTCCTCCTCCACCACCTCATACATCTCTTCCACCACCACCTCATACCCCCCTTCCGCAACACGCATACACGTTCTTCCCACGCCCATCACACACCCCATCCCAATCAAACGAGTACTCTCACCATCCCACCCACAGATCATGGCCTCAGCAGCCCTGGCCCGAACGCTTCGATTCGCGACCCGACCGCCGCCCACGCGCCCAGACGATTCCATCGCGACCAAACCCTTCCACGTGCAATCTCGGCACATATCCCTTCCCAGGCATGCGCACACCATCCTCTGATCATCCTTTCTCCCACTGTGACTCCTTCACTCCGCTAATTCCAAAGTCTGGGTTCGAAACCGACTCTGATGACGAAGAAGACGAGAACCATCCTAGTAAGATGGCCAAGGCTATCGAAGAGATGTTCGAGAAGTTTCGATTGCGGAGCACGGAAGAGAAGGAGAAACCGAGGAGAGCAAGAGGAGGGTTCAGGAGAAGCGCGAGTGAAGCTCTGAAGGGAGTGTTTGGAGGAAAGAAGTCGGTTGCGCGATGCGATGGGGCGGGTCGAGGGCATAGTTGATAGGACAAGTTCATTTATTAGAATGACCGTCTATTGGAAATGATTGATGACTATGATTGGATTGGGTTGAATCGGAGTACTAGTACCATATAGGCGTCTTATGATACAAAACCTCTATTTCTTATCCTCAGAAAACAAAAGTGTGTTGGCCATTTCCTTCATTCTTACCAGCGTATGGAATATACAAAAGGCTTCTTGGAGTAAAAAAGGAAAAGACAAAGACAATGTATGATGGATGATGAGGGATGATTGGTCTTAATGTCGGTTGGAATTTTCACGGTGTTAATGGTTGGTTGGATGGGGACTATGATTGAGATGGTATGCTTGTAACGATGATGATGATGGATGGTATTATGAGCACAAGTTAGTAACTATGACGGATAACATTACCATCATTTTCTGGTGTTGATGAGCTTCGCTCTGTGCCGGCACTTTTCGGAGAGTGGGATGCTATGATATATTGAGCTTATGCTGCTGTGCGTACATACGTACGTATGGAGAAGATGCTTCCAGTATTCTCATCCACCATATCACTTTGTTCATCTCACTTACCCCATCTAGCTCCCAAAAAATGTAAGATCGCATGCACGTAAACACCAATACCGTCAAGAAAGCCACAAATCTGGCTTCTTTACATCATAATCTTGCAAATCGGCGCTGCTGTGGACAGACATACTATTGAAGTACACTATGCGGTGAAGGAAGGATGCTCGCGATGAAGTCCTATGGTAGCTTGTCCCTTCTTAGACCGACCGACCGACCGACAGTCAGTACATACGTACACACACATACAAATCGAGTAATTAGCAGCACTGACGCTGGACTGATTTACCCAGCCCCCCAGCCAGCATCGACATCGAGCACGCAAGGCAGCAGCATCAAACGATAAGCACTCAGAAAACCATCGTAAATCCGAAGTTCCGGTAAGAAAAGGGACTGCCAGACCAGCACCTCGAACACGTAACTCTACATACACATCACCTCAGTCACAATTCGTAACCATTCTAAAGCGGTGATCCAAGTACATTCATGTATCGGTCCCGAGCAAGAACCCACCGTATATGCGAAGTACATAAAAATTCATATCACCACCAAGTTTCAATTAGCGGCTCTCCTCTCCCCACACCTTAATACAATAGGAGTAGATGCAAGAAGCGCTTCTTTTCATATGTATCAATCACTCAGCCTTAAATGAAGGGGATCTGGTCTTTGTTCTGGAATGCTTATTTATGGCTTTGTGATGGGAGTATGCGTATTGAATTGATAGATAAGGTTAACCTTACTTTCAAAAGTATATCCTCCCCTCCTTTCCTTTCCTCCATCCCAAAACCGCAATCCCAACCAAGCGATTCTAGTCCCATCAAATAATCAACCTCACCGCGAAAAGAAACAAGACCATTGATCAAAAACGCTCATACCACATACTGCGCCCATCGACTACCGACAGCAATTTCTCGGAAACAGAGTGGAGAAGAGGATCCCGACGCGTGGAAGGGAGGGAAGAGGAGAGGGGCTTTTAATACTAATACAGGAATCCTGTGCTGGGCTGGTGGATTTGGATCCACCCCACTTTTAAGGTGGACGACGCTTTTGCTTTTGGGGACTTCTGGATCTTCTTGGGAATGCTGTGCGGGCGGTGGGGAGGTCAGCGTGCTGGTTGCTGGATGGGGGATGGTGAGGGAGGGAAGGACGAGAGCGGGGTGAGATTTTGACGTGCGGTGTACGAATGAGCGGGTTGTGCGTGCACGAGGAGGTAGGTGGATAGGGTTAGCTAGTAGGCTGGATGATGTGGCGATGGTGATTGAGGCATGTGTGGTGAACGTGCAGGTTGTCAGTTGAATGGATGATGTATGTCGTGATAGTGATGTGAATACAAGGACCAGCAAGCCTCCCTGCCTCCCCTACAGCATCTCCATACAGTAACGCCAGCGCCATCACACGACAGCGAACTAACCATTCCTCGGTCTTCCACTCCTACTCTCCACTCCACTCACCCCAAAACTCACCCCCATCAGCCTCATATGCACAGCATCAATCCAATCCCCAGCGGTTACACAAACACCTCCCCCCTCCCCCCTCCCTCCAACCCTCCCTCCTTCTCTTACTCGAGCTCACAGCCTCCCCAAATTCTCCGCGCGCAGGATCGCAATTCCCAAACTCAAACTCAAACCCAAACCCAAACCCAAAAACAACCGCCCACCAACCCAGCACATATACTAAGCGCTCGCCAAGTCTAAAAATAAACCCTGTCCGCCCGTCCGTCTGCCTATGCTCTCCGCAAAATGCGATGTGCAGGGAAGGGCAGGGGAGGGGAGGGTACGTACCCTGTTTAAGTTATTCTGAAATGTGTTTCAGGATAGTTAACTCAGGTTTGGTTTGGGTTGGTTTGGTTTGGTTTAGTTGGGTTGGGTGGAGTATTTGTTTGGATGGTATGGAAATAGAAGCGATTGATTTGGTACTGTACTTCGTAATAAGTTAGTTAGTTTGAGGGGAAAGGAAGGTTTGCGGGTTAGTGTTCGTGCTTGCGGTAAGAACATGACACAACAGTCCAGACCCGAGGTGAGTGTGCATCTTCGTTCTGCGTACGATTAATTAGCGCGAGCACGAACGGACGAACGACCGTCCGAGAAGGGAAGCGTAAGCATAAGAGTAATGAAGCAGCACAAGTATTGTGCATAAGTTGAGCGCGGCACGGTTTTTATTATTAGGGCGATTGGTAATAATCCTTTCTTAAAATCGCACAGTACACATAAATTGGCGTCTCATAGTCACAGAGTGGTCGTGGATTTATGGCGGTTGTGGTAAGGCGCACCAAGGCGTACCAAGGTGAGGTTAGTTCTGGCCCCAAGTATGCATTCTTGTGAACCTTGGATAGCATCACGTTCACATTCCATTCTATTACCTCATAGATTGAGTGAGTGAGTGATTCATTGATTTAATTGAATTTGTTTCCGTTGTTTTCTCCTCTCTTCATTTATTGCATTCCCTCCACCCCTCGAATTGCAAATCTCCTCCTTTCTGTATATATTGTGTCAAATTTATATAACATTAGCCAGCTGGTCCGCCCTATTTTGCGAGCTTTAGACGGGGGTCCTGGTCTGTGTCATGCCGGCATAGCTTAAATAGACTGAACGACCTATTTGATGCTCACTGCCAATCCGTGCTCCGCCCACCCACTCCACTCCACTTGAGTGCGCGGCGCTGCTCAAGTTTGCGCGTCGGGGTCGGCTGGGTTTCTTACTGAGGTCTGTACGTAAGGGTACTTAAGGATTTGGGTGCTCACCTACTTTCTTATATTCACTGCTTTCAGCTGGAGAATATCGGCTTGTTTCGTTCACTTATTCGCCTCTCTACTTATACTTCCGCTCCTCGGACAAAGCAAGAAAGAACCCTCAACCAAAAACACTTTACCGTCTACCACAAACACCAACACATCCTCAAAAATGGACTCCATCGATATCGTCCCCGGCTTCTTGAGCATCAACTCTGGTGTATTGATGCTCCTCGCCTTCCTGATTATCATCTCCGTTCTCTACAAGATTTGGGTCGAGGTTAGGAAGTTGCCTGCTGCGACTGCGAGGGAAATGGAGATGCGGAGGGCTGCTGATTGGGTTTGAGGATGAGGGGTGATATGTTTACTTGTGAGTATTGTCTTATTCCCGGGCGGAGTATTGGATGGCGCTGATCTTTTCCTAGATTACTCTCGGGTTGAGACATGTCTTTGTTATGATGGCACATTGTCATTGGTATAGCATGTTAGACTTATATGTCTGGGGCGAAATGAGGGCCAAGGATGGGTTCTTCGATCTGCAAAGTCTGGCGGTCTGTTGAACGGTGGCGGTTTCTCGAGCCAAAAGGTTACGCTGATATCGGCATCGCTTTCAAATATTCGACCTGCGACCAGTTACTTTGTCCAAGGTTGACGGCAGTCCAGCCGATGGAGGAACCCAGGGAGACGTTTAACCTGTGGAAACCGAAGACAGAAGGGCGGGAGAATGCAATCACAACATACATCCTGTGCTCGCAACGATCATCGTATCTACAACTCCGATCTCATCAGGAAAATCCACATACATACTGGACATACCCTTGATCTCACTAAATCCGCCATAGCCATAAACCACCCCATGGCTCACAACACCAAATCGCATCGAGGTCTTCCCATCGATCGACCCGACCATTTAAAGTGCTGGATACGAAGACGCTTCCACACCACATAAGTCTACCTCAATTCATAGAATATGAAACACAGAAGGAACACCGAGAACAGCGCAGCTAGCTGTCTGCGAGCGACGGCAGAAAAGAATGCAATAATGGTGCCCTCGAGGAACGAGGACAGGCTGGGAGCAGCGATTTTCTATGTTATTTTAAAGATACCCTTTTGTACATTCGTTCACATCAATAAATCAATGATAAAGATTTAAAATATCACTTTTGTAAACTCTACGTAATGATGTGCTTTTCAATCTCCAATAATGTTTGCTTCGTCATAAAATCTAAGCTGAGTTGATATTTAAAGATACCCGTCCTTTCCTCACTTCTTAATGCATTCGTCACCCCAGAATTAGCTAGCTGTCTGGTATACAGCTCATTTTCACTGGTTCGTCGATCATCATATTGTCCCAAGAGATGTTAGATTCCAACGATTACAGACGGAAATATTAACCTCATACGTTTCACTTTCCACTTCCCAACTCCCAACTCCCAAACCTCTCATCCTTCCGTCTTCATCCCGGCAAGTACACTGAGAAAACATATCCACCAGCTCTCAACCGCCATCCTACTTCCAGTATAACTTCAGGATATATATAGCGATATTGGTTTTGGTTTTCGCAGCACGCAGGAGGATGAGCTGGAATATTTTTGTTTGTGCGGAGGTGTGGGTTGGGGGGGTTGGATGGGTTTAAGGATGGGTGTGTATATGTAGGTATGTATGGGGTGTCGGGAGGGAAGTTGAGAGATTAGGTACGGCGGGGTGGTGGTGGCGGTGGAAATTTATATTCATAAGTCAGAGTTAAGGATGAAGCGTGAAATTCTTCGAAGCAAAAACTCAAACTCAGATGCTTCTATGATCACGTCCTGATTGATAACATTCTAGTGGACGAACGCGCTTTTCTAGAGGGGTGGAGAGGTGTAGCTGAGCGCCCGCTCCAGTATCAACGTTGGGGTGTTGGGTGGAAATTCAACGCGAATCCTAGGATTACTTCACATGCTGGGAATGGAATTTGCAAACTGCTTCACACTTCTGCTATGCACGGAAATGTGAACGAGGTGAAAGCCTCTATTATGTTTGGCTTCAATGCCCTATGTCCGCAAGTTTCCTGCGTAGGCAGATTCCTTCCAGTGAATATCGCATCCCATCAACGCACCACTCACTTCCCATCGTCTAACTCGCTAACCATCTCCCAAAAGCACAAATCACATCCAAAAGAGCGAGCAGAAACTCACTCCACCTTCCTTTGAGATTGGCACCAAGGGAAAAAAAAGCAAGAAACCAAAAAAAATCCAACAACCAAAAAGTCAAAAGAGTTCAACAAGCTCCCCACCACCTCCTTTCGGAGGCTTGGCCCGGGAAAGCTTGCCTACATCTCTACCCATCTCTGGGCCGCCCTAGCTGTTTAACGTCTGTTCGTGCCGACGGTTAGCATATATTCCGGTCCAGATCCGAGAACCAGAACCGTTGAGCCAGAGGGGTCGAATCCTGCGGTTTGTGTGTCCGAAGACGAAAGAGGTGGGTTTATTGGGGTTATATTTGGGAAAGTGGTTGAGTGGAGGGCTGGAGGGGATTGGGTGGAGGGGAGAGGTGGTTGAGAGTGAATGTGCTGGTGGGGAGGAAAGAATGGATGGGATGGAGAAAAGTGAGGCCGAGGGTTGATGGGTTGGAGAAAAGTGAGGCCGATGGTTGATGGGTTGGGGGAAATTGTGCTTTGATGGAAGGGTATGGGAAGTGTTTGGGTTGGTATCTGCACAACTTTCGAGTCTGCTTTCCGCAAGGTTCTTCTTCAACTAAGAGAGTAGAAGTGAGGACAAACTGATGTCACTCCATCAGTATGGATCTTTTGAGCATCGATAATTAATAAATCAACGACTCTTCCTTTGTTGCAGGGACACTGGTCGTTTATGCAGGAAACATTCAACAGTTGATGAATAGATTTGCTTTGATGTCCACATATCAGACTTTGGACTGAGGAAGCAGGATTAAAAGGACTACCTACGGTTTCGTTCGAGCCTATGAACTCTCGTCCATCACTTACAGGCTGCTATCAATTATCCTACCTATGGTCCATTCATAACCTATGCCACGATATGGAATATCTTGCCGGTGATCAAACTAGGTAGACTTACAAGTACCATCCATGCATGTTCTCGTCCGATGATGTCCTATTAGTAGCTCCTTATTCTTAACGTATGTTATAACCCCATTTTACTTCTTACCTGTTCTTTGAGCTAAAAGTCATCATCTACTCGATATTACCTCTCTGTAAGGGGGTGCATTGGGAGACGTCGTTGAGCATACGGCAAGGAAGAGCCAACTGCATTATGTAAGCAGCGAGCGGAAGCTTAAGCACCGACCTCGGGATACCTTCCCTTAACAACTTCACTGCAACATGGTTAAACCAAGGGGTCTACCCCCCATGATTACTCCTTCGCGCCTCATATTGTACATTCCGATCAATAAGACGAGAAGTGGCGCATAATCATGCTAACCATTGATCCATTGCTACTCAGGACCCCTCTTTTGCTAATGTGTTACCAGCAGCTAACATTCAAAAAGGACGTTGTCCCCCAGCAGACAGCAATTACTCTCTTCGATACCAGATTGATTGACTTCCCTTGGAGGATTTTCCTTCGTGTCCAGCTACATTGTATAACACTGGATTTCAAAACTCAAGACGATCGAGCGCAATTGCAATGCCGTATACCCTAACAATGGCCGCCAAAATGCCTCTCCTCCGCAGTTTTGTTCGCTCTGCCAAACCTATATCCGTCGCTCGACGAAGTCTCATGACGCTTCCTTCATTCTCGCTAGAAGGGAAGACCTGCGTGGTAACCGGCGGCGGGCGTGGGATTGGGAAGGAATGCCTCACCGCATTTGCGATGAGCGGTGCTCGCGGCGCGTGCGTAGATCTGTCTATCCCAGCCGGCGAACAGTCCATCAACCATATTATCTCGCACATCCAGACGACGAATCCCTCCTATACCCCCGAGCTCCGTCCGTATGCTTGTGACGTGGTGTCCGAACAGCAGGTACAAGAGACATGGGCGAAGATAATAAAGGATTTTGGACATGTCGATGTAGTGGTTACTGCAGCTGGGATTGTCGCGAATTACGAGGCGGAGAATTGTACCCTTGATCAATGGAAAAGAATGATGGATGTTAATTTGAATGGAAGCTTTCTCTTTGCGAGGGAGGCGGGTAAGTATTGGATTGAGCAGAAGGCCAAGGGGAGCCTTATCTTGATATCGAGTATGAGCGCACAGATTTGCGTTCGTCCGCAGAAGCAGGCAGCTTATAATGCGGTGGGTTGATGATTTCTCTGCTTTGGAAGTCGTTGCTACCTTGAGAAATAGTCGCCTGTCGCGCATACTGCACTCGTTCGCTGACTTGCCTAGTCGAAAGGAGCCGTCTCGATGATGGGCAAGAGTCTGGCAACTGAGGTGAGTACTTCTGCATTTGCTCTTTTCTCGAAATATTGAGCTCATCTGTGATCTTCAGTGGGGTCCGTATGGTATTAGGGTAAACAATCTCTGCCCTGGATACATGAAAACGGACCTCATCATCGACCTCTTAGCCAAGGAAGGCAAACATATTGAAGAAAATTGGGTCAAAGACATACCCATGGGACGCCTTGGTCATCCAAGTGAGCTTCAAGGAACCGTTGTTTACATGGCGAGCGATGCGTCAAGCTATCTGAATGGCTGTGACCTGGTAAGTGCAGTTTGTTCCATGGAATCGACAGAAAACCACGACTAATTATACTAGGTGGTCGATGGCGGTTATACTTGCTACTGATGTTTGTGTAGTTAGCAAGCAGTCAATGCTCACTCTAGAAAGTACAGCTCAAGTGGTCAATGCCTCGAAAGTATATCTTGACCCCGCGTTTGGAAACATTTCCTGTCTCAGCCGAGGTCTAGCTCCCTACTATCACACGTCATGTTTAATAAATACCATTCAAATGATTCGTCCATCCACAAGAGAGCTTACGCAGGAAATGCTTGATCTCCGTTTTGCATGAATAACCCAGAACTCACTGCTCCCGCTTTGTTACCTAGTGGTAGATAGCACTGCTCCTACACTTCCATGCTGCTGGAACATCAGATATCTATAAAGACGTAATCTTAGCATCGTACCCAATACTCTTCCATTCTTAAATCTCCAAATCATCCAAAAACCTCCTTCACACTTCCCCCCATCTCAACAACGACCATATTTTCCCAGCACACATGAAACAATATCCACTCGTCTACACCCCGCAATATTAACCCCAAGAACCCCATTTCACACTCCGCATCTTTGCCAACACCCAGAAGCGCACTTCCTCATATACAAATCTCCAATATGCGTCTTTCAAACATCGCTATGCTCATCTTTACAAGCGTGGCCTATGCACGCGTTATCCCGGCATTTCTTTCCTCAACTCAGACGGGAACAGTTACAGAGAGAGGTTCTCTGAACGCGCCGGTGGTGGAGCGGAGTCTGATGGAAAAAGAGGTGATGTGAGGGGTTGGGGAAGATGAGGATGCGGAGGATGGGGTGGGTGAGCTGCTGGTTGAGGTGTAGAGTGACGGGTTAGGACGATGAGCTGGGTGGAGGATATGGGTGCCAGCGGATAATGTGGATTGAAATTGAGATTTGATGCTATCTTTGGGACTCGGGAGTTTTCAGCGCGAGGAAGGTTGACGTTTTGTTATCGTATTGTGGGAATATCATTTTAGGAGTAGGAGTAGGAGAAGTCTGGGTAGTGGAGTAGTTCATAGGGCAATGTGCATTATACTGGTCTTGCTTGATTTCTCGAATGCTATCAGTTTTGCTCAGATATGATATGGTAGTAAAACTCCTAAGTGTTGTTGGGTCATGAACAAGTGCAACAGGTGCCGTGGAATGAAAGATCGCAACTTGATATACGATACAACATCAGATTGGGGCAGCTACAGCGTTTGGTACGAGATTGTGTAACACGTTACTCCAGCTTGCAATGAACTCTTTCAAACCTACACAAACCAATGATTGATTACAGTTTGGAGAATCCACAAAACGTTGGAGCCGACAACATTGATGCTGAGAGTGAGCGCCACACTAGCCACTTGACGTATTTTGAAATCTGTTGGAGGAACTTCTTATAGATGCTGCAGTTTCTGACAGTCTATATTTTGTCAAATGTTTGATTCTACAGCCATGCACATGTCGGTCCCGAGCAACCCGTTTTCAACCAAACTTATGATTCACCACCGGCCCGTGCCCTCTTTCCCCCGGTCTTTTAGGTCGTATTATCGGACCGTGGGATCCCATCTCATGCTTCTCTCCGTGCTCATCACCCTTCTTATTCTCCTTGTCCTCATTTACATCAATACGCACACCTGCTGCACCATCCCGATTTGCTCTCCAAACACCCCCCTCTTCACCACCAAATTCTTCCTTCTTCCATACCTCAACCTTCGCTTTACATTCTTCCAAAGCTTCCTCTCCCGCCTTCCATGCTGCTTGTCGATGCGGCGATGACACGGTGATCAGTATACTTTCTTCGCCTATCGGTACAACCCCTAATCGGTGTATCATAGCGATAGATGTGAGGGAGTGTTTCTGAAGAATGTCTTTGCAGATACTGAGCATGGTCTGCAAGGCACGTGGCTCATAAGATGTATATTGCAATTCCTTGACCGGCTTCCCGCCAAAGTTATCTCTTGTTGTGCCTGTGAAAAGGGTCAGTCAGGTTCACTGTCATGCAGGAGAGAGAGTGTGTACCTGCAAAAAGAACAATGGCTCCGGCTTTGGGACTCCGGACTTTGTCCATCATGACTTTGGCGTCGAGGTGATCGTCGGTTAACGCCACATAGCAGTTTTCTTCGGATAGTTCTTTACTCATGACTCTCTATGAAAAATTACTTCTAAAGTCGATACTAAGAGATGCAGATGCGTTCAAAATTCTTAATCGCAATCAATACGTTGACGTAGAGAACCGATATGATGTGGCGCAGGGAGGGGTCAAGATTGCATAAGCATGTGGCTGAAGCTGATTTCGGAAAGAGACGGCAGCCTTCAACCTTGAACGTTTGATTAACTCTATAACAACAGTTGGATCACAATCTTCTTTTGTTTCTCCCACATATTGCATTCTCCAAATACTTCAGTATCAAAACATCAAAGTTTTCTTTTGACCACTCTTTCTGTACCAGCAATTAACGAATGCGAAAATCATGAGTTCTCGGCCTTACAGACAAGCTCCCGAGGGCGACATGTACGACGATCAACATTATTCGAACGAATACCACCGGCGTCGCTCGCCCGATTATGACTCTTATCAATCGCGGAAGGGTAATCGATAGTTTGGAGATGAAAATGCTCTTGGATCTGTGCTGATCATAAGTTTCTCAAGACACTTCCAGAAGCCCTGCGCGAGGACCTGCGCATAGCAGAAACTACGACTCAATGTATTCTGAACACCAGCATTACCGAGACGAGCGCGATCGGTATGATCGAAGACATGAGCGCGAGTACGACCAATCCAGTTCGAGGTCACCGCGACGAGAACACCGAGGACGTTACACCGACCGTGATCGCGAAGGATACCGATCACCAAATCGAGGACGAAGTCACAGTCGCAGCCGTTCGCCATATTATGGCGCACCGCCAAATCGCACCTTGATCTTCGAAGGACTGCCTTTGGAAATGACACAGGAAGACGTTGGCCGCCCCATTCCCACACTTTTACACCCAGTTTGAAATATATCCACTTTTAGCCTAAGTGTCAATGTGTGCAGATATTTTTGGAATTCTGGCTAAGCATAGCGATGGGCCGTCTTGGCCGTTGTTTTTGAATTACAGATATCAAATGAACTTCAGAACAGACTGAAAGTTGAGGGAATTGAAGAGATTAGGTTGATCAAAGATAAGAGAACTGGTATGAATGTCATAGCGCCACAGAAAGGATGAGACTAATACTTGAGGTAATAGGTCAATCGCGTCAATTTGGTTTCGCTCAGTTTTATACTCTACCGGAAGCGCGACGCTTCCTCGAAGAATGCGAGCCATCGGGAACGGTTACTCTTTATGGCAGCGCACAAGCAGAACCTACAAAAGTCCGAGTAGCTTACAGTCGTGAGAAGAATGACCAGGAACGACCAGGAAAGAATGAAGACGACTGGAAATGCGATGTGGTATGTTTTCTAGAGAACTCGACTGATCAAGACTGACAATTGGCAGTGTTTCAAGATCAATTACGCACACCGAGCATTGTGTTTTAAATGCAACGCACCAAGGACACGTACGTACATATGCGACTTTGTGACAAGTCGAGGCGCTAACCATTGCCAGGTTCTACGGCCCATGGTGTCGTTGTGACACAAGGCAACATGTCGAGTTTCTCCGGTTTCGCCACGACCGGGGATAGTGATGCATCGCCTGATGATACAGCTTCTCAATTCCTACTATTCCGAGGTCTAGAGCCTGGTGTTACGGAGGAGTTACTGGCGAAGGGTGTTTGCAAGCTCTACAAGACTAAATCTACCACGCCGACAGATTCTCAACCAGCCAAGAAACCGAAGATCTCGTCAACTTCGAATGATGCCTCACTTGGAGCAAGGGAAGGGTCTCTTCAACGCGTCCTTCTAGTCCGAGATCGTAAAACCAATGATAGTTGGAGATATGGTTTTGCGGAATTCGGCTCGGTCGAGGATGCCCAAAATGCACTTGCCAAATATAAGGCAACAGAAAAATTTACCATCTCCTCGAAACCCGTCCTTGTGACTTATATCCATGCCGGTGTTTTTGTACCGGTGCTTCAACTCTTGGACGAAGAGTCTGCAAGGTTCACTTTTAGTCCTCTGTCAAACTCAGCAACCAAATTGATGTACTGGGATGAAGCAGCTTATGCAAATGAACTTTCTACTGTGCTTCCCGAGCCTCCCGCGAAGCGAAAGGAGAGCGAGCGTGAAAGGCTGGCTGCGGCAGCCGCCAAAGAGGGGCTGGTGACTGAAAAGGATGGCGAGTCCCGATCTAAGAAGCGGAAGATCGAGAAAGAATCCGCAACTAGCTCTAAGAAGGTCGTTGCACCCCATCTTCAGTTCTGGACCAACAGACATGCCGAGATCCATGGATTACCCGCCAAGGAATTTGACGAAAATGCACCTGATTCGGATTCTTCGAGTCCTCAGAACAACAGTGCAGGAGAACCAAGCTCAGACTCTCCCCCAAGTCAATCATTTGCGGATCTGGAAAGAAAGTGTTGTCTTCTCTGCTCTCGCCAATTCAAAACTGCCGCCGAGGTCAATAAACATGAACGGATCAGTCAGCTTCATCGCGACAACATGAAGAACGAAGATCTTGTCAATAAAGCCCTAGCTAAACTCAAGAAAACCTCCTCTACCGATCCATCCTCTGCGGCATACAGAGACCGTGCGAAAGAACGTCGTCAAGCTTTCAATCAGCCGAAGCAACCAGCTGCTCAACACAATAAACCTAAAGACTCCAGCAATACTACCCGCAAGGAGAAAGAAGAAGAAGATACGCAAGCACCAGTACAATCGAAAGGCGCAGCACTACTTGGTAAGATGGGCTGGAACGTGGGAGAGGGGCTGGGTGCGCAGGGTTTGGGGATAACAGAGGCGATTCAAACGGAACTGTATACGCAGGGCGTGGGATTGGGCGCGGAAGGTGGGAAGGTAGGTGATGCGGTGAAGGAAGCTGAGAGGGAGACTAGGGGCGGGTATAAGGAGTTCGTCGGAAGGACGAGGGAGAAGGCTAAGGAGAGGTATGAGAGTTTGGGATAAATTCCAAAGGGGTAAGATGGGTTTGGTGCCAGTGGGTGGGAAAGTGGAGAGGTGAACGGAAAGCGGGAGGGATTTAGTACGATGATGTCCTAGATGCTGTATGAATATAATGTATAGATTGGGATGAATCTGGAATCGACGTTTCGTTGCTACTGGGTCTTAATGTGCTAAACTATCAAGGTGGTATCTTCGAAACTTACTCTAGGTAAAGTCAAGCTTTCTCTTCGAAAAGATCTTCCCGTGCAAACAGCAAGTTCTAAGATCATAGACCTAGAGTGTGTATAAAATGTCGAGAGCTACATGCTCGAATCGGCTTCAATCACAAGACTAAGTGGTTGCTGATCACGTCGGTAGGGCATAGGGATGTTCACGGAGAGTGTTATACGGTACGAGTATTGATCGAATCGAAGTATTGAGGGCCTATCGAGGAGTTCGATGTTCTGGAAAGAAATTTCGCCCTGTAGCGTCATTAGAGGCACAGAGGAATACCCCTTACTGGTAGCTGACAGTTCAGCCAGGGCGATACGTTTTTTCCGCGACAACACATGCACATTCATTTACTAAGAAGAAAATTTCGCTAGGAAAAGGCTTCGATCTAGGTGCCGCTGCTTAGGAATTCAATGCTGCCAATTTTGCACTCGAATAAGGAAAATTCTTTAGAGGTAATAACAATCATGTTCCAGTACTCTACAATGAAGGCTTACCTCTCTAATGTTTAATATACAAAGTAGACTAGTGGATATTGAATATGATCCGGCGAAGAGCTAGTACAACCCTTGGTTTATTGACCATTAAGCTTTATATTCGAAGGCCTTTTCTTTCCACCCACGAGTTTCTCTGTCTCCCACAGATCAAATCGTAATTCTCCTGCCCACTTATTGAAACGTTCCCAATTGACGCAAACTTTAGGTGCTTCGAAGACAGGTAATGGGCCATGATCATTCTTCCATCTGAACGTAACGAGATCAAGATCCGCATTGCACATCGCATTTCGCCGCATGAATTCGAGACAGTGGTCTAACAATAATGATTGTCAGATGCGTCCACTAGAAATGGATATAAGAAGAACATACCAACGTGAGCAGTAACTTCTGGCATCTTCCCTGGTGTATGGTCCTCTGGATAAGATTCCTTGTGAATAAGATGTCGGATAAGTTTCTGCACCTGCTCAGCCTTTGGTTCTGACAATATGGGAGAGTTTCTGGTACAAACCAAGCAGTGCAGTTCGTGGAATACCCCCAGCATACCCACATATCCAGAACCATCGCGCAATTCTAGTGAGGTTCGGTTTAGCACGTCCATGGTATCTCTGGGAATACGAATGTGTATATCTGCGACAGATTTAGACTTGGACAAGACGTTATGCTTCATATCGGGAGCCTACTTGTCAATAATTCATGCCAAGCAGCCTCATGTTCTGGCCGTGGTGGTCCAGTGAAGTCATTGCTAAAAGGAGTTGCTTCGAAGATCACTGGAGCGTCGTACGTGATGGCTTCACGGAAAGGTGCTACATATGCAATTAATATACTCCACCCTTCTCAGATGGAATCATACGCACAATAGGTCCTGATATTTGGATCGAAATATGTACCAACGTACTCAGCCCTATATCTCACTCGGATGATCAAAACGAAGAGAAGCGTATAAGCTGCGATGAATAAAAAATGGATCAAAAGCCAAGTATGTCGGCTTCTGGTGGCGGTTTTGGGAAGGGTTATCATCGAGTCATGGTAATTGGATTTTGACAAGAATGGCTCTTCAAGAGATTCTTCTTCAGTCTCAGATAGTGACATGGTGACCTGGAATTGTAAGGAGCGAAACGGACGGACTACAGTAGGATGAAAATATTTCAAGCACCCAGCGACGGCGGAAGAAGGGCAACGATACCGATTATGCCCACGACTCCAAGTATGAAACTTTGAAGTATGATACCTCGGAGCTGGCCAAGGGAATCGGATCAAGCAACACCTACATGGATCAGGTCGAATCCCACAATGATATCCATATATCAGTTTAGGGGCACACCGTTAGGCTCTAGATTTCAAAAATCTCCTGATCCAGGATTTATCCGTTACTGTATGAAGTCGCCAGCTTATCGTGGAGGCTGAAGCATAGCAAGGATTTATTTGCACCGCACCAGTCATCTTAAGACTTCAATCACAATTCTCACTCATGAGGAAGGTACAGAATTAAAGCGCCTCCAAGACGCTGACATTAGTTTCCCGTATTGACCTATCGGTTGAATATCTAAATATGCGCCAAGTAGTTAGCAAGCTATTAAGTACATTGTGAGTTGCACGAAGACTGGCCTCCAACACGCTTGAGATATCTCCGTCCTCGTAGGTATGGGGTTACCCACACTTGGCAAACTTAAGTAGGGCCCACATGGACCCCCACGACTACTATCCTACCGGCTAAACAGTTTCGAGATACGAGCAAGACGTAGCCCTGTAGCCGGTTTGCGGGGAACGAGAGTGCGATAGCATTGCAAATGGCGTTGATACCAATAAGCCTCACCAAGCCAGAATAAATGTAATGGAGAGGCGCATCCTGTTCTCCGTCGTATAAGGTTACGAAATCTCAATATCGTACTCGGTGTGCATTTGAGGAAAGAAACCAAGTCTTTGGCACATGTGAAGTGGAAATTGCATTCTGTTACCGAGAGAATAGATTAGATGTGTGGTTGGACTGATTTTACGGTTGACATGTTGTGTTCTACATGGATCTTTCATGGAAGTACAATGGGTAAAGTGATGCTTGAAGTTCATGATATATCGGTGTTGGGGAAGGCAAAATGGGTTAGCTTAAAATGTGCTACAATGGCACATATGGATGCACGTCCTTACATGTATCTCTAGCCAGATTTAGATTTACCCTCAATCAACCTCTCTTTTCCCACTTTTTACTATCGGACAAGGGTAAGTGTGAAGCACAATCCACTCATAAGCCATAATTGACACTTCCAAGGAGTGGCGTGATTTTTGGGTTTACAGTAAGCCTTCCGGCGGGGGCCTACACGGGTCCGCCCATGATGATTTCCGGAGTCTCCATTTCATTCATAAACTGATCCTTTGAGCATCCCATCAATCCATGAACTTTTTTTGGGTTGTCTTATCCATGTTTATTTCGTCAGAGCTTCGAGAGTTCGGGCCTTCTGGAGCGATGGTTAATTGGCCTGGTGGGCTGTTCGATAAGATTCCGTAAAGCGTGACTGGTATATAGAAATAATAGAATTTAAAACATCACATGATTTCAAGTCTGGAGGCATTGAAGGTCTCTTTGAGGACTAAGTGTCACACTAGAGAAAATTGTTTTCAACGTTCGAGGAAATCATTTCTACACTTAGAGCCCTGAAGGTCTTTGAGATCAAGTCTATCTAGGACACACCAATATCCGCCCATTGTTCAGACCATTGTTTAACACTTTCGTAGTCTCTACAGACTTTAGGAACCCCGTATCCAGACACCCCGTTACTCCCTGGAATGCCCGGCTCTACATTCGTATCCGCGTTGCACATAATGCTCTGACGTAGGAAGTCAATACAATGTCGAACATGACTCGGTCTTGATAGATCAGATCCGCCAGGAAGGATACTTGGATCTACAGCATAGTAGTAGGCTCGACGAAGGGAATTCTAGTGTTATATTCTGTGTAAGAACTGGCACCCATAAAGTATCAGAGTGTCAAGAGGATAACGTACCAAACAATGGAGCTGGTGAGTGACGGCTAACCCGGATCTCTCTGGAGCAAGCACAGGATGCTTGATGAAGCCTTTTCCCGTGGCTATATTGAATAACTTCTCAGTATGGCTGCATCTTACTGGAGAGCTGAACGGTCACTTACGAGGAAGCAAATCTTCCCAGGCAGCATTGGATACGGTGGATGGCTCTAGCGAGAATGTTTGATTGTATTTGAATATTTCAATTTTATTTCCGATCGGGGCTTGCAATTCTCGTTAGCAATACATCGGTGTCGTAGGATAGTTCAGAAGTTTACCTACCGATGAGACTGCTATGTGGGTAATAGTCCACATTCCTCCCAAGTTTAAAACCAACACCACCAGCGACGGTTGCAATCACTGTGCTAAAAGCGAAGAGATAGCACCACTTCTGCAATCTTATCAAACGAGGATGATTGAGCTGCTTTTCTTTCTTGTGGAGCAATTCCTCTGATTCAAATTCAACTGGAGGAAGCGGCTTATACCAGCGCTTGGTGAACGAGGATAGAAACGACATCTTGCAAGTTGCAACCTAGCTTAGGATGCCGGCAGAGGAAAAAAAGGAAGGTGAATTGGCAGAAGACCAGAGCAGAAAATGGAAGATCCTCGGGTATTGCTGTTGTTGTGCCCTCAATATCTCTCGTGTATGAAGAGTCTACTTCGGAGTCCTCGGTGAACACTCCAGTCCAAAAGCAATAAGATGGCACAGTATTGATTGTCGTATAACTTCTTATATCATTGAAGAGAGATTGGTCAACTCCAGGTCCCCAGGTTGCTCGTATGATATGAACATGTAAGATACTAAGACGCCCTCCCTCTCAGCGCAAAATTGTTAGGGGGGCTTTCCATGCCACATAGACGTGTGTCGCAATATAGCCTTGCACAGATTCACAGTCCGTTTTCATTGAAAAGAAATTGAGTCGTTTTTCGTCGAATTTTCCCGGCATACACCACCGATGATCTGCAAGAATCGGATGTTAGCCCATTCAGACCTCAACATCAAGTTAGGTTGTCCACCGTTTAGCACACCCTCAATATAACCCTTGGAAATTTTTCAAGAGAGATAGGTGGATGTGACACTTCCAGCATTGTAGAACTTTTGGACGAATGGTGTATATATAACTTGGCATGCGCTCCACGAACCACGAAGAACTTCCCCTTCACCTAGGACAATAAAGACCCCTTTCTCTGAATCAATCCTTCAGCCAATAGCCCGAATTCGAAGCCTTTCAGTCAAATCGTATTATTCTTTAAGAGGTAGTAGTTATCCTTCACCGCAAAAAGATAACATGAAGTTCTTTCACATCCTGCCTCTCCTTTTGACTGGAGTATCTTGTATCGCTGTCCCCAAAAGAGGTATGTTCTATCCTCTTCGCCTTCTCATCCATGATAACTCAAGTTTTTGGGACAGACGTACCATCCACATCGATTGTGACGAAAGCTGTCAGTGCTGATGCTGATGTCGCCGAGGTATGGGCGTGGAGCCCGGCTGCCGAAGCTGAGGCTGAGGCTGAGGCTAAGGTTGGATCAGCAACATAAAAAGAATATCCTCAGGTAAATCTACATTACAATCAATACATTTATTTTTGCTGACGTAGAATTTGTAGCTATGGGTGGGGGGGATCATGATGAATTTAGAGGCAGGGATACAGGGAAGGGGGCGACAGGGCATAAGGCAGATTGAACCAGAGTGTTTGTGGGATTTCATGGATTGATATTATATGACTTGAGGTTTTACCTCTTTCAATCAACAGCTCGTTACGACATGCTGTTATTCATTCTTCTTTGCTCCTACTACCATCCAACATGGTGGCTTTTCTTGTCAGATCAATACTAGCTTAGCCAATTTTCTATTCGTTGATACACTCGTGATATATGTTGAAGCCTCATGTTCTATGCCGCCAGATTGTGCAAGTTTGCTGGTGATTTGAAAGAGGTAAGGTAGATGATTGGCTCACAAGAATTCTACCGGGGAGAATACTGTATTCTGATGGTCTGTCTGGCTCGGGCAACAATAGCACGAATGGTTAATATGACTCGTATTTATGAATCAGCAGGCTGGAGTAGGTGTAACAGGTGGCTTGTAGTACATTGTTTGTGAAACCGACCCATCCGAAGCACGACATAGGGCTATCTCACCCACACTATAGCTATAGAAGAGTACTTCGGAAAGAAATCAAAGCAGTTACGCCGTCTGACAACATTACTTCGATAATTTTTACCGGCTGCAGCAGGCGTTGAGAGCTCGTAGCTGAGATACTTCCATGCAGAGTTCGGCTGCAGTACAACCAATATGGAGGAACTGCTCCTCTCCCCCAACTTTCAACGTGCATCCGCCAAGTATGGAAGTCAGCTTACTGTTTCACGAGATAACGGAATTGATGGATGAATTCCCCAGTGCTGCTGATGCATCCCTCCATTACACCTCAAACTAATCACATATACACATGTCGAACTCAATCATTTTGAATCATCTACCTGCGCTCACTACTTCATCGTCCATCTTTTGATTCAACATGATTGCAACAACTGATGTTGCGCTATGTATCACTTTTCCTTTGCTTGCTATTATCGCTGTTGTAGCAAGATTTTGGGCGCGGCGTGTACGCTCCACTTCTATACTTGCTGATGACTGGGTCGTTGTGTTTGCTCTTGTAAGATCAGTTCCCAAGTCCTAGAACTTCAATCCTAGAAACCACTCCACAACTTTATTAGATAGATAGCATAGCTAATGAATACCCCAAAGCTATGCGCAATCCTCACCGGTATCCTCGGGCTCATAGGTACGTTCCATGGAGAAAGTTAAAGCTTGTCCCTAATGAGTGTGCCTATAGGTGGTGTCTACGGTGGATTCGGTATCAAACAGCCGATCGGTCCAGATGGCTTTCCCATCTCTAATCCCCAAATCGTTGTCTACCAGAAGGCAAGCCTACACCCCTATGCTACTACATTAGCAAAAGACATTTGAGAGGGCTATCAGCGGAAGATCTAACATGCTATGCTTAGATCACGTACGCATCTCAGCTTGTTGGAATTGGTTCCCTTTGCGGAGCAAAATTATCCATTCTGCTATTCTACCTTCGAGTATTCTCGCCATACTTGAGCCGGAATGTCCTATTTTACGCTATGTTTGGAGTGAACGCCTTTTGGGGATTTGCATATTTCATGGTCTACCTTTTACACTGCATCCCTATCAGTGATACTTGGTCAATTCCAAGCGGCAAGCCTCGTCGCTGCATACCCAATAATTACGCCGAGTACAGCTATGCTGTCACCAATGTCCTTCTGGATGCTGCAATTCTTTCAATGCCAGCACCCATGATTTGGAAATTGAAGCTCCCAACTAGACAAAAGATTGCCGTCTGCGGTATCTTCCTTCTTGGCATAATGTGAGTTCTCGTGCTATCCTAGGCTCGGAAGTTCTTGGATATACTGACTTGGTGCAGTGTCACAGGAATTGGTATAGCGAAGACAATCGCATTCTATAATTTTGGAGCTATGTATAATTCAAATCACCAGGCAACTTGTAAGTGACATATCCTAATGGTAGACATGGAGGCCGATACCATTATACATTCTGATTCAAACAGATGATGGAACGCTACTGTTCTATTATACAGTGCCGGAGAATTGCCTTGCCGTCGTAGCGGCCTGTCTCCCGACACTTCGTCCTCTCTTCCAAGGCTTTAGTCCCGAATCTATCATTGGTAGTATACGCAGCGCTATATCCCTCCACACCCGCAATTCAGCAGAGACCACCAATGGCAATTCCAGCAAGCCAAATAGTGAAAACACGGTTGGGTTTACAAAGCTCGATGATCAACCCCCAGCAACTATTGACGCTACTATGGTACAAGGAAAGAGCAGTTGGGTGGAGATGAAAAATGTCTCCGCCGTTCATACAACTTGTGAATCTGATCCTGAAACGGGAAAATGATGTTTTGAGCAAATTTAATCTCTCAAGGATTATCACCAGTCGCTTTTATACAACCTGAGACGGAAATATATATGCGTCGGAGGAAATTGGTTTTAGTTACGATGTGTTACAGCTAGCCAGTTACAAACTTCTGTAGCAGTCTAGATATGATTTATAGCAGCTCGATACGATCTTAGATGGAAGATAAATGTAATGCAAACTTAGCTGGGATCTCGAAGCAAATTCTATGCTTAAATTCATTAAATTACCAAGTCCATGATTCACAGGTCATATTGAGAGTACACGCGATAGGCTACAGGTAAGACTTTCTCACAACTGTTGGTGGCTTGCCTATCCCTGGTAAATTCTAGAAAGATCCTCTCGCGTGATTTGAGCGGCGCGAAAACATACAGGGGATCGTTATCTTCCTGCAATACCACTCCATTTGTGATGGGCAATATATAAGCAAACAATCGGCTCCTGTTTCTGCAAGTATATTCTCAATTGGTGAAATTGCTCGTGTATCCTCAACATTTTACAACTTCTCGGCACACAATATCATGGCATCTCAGGCTGTAAACGCAGTCGCTTGTATCATTACTGCTGTCATAATATATCTATTGATTAATCTCATTCGCATACGACAGAATCGTGGGCGATATGCCAAGGAGCACAACTGTCAACCTGCCATTCATTTCCCCCACCAAGAACCCTTCCTTGGTCTGGACCTCTTCTGGCAGCTCATCAAGTCTACAAAAGACAAGCGTCGCATGGAAAGTACCAAGAAACTGTACGACCACTACGGACTTACTTGGCAATCCACGTCTTTTGGCCGAGAAGTAATCAACACCATCGATCCAGAGAACATCCAATCAGTGATGGCGCAGGATTTTGAAAGCTGGGGACTAGCGCCGTTGAGATACCCTGCTGCGGGTCCATTTATGGGTCGTGGGGTGTTTACTTCGGATGGGCCGTTTTGGCAGTATGCTCGAGCACAGGTCAAACCGGTGCTCACGAGAGCACAGTTCACGGATTATGAGAGACTGGAGTCTCATTTGCAGACGTTTTTTCAGGTGCTACCGAAGAATGGTGAGGATGTGGATGTCTTACCTCTGCTGGAGCGTTTGGTGAGTTGTGGAATTTCTTTCGCTTCGCCCAGAGCTGCTTGTTTGGGGTGTTGATGACCTGATGATGCTCTAGTTTACGGACACAATGACCGAGTTCCTGCTGGGAGATTCGGTGGATACTCTATTGGGGAATTCTTCCCTGGACCATCAAGCATTTCTGGACTCTTTTACAGCGGCTGCACAAGGCGTGGGAAAACGCATCTTACTTGGAAAGTTGAAATTCCTTTTCCCTGACAAAAAATTTAAAGACGCGTGCCATTCTATCTTTAAGTTCATCGACGGTCGCATAGACCAGACATTTGCTTATTTGCAAATACAAGAGGTTGCAAAGAAGTCCCCAGAAGAGAAAGAACCGCTTGTTTTCATCCGAGAGTTAGCAAAACAAACGAAAGACAGAGAATTGATCGCCGCACAAGTTTTGAATGTTCTCAATGCTGCCAATGATGGTGCCGCAATCGTCATTAGTCATATTGTATTCTTTCTCTCTCGATACCCAGAAGTCCAGAAGAAGTTGCGCGATGAAGTCTCCGTCATTGGCGACAAAAAGCCTGATTATGAAGAATTAAGAAATATGAAATATCTGAGATACATCATTAATGAAAGTCAGTATTTACATTGCATCACTCGCAATGATTGCTGTGAGACTAATTCTATCCACAGCACTTCGTCTATATCCGCTTGTTCCAACAAACGGTCGGATTGCTCTGAAAGACACATTTCTACCTCGTGGTGGTGGACCTGATGGCCGGTCACCGGTTTTCGTTAAGGAGGGAACGCATTACTCGACGAATAGCTATGTTCTTCATCGCAGAGAAGAGTTCTGGGGAAAGGATGCGGAGGAATTCAAGCCTGAGAGATGGGAGACACATCGTCAGGGATGGGAATATCAGGCGTTTGGCGGGTGAGAATCGTCCCTTTGCTTCTGATCAACGTCCTTCTATTTTATCCGCGCATTGACTGGAGTTGTAATTACTTGGGTTTTGCTTGCTGATATGACCAATTTTGTAGAGGTGCGAGAACGTGTCCCGGACAGGCTTTCGTGTTGTCGGAAATTGGGTATACGGTTGTGAGAATCTTACAGCAGTATAAAGAGATCGAGAGTCGTGATGATAGGGTTTGGGTTGAAAATCTGAAACTTACGATGTCGAATGCTCATGGTGTTGTGATTGGGTTGGTTCCATGAAGGTCATCTAATGATGCAAGGTATCTTCGGATTTATGTAGTCCTGTCTTCGAAACGTGATCCATCATCCATCAAACAGATTATAATCTTCACCACAAATTGTCCCAGGCTCTGGGAGGCTTCCGTGTCGAAGATAATCTCTCAAGTACTGCAGTGTACAGGGACTCGGAGCCCCACTGCCGAAAGCACAGTGCCCCCTTGCATTTTGCTCTAGAACCACACTTCCAGGGAACTCCTTCGCAATCTTTCGGGCATTTTGTAAACTCGTCATGGGATCAAGTTTGTTGCCCATAAACAGTATTGGGGTTGAAAGCTTGGAGCCTCCATTGTTTATTTTCGAAGTGAAAGGTCCTGTGAATCTCCATGCAGGTCGTATTGGCCACCCTAGACACCGTATCTTTCTCTCGACTTGGAAGAAGGCTCCGACTGAGGACTGATCCTCCAGGGCCGAAAGATATTTCTTGAAGTCCGCAATGGAACTGCTGGTGATATCCTCGGCGTCTCCGCAGTTTAACGCTGTCCCGGCATCGGCATTCGAGTTTGCCCGATCGTTCTGGGTCTGTTTATGCAGGAAATCTGAAGCTGTAGGAACCCTTCCGAAAGGAAAGCTGAGCGTCACATTTGTATCACCTTTCATTAGATTGTCTAATATTATTGCTATCGAAGGACCTGCAAAGTAAGGGGTCATCGTTGTCCAGTATATCGCCAGCTTTACATCTCGATATGTGATCAATCTGGCGTTCCCATTGCTCACGGTGTAGACCGGTCTTTGCTTGAGGCTCTCCATGAAATCGTTCACACGCTTCTCAATGTCCGCCGATAAAATATCGGACGCTCGCCATAGAGGACAAGCTTCTTTGGCGGTAAAACAATCATCGTAGAAGGTTGCCCAAACAGCGTCTGTGTCGATGAGATGCGCCATTTGCCACTTGTCAACCCAGTCTGTAGCGTCACCTGTTCCATCAAGAACCATACGAGACACATGCTCAGGATATAAGCTCGCGAACGTCTGTCCCAATATAGTTCCGTATGAAAGCCCTAGGAATTTCAGCTTCGGTATATTGCCGACTTTTGATCGGTCATTTGAAGTATGGAAAGACCGGGAAGACTGATCTGGAAGTCTCTTGAGAATCTCCAGCATGTCCTTTGCTGCATATGCCGTAGTCATATAACGTCTAATATCAGCATATTCTTGATTCCGTCTCAAGCAGAGTTCGCTCTTCGCCTGCGCAGCAGCAATCCTGACTCCCAGCCTGTCTTCCACCGAGTTCTCCCCTTCACGAGTATTAATGACGCCCCCCAGATGAGCCATCCTCTCCTCCCACAACGCGCCATCCAATATGTTATCAAAACATTTTGCGCTCGGATAACTATACCCAAAGCCCCGATTATCGAACGTCAGGAAATCGTACTCGAATTCCGGGTCTATCAAATCGAGAAGAGAGCTACTGTGGGCAAAGGCGACGAGGTCTTTAACGCGGGAGTTTCCTGCACCTCCAAAACTTGTGAAGATGATGCCCTGGTGTGATGAAGAGGATGGTGAAGAGATTTTAAGGATTGGGACGGTGATATTGTGGGGGTTGGTCGTGTTATGGTAGTCGAGGGTGAGTGAGAGACGTGCACAGGACAGTGTCCTAGATTTCGAAGTAGGGGAGAAGGTTTGCTGGTTCGAGTCTTCAGTATTAGAAGGAGGGGTATAGCATTCATGCCACTTCAGTTCAGGAGAAGACTTCAGAGCCGACCAATCGAAGCGGGGAAGGTTGTGGGCATCAACTCGGTAGCTGAGGAGAGCTCTAGCGTTATCGATCCACGTGAGCAGGTATAATATAAGTGCTGGAAAACAGAGCTTCATTATGATGAGGATATACTCGACGAAGAATATTTCTTTGATTCTTAATGCCCTGTAGGGAATACCAAAAAGAAAGAAATTGATAGTCCAATGTTACACGTCGAGGAGGCTAGTTACGAGGTGGTCCGTGCCTTGATTGAAACGGCCTATAAACACCCCGCCTTACACATCTATGCTCGAGGTCGCCATAATGAAGCGATTAAAATTCTTCAGGACGCTCTTTCAATTCATTCCATCATATGCGCGGTTGAGACTTTTCGCACCTTCGTAAAGCTCCTGATGAATGTTCTCGAGGTCGGCTTCTCAGCATGGATCCGTTGAGTATTGCTAGTATCGTGGTAAGCAGAATAAATTGATATCGGGGGAGACTGAAGGCGACAATCATTTTCTCCACGAAATCACACCCGACTAATTCTTCGCAAGGTCAAACTTACAGCAACTTGCTTGTCAACTGCGAAGACATTATCGGCGATTCAAAACGATTACAAAGATGCCCCCATATCCATTGTGTCAATATGTTCCGAGGCTGCTGTCATCAGTGCTTGTTTGTCCAGGCTGCAAATGATTGTCTGCGAAAAGCAGTACTTGGTCCAGGTGCTATAATCTAGGACAGAACTCAACTATGCACTCGATGTTGCTTTGACTGGGTGCGTGGTATTGTTCAGTTGTTTGGCTGATGAGATCCGAAATATCACTTCGGATTCTTCTCCTACCGCTGCCGGTGCTATAAAGTGGAAAGGCAAGGCTAAACTGGTTTGGAATCACGAAAAGCTACGAGACTTTTGGACGGTCTTCGTGGACAACAGGTTGCAATCAATCTACTCATTCAGCTAGTACAGCTGTAAGTTGTTTCACTAATATCCATCTTTCAAGCTCGTCGCTGAATTATTAAAGGGAGTCGATTGGAGAAATCAAGCAGGTTCTCGGTCACAAGAGTCATGTCCTAATTGAATCAATCAGAAGAACACAATCACTAAAGCAATCACATCCAAGCATGAGCTTCCCGGCTTCCATCCACAGTATGGATGATCACCAGAGTGTCAGTGCTAACGCACCATCAATCAGTGGAGCCTCGGGAGTGAACTTCGAATTCGATGATTTAATCGTCAATAGCCGGGTTTACAGACAAGTCTTTGCATCAGCGAGAGCTAAACTTGCGGACCCTGACGGAAAGGTCGATGGGAGTTCGGTTGATTTCCCAGACTCGCAGACAATTATCTCAGTGCAGACGAAGAATGTAACTCGGGATCTAGAGTCCTGGGATATTTCAAAACATGAACAAGAGCCTGATACAGTCTCTGGATTCATAACGCCACGTCCAGCTATCGAGAACAACTACCTTAGGGGACACGAAGGACAAGGAAATGTTAAGCTTGACGAAGCACAGATCTCAAGGAAGCCAACAGCGCGTCCAAGGGTTATTCGGGCGAATCCAGCCAATTCTTCTGATTCTTTCGATAAGGAATTGTCGGGAACTAATGGCCCTCCTGGAAAGAGACCAGAAAACCAGGGATTTCCTGTTCCACGGGATTCTTAATGCTGGGAGAAGATACACGATTGCGTACGATGTGACGTGAAGCTCGGCGAAAATGTCACCAAGTCTCAAATAATTGCAGTCAAGCTCATCAAATGTGATTTAGGCAACCGGCATCAGGAAGGATACATCAGGACCCAGGTTGCTTCAGCGTATGGCGAAATCGCGATCCTCCACAAGCTCGATCATCCCAACATCATCAGTCTTGTCGAAGTTCTCAGATCCTCAACCAGCATCGGCCTGGTTTTCCGATATTTTCCACGTACGGACTTATCTTCACATATCAAAGCCAATTGCTATGTGCGAGAAGCCTCCGCCAAACGCTGCTTTGCCCAGATCATTTCCGGACTCGAATATTTGCATAAAGGAGGTATCGTCCATCGAAATTTATACCCTAAGAATCTCCCCCTCGACGATAATCTTAACATTCTAATCTCCGGGTTCAGCCAAGCATATATTATCGATCCGGCCATCGAACGCGTCGTCAAGAAAACCTATTTCGATTACAATCCCGGCTTCAGACATTCTGTAAAAGGGGCAGACCTATCCCTCCTCGATTTTGGCTAGAAACAGCGCACAGGTATCAATACGAACATCTGTAAGAGCTTCGCCCCGGTCTATACGGCTCCTGAGATGGTGCCCCGGTGGCTGACGGGCGTGCCGTCACAGATGGATGTCTGGAGTTGTGGGGGCCATATTAGTAAGTTTTTAATGTTCAGCCTATTGAGATTCGAGCTGCATTTTCTCTGAGCGCACAACTAATACAACTTATTTCTAGTACGAAATGCTAGTTGGAAATTTACCATTTGCCAGTTCTACCGAACTTGCATATATTGTTGATAACCATGATCGTTCCCTATACAAGTTGGCTCCCTCGAACAAGCCATTGCTCTTCCCGAAACACATATCTATTGATGCGCAGAATCTCCTTAGCTCTATACTTAAATTCGATCCGTTGAAAAGAGCCGACCTCGAACAAGTTAAAGGTCATCGTTGGATGTGTAACGATTCGGAACTCACCACACCAGTAACACTTGTCGCATATCTTTAGATATAAGTTCTAAGTACCCTGCAATTAATTCCTATCTAGTCCTAGGGTCGTTGTAAACCACTTTAGGCAAGTATCGGGTCGATGTTGGAACTACAGTTGGAAATGAGGGGTTATGTCTGTTTGAAGACTAAGCCGCATTCGCCTGTGGCGGCGTAAATTCTAACCTCGATATAAATGCCAACTTACCTACTCACAGATAGTCTCTTCCTTTCAGCATTCCACCCAATCTCAATTTACAAACCACAAACCACAATCGAGAACGCAAAAAAATGCCCCTCTCACGCCCAGGCTGGGCTCTGGCAGCGATATCGATCATCACAATCGGCACTCAGCTCGCAACTTTGATCGATCCAACAAGCTTCATTAAAGATTTCGGTGTTGAAAGTGTTGAAGGAGTCCGGTTGATTGGTATGTCAATGATAGCTATGAGTCCCGCCATGCATTTTACTGACGCTCAGCCGTAGCATTTCTTCTCATACTGGTTAATAGTTATGACCTTATGGGCGCCTTGCAAGATAATTGGGCGGTGTATAAGTTTGGGATTGTCGCCCGTATTGCAGCAGGAAGTCTGTTTTGGTCTTTTGGCCCGGCTTGGCGGATGTTGGTTGGTGTGGAAGTGGTGACTTTGGCTGTGCTGGTAGCGGCGATGATTTTTGCGTAGCCAGAGCGAGGTTGTTGAGCTCCATCTGTTACAGAACCGTGGAAACTAATTAGGAAGCCCATTATATGCAGGGCGCTGAGGTATATTCTACCTTAAACTCCTCAAACAAATATTTTAGCCGAAACTACTGCGAATGAAAACGAATAACCTAGCTTCAGTGATAGTTTCAATCCTCAAGTTGATAGATAAGCAACACTCGCAAATTGGTGGACGAAAATAAGAGCACGCAAATCGTATGATGGATAACTGTTTGCATGTTGACTTGCATGGCGTGCTTGCATAGATTCAATTACGGCACATTTCATCTTCCACTCTGCGCCGCCAACAGTTGAGAAAGTAATTTAACTCTGAATCCCAATACTTTGTAAACATGAAGAAATGACTGTGGTATCGTTTTAGCTTTCTGTTCTTAAGGCTTACTTAGTATGAGGGAAAGTTTCACTCAGAACCGAAGTAAGACGAAAATCTTGGCTTAACCTTACAGTACGTACTGTTAGTAAAATCCTAGATCTTAAATCAACCTCAATACGTGCGTGAACTCCGCTTATATATGCTCTATGCATCTCCTCCACTCTATCCTCTATCCTTTGATATCAACACCCTAAACGACACCGTATATTCCGAGCCTCGTTCCCCGTCACGCCATAAGCGCGCCGTTACTCCCCACAGCGCCCCTTCCATAAACTTCCGCCGCGCAGTAACCCATCTTTCAATCTCCTTACCCCTTTCTCTCTATCCGTCTCGCCATAGCAGACAGAATCCTCCACTATTATCCCACCAGCCCTAAGTCCCACTACAAACCCACCCCATCGTCACAATTCGCACCATTCTCACAAAATCACACAATAACTGTCACATCTAACCACTGCATGTTTAAAGCCTTCATTGATCTCATCCTAGCTACTCTCTACCAAGCCATCATCATCTAGCCAACGAGCCACCTATTCTGAGGCGAGCAATGCTATGCACATTAAGCTAGTATAAATACAGTATAACGCTATTCTTACAGGTATAGCTAGATAGAATGATGCAATCCAGCATACTATCCCCACAACAAGCTTTCTTCAACGATGAAGCTGACTGTTTCCTATCGTCCACAACCCGGAACCAATAACGCTGTTCACATAAAACCCACCCATGCTCTCGCCCACCTCCAGCCGGTGTCTCAGAATCTGATGAATGTTTAGTCGAGTATGTTGGTGGCTAAACCAAGCAGCTTCACAGTGCACACTCTACTCTCCAAGTCTTCTTCGTTTCCAGCATCTGCGTGACTAAACCAATTTCTCATGGGTCAAAAGGTACATGATGTCGCTGAACCTCAAAAGAACTGCTGCTGAAACATGCAAACTTCCCATCCCATATTCCTACAAAAGAATGACTGTTTAATTCTCTCTCCTGCGGCAGAGGCTGCTTCTCCTTTTCATACTTCGGCGAAGGTAAAACCAAAGTAGAACAGGATCAAATCCGTGACAAGTGCGCTGATTGATCGCGAGCAATGAAAAGAAATAGAAACAAAACATGTATGATGCTGCTCAAACACAAATTGTTGATTGTGGAAGCCTGAAAATAGAATGCAAGAAAGGTTGCTGAGTTGATGTTCAGGGCAAGTAAGTAACCGGCGAAGATAGACGTTATTCGGGGAAATGATGATGGAAGAGGCTTCACTTGAGCAGCCCTACTGGGGTTTTCCGGTGATGCCTGATCCAAAAGCAAAGCTCAATTCCATCCATTGCGTTCTGTAGGTATACCCCAGTCCTCCCCAAAGAAAGAGTCATTGCCTCTTTCACTTGCATCAATGTGCCATTCCGGGCTCTTGGCGTATTTGCAGCTGTAGGTAGACCCACTTTCCTTCGATTCCGCCGCTAGAGCTAAGAGGTTGCCGAAAGTCGCATCCAACATTGGAGCGATGACTTCAGGGATGGTTTTCTTGTTCATTTCTTGAATCGTGATACCTGGAAGTGGTCTGTTGTCTGAGAACGAAGACTTTGAAGGTGGTCCGATGGGACCAAATGGATTAGGAGCACGGTATTCTATATCCTTGACATGGTCTTCAGTAGTCATATTCCAGCGTCTCTGGCCCGCATAGAACCAATCATCCATCTCCTTTTGTTTTCTCGCTCGAGCCTGCTCAGGTGTCTCTGCCGGAAGAAGCCCAACTTGCCTCTGTGCTTCCGATGCTAAACGTGTATAGTTTCCTGTCATATTGTTCGGGAAGCCGTTGGGATAATACTTTGCAATCTCGCTGAGTGGGAGACTGTCAGACGTGTGCATGGAAGCTGGAACATTAGAGGTATACGCTGGAGCTGGAGCAGTATATTGTTCAACGTATGTCTTTGATGCTTGCCATGGTGAGGTAGGGTTTAAGTTTGCATGAGAATTTTGACTCTGTGTAGATTGCTCTTGCACCCAAGCGTCATCGATGTAGGTTGTGTTCTGTCTGGCCGAAGCATACGAGCGTTGCCCAGGAGGGCCAGCGGTGAGTGGCTGAGGATAGCCTGATGGCACACGAGCAGACATGGGTTCTCTTGTTGGTCTAGTCGACCCACTATATGAGCCATAGAGTGGATTACATGTAGTGCTAGTCAATCCTGGGGGAGGAAAGGTATAGCCACGATCTAGCTCACCCTTCGTAGCCATTGACGCATTATCCACAGAAGGAAACTCTATGGCCCTTGTCAGCAGAGCAGCGAGATTCGGATCATCCATACCAGAACTCATGTTCGAAACACCTTCGACGTTGCTTCGAGCTGAGAACTCCGAAAGTCGACGTAAAGCAGAGGCCTGCATAGGGTTATCGAATCTTGAGAGTCTTTGTAGTGTTTGCATCTTTTCCAATCCTTGAATGGGATCCTGAGCTTCATAAGCTCTTCCCATATCTTTATCGTCCCCCAAGAAAGATGAGTGCTGGTTACTCGATGCTGGAGTAGGTGTAACTGGCGTCACAGAGAACCCACCGGAAGGTCGTGCGTTGACCATACCTTGTAATCTAAGTAGTGCCTGGGCTTCCTGCTCAGATTGTGACAGCCGTTGTACCGATCTAGACGAACGGAGAGATCTCGCAGACGAAGGCGGCGGCGTGATGAAAGAGCCAGGACTCTGGACAAGTTGCTGAGCATAATGCATGGAGTTTGACATACTTAGAGGTGGTGGCGGACCTCGCTGATGGTTGTAATAATTTGACTGTCGACTATGAACTGGGTCCAAGGGTGGTCTGCGAATCGACCCTTCTCTCTGTATGCGATTGGGAGCAGCGATCTGAGGTTGAGCGTTCAGATTCACTCGAGAGCCTACGGTAGTGTATGCTACAGGTTGTGGATCGGTCGAGAGAGGCTCGGGTGAGTTGTTGGTTGATCTTGCGGGAAGATCTGGATCCCATTGAACCGAATCAAATCCATCGTTAATTATCATATTGTTGAGACTCAATTTGGTCGATGGTGCCGCAGTAGAATTCATCAATCTAGCCATCGCAGCCTCACTTCTGTCTTTCACAGATTGTGAGTCAGATACGTCGCAGTCAAGAATGTCGAGCGATTTAGCAGCAGCAGTAGCAGCAGTGGAACTTAGATCGATTCCACTGTCTACCAGTGTGAGATTAGGTGTATTCGAGGAGGAATAGGATACGGACGAGTACTTTGAGAGCTCTGATGCCGAGTGATTAAATGGATGATCACAGTCAAAGGATCCAAAACAATTATCAGTGGACTCTGCTGTAGAAGTGCTTCTCCCAATTTTCCAGCCACTGAATCTTTCTCTTCCCGTTTGCTCACCTTCGCCTACGGGTGGGTAGCTCTGCGGTATATATCCTGAGTCCTCCTGTTTCCGTAGTATATTCGACCGAGAAATATTTTTAGGAGTTTTGTCTGTAGTGGAAGTTTTCGATTCAGGAAAAGTGAATTCGTGAAATAAATTTCGTGAGATATGACATGGTGGTTGTCGAAGGTGCGGGGTGGTGTAAATGTTCTGGGTCGGCGCAGACATTGAGTGAGGCGAGATCGAGGTTCCTCCCATTTCTGGATTTGTCCCAACCCCGCTAGTGGGCTCCTCCAAATGCATACTCATGCCTGCACCAATTCCCAGTCCCTCTCCCGTATCAATACCAATTTTAATGTCCGTGTTTGATTCACCTCGTACTTCCCTCTCTCGCCGACCCATCAACGTGTATTTCGACAACTTCGAATTTTTCTTCTTCTTGAAGGTATATTTGAAAGGCCCTAGAGAGTCGAGAGACATCGGTCCCGATAAGGTCACGTCTAATCCGTTATTATCTTTCCCACTGTTGCGACGACGACGTGATGGTCGAGTAGCCATGGCAGCTTCAGCGAATGTTCGAGGTTCTGTCGGACAACCAGATGTAGAATTGCTAGAAGCTGCTGAGCTTCGTCGCGTTAACTTCGATTCGTAGATTAATTGATCCTGAATTTCTTCCTGAATTGACTCTTTAGTTACAAAATCTTCCCGCTCTTCGTCCTCGTCGTCCGATGATGTGTAGTTCGTATGGCTCTCGGAGGGTATTGTTTGTATATGTTGATAACCAGAAAGTTGTGACTTGTATTTACTTCGAACAGAGTTTCCAGTTCTTCTTCGCGAGTCTAGTTGCGAGAGCACTCAGTAAGCTTTTTGTTTTCTTATCACGTTGATTCATGCTCGAAGTGGGTAGTAAAAGGGAAGCGACGACGAGGTAGTCTCCAACTTACGAGCGCGTGCGGTGCGATGTCTCGTATTAAAAGCCATTGTGATTGACTCAACCACGCGCGGAAAATAAGTATTGAGGTGCGGAATCGCGTCTTGGTGCTGGCAGACAACAAGGTATTCGGTAAGCAGCATCAAAAGGGCATCAAAACAAACGATTCACCGAAAACACTATGCCAACTTGCCTCGAATGAGGTGCAGCCGTAAATGATCGCTGAGAATGAAAGGATATATCCCATGAAGTAATACAACGCATGATATAGACCAAACGAGAGTCTTAACGTTCTAGGTCTAGATGTGTATTGCATGTCAACAATCGCCATCGTTGTCTCGAAGATGGCATATATCACTTTATGGCTCGGACCACAAAATAGGCCAGACCTTACAGTAAGTGAATATAGGCGGTCAAGGATAACGGAAGAACAAATTACTGCAATTATGGAAAGGACCGAATTGCTCATATAACTCTCAACCTACCAAGGAGCTATACAGATCACTTATCTCGACGCTCGGATTTCAGCAATAACTGTCTCGTTGTTTATATTCAACTAGAAGCGACGAACGGCACGCTGATATTGAGCCATGGAAGTTGTCCTCACTAATACATCGGCTAGCACGACAAGCCTATGGGACTCTTGTTCCTCAGAAGTATCCTTCAGACAAGATCCTTCATCCAATGGCTGGCCTTTCTTATTATCAAGGAATAAAGGATGGTCTGGATGCAGAGCTCAATGAGGGTGTCAGTTTCCACGGGACAGGCCAATACCATATTTTCTGCAGCTCCGCGTGCTATGATCATCCACAGTGCGCAATTGAGAAACCTAAATATGGTTTATCCACATTTGGTAACAACCTCTGCAAACGTTCTGGCTGCTGGACTGGCAATCATGTCTATACGGTCCGCCGTAAGAGAATCCCGAGATCTTCTCAATCCGCACCGGAGAAGGCTCATCAGAAGTCCGAAGTTGGCATGGCGATTGTGATGAGCCCATGGAAAATGTCCTAACTGCAAGGGTTGAGCATATTCTCATGCATTGCCTTTTTAGCTGGTTAACGCGTTGATATATCGTGAGCCCTGCACTCCAGTTCCCAGTATCTGGGCATGGCTAGAAATCCTGCCGATGGCGTACATCAAACAGACTTGGGGCGATGGGACGCACCGCGAATTTGAACGAATGGACAGTGTTGGAGTCTGTTTGACGTAAAGGACATGGTGTATCTGAGAGTTCATTGACTGGGCCGGGGACTACCTAGATGGCCCCAGCTTCAGAAGGTGGTGATTGAGGAAGCAAGAGTTTTTGAGGTTTAGAGATTGAAGCTGCAGTTTCCATGGTTTAGATGATAATGATGGAGGAAGATAAAATCGTTTGCGATGAAGTGAAGTGTCGTTCCGCGATGCCCCAGTCCAGTGGCTGTAAGCGCGCGTGCCAATCTGAGCGCTAGCGCTGTCTTGTCCCGATTAGTTAAAAGCTTAGCTTGCGGAAGATTGCTTCCCCGCCTCCCAATGAAGGCAACCACTCCCGTTCGAGCTTTTCGTGCGCGATAGCTACACCCGCTAATGTATCGTTTGCCCTTGATCTAAGGAAGGTGATCTATGCTACATACAGACAATGAGCCGATGGTCATAAGGTCTTTCGCCTGCGGAAAACTTTTGCTCTCTCACTATATCCCCCACCGGCGCAACTTGAAGAATTTCTATTAATTTGGAGGGGACGTTAGCGAGAATGGAGATCGCTATGCACGTTCTACGAGATTGAGCAGTTGATTGGTTTTTAGGGTTGCATGCAACTGTGATAACGGGATAAGGCAAATGACTTTGGGTACGACTCCATAACCCTCCCTGCTTCTACTATAAGTTCTTCCGTCCTCGCATGCGACGTGGGCATTCTTCGTGCATTTGATTCTCAGATACCGAGTGCTTGGTAAACGACCGCACTGCAGGGCATCGGGAACATCTCGACAGTATTTGAACAACATCGTCAATCTTCAACCTAGGATACTGTTAGATCTTCGAACTTCAACTCTCCCAAAATGTCCGAAAAACAATTGGAGACCGAGCTCGCCACCCCCGCAGCACCTCAGACTTCAAATGAACTGCACAACTCTCAGAGCTCCGAGGTTGTAGTGTCACCAGCCAAACAATCTCTATCTGACAAATTTACCATCGTGAGTCTCGTCCTTTGACTATTGAAGATGCATAAAACTGAAATTGCGGCAGTTCGCTTCCGGTGCAGCATTGATCTCCGATGGCTACTTCAATAATACCATGACGATGGTAAACATTGTCTTGAAGAAAGAATATCCAAAACAATACACTTCGAGTATGAGTACCCAAGTATCAAATGCGCTACTCGTTGGGGAAATCTTTGGTCAGGTGACGGTGGGTCTTACTTGCGATTACTTGGGGAGGAAGTTCGCGATTATCCTGACCACGTTGATGATCGGTATGGCGAAATGATATATCTAGCACTGGTATGCGCTAATAGTCTTGTAGTCTTTGGTGGGATCTTAGCTACAGCTTCGAACGGTGTTACCATCAATGGGTGAGACTTTCGCACTGTTTGAAAATACCTATCGAGCCATTCTAATGGAGATTCTTAGTATGTTTTGGATGATGACTGTTGCACGAGGTATCATAGGATTTGGTGTAGGAGGTAAGGTGATTCTTGTGCGGCCATCGATTCCAAACGGCTAACATGCATGCAACCAAGGTGAATACCCAGCATCATCAACCTCCGCATCAGAAGCCGCCAATCAACACAATCCCAAAAGCCGAGGCCCAGTATTCATTCTCGTTACCAATTTACCGCTATCATTTGGTGGTCCCCTCGCCGTCTCAGTCTTTCTCATCGTGCTAGCTGCGTGCGACTACAAACATTACAGCACGGTATGGCGTGTATGCTTTGGTATCGGTTGCCTTTTACCACTGTCGGTCTTTTACTTCCGTCTGAAGATGCTCAACAGCACACTTTATCGCCGTGGAGCTATCAAACGAAATGTTCCATACAAGCTCGTGCTTCGCTACTACTGGAAGTCATTAATCGGTACCTGCGGAGCATGGTTTCTTTACGACTTCGTCACATTCCCCAACGGAATTTTCTCATCTACCATCATCGCTTCTGTGGTCCCGTCAAACCCCAGTACTGTTGTGCAGAAAACTGGTGAATGGAACCTTCTACTTGGAACTATTGCCCTGCCCGGTGTGATCATTGGCGCCCTTCTCTGCGATCGTATTGGCCGTAAAAATACCATGATGCTCGGCTTCAGCGGCTACCTAGTATTTGGTCTCATCATCGGACTTTCCTACGACAAGATCACCAAAATCGTACCCCTTTTCGTCGTCTTCTACGGGTTGATGCAAAGTTCTGGAAATCTTGGACCAGGCGACATGCTGGGTCTCTTGTCCTCCGAGTCATATGCGACATCTGTAAGAGGCACGTGTTACGGCATCTCCGCCGCGATGGGAAAAGTTGGAGCTGCGGTCGGAACTCAAGCGTTCACGCCCATTCGCGATAATTTGGGGAAGAAATGGACGTTCATCATTGCTGCTATTTGTGGAGTGGTCGGTGTATTAGTTACGTATTTCTTCGTGGATGATGTTTCGGCAGAGGATTTGAGCGTGAGGGATGAGAAGTTTAGGGCTTATTTGGTCGCGAATGGATGGCAAGGAGAAATGGGGGAGGCGGATTTGAAGGTTGAGGCGAGGGAGGTTGAGGAAGGGAAGGAGAAGTAGAAGTAAATGATACAGTGGTAGGATTTGACTTGAAGATATAGGTACTTGATACACAATTTCAGAAAGTTTATACCCTGTAATGGTATATCATGCCATTAACTGTCGTTAAATGCCAAGAAACTTCAATCGGTTGAAAATAGGAGGGTGGGTGGCTTGGCGATGGGTGGAGCGAACGCGAATCTTTCAGCGGAGTCGGGATACCTCTGCTTCTCGCAATGGAGACATTGCATAAGAAAAATAGCTCATACAACTGCCGAAAGCTGTGGACGCAAATTTACTTGATCATAAATGGCGATGGAAAAGAGTTTTTTGAGTGAACTCTCGTGTCTCAAAGTCGCAAGCATGACACGCATACACATCTACTCAGCGATGAACACGGAACCATGATACATGCAAAAGTCTAACGTTCGAGGCGGGAATCGGAACGTTTTTCAGAGACTTCGAATAATGACTGTATTCCCAATCCATGATTTTTTGAATGACAAACTGAATAACTGAATAAGGAAAGCACTGCGCAGCGACGTATATCTATCCACCCTCCCTTGCCCATCTTACCATAATTTCGGTAACCCATCCCCGGCCCCCGGAACGAAAAAAGCGCATCATGAATCCGAACAGCAGACATAGGCACCAGGAAAAAACAAAAGAAGGATTCCTGAAGGATCAACAGCGGAGACGGTGAGAAGTGTACAGGAAACGTGGGAATAGTGGAGGCGACGAGGCTTAGCGAGGTACGTGAAGATGGTGGCGAAGGGTCGCTGGGCGGGTTTAATTGAGAAGACTTTTGTAGGGCGGAGAGTAATGTGATGGATTGATGGTCGCGAGATGGGCTAGCTGGGAGATGGATGATTGATTGTGAGGGAAAGAGAGGGCTGGAATTGGAGGGAGGGATGAGGGGTTTATTATTAATCTTACGTTTAGGTAACAGAGAAAGAGATCACTGTTCTAGAACTCTTCACTATCTCATGGAAGTCATGCAAGATGAAGATATACTCTCCACCCAGTACACATGCAAACCTCCCAGGAAACAAGATCTGCAGTTGACAAACGGCGACCACGGCCCAAAAGTACCCAAAAATAGCATCAACCCACTACCAAGATACAAACGAAGCCATCACGTGCAGCTGCCCGCTAGACCGAAAGCACAGACCAAGAGTGGATCTACAGAAAATCAGCCCAACACAACCAACCTTCCCTAATTCTGCAAAAGCTGCAGCAAGGGCCATCTGAAACATAATATTCCGACCCATCTGTCAGACTCCAAAACGAAGAAGGTGCTGAGAAGTTGATCTTTTCATTCCATGCTAGGATGCGCATCCTAATTCCATCATCAGAGGGCAAAAAGACGGAAGATAGCCTGTCTAATATAAGCTTCTTGCTTCGCGCAGGGCTGTGGAACGCGAACCTTGCTACCGTACTGAGAAAAGCTTGGCTGGCGAGGAGGTGGGGTGCAGACAATATACGTCGTATGCAAGCGACCTATAAGCAGACGCTATGTCCCACGCTGCTTGAGGCTGAGTCGAGATGAGCGTGTGTCACTGATGTGTTGTCTTGGGGAAGACATGAGTGCTGCGGGCCTACGGCACGGTAACATGGAGATTTTGTAGCTGGAGAATTTGCTGATTGATGAGCGAGCTGGGGGGGTTGCACGTTTATGGTGATTTCGTGGTGGAAAGTGCCTTGTGGATTGGATGCGCAGTCAGTCATCCCTCGGTTGTGCTTCCCTAGTCTGCATGATGTATGTATGTATTGTTTTTGCTTGACCTGTCGTTCGAGAAACGTATATTATAGATGGGGTGTCCTTCTTCGGTGGTGGTTTTCGTTCTGGTAGATGTTTTCTGTACGTGCGCTATTTACATTGCAAGGCTAGCACAGCAAGACACGGATTTGAAAGTCGAGACCGAAGAAGCAAGATGGCGGGTCAGCACCCTTACGCTCCTTGGAGACGAATTATTCTGGTTCCGTGCTGGATTATCCAGATTCTGCTGCCGGCGTTTACGTTTGTTGTGATTGCGTTGGGGATTTCGCTCTTGATGCGGGACGATTTCGATGGGGACGATGATGATGATTTTGATGATGAGGATACCAAAGCTAGCCTTGCGTGAGTATTTCCATGCTACTATATATTCTTTTTGCTGTGCTAATGACACATCTAGTATTGGCTGGCTGTATCTGGTGTTTTGCGGACTATGCTTGATACTTACTATTACGGAAGTGGTCATGATATTGAGACGCAAACTGCATCCTCTTGCTTTCTTAATCATGAATGTGTTGAAGAGCGCCTTTTGGACCGCCTTATTCATTCTGGATTTCGTATCTTCTTCGCAGCGATTACAGCAGAGACCAGCCATTGTTGGCATAATTATCGATGTAATACTAATGTATGTATCCTTTCTTCCCCTCACCCCACCTCACTAACGTCCTACCTTAGACTCGCCTTCTACATCCCCCTAATCCACGGCTCCCTCATCTACCACCGCTACCGCTCCGGCTCCGCATACCGCGCCGTCGACACCAAACGCTTCTCAGATACATCCGAAATCGTCGAACAATCTCCACCCTCATTCCCACAAGCCTACAAGTCACTCGCAAACGTTGACGTCGCAGACGACGTTGATCTCGAAGCCAATACAGACAATACCCCGACCGAGACTCAGACCCCGAGACGTGTAAGCTATAATCATGTACGAGACACAAGATTTGATTCGTACAAACAGACACGGAGGAGTTTCTCGGACCCGAATGTGGTGATGGGGATGGGCTCACCGACGGCGGAACTGGGGAAGGGTGCGGAGAGGAGTAGGAGTAGTACGTTGAATATTCCGCGGGTGGTGATAAATGATCATGACGCGGAGATGGAGGAGAGGGGGTTGCATACGAATGGGAGGGCGGAGTTGGATTAGATGGGGTTAGGATGGGAGGGTTTGGGTGGAATGGGAAAAATTATGTATATATTGGAGTTGGACATTTTGATACCATGGTTAGGATGGAGTTTTGATTTCTGTGTATATTTTTGAAATGACACATTTTCTACCACATTCACGATAATTACTTGGAGTGCCCTATTATTCGCAGCTTTCGAGGAATAGCTAATTGGTGTTGGATATACGATGGCAGAACCTGCAGCCCTTTTAATGTTGAAACATACGATGACAGAAGCTGCAGCCTTTTAATGTTGAAACACACCGACAATGCACACGCCATGTCTACATCATTCACGCTTTGAGATGATGTTACCGAATCCAGTGACGTCTTGTCATTGCGTACATTATTGTTCTCTCGCATGTCCAAGTTCCAATAGGAGGCATCTAGACGAGGCCTAGAAGAGTGAGAAGAAATCACGAGCTAGATTGAATCCGGGTGCAATGATGACAAAGAGCAGAGGCGGTAGAGAAAGGAGGGAGGGGTGTGCGAAGCGAAACTCTATCAAGTGCCAACACATGCGACGAACGACGGGTTGGGCAATGGGTGTATGCGCCCGATGAAGCTCATGAAGGTTGAGTGAATGAAAATAAATACATCATACGGTAAAAGTGACAAAGGCGATTCACATTCACATGGAAGAATAAGAGAGATCTCTTTCCCTTGTCGAGGCCCAAGGCCGCTTGTAGGCCTCGCAGAATCCTAGGCCGTGGGTTTTCAGCGACTCACGACCGCGAGGGAGGGATAAACTACTAATCTACAGGTGCCGGAACTACGGTCATACGTCAATGACTCTGAAAGAGAAGAAAATCCCTTCAAAGCGCAAAAAGAAGAAAAGATCAGGGGAAAATGACATGAACATCCGAGTTGTGTTGAACAAATGGGGCGACGAACGTCAGATGAGGGTGCGAAAGGGGCCGAGCCACAGTCTCGCGAAACGTAGCAGAACCTCATTGACCCAAAAGAAAATGGCGGGGAAATCTTGTACGACACAATGGAACTTCACAATTCCAATCACAATTGACTGAACGCTCTGGAAAAGACAGAAGATGCCGAAATGAAAATGATAGGAGTCGCGTTTGATGTTCATGAGAATCCATTGTACTGTACAGAGTAAATAATAGGTAGAAACCCTTGCTTTCTATGAGGGCAAACAGGCAATAGGCGCCTTTCCCAGCCACCTTTCTTCTGCTTTTCGTCCTACACGGCGGCGTTTATGACGCTCTGAGCATTTGAGTGGACCAACAAACCAACACACAAACTAGCCATCTTTTTAACCATACCTGCCACCTTATTATACTATACTGTACACTGTACACCTACTCCGCTGAAACCTTGAAGATGCATTCCTTAATTAAGTGCATGAGCTATTGGTGGAGTAACTGCTTACCGGAGAAGAAAGATGAATCTTGGAACTTTGGACGTACAGAACGTGAACCGTAAGTTGTTCTCACCCACGCACACCTACATTACATTCTTCTTGATTACAGTGCCGTTTGCTATTGGTGTCTTGCTTTGGAGGCGTTGACTGACGAATCTGATTTGCCTAGATCGGCGACCGCTGTTACAACGAGTCAGAACTTCTGATCTGCCAGGTCCCGGTGCCGTGGATATACAATACGGTGAAAACACACCTTCGCTACCTTCGAGCCTCTCTTCTGATGCAACGACGGTGAACCGGTGGGCGACTCCTCCATCTCGCTTTCAGTCCCCAGCGACGAGTTTCCAGCACCCAAGAGATTCGACGGAGGAGCCTTTGATCAGAGCGGCTCGAACATCTGCGCATCGTCACCCGATCGATACAATGGTCCAATTTGACGAGGAACACATCAGAAGTCTTGAGGCTGAAGCTTCAAAGAGGGAGCGGAAAATGGATGATCGGTTCGAAGACGAAAGTGTGCCAACACCCAACAATGACGATACGCCCTTCATCCGGTTTGCGATAGATCAGTTGACGAGAGACGAGGAAGAGGAGCAGAGGCGGAAGAGGAACCAGCAGACTCAACAGCAGAATACATCGGATAGTTCAGATGATTATCCAGTGGAGAGAATCATCCCACATGAGAACCGAGCCTACATTCCTCAACGGCCAACTAGAGCTGAACTGGCTCTAGTAAGGAAGCATCGTTCTACACCTGGGCCTAGATTATTCGGATTTAACTCCACCCGCCCTCTGTCCACCCAGCCACCGACAGAAGAGAATACAAGACAACCGATTAACTACCCCACCAGCAACAACACCAGCGACCTAGATATCTTTATACCGGAACCAACCCCGTCAAACGCGCGACGATACCCAGAACTGAAATTCATACCCACCATAATCCGACCGATTTCCCTGATAATCGTCACTACATTATGTCTTCTCATGACAGCCGCGATTATGTTTTGCGCCATATACACCTTGTACCACGACGGACTGGCGAAATGGGATTCGGGGATTTACAGCGGGCGATATTTTATATTCGGCTTCTTGCCACAAATGGTAGGAGCGTGCATTTTTGTCTACGTGCAGTGCATTTTGGCTGCTATTACGAGAATCATGCCATATACGTTAATGGCCATGGAGGATGCGCAACATAGGAATAATGCCCTGTTCCTGGATGTGGTGCCGAGACATATGTTGTGGCCGAAATGGGAAGGCCCAACGATGATCAATATCGCGAATTTATGCATGTGGCTTTCGGTTTTTACGATTCCGCTACTGGGGTGCTTGTTCTCGGTGATTTTGGTGGAGGGACAGTGGAAATGGACGGCGGTGCAGGGGATTGCGTGGGCGTTGGTTGCGATTTACATTTTGATGTGTATGGGGTTCGTTCTGGTTGGGGCGTTTTTCTTTGGGAGAGTTACTGGGTTGTTGTGGGATCCTCGATCGTTGGCTGATGTTATTGCTTTGCTGCCGAGGAGCAATAGCTTGAGGGATTATTCGGGTACGGAAATCATGAAGACGAGAAAGGAGTTGAAACTCAAGCTGGCTGATAGAAGTGATCGATTGGGATATTGGAGGACGCCTAACCCGACTCAGGAGGTTTTCTACGCGATTGGTGAAAACGGAGCTCCAACGAGACGGTACACGCTCGAGGGTGGAAAAGTGGAGAGGAAGTTTAGCGGCAAGCATGACTTGGAGGAAAACCCATCCGGTCTTTACGATTCCACTGCGCGGTTCAGATATATTCCTTGGTTCTTGAAGGATACATATGTCGTCCTATGGTGTGTAACAGCGTTTTTCCTGTTACTCGCCTTGATAATTATATCATTCCTCCCCTCAACCGCCGTCCGCAAAGGTTTCGCCCCACAAGTTCTCCCAGGTCCAAATGGCGCCGGATACTCCGCAGCGAATTTCCTCTACAGTTTCATTCCCGCCATCATCGGTATGATCCTCTACCTAGTGTTCCAGCCCATCGATATGGCGTTCCGCAAACTGCAGCCCTGGCGCGAACTCGCAAATCCTAATGGCGCCACGGCGGAAAAATCAATCCTCCTGGACTACACCGCGACCCTTCCCATCTCCACGACTTTCAGCGCGCTAGGTAATGCGCACTATCGCGTCGCCTGGTTCTCCTTCGCCTCCCTCCTCTTCATCCTCCTCCCTGTCCTCGCCGGCGGCATCTTCTTCCCGCTCACCACCCCTTCAGGCGAAGTCCGCATGCTCCCGAATCTCTCCTCCTTCTACGTATGTCTGGTTGTTCTGATAATCTACTTCCTAACGCTACTCCTGCTGCTCCCATCCCGGAAAAATATGTATCTCCCACATAAAGTCGATTGTCCGGCCGAGATCATCAGCTTCGTGCATTCGAGCCGGTTGCTGGATGATGCGGCGTTTCGCGCGCCGAGGTCGAAGGCGGATTTGATTACTAGGTTGATGAGTATCTCGGAACATTTTAGAGGGGGGGAGGCGAGGTTTGCGCTGGGGGTGGGGTTCGGGAGGGGGGGAAAGGAGGTTTTGGGGATTGAGAGGTTAGGGAGGAGGGGGGAGGAGGAGGTGATGGTTTTGGGGTAGTGGGGTTTGATGGAAGGGAAGGGTGATGGGTTATGATTTGATGATGCTAGGTGGCGGTTAATATTGTGCTTTTTCTTGCTTGTTTAATGATTGAATGTCCAGATGCCGCAAAGTCGCGGATCTTAATGAGGATAAGGTTTTCGTTTTGAGGCGGAGTTTCGGGATGGCATTTGATGGGATGGCATGATTGTTGATTTGGGATTGGATATTGACGATGATGACGACGGGTGAAATGACGGGAATGGGTGGAACGGTGCGAAAGGGAACGAATTTCGTGTGACAGACTCGAAAGGTTTGGACAGAAAGAAAAGTGACAGCAAATTGCAAGCGAGCGAGCGCTAGAATGTATTACCAGACATCCATACTATGCTACTCTGAAGAATAATAATTTTTGATATCATTTTCTACGTTTTGAATTTGTAGATCTAGGCTATTAGGGCTACATGTTGTATGTGCACAATGATCTCTTCACGATATATGCAACATTTGCTCTGAGAAGCTTACAGCTACAACTGATGGGTCTGAAATCAGGCACGTGTTGTAAGATTACAGGATAAGGGGAACGGAATGGAATAGCTGATTTCACGCGGGATGATGGTTGGGGCTCCTAAGGCGGGATCAATCGATGTAATGCATGAGTAAACGAATAAATGCTGACAGAGAACAGATATACATGTACAGGCGAGTGAGACTCGCAAATGCAGCTTCACTATCAGCAGACTCGCAACTCCAAAACGCCGCTTCAATGCTCCGACTAGCACTCCCTCCACACCAGCTCTTCTCACTCCTTGCACGATACTAGCTAGACGTAGGATCCACAGTGATTGTCTAAACCAGTCAGCACGAGCCTTGAGAGAATGAACTCATCTAATACGTACCGGAGTAATAGTCATAGTTATAGTAGGAGTAATAGTCGTAGTCCTCGTAATCGTCGTCGTAGACCGCACAGTAGTAGTACTAAATCCCTCAATCAGAATCAGCCAGCCCAACATACAAGAGGAACAACTTACGGCTCGACACCCTGCTCCTCCACGGAGACGGGAGTCGCTGCTAAGCGGAGATGTTGGGTGAATGTGCTACCGGGGCCGGTGATGGTTGTTGTGATGGTTGAATCGGCGTCGGAGATCGTGGATGTGGATGTTAGGTTCGTGGGGGTGAGATAGGAGGATGTGAGATGGGTTTGGAGGCGGTATGTTCCGGGGGTGATGGTGAGGCTGCTGGAGGGGCCGAGGACTAGAATTAGAGGCTGTGGGTGGGGGTGATTAGTGGGTTGGCGAGGGAGGGGGAGGGGAGGGGGAGGGGAGGGAGAAGTTACTGATGTTACGACGGTGGAGATGGAGATCTCTTTGGAATAGAACACGGGTACGTATTCGGTGCGTATGATCCAGACTTCGGTGATGGTTGTGCAGGTCATATCTCCGTTTATATCAGTTCCGCAAATTCGGACTTGAATCGCGGAGGGATCGTTGGCTGCGATGGACTGCCATGTTGCGGCGTAGTATGTTGTGAAGTTTTGTACATAGGTCGTCATATCCGGTACTGAGTCTTCTCTCTTCCGTGCTGCGGGGACTGTAGTGGTTGGTATTGGTGTGGTGATGAGAGCATAGTCGAATTGGGAGGAAAATGTGACAATCTCATCACATTCGCTGACGGTGTGTCTCTGGAAATATCCAGTCAAGACGGTAGAGCATGTGGTAGTTGTGCTGGTTGTGAAGGATGGCGAGCAGGATGTCGTATTTGTTCCAGGCAAGTTACAAACTTCGTAAAGGGGAATGATATGCGTAACACTCATCCCCTGAGACGTGATCGTCGGCGTGATGCATTTTGTTGTCGGCCATGGAAACGTCGAGTTGATCCCAGTCGAGGTGGAAGAAGTGTCAACCAGTTTGCCCTTCGCGACAGTGGTCAACCGAACAGGATGCCGCGAAGCGTTGATGGTTGGGATGCACAGCATCCAAGTAAGCAAAAGAGGCAACATGGTTGCCGGTGATACTTGAGTATATTGAAACAGTAAAGAAAAAGAGTAACTGAGATCCGACTATCCAAGTCTGTAAGGGCGCGAAAGGGAGAAAATAAGAAGGCTGGACAGAATGAGAAATCGTTCAACGATTGGCATATAAGAGTGTTAACTGGAACATTTCATGACGACGCGCACGCGTACTTGGCTGCTATTTGAACTTTCTCGGCAGCGAGGTGTAGCCGTGGAATGTGAATGTGATAGCTGCGTTTCAGCACGATACCAAGTACTCCAACATTCCACGGCAGAGTCCAGACCTTGATATGATTAGCTGAGCCTCAATATTTTAGACATAGTTACTCCGCGCGTCTTCTGTGTATGCGCGTCTGTCATTCCTGTTCTGGCGTCACTTGACGAGAATATAACAGTGCTGATCACCGACACTATTGAATTTCTTCCACTTGGAATTGACAGGAAATTCTCAGACTTGGCAGCAATACTCAGTTAAATATATGACATAATGGGAATGATCCGAATATAACATTCGAATAATGGCATGTTGAAAATCCGCAGAGGAGGGTGCCCAGTTGACGTCAAAGGATGGAGACCGCACAAACCAGCTTTAAGCTTTCGATTTTCCGTACTCCATTGACAATGCAGTTCTGGGGTTTCGACTTGAGATCTGCATCGCTGGATTCTCTGCCTTTAAATTATAAACAATCGTATTTACCACGACTGACTTGATCAGAGAAATCTATGTCCGGGTTCTACATGGCAAGTGGGTTTTAGTGCACCCCTTAGTGGGGCAATCGCCCGAGCGAGCTGTCATAAAAGTTCCGGTCACCGTACCCTACACCACAACCAGCTGCATGTCCATACGAGCAAGATCTCCATCAACAACAGGCAACAACAAAAAATCGACATAAATAAAGCGCTTGGATCAATATTCATTCTTCCATACTCATGCCTCATTCCACTCCATATCTTTCTTCCTAACAAACAAAACACCTCACTATGCCCCCCAAGAAACCCAAAACCTCCACCGCAACACCCACGTCCCCACCCCCCGACTGGCCTAAATTCTCTCCCCTTCCTCCTCCCTCCTCCTTAACCCTGAACACGATCGTGCCCTCTCAAATAATCACCATCCCGAATTTCTGGCCAGCCAAGCTCTGCAAAGACTACGTCTCCTTCCTTAAAAGCCTTCCTCTCACCACCACACCCGGGAAACCTAAGAAAGGGGATGCGCTCCGTGTGAATGATCGATTTAAGGTTGACGATTGGAATTTTGCTGAACGGTTATGGAGGGAGACTGGACTACGGGAACTGATCATGGGAGAGATTATCAGGGAGTGGGAGGATGAGGATGAGAAGATGAGTGAGGAGGAGAGGAGAGAATTATGGTACGTGAGATTGGACGAGGAGGGAGATGTCATGTGATTTGAAGACTTTCAGGGCAGGTTCTAATTGAGGTCTACGTTTAGGGGTGGAGAGACAATCGGATTGAATCCTGCCATACGAATATACAGGTACACAAAAGGACAGTTCTTCGACTGCCACTGTAAGATCCCCTCCACTTCCATTCTCCCTCTCCAATTGACGTTGCTCCTAGACGATGAATCCAACCTCATCACTCTCCCCACAACACCACCCGCACAGGCCAAAACAACCTGGACACTTCTCCTCTATCTCACCTCGCCGGCGACTGGGTGCATTGGGGGGGAAACAGTTTTCTACCCGGAAGACCTACCTGGAAAGAAATCACCCATTGATAAAGAAGTAGTTATCGGGCTTGAAACAGGCATGGTTCTCCTGCATAAACATGGAAATGATTGCATGTTGCATGAAGGAAGAGAGGTGCTTGGTGGTGAAAAATGGATTATTAGGACAGATATATGCGTGAAAAGAGTACTGCCGAGGATGGAGAGGGGCATGTTTGACGGGTTGTGACTTGTGAGTGTTGGTGGGAGGGGAAATCTGTAGGGTTGTGATAGATGCTGCTCCATTATCCACCTATCGTTCTTGACAATTTGATATTTTTGTACAGATTGAGAGTCGTTATTGAAAGCTATAAAAGTGAGTTAATAAAAGTCTTTTTATGTTTGGATATATTAAGTTACTTCTAATTTAACTAAGATAGGCTTGTACGACAATTGTGAAGTGCAATATACTTGGGTTTTTCTAACTAGCTAAGGGGATCTTATAAATTCAAAATAATGCACTTCCCTCCTATGTGGCCACTGTTTTTGGGATTCGCAACCTCTCCCTCAATTAATTAATTAATTCTGCATCCATTCTGATCCTATTTTTCGTGCACGATAGCGCTTAAATGCGGGGGGTTCTTTCTTTAACGGTTTGGCTCTCATTAGTCAAGTAACTTTTGCCTACTTTTCCGGCCCATCGGCAGCCCCATAAATCGACACGACATCCAATATGGCTAAAGAATACACGGTGAAACAAATAGTTGAGGTGCCATATCAAAACTTCATAACTTCGTATGTTGTCCCAAGCCTCGTAATATCTCCTTCTAATCATATCAGTTTCCTTCCTCTCTACTCGGGCCCATGCGTCAAAGTTCGAATTGGATCTGGATCTGCAGGTCATGAATATGAACTCTCGAGGGCTATACTCTGCAAACAATCCCCATATTTTGCAGCAACATTTGAAGGCGCATTCCGAGAAGGACAAGATCAATCAACGACTCTGGTTGAGGAAGAGGGCGTCGTTTCGCAGCGAAGCTTCGAAATGCTAGTCCAGTGGCTCTATATCGGCCGAATCCGCTTCGGCGAGCCAACACCGACGGAATGCATTACCGCAATTATGGAATTCGTGAGACTTGCAGATATGTGCGAAGTTACTGGAATGGAAACTCAGATGGCCGAGCATATCAAGAATATCATCTTAGCCAACCCACCACCAGAAGACAAGAGTATCAGCAAAGGCCGACATCCGGACACCAATACTTTTTGTATTGTAGGTCAGCACATTACTTCAGCAAATCTTCTGCCTAGAGGCCATCCAGTTCGCAAAATCCTAGTTATTGCAGCAGTCGAGGGATATATTCGACGTAACAAGCACAAATTCTTGAAAGAAATATGCGTATCTCCCGACTTTGCAGTTGATCTTCTTCTAGAAGTAAAGGAGACCCTGAAGACTGTGGCTTCTGAGAATACCAAAATTTCTTTTGAAGACCCATTTAGCGGGGAAACGGTAGCATTTGTCACTCAGGACATCTAAAGAAGGATTTGGACGGTAACCCAACATATAACGATAAGAACTCAGGCTCACAGATTGGCAAAGGAATCACAGGAGGAACCTGTTATATAGGCACATAGAACTCAGTCACAGTAACGAGTAGTAGATAGACAAAGTCAATACGGAAGTACTGTGCCGCTGTGTAACTTTGAGGATGCCGGGGTTGTATGGTGTGCTGATCACCTGATAAGTTGCTCAGAATCTGTATTTAACATCAAGCAAGCAAGCTTTCACCCACACATACACAAACTCGTGGGCCCCTTTGGTTGTGAGAACAAAGTACTCCACTAATCTGGTCGTATACATCGTCGCAATTGAGGAGCTTCAAACATTCGAGACAAAACAACTCAGAGCAAAATGCCAGCCTCATTTCCAGAGTAGTTTCCCCTCACTCCCACCAATAATCAACATTCCGAATTTCCGTCCCAGCAAGAACAAACAAACAGATCATGAATTTATAACTAACTTTCCCCACAGGCTTCTCAATTCCCGAATTTTCAAATTCATTGTTGGCGAAACAGTTGATGGCACGGCAACTGAATTCTTCGTGCACGAAGAAGCAATTGCGCAGCTCTCGGCGCCGCTCCATAGCTTGATGAGGGGTGGTATGACAGAATCGCAAGCAGGCTGCACGAAGTGGGATGATGTGAGTAAGGAAACGTTTGAGCGATTTGCGCAGTTTGCATATACAGGTGATTATTCGGTGCCGGTGGGTAAGAAACGGAAGCTACGAGCGAAAGGGAAAGTGGAGGGGAAGGAGAAGGAGAAGAATAGTGTGAATGTTTCCCTTACGACTGAGATTCCGATAGACTTTGGAGCAGCACCTGCTGAAGATATACCTGGGGTGATAGAATCTGACGACTGGAGTTTGGGTGGTTGGGGTGTTCGCTCTGGAAAGCATAGGAAATACAGGACCACCGGGAGGCGGGAAAAAGTACCAGAACCATCTCCGGAAGAGATCCCAAACGCATTATTATCTCCGTCGCTACCACCAAGTCCAAGACTGCTGCCTCGAGACAAATACCCAGAACGCCACCCCTTCAAGCTCTCCGCCGACTTCCACACACTTTCCTTCTCTGACCTCGCTCCCCGCAACAACTATGGCAGTACGTGCGAGCCCTCTGAAATTTTCGACCGTAACCTCAATTACAGCAGCATTTTCATCGCTCACGCTACTCTCTACATCCTCGCTGATTATCGGCTCGTCGACTCACTTAAAACACTAGCTTTATACAAACTTCACAAAACTCTTTGTACCTTTCAGTTGAGTGCAAGCAATGCGGAAGATGTGGTTAACTTGGCAAGATATGTGTATGCGGAAGAAGGAGGGAGTGAAGGGTCCGGGAAGGAAGATGGAACAATAGGGGAATTGAGGGCTTTGGTCTGCAGATATTTGGCAGTGCATGCGCTGGTAATGGTACTGGATGAGGGGTTCATGGAGTTACTTGCGGAAGGCGGTCAGTTTGTGAAAGACTTTTTTAGGTTTGAGGTGCAAAGGGTTGTGAGTTGAAGCGGTTACGGAAAGGAAAACGGTTCTTTGGCTTGGGTTTGGTCTGGGTTTGTTTGGATTTGGAAGTATTGGTACCTTGAATGCTATGTTTTAAAAGCTACTGATGAAGTTGGACTAACTCTAATCACCAGTTATGGACTCAATTGTGTTGTATACTTTCTATATTTGCATTTGTAGTACATTTCTATCCATCAAATATCCTTCTATTACGCTTTTAGTGCTCCTGACAATCTCGTTGGCGATAGAATCGTATTCATTCTAAGTTCACTGAATTAAAGTTCGAGAATATGATGGCTAAAGGGGGGAAAGCAGAGACTACTAACCTTCTAATACTCTCTCTAAGTGTAAATTCATCAACTGTATATATCAGACAAAATCGTCCCGGAACAGGTAGTCCAGTGTGGAGAGGCGAGAACGAGAAACGAGGAAAACAGGTTGGAGTGGAATAGAAATATGTATACAATTGTTCAGTAGAAGCTAGGAGAGAAACGCCAATCATGGAATCTATACTCTGGAGATCTACAGTCTCTGTACTTATACCACTCAATAGTACAGAGGTTGGCAGCCCAGAGGTAGTTGATGCCTACATGACCCCACTAATGGCATTGGTTAGGTCTTCCGTATTCTATAGCTTGCCCCGAGCTCCTATTCCAAGCGGGACACTAATCCGGACGCCCTTCAGATGATAAATTGTCCACTGAGCAAGTTGTTGCGCTGAGGTTGAGTGGCGTAGAAGAAATAGCAACCTTGTAGTACTGTACTGTGGCTGGTTGGTAGGTATATGGTCAAAGCTTTAGCTTAGACCCAGACGGTAAAAACGAATGTCCTTGGTTCCGCGACTGGCGTCGTCCTATTTATTTAGGGTCTGGCACCTCACATCATGCCCATGCCTGAAAAATCACAACCATATCATGGTTTCAGAAAGAAGTAGCACCGGCTGCTGGACTTGTCGACTGAGAAAGAAGAAATGTCAGGAAGAACGACCGAACTGTTCGACATGCGATGCGCTTCACATCACATGTCATGGCTACAGTGAGAAGAAGCCGGCGTGGATGGACGGGGGACCATCAGAGAAGGCAGAGGCGGAGCGTATTAAAAGAACCATCAAACTCAACAACAGGCTGAAGAGAAAGACAGCTAGTAAGCCTCTTTCCTCTGGCGATCGAGATATCACGAGATCCTCCCGGAACGAAGCTGCAAGCCCGCGATTTAGCAATGCAGGATCGGCATCTTTCACCTCCGCCTCCATGAAAGATCCAGAGCCCAAATCGAAAGAACGAACTCCGTTATGTCTAGGCTGCTCCTTGAAGTCATTTTCGAACGACTACAATGGACGTGAGGCCACTCTCTTGATGCATTATCTTGACGTCGTCTTTCCTCTTCAATTTAGATTCTATCAACCCTTGGTCTCGGAAGGTGGTCGTGGCTGGCTTCTCAGTATATTGCTACGTACAAGGCCGCTATATCATGCGGCGTTGAGCTTAAGCGCATATCATCAGAGTGCTTCACACTCTGGGACCGTTGTTGAAACCAACGATCACAACCTTGAGGATCTGCAAAAACACCATTGTCTAGCGCTGGCTGAGCTCAGAAAACACATTGGCCGGCTGAGTTTAGAGACCGGTTCGAGTCGAATAAAGACCCGAGTTGAGATCCTTGCCTGTATGATTTGCCTGATCTCATTTGAGGTGAGTCACTTAGCCTAACGAGCCGGACAACTACTAAGTGGGACTCTTTTAGGTTTTCAGAGGAGAGGGTAACGATTGGCCTACCCATTTGCAGGCCGCGAGAACTATTTTCATGGATCTCAAGGACGATTTACTCTTGCCCGTGAATGACATAAATTCAAAGAATGATACGGGAGAACCTCAACCATCTGATTCTGCCTCACTCTCCGTGTATGAAACTTTAGCTCTGGATTTCTTTGCCACATCACTGATCTGGTTTGACGTTATTTCTTCAGTGACTGTAGGAACAAACTCGGAATATTTCAACATCTATTCCTACATTCTACAAATTGAAAGTGGCAGAATTCAACTGTGCAAGTTGATGGGGAGTCAAAATTGGGTGATGACTATCATCATGGAGATTTCTCGCTTGGCCGAGTGGAAGGCTGTCAGAGAAGACAACGGCGATTTGAGTCAATCCCAGCTAGCCAAGTCTGTAGCTACTATCGAACAACGACTCGAAAATGGCATGCGAGAGAATCGGGCACGTCAATTTAGTAACAAATTTGATCCATGTGGCGCTCGAACACGGGAAAGCCAATTCGTCACTCAGTTTTTCGCATGGGCTACAAAAGTTTATTTGTATGTTATTCAGTCAGGTGCATATCCTCGAGTTCCCGAGATCAAAGCCAGTGTCTTAGAAGCTCTCGTATTACTCCGCAATGTTCCCGATAGTCGATGGATACGTTACCTTGTATGGCCATTCTGCGTTATTAGTTGCATGGCGGACGACGAGTATCAAGACGAATTTCGTCAAATAGTTGAGATAGCTAGCATGGACAAGGACATTTTCTGCAACTTTCAGAATGCAGCTTCTATTATGGAAGAGTGTTGGAGAGGGCGCAAAACTCAGCCTTCCATTCCATGGAGCTGGACAACAGCTATGTCTAGTCTTGGAGTTAGGATCCTTCTTGTCTAACGATTATTGCTTGCAATTTTCCCACAGAGATAAGATCCACAATTCTGTGGATGCATATTCTGCTCGCGAGATTCTGCCTCGATATATACACACATCACGAAGAACGCAGAAGAAGAGCACAGATAATCAAAAAGAGCTGGTGTGTGAAGTTCAAGCTGGCATTGGGTCCACGGGGCGAGCCTTGTACAGCAAGACATCAGCAATTAATGGGTTGAGCTTGTACATTTAAACGAAAGGAGTTCACAATTGATCACGGGAGATGAGTACTTTCAGGTTTCAACAAGATGCATCGCTGGTGTTGCGGTTGCACACTAATCACATATTCACTCTTACATAAATCTAAGACTACTCAATTGTGATACAGACTTTGCCGACGTGCTTCTGAGCCTTCATGTATGCGTACGCCCTATCTTATATTAGCACTGACTACAAAGTATTTTGGATGCTGGATTTGAACGTACTCTTTGAGATCCTCTAGCTTGAACAAATGACTATCGATGACCGGCTTGAGTTGGATGGAATCAATGGCAGCATTCTTCGCCTAGTCAGCAGACACCATCGCAGAAATCAAGAAGGTAAGAGTTTAGCTCACCATCTCTTCAAACATTACTCTACTCCCAACAAACAGTCCTCGGACGGTGAAGACCTTGCTAACGGTCTCTAAGAAACTCGGCTCTTTCTCGCCTGCTTTGCTCATCCACCCGATAACACTGATAATGCCATCAATCCTGATCGACTCGATGGATTGCGCCATTGTTCCACCTCCGCCAATTTCGATAACATAATCCACACCCTCCCTGAGACCAGTCAATCTCTTTGCTTCGGCTCCCCATTCTGGTACCTCTTTATAATTTATGACATGATCTGCGCCCAACACCTTCAGCTGTTGGAACTTTGCAGGAGACGAGGTCGTCGCAATGACTGTGGCACCAGCAGCTTTCGCAAGTTGGATGGCAAACAAGGAGACTCCGCCCGTGCCTTGCGTCAACACGAAATCTCCTGCCTTAATTGGTTTGAGTCCATATAAAGCATTCCAGGCTGTCAAGCCAGCGCCCGTTAAGGTCGAGGCTTGTACATAATCCAGCGATTCCGGCATCGACACAAGACCCTGCTCATTGAAAGTTCCATATTGACGAAGAACACCATCAAGGTCCCCACCAAGTGCGGTGCTTATACTCTTGGAGGTGAGAGATCCGTAGATGTGTTTCTGGTTGAATTGCGTAACGACCTTCGAGCCCTTCTGAAATCGGGTTACTCTGGCGCCGACGGCCAGCACTTCTCCCGCACCGTCGGATCCGGGTACGACACCACTGGTGAAACCAAATGGAAATGTTCCCTGGCCTGTATTAGCAACCTCAGGTGAAAAGGATGAAGTGAGCAAACATAAGGTATTGAGACATCTCTATAGTTCAGAGCGGCGGCGTGAAACTTCACGAGAACATCATAATCTGTTAATTCCGGGATCTCCTCATTCGGGTTGTATTCGAGGCTGTCGAATCCATTCGCTCCTTGGACTCTCCAGACTTTGGTTGTGGTCGGTAAGGACATGGCGGCTCAGTGTTGTTTAAGGGGAAAATGGAAACGAAAGGATACTTGTGAGAATGTGAGAATGGGTAGCATGAGTTTATATGCTCTGCAAAATTTTGGAATCTTCTGAGGCTATCTCACGCAAGTAATGATCAGTCTTCGCATTTCGGGAATTGCTTACCCAATCCTGTAAAGAAAGATATTAGCTATTATGGGATTGGCGCACTGAGGTAGGTGAACTGCGCTTCTTCCGCGCGGGTTCCTGTTATTTGGCGGCCCCCACTAATTAAGCTTCATCGATATACTTGATCATAGGGCTAACTCGACAACTACGAGCGAGGAGTAGAGTTTTCGACAGCGTCCACAGAATATCGTCATGGCTCACAATCCATCCCTGGCCGCGCGCGAGTTATGCCGGGGGCAGAGGGAACGATGAGCCGTTATCCTTTGTTTAGTTGTTCATTACTGTACTCGGGATATCTCTGGGGAATCCACTTTCTCGTTTCGCCTTGCCTTCCGCGTTCGACCAAGTCAAATCGGCGCACTAGGGGGTGCAGGAATTCGCGATGTGGCTAAGCGAAACATCACCAGAAATCACTCACTGCCTATGAAGTAAGTTTCAAGGAATATTTAATTACTAAAATACGAAGTCGTCTAGGTTTGGTGATATTTTCGGCTAGCGTGTCAGGATTTCCTGCAGCGCATCCCTCTAGTTACCATCAAGACATTATATGTATTCCAAACCACGTTTCGCGTTAGAGCGCGATGGTTTTGCTTTGTCCGCTTCGCGCTCAGAAGTATACCGCGCGGGTGAGGAAGACACTTTGGTCATCATCGGAGTAAGAGAGGAACCGCTCAAGCTTTGCTGTCTTTCAGGTGTGGGCTCAGGAATTCCGAATGCGCGTTGTTGTGTCATGCAAACTGCAATCTCGAACATTGCTTGTAACAACATAAAAGGGTAGCCTCTTGCCCATCCATTCAGATCTTATCATCCGGAATCAACAGCCCAAGTCGTTCAATCAAGACAAATTCTCATATCTTCCTTATCTCGAATTTGCAGTCCAGAAGTCCGCATCTTTCAACATGCCTCAAGGATCTTGCTTATGTGGCCAGATTGAGTTTGAGTACACAGGTCCGTCTTTGCGGGCCCTTCTTGTCTTCCTGTTGAGCATACATCACTAACCACCTGCCAGGCGAGCCTGCTATCACCGCTCTCTGCCACTGCCACGCCTGTCAAAAGTGGTGCGGCGCAACCTCCTCCTCCAATCTGATCGTACCTCGAGAGCAGTTCAAGCTTCTGAAAGGAACTCCAACCACCTTTGAGATTCCCGGAGACTCCGGAAAAATCAACAAACGGTCATTCTGCGGGAACTGTGGGAGCAGCCTCTTCGGTGAACTCGAACTCATGCCCGAATTTGTGGGTATCAAAGCTGGGTAAGTTACATTGCTGTGCTCGAGCGAGATTGTGGAAGTAACAATGCAGCAGAAGCCTTGACAATGGGGCGGCAGATTATCGTACAGTGATGACGGAGTTCTACACGGATGCAAGACTCAGCTTTTGTATGGCTATTGATGGTGCGAAGCAGGAGCCTTTGTTTGGAAATTAGGTAGAAAGTCCTGTGAATATATCTTGTTCGAGGACCGGCTTTCAAGGTGTAAAACAGTGACTATTCCTCAATCGCGTGATGTTAAATACGTTCTATAATATTATAATTGTACCTGGCTGAGATTTAGACCAATTGCAGGGGCGAGATGACTCGCCGTTAATCCTGTGTTGTACCCTGTGTCCGTTCATGCATTTTCATTTCCTCTACCAAGTCCTTCCCTACGAAGCACTTCGTAACAAAGTGATGCGCGGCGCTTCTGTCCTCAGAAGAATTACCATGCTCATTGCTTAACAGTAGGTTTAGCCACCAGAATAACTCCATCATCTCCTACTTGAAATGGTTTATCCGCAAAAAACTTCTCCAACACCGGAATGAACGCCTTCTTCATCTCCTCCAGTCTTGGATGGGATCGATACCACAAATTCGCCAGAATGCTAGCTGCGCACGAGACGCGGATAGGAATATCTTCCTCGGGAAAGTTGCAATATGCGTTTACACGTTCGAGGGAGATGTCACCAAATCCATGAGCGGTAAAGACATCGCACGCTTTAGCGAGGAGAAATCCCTGATGATCAATCGTAGGCGCGTCGGTATCGCGTGCTACGATAGGGCCACAGGTTTCATTGATCAAGTTAATGACGTCGTTATCAGGTGCGCCCTGTACGATGACAATACGTGCATTAGGTGCTGCAGGGTCTACAACCCGAACCATCTCAGTCAGAGACTTCTCGAGATCATCAACGTAGTGCAGAATCCACATTGCAACTACTGCGTCGAATTTTCTGTCGCCGTATGGCATAGCTTCTGCAGTTCCCTTTGCTACATGTACGTTTGCACTGTCTCCGTGACTAACAATCAAGTCATTGCGGCCGGTATTGGGCTCTAGAGCATAAACCTTGCCCACTTTTTTGGCTACCGCAATTGGCAGTTCTGTGTCAAATGCGTATTAGTATCGGTATTTCGGTTAGAATTTCGGGTGCGCTCGACAAACCTCCATGTCCGCTCCCTACATCTAGGACTTCTTTATTAAGCTTGGTAATCTCTAGAACGGCATCGAACTCATGTCGGGTGAGTCGTTTTGCAAAGGGTTCCCAGGCCTTCTCGCTGAGTTGAGACGGAGGACGACGGACAGCTGGTAGCGGATAAGGGCCTAGTAAAGGTTGCTGATATCGTCGTCCGGTGAGAAACATCTGGGGTTCTAAATCCGCCGAAGCATAGTTGGGTTGAAAGGGGTGATAGATAGTGGTGACGATTTCAAAACCGGCTTGTTGGAAGAGGTGATGCCACCCTTGCGTCGTCAAGAGTGTAGATTTGACCAAGTTACCCATGAAAGGCGCTTCGCACCCTTCTACGTACTCCTTAGATGAATCATAGAGAGACTCGTCGGTGACTAAGGCCTCGGCGGGTATAGTTCCGATGAGAAGAAGGCCTCCAGGTTTGAGCCATGAAGCAAATTTGAAGATCATGGAATGTGTTGAGCGGTATGACAATTGGAACAAAGGGAAAAAGGCAAAGATGGCATCGAATTGATTTTGTGGCTGGAATGAAGTCATATCAGCCTTGATAAAAGTTCCTTTGGCGCGCTTTTGGCAGAGGTCAACCATCTTTTGTGAAATATCGATACCAGTAACATCATAACCGACTTTGGCAAGAGTTGATGAGACAGGGAATCCTGTTCCACAGCCGACATCCAAAACTATAGCCTTTTCTCCGAGCATAGAGATGGCATCCTGAACCTGCTTCTCAAGCACAAGATTTTTGCCGTATGCATCTTCATACGAAATGTTAATTTCATCGAATAAGCTTTCAGCAGCTGTTGAACTTGTGGAGATGATGTTCTCAGTCATATCGACAGAAATTAGCTATCAAAGATAACAAATGAGGCCGATTGAGTCTACCAGCAAAAGCACTCTTGGTAATTCTACTGATTATAGTTTCTTTCCAGACTATACTTTCTGCATTTTGAGATTGGTAGTACTTGGTTATCTCGATTGTCAGGAGGGAAAGAATAGAAAGCGGATCTCGGGGTCAGAATGCGGGGAAGTAGAGAGATTTAGCCTAAAGAAGCGGGGAAGCAGAACGCCTTTATCTTGTCCATGACACGGCTGGTGTGTAACGCAAGGTAAGCATCTACCCGTATAAATGACTCTTGCTCTCGACTGATAGCATTCCACGTCTTAGACTTGGCGTTCTGCTAGGTGCTCGACGAAACACAACATATGATGATATGAAGCAATAAGCAATTTCCGCGTCCAACTCGAGGCAGATAGCTCAGTATACCAAAGCGCTGGCTACTAGTAGAGACAGCAAGCTATCACCATTTGGCCAGTCTCGCACACCTGAGGGAGATTTGGAGCAATAGGCGCTTGCTATTGCAAATGCATGCAAAAGGCTTGAATACCTTCTCGTGGAGCCTGGTGTATAGATGATCAAGGCAGCATGGTCCTACTGCGACAGTGTAGCCATTTGCCTCGCAATAGATTATGGACCTGTCTCAACATATTCGTCTCTTGAGATGCTGGTTTACATCGAATTTCTGACAGTCAGACACAGTCTCGTGATGGCTCAATTATACATTTGCCTTGCGCATCAGTTCAGGAAGTTTGAATCGAAATGCAGCAATCTGGGCGAGATATTAAAGTAGTGCAAGAATTAGGGAATAGAAGAAACCGTAGACACTAATGCAGAAGTGCGGATTGTATAGGCGGAATGAAGAATGTACAAGGAGTCAAGGAGATAGCAAGAACAAGATATGAGATGGAGAAGAAAAGAAGAGACAGAAGAGCGGGCGATGATATAAGCATATGATAGTTGAGAGGAGCTCTGGGATGGATAAGTGTATGAAGAACAAGATAAAGAAGCATAAGATAAGACAAATGAGCAGCAGACCAAATTTACAGCAGAAACTAAGATGAAAGAATCAAGGATGAGGAGAGATTATGAAGATAAAACAATAGAATATGGAATCAAGGAAGAAAAGGCCAAGTAAAGCAAGGAGATAATAGTTGCTAGTCGACAAAATAGCAGGGACTGAACGTTAAAGGGGTACTTGGAAGCTAGTCAATTTCGGACAGACATGATTTCTAGTACATGGTGATAGATACATTAAGATTTTAGAAGCCGTTCGAACTTTTCGTCGTATATGCACGTAATTCATTACTTTAATTTACTATATACACACTCGTCCTAATAGAACAATCAACTGCTTTTTCACTCACTCGATCAATCCAGCATCACATCACCTCAAACTCCCCACCTCCTCCTCAAGCAAACCCAGCACTAATCACAAAACTAACATCCGCATTAAACGACGCCGCCGCATCAAACGTATGCACGCCCCCATTATCCGCCACATAAACCACATTATTATAATGTCTCCAATACCTAGTCGGGTAACTCCACGCACGGATCGAGCTCCCCGTCCCACTAATCCCCGCTTGAGGACAGAACGTCGCATCCTCATTAAACTGTTTCGTGCCATCGGTCGCGTTGAGCGCAAGCGCGAAGTTGTAGTGGCGGATATAGCTCCCCGGGGTATCGACGGACTCGAACGAGAAACACGCGCTGTTGCCAAGTCCGGTGCGGACGGTCCAGCTGGCTTGCTGCTTGAGTGCGGTGGCGCTGGAACCGGTCACGACTTGTGTGTTGACGGTGGAGCCGGTGTGCGCGATGTAGCGGGTGGTGTAGCCGGTGGTGGTGGCGCGGAGGGAGATGGAGGAGCCGACGGTGAGGGCGCTGCCGCTGGTGAGAGAGGTCGTGGCGTATTTGGCGGCGACGATGTTGGCTTGCACGGCGTTTTCTGTGGCGTCGCTGGGATAGCCGGAGGTCATTACACCTTCGTAGAAGGTGCCTTGTGCGCTGACACTGTTGTCGCCGCCGATGCCGAGGATGATGGCACCTTCTTTGCTCATGGGGTTATAACCCGAAGCGCTGGGGCGTGCGCCACTGTAGTATGTAGACAATGAACCCGATGCAGCGTTACCACCGCGCAGCGCCCATTTGTTTGCGCCGCCCTTGACAAGGGCAGTGAAGAACCGGTATGAGATCGAGGGGTCGGCGGCATTGTTCTTGGTGCTTTGACCAGAGAATAAGCCATTCTCCAAGTCGGCCATGAGCCAAGGACCACTGCCAGATCCACTGCCCCAGGCGGTGCTGTCACCGAAGTAAATAGCTTCCATATGACCGTTTCCTGTATCAGTACTGCTCGTTTCGGCGTTTCCGTAGTCGAAACAGCAACCGCCATTGTAGTGGGTTCCGTCGAGGACAGCATACATCCCTTCCGCTGCATCGCCGGTGGCTATTCCGCTAGCAGCATTGTTGCGGTAGCCTGTGCCGGGCGAGATGAATACACCATATGCCTTTTGTCCGTTCAACGTCACAGGGGCGCCAGTGGCACTGGCAAGATTGTCTTTCCCGTTCACATCTGGGCCGCTAAATGCACCGCCTGGTGCTTGGGTGAGATGGTTGCCTCGGCCAGATTGATCGTAGATGATTGAGATGAGACAGGTTGTGCCAGCGCAGAACGAATCTTGGGCAGCGGCATTTGCAACTCCGCCTGCAGATAGAGGAGAGATGTTGGTTGTGCTTCCATCAGAGCCACGGATGACTTGGTAAAGTGCGCCGCTGAATGCACTGTAGAGAGCACGAGTAGTGCTGTGCGCAGCAACACAAGGAGTTCCACCAGAAGCGTACAGATCACAGGGTCCGGCAGCGACAACAGAGGCCGTGGCAACAAGGCCCAGAGCGACAGCGCGAGCGCGTTCGAGACTTGGTGAAATCATTTTCAATCCCGTTTGGTCGACGAAACAGTAGGAGAGGCAAGCACAGTGAAGAGCGTGTTGCAATACCCAAGGAGAAGCTCAAGAAAGTGACACCCAACGATCAACAACTACATCGTCAACTGAGTATCCTGTCCATCTTTTATATCCCTCGAACTTGCCATGACATGTTACCCGTATTCATATCCGCTCTCTAGATTAAAGCTAAAACTTCGGAAATACCCAACACGTTGCGAGGCTTTTCCTCCAATGACCATCACCAAAAACCTCGTGTCCACCCCATGCTTTTCCCCATATGCGGGGTGCATTCGGCAGCGCCCGCACGTTCCCCACCAAAACCTCCTAGCGTTGTACCCAGCAGGTCTTATGACACAGATCGTGGGCGCATCAGAGGTGGAATAAAAAAATGTTATTCCTGCTCCGGGTCCGGTATTGGACTAACGGGGTATAGACTTTTACCATGCAAGATACGTTTGCCGCACAAGTGGATATGTAACTATGCGTGCCAATGAGCAAGAAGTAAGCTAGGAGTTAGTACCTGAATCGGCACAGTGCTAATAGCCGCAGATTAGGTCATTATTTACCCCAAATACCGGAGCCCCATGCGCTGAGGAGAGAGGTACGTACTGCTCTGCTGGTATGCGCTCCAATCGGCGATAAAGGAGACGATTTTATTGACTAAAGCTGCCGAGAAACGAGAAACCAAGGACACCCTTACGATGGAAAAACACTGTAGGAAGGCCATAAAGGAAGGTAGTGACGAGATTTTGAGCAAATGAACTGGGAAATGGAATACTGGGGTAGTGGGGTATGGGGTAACGGGGAAATAGAAGATTGATTGGTGCACCACTAGGTGTATGACCTTCCCAAAATGTACAGAAAATCAAAGCGTATTCACACGTCCAAGCTGCTAATATTGGTGTACGAAAAGCTCCTTAAAGGCCCGAATATTAACCAGAAATTGACCGACATGTGATGACGGAAAAACCAAGTCCTCGTTCCACGACCTCTCTCCTCTCCTCATCTCATCCCATACGAACTTATATCCCGCTATCATACACAAAACAACGAAAAGTAGATTTACTCGCGCGAACAGAAGCCCTTCAAAGACATGATATATGGTATGTATTCAACTATCACTGCTCTACTATCACCGTCGCCATCTCCCACCGCCAAGCAAACAACAAATTTCGGACCTCCAGCGCTATGTATGCAATCCGCTCAGCCATCTTCTCTTTCCCGTTAGTTAATCAACAAAAAGGAGACAAAGGAAAAACCCTCCCAACAAACGGAACAAGAACTGAGTTGCAATGTGTGTGCTAAAACGAAAACAAAAGCAACCCTCACTCCAAAACACCCTGCTACAATGATGTACATGCAATCCCATCTGCTCGCAGCCTCCAGCGTATGCAACTACAATAAACAAAAACCCAGAAACCTAAAATAACAAAGGAACAGATTCTGTGTTGTATGTGTAAGACCAAACTAGTTCGACTCGACTAGTAGGTTTCTTATGCTTGGTAAATAACCTCTTTTCCCGTCACATCTCATCTCGCCATCTTTCAGACAGTCTAGCCTAGCTAGAACCATTTTCCGCACTCACTTTCCCCTTCTTCTTATTCTTCTCCTTCTGCACCACATCTTTCAAAACTCTCAGCTTCTCCTCCGTGACTCTAATCGCCCTCTCCACCTCCTTCTCCTGGAGGAATCCCGCATCCCTTTCATCCATATACCGATCATGAATATCCTGCCTCTCAATCGGCATTCTTCCCACCTCTCTCAGCCTATCCATTCCCGCTCTATCCTCCAACCACAGCCACAACTCGCTCTCTTCTTTCCTCCAGATCTCCTCATATGCTGCTATTCTTTCTGGAGTGCCTATATATCCCATCCCCACAGCGTCTCTACTTCCACCACCTATTGTTCCGAATCGGAACCAACTCGCCACTAATAAGCCGACTAACAATCCATACATGATATTGCTTGTCATGAGCGGCTTTAGGATATCAACCACAGGACTAAGGATTGGGCGAACAGGTTCAAAAAGACCCCAATTAGCCTCTGCAGGTTTCGATTCGGACGATCCATCCGTAGATTTACTGAGATTGTTGACTTTTTGCCCCTTTCTGCCTTTCTTTTTACCCTTCCCACCAGTTGCACCTGTGGCGGTTGAACGCCGAGATGAAACGGCTGATTTGAGAGCGGCGACAACATCTTTGGTGTATTGCACCTGTCCGTCATTTGCACCCTTTTCAATGGGGCCTATTCGCGTTAGCATACCAACCATAAAGATGAGTGGAGATTCGAAATACCTTTCAGCCAACTCTTTCCCGTCCACTCGATTGCACAACTCATTTGCAAACGAGTACCATTATTTTCACCCCAAGAAAGGCAATATTTCGTTTTCGTACTGAAGACGTTACCGCTAGGAACATCCGGAGTTGCAGTAGAGATCGTAACCGAAATAGACTTTTCAAGATCCATGAAATCCAGTGTCTCGGTGCAAACACACTTAGTTTGCTTAGGTCCAATGGCACCGCTCAGTGGCTTGATGTATGAATAGTTTCGAACTTTATTATCCAAGCTCAGAGGCACTTTCTCCTCCATTGTGAATTCGAGACACTTTTGCTCATTGGTGAGCCAATTCCGCATCCAGGTTAACGAGGCAGGCCCAAACATCAGATTATAGACTTTACCCAACGGGGCAGGAATAACTTCGTCCGTAAGGATTTTCGCATAATGGGTGTCGCCATCGGTACACCCAGTTGGCGCATGGGTAGCTGGACCTGGGAAATCTCCACTTGTAGTTGGACTATCCTCCTTGGTGCCTTCCGAGCCTACTCCATTAGTTACAGCAGCAGCAGATGCTTTGCGGCTGACAACCTTTTCACCAGGTTCACTTCCAGCAACGCTGCCATCAGCTTGAGTGAAGCTCATGCCATCCTCATCGTCTTCATCTTCGTCATAGATGTCTCCATCAGCACCTTCGCTATCATCCGACGATTGAGATGCACTGCCAGGACGTGATGGAACAATTCCATCATCCTTTTCGGTTTTATCACCACCACCCGTTTCTTCAAGAGTAACACCGTTCAGTGAGCTTCGCAGACTTGGATGTCCAATCTTCCATATACCTACAATAAGGTCATATGTAGAGTCACGACTTGTAAAACTGGCAAAGATATTTTTCGAGTGTAATGTCGATATCATCAAACCATTCTTGAAGATCATAGCCGTGCTCCTTTTTTCCACGGATACAATCTCGTCGAAGCTCATAACTAATGTTGTAACCCAACCAAAGATGTTACTGCTAAAACACAGATGGCCCTCAGAAACATAAAGTCTTCCATGCGCTAAAATTTCTCGTTGTAGGGCACAGCTATAATCCTCGATCAGGTAATCGTCCTCCGGGACACTTCGAAACAGCGCATGGAAATCACGATTCCTCTTCTTACTTGCGACGGCGAAACCTGTAATTTTTGGAGTCCCCTGGCTTGGATTTGCTATTGATGAATTAGCTGCGGCTATTGCGGTCCCGATCGTTGTTCCAGTCGCCGCGGAGCTACCTCTCTTCCTATGATTTATGGCACTTCGGATGCTTCCACTCCTATGGATCCCGGTCTTACCTTCAAAAACGCTTCCATTGGGCGGTGTCTGGTCTCCAGCTGTGCTTGGTTCATAGTTCGATCGCGGACGCGCGATTGATTGTAAGTCCTCTACTTGCGGCGTGGAAACGGCTTCCAGGTTTTCTCCGGTCAGAATATTGGGTGCGGTTACAGCGCGGCCAGCAAATGTGTCTTCCTCTCTTGCGGAGTCCGATCGCCCTCGGGAGTCGTCCGTGGTAGATTTCGGCATGGTGGTATTCGTGTCTTCTGTGATTCCTAAATGGCTTAAACTTAAATCTCCTTGGCCTAGAGTCTTTACCGCAAGTTCTTTCTCTTCCATAAAATTTCCAGAATCCGGTTGTTCTCCTATCGCCTCCACCTCCGGACTTTCAACCTGCGGTGTCTGTATCTGCTGTGCTTCCTGCGCTCCGCTTCTACTTCTTGTTCCACCAGATGGGCTCGACGTGTTCGTAATACTGTTGCTCAAGGTATTCGCCGCGTTCTGCGCCGCAGAAAAGACCGACGAAAAGAAACCACCCTGACCGGGAGTAGTCGCGCCGTTCTCAGGAGTAGGTGTTAATGGTGCAGAAGTGATGTTCGAAAGCTTACTAGGTCCCAAAGTAGCAGAACCTGATCGAATTCGTCGATGTGAGATCATGTTTCCCGAAGGAGATGTAACGACATTTGAGCCCGCGGCAGTCGGGGAGTTGGGATTTGAAATTGGAAATCGAGGAGAAGCTGGATCAGTGGGTGTCGGGGGGGTATTAACAATGATAGGAGCTGGCTTGTCTGTGGATGGTGGAGTTTGAGGCCGTGCGGTGGTGTCTATCGGTTTGACCTTACCAGATCGCGGCCTTTCGGGAGACGATGCTGTGGATCTGGGCTTGGCCTGTGGCAATGGTATATCAGAAATTAATGAACCAAATTTCGCACTCACACTCCCCCTCCTGGAATCAGCCCCACCGTCCTTAGTACTCAACGATGAGTCTGCCCCTCCCCCTCCAGCCTTGCGGTCTGGACTTGTATTGGGACTTGTTCCGCGTTTAGGTTTGAAGACCTCCTTTAATCGACCAACTGGAGAGGGTGAACGTCTCAGAGGTCCGTCGGTGGGAGCTCGAAGCTTCTGCGAGGGGGTACCGTTGGAAGATTCGGAGGCAGCCAGACTGTCTGTGCTGTTCGGAAATGTTGAAGACTTAGCAACGCCGTCTAAGTGTGCATGCAATGGCCCAGTGTCAGGAACCGTCGATGAGTTTATAAGTGGGGAAGATGTTGTAAGATATCCAATGTGCGAAGGATGCGTCGATAGCGGTGGAGGTGTGTCGAGTGGCCTATTACCGTGGCAATTTGAGTTAGAACAAAAAAGATCCAAACGAAAGTCAATTCACTCCACAAGTTAATGCAGGCTGTAAATCTAAAAATATGCGAGGTGAGGTGAGGAGGCAAAAGGAGGAGATATGACGAAATGAGATGGAGAAATAGTACAAGTATGCACCTTGATCGGACGGGAAGGTAGTGATCTTCGGGGTACAACTTGACTGCAATGCAAGATTGACTGACTGACGTTCTTGTTTATTTTGTTGATGGGATGAGCCTGTGCAGGTTTGGAGTTTGAGGTTTGTGGTTTGTGAAGGCCAAGACTGAGGGTTCTCCTCAAATGGAACGTTCCGAGCTCGCACTCTGAACCATGTCTCATGGTAATGAACGGAACCCCATAAATAACCGCGCTGGATTCAGAAGTCGGTGAGGACGAGGAAAAAGGGAAACAAAAAAGGAGAACAATAAACCGTACGATGCGTACGTACAAAAGTAATACGGTTAAATTTAGAAGGTGAATTGCAGAAAGTTGAAAGTGGATAACTCACGACTCAGTCTCCGAATCGTAGGTTAGCAAACTGCTACCATCTCCATCGCCAGAGTTTTGTCTGATAAAGCTCGAATTCCTGCTCTCTTCTTTCAAAGTGCCCCTCTCCGCGACACTCCTACCACGAGCGACCTCTTCCAATTCGCGCTCCTCGTCTTCGCGCTGTTTTCGCCTGCGTTTCGACTCGAATGGCTTCGACACCAATTTCTTCAGCCCATTTGCTCCACTAGAATCAGTGGAATCATCCTCCGTCAATCCACTCTTAAGCTTCTCTAGCGCGCCGTCCAGAGATGCGCGAACTCCATGGGTAGCAGTATCGCTCTCGGTGCTTTTCAATGAAGCTGTCGCAGAGTCTCTGGCAGGTTTTCGTACTGCGCGCGTCTTTGAAAACATGGCGGTTAAGCCTGATCTAGAAGAGTGCGAAGTGGTAGGTGAGTCTGGAGTATCATCCATGGCGGGGTATCGCCAGATTCCACGTTCCTCGAAGATAAGATAGAAGTGAATGCAACCATAGAAAGTCAAGCAGTCCGCAGGTCGTAATGGATACTCGAGACGGCGAAAGAGGAAGACGGACTGGATCAATTGGCGCGTGTAGTTACTCTATCGTTGAAAGCGCTTCGGTCGTAAGGTATGAGTGGTTTTGTATGAATGATTGTGCTGTGAAGACAGCCGGCTGAATTGGAAAGTTGGAGGACCTCGCAGCTAGTAATCTTTAAGAACGTGCCTACTTTGGCGGCAGCATGTGAGATAATTGCTTCTTGACGAACGGTAATAGCGTGGATTAGATTGAATTGAATTGAATTTATTGACCTCTGCACGCAATGTATATGGTGATAGGTGATAATAAATGTAGAAGTTGTTTTATTATAAAGGGCTGTCTTTTACCAACCTTGTTCCTTCTCCTTCCAAGCTTCCAAGGTTATCTCGTTCTGCGCACTTCCAGCCAGCCCATTTCCCCATTATCCTCATTATTCACCCCTCACGTCATTAGCAGCTTAGCTGTTTTAGCAGCATATGCCAGAGCCCAAAAGCAGTGAACTTATCTCTTTGTAGCCTGAAAGATAAGCGACTTATCCTTAACCAGACAGGAGTAACTTACATCTACCCTTTTCCATCCATTTACGTTCTCTTTACGAAACTTACGGAGAGTTATCTTTTATTTCGCAAACTTTTGGACCTTCTTATGAGAGTTTTCTGTCTTTACTCTATGGTCAATCAAATGCAATAATACCATCCAACATGGAATCTTCACCACTAGTACTGGTATGTTCACGGAGAAACCGCCTCCCATCCCTTTACTGATAACGAATCCACAGGCCCACGATCATGCTCGCGCAGCAGTCGTTGCAACACAGAGCGCAGACACCACCGTCGCAATAAACGAACACGCTCTGGCAGCAGGAGAATTTGCGAAAGCGGCAAAAGGGACCGGAAGTGCAGAAGCGTTGCGAACATTGCGACTCCTCGAAGCGCATCACCTCCGCATTTCGGAACTCCTTCGATACCCCGCTGAACATCCAGTTACAGCAAACTCCAACGAACCAGAGGTCAAATCCATCGCAGAAAAGCCCCTTTCTACATCTGCTGCTGTCGCAGAACTGCGCGCTTCGAAATCGGATCTGGGTCCTCGCGCTTACACTCCTTTGCGAAATCCCCCGAGTCTCTCAACCCCGCGTCGTCTCCCTCCTCGCGATTTATCTTCTTCTATAGCAAGTAACCTAGCGTCTGCAAGAGGCATACGATCGAACCATACCCGCCAGCCTCTCTCTCCGAGTATATCCCTTTCACAAACATCCAGCAATGTAGATGGACGTAGAGATTCTACAGTACGATCCCAAGTCCCCAGCATTCCCGAGCACAGCGCCCCAAGGCCAAGCTGGGTACCACCGCAACCCACCCAAAAGAAAGCCGAACCACAAACATCCACATCCCGCGCATCTGCCATCGCCGAGCCAAGTTCCCCTCCACCAACCCCTACTGATGAAGGATTCTCCCGGTTCTACAATGCGCTCAACTCAGCAGTCTCGCGCTTCTCCGCCCCCCTAGCCTTCGCCGCCATCCCTATTCCTCTATTCTCCACCGACGACTCCAACACGCCCAAAGCCCCCTCCCCCACCATCACACACTCGCAACCAAACAGCAAGCCCCAAACCAAAGAACACCCTCCCGTTGAAGACTCCGCACCCGACCTCACAAAACTCATCTCCAAAGCCGCGGTCCGCGCCTCCACGCGCAACAACCACATCATCAACGACTCCTTCTACGTTGTCCCCAGCACCGGGCATACCGCCTCCTACGCACACATTCTCTCCTTCGACGAGAAAGAAAAGCGGCGTCTGGCCGCCTCCATGTACAGCGCCGATCCCGAGGACGACGATTTCGTCGACGCGAAAGAATCGCTCCCGCCCATCTCCCCCAGCAAAGGCCACAAGAACAAACCCGCAAATCTCAACAGCAATCGTCGGTCCGCGGGGCGCAACCCGGGCACCCGCAACGAGGAGCTGGAACTAGAGAATGCGGAGCTGAAGGGCGTGATTGATAAGATGAGTAGACGGCTGCATGCGTTTGAGATGGCGGCGCAGAATAGCAGTTTGGCACTGAGGGAGAGTATGAGGATGATGAGGCCAGAGGAGAGGGAGGGGGGGGATAGGGGGAGGGAGAAGGAGAGGGAGAGAGAAAGAGAAAGAGAAAGAGAAAACGAAGAATGGAAACTAAGAATCAAAGACCTAGAAGACCAAATGAAAGGCCGGAATCGAGACATAGAAAGACTACTCCGGGAAAACGAAAAACTACGCGAGACGGTCGGACGCTACAGGACTCGCTGGGATGTGCTGAAAGCGGGGGCGAAGAGCAGACGGGAGGGAGGCTCGAGTACGAGTAAAGATGGGAGTGTAGCGGGGGCGGCGAGTAAAGAGGGCAGTGTTAATGGTGGGGCGGGGGATAATAGTGCTGGAGCAGCAAATGGAAAGGAGGGGAGGGATGGGGGGAGATTTCTCGCTGGGTAGAAGTGCAGAGTAACTTTCTTGTATCTGTCGTATATCTTGTTGTCAGGAAATGAAATGAGATATATATAAATAGCTGCGCTGTTCGAGTTACCTAGCTTGCTTGGATCTCGAACCGAAAATATGAAGGTATTCTTACTATTCAGCATAGTGATGATGTAGCAAGAATGTATCAGCAAGTCTGCATATTGTTGTTTTCAAACTACATATCGTGTCCCGACATTATCTCAGACTTACTATCCCTCACTTCACACCAGCTTATATTCATACTATCAGATATGCAATCAAGATCAAGCCAACCCTGTACTCCTTCCTTTCCCCCCTCTTTCATTGCAATCCTACGCAATCACAGTTTCCTCAACCCAACTTAGCTTTCACAGCAACACCGATACTAGTTGAGATAATGTCCTGGTATCCATTTTTTGCTGTCGCTATCGCTATATGAAGTTTTATCTCTCTCGCTATAAGTTAACATGACGGAATTTTTAAAGTTGCTTTCTTTAGTTCTTTCAAAACGCCTCGCCTCCTTTCTAAACGGTTCGGTTTTCCACCCCTGAGCATTCATTACCTGTTCCACCTCCCCTCCCCTACACCACCCCTCTCCCAGTAGCAGCCGCCGCTGTCGCCGTCGCCGCAACCCCCTCATCAAAACTCATTCTCCTCCCCCAGCCCTCGGGCTTCCTCTTCAAAAACGCCCCCACACTCCCCAAATACCCCTCATGCCTCAAAAAATACGCCTTCTTCTCACCCCCACTCCAAAACCGAATCGCATAACTTAGTGTATTAATCGTCTGTCTATGTCCCCTGATAAAGCTCCCCCCAAAATAAATCGTACTCAGCCTATGCTTCTCGCTCTGCAGATACGCAATCTGGCCGATATTATTCGAAATCGCATACAGGAGCGAGCGGGAGACGTCTTCGTGCGAGAACTGCGACTCGGAGTCGTGCGGCGAGGAAGGCGAGTCTTCGGCTGCGCGCTCGGCTTCGCGCTTCATGCGGAAAACCTTGCCGAACGAGGATGCGATGGTGCTGGATTTGAGCCCGATTTTGCCGTAGTCGGTGCCGTAGATGTCGCCAACTAGCATGTCGACTTTGGAGTTGTCGCCGCGCTCGGCCATGCCGAGCATGTCGTCGAAGGTGCGCGCGCCGGTGAGGAGGGAGAGAAGACCCCAGAGGGTGCCCCCGCCGAGAGAGGTTCCGCCGACTCGTTGGTAGGCGCGAGGGCCGGAGACTTTGATCATGGAGACGCCGGAACCGATGTTCACAAGGAGGTAGGGGTAGATGTCGGAGCGGGGTAGGGTGAATTGCATGGGGTCGGTTTCGCTGTATGTGAATACTTCGCGAGGAATTTCGGTTATGAAGAAATCGAGACCTGTATCAGAAACTGGTTAGCTACTTGGTCCGCAGATCAAGGGCAACGAGTAGAAGAGAGGAAGACCGCATACCAATAATCAAACATTCCATCTCATCTTCCCGAATCACATCCACTCCTAGAGCCTCCTTAATCTTGTCATAATACTTATACGCACCGCCTCCCGTAGCCATGACACACAAATCCCCAGGTCTTGAGCCATTGAGTTTCTGCTGCTTGGCCTGCAGATGTTTCATGAACTCCACACAGTCATCTATGCGGTCGGTTTCAAAGTTCATGAAATTAAGTCTTCCGCCAGGCTCGCGCGAATGCGGTTCTCGTGAGAAGTATACGAGCTTGGCTAAGGAGCCTCCAATCTAGTTATTAGGAATTAGCTATTTGATCGCATTCTTCCAAGTTGTGACTGATCAGGGAAAGGAAAACATACATCCACAGCAATGTGACTAACAACCGCGGTATGGTTCGGCAATCGGATGTCCTTTGTATCATAATGATTCGCATTAACATTCAATTCGATTTCCCTTGGAGACGACGAATCCTGATCGACAATAAACGCGCCCGTCACATTGATTTTCACGCTTCCTGGGTGGATGATGGTGCTATCGATTTCCGCAGTATTTGTTCGTGTGCGCAAATGTCCATTGGAGTTTGCGCCTGTGACGGAGGGGTTGGCGGGGTTTTCGGTACTGTGGGGAGAAGAAGGGTTCTGGAGTTGCGGATTTTCCACAGACATGGCGGGCGGGATCGAAAGGGGATTGCTGGCTAGAATGCCAGGATGATGCTGGAGCTTATGAAGACATATATGAGCGACGAAGAACGATGAGGAGGAGGAGCATTGGATCGATCGATGGTTGTTTGTTGAGTCTGGTGGGTTTGCCCTGGATGTGTTTGTTGAACTTTTTGTAATCTTACTGCCATTGCCGAGCTGATTGTGCTTGCTGCGGAACTGCGGTTGCGTTCAGGGGGCCGGTCGTAAGCTTATCGATAAGCTGTAGATTTGCCTTTTATCCGAGGTTGAGGCTTGCTGTTGCCCCGGTTCGGGGTTCACAAATCAACAGCTCTTGCACACATCGGTTGACTGCTTTATTGAGGATCTACCGGTTGGTCTGCGTGCTTGAATGGGTCGATATCTGGCGTGGCTTGTGTGGTTTGCGTGTGGCCAAGTCCAGAAGTAGTAATGCTTGAATTACCTTGTGCCATCAAGCAAAGAGCCAAGATGCGTGAGGCAAGGCAAGCACGGCAAGTAAGCATGAAAGCATCGGGCCACCTCAGGTTCCTGAAATATACCTGCCCTGCATCTTCTCCATCGGTCTGCAAGGTTACAGCAGCGGTAGCACCGTAGCATGGATCCATTGCCAGAAACCCCGCCAAGTGTCTAATGCCCGTACGCAAGATTAGCAATGCGTCGATGTTACCCTCCAACGCAAGAACGGGTTTGGTTACTAAGTTACTGTTTAATTCCTGATCAGATCCTGAGCTTTCCGACGGGGAGTGTGTTCTATGTATTACTACACAAAGTCGTCAGCTCGCTACTGCATTCTGGAACTGCCTTGGCGTAGCAGAAAAGGAGGATGTAGTCAGAAGTCAGAAGTCAGAAGTCAGAAGTCAGAAGTCAGAAGTCAGAAGTCAGAAGTCAGAAGTCAGAAGTCAGCATGGTGGACCTCATATTTCGTATTTCTAGTCGAAGCACGGAAATATATCCAAATAGATCTGAATAAGCAAACGTTGGCAGCAATTTTAAAGACTAGCCCCCCAAACACGAGCAAGCCACCTGAAAATCCAAGCCTTATCAGCCTGTTCTTTGCATGTTCTTTTAGATGGGCAGATAATTTATGGCCACTGGCCAGGAATAAATCCCATTTCATTCCCGCTACAGCAGTTGGCTTGGAAATATAATAAGACGTTATTTATGCCACCTTCCCATTCACTCCCTTCGTACATGAATTTTGTTTCCCTTTGTCTCTTTTTCTGTCTCTCTGTGGTCAATAGCACAGCGAGCTGGTGTCAGTCTTCCAGCGCATACTTCTTGAGCATTGTATTTATTTAATTTGTTTTGTAGAGAGACTCTGCCGCCGACCATCTAATAAGTTAGGCCATGATGAGTATTGCGAAATTGAACAAGAGTGTTACATGCGCTATTGCTCTTTTGTACGTCTACCATTCTTTCGCAAGCTTGCGCCGTTCAAGTAGTGGGCAGAAGTCGTGTGCCCAATCGTTCATTTGCTCAAAATAATTCGGTCTTCTTCAGGCTGGGGCAAATGAGACTCTTTGAATTCTCTGCTCAGAGTTGCAATTCTAACTGATTTCATAGGGCTTTGATTTGGATAGGGACAACTCTACGTTACCAATGGCCTCCACAATCCGATTATCAATCAAGTGAGATAACTTCAGGAGGATCTACAACCTCACCCATTTCCTCGGCGCAAGAGAGCTCGAAGCCAGTTATACAATCGGGTAGTGGCAAGGTCGAGGGTTTCAATGGTCAGAATGGGGGCACGGGAACCAAGGGAGAAGCCCCAAAACCCAAAGAAACATCGAATACAGAGAAACCAGGAAAGCCTATTGAGGCCACATCTATGTCATTAGATCCTTCGAGAGTTGCGTTGCTTCTCGAAACACGACCATTACCGCATTTACCAGCCCTGCTTGCACATTTCATCTCTGTACTACCACAGCCATGGGTTTTCCGTTTCGTAGGTTCACAGGAAGCTAACGTGCTGATAACATCCTCATCTCTGTCGTCTCATATCAAAACTGGGAAACTAGTGGTTGATGAACTACCCTCCAAATATGACATCAAAACTCAAGAATCGATAAGCATGACACTTACCGACCTCGCCTTCTACAAAGACTTCCTCGCGCCAGCAGAATGGCTTCTGATGTTCCAAAGCGACTCCATTATATGTGCAGCTTCTGAGCAGAGCATCGAAGACTATGTATCCGCAAATTACTCCTGGGTGGGCGCACCATGGAATATGCAAGTGAAGGGGGGAAATGGTGGGTTGAGCCTTCGACATGTGCCAACCATTCTCAAAATCCTGGAGAAGGAAACTCGAGAGCCTGGTTCCGTGTGGGAAGACCGTTGGATATGTGATCGTCTTATGACTATGGAGGAAGCGAACATGCCGGGCCCGGATGTCGAAGTCCGGTTCAGTGTTGAGAGTCAATGGACAGAGAAGCCGTTTGGTTATCACTTGATGGGAAGTGGCAAAGTTATGATTGAGGATATTTGGGGAAATGAGGAACGGAGGAAGCATATCATGGAATATTGTCCAGAAGTCAAGATTGTTTTGGACATGGAACTTCTATGGCAGGTGAAGAAATTAGAAGAAGAGCTTAAAAAGTTGAAGGAAAAGGACAAGAAGGATTGATTTGGGGATCTGTAACAGTTCGTTCCGAAAGACGGAAGCTTGGACATGGGAGAGGGGCTTGAGAGGCGTTTGGAGAACAGTGGTGTTTTTTGAAGAATTTTACAAGATGGATGACTAACAAATGAAATATCTATATTAAAAAACCGACACCAGTCACACAATCTGTCTTCTATTGAGTAAAATAATCAATGTTGAGTCGACGTCGCTGATCCGATTCTGTCACCAACTGCCAGTGAGTGGTAGGTGCTGAAAGACCCTGAAATTGGTGATAGGCACGATAGGCTAGCTTGATTTGTGTAGCTACAGATTTTTTAGGTACAGAATCGGTTTCTACCCCTCCAGAACACACAGGACAGGTTCACATTGTGTCGTCGACTTGAAGGAGCTCGAAAATATTCTTTACGTACACTGGGAAGAGCTGGTCAACCTGGAAACAGTTCGATGGCATTTTCTCAACCGTCAGCAACAATGGCAGATTCGCAAAGCACACCACCCCCGCAAGCTCCACCAGCGACCGATGCACAACCCTCAAAGTCCTCCATCTTCTCCCCACGGTCGCAACGTCAATTCGGTCTCTTCGCGGCAGGCGCGTGCTTCTTTGCACTGTCAACAGCAATTACTCGACGGTCGCTTGTGCGAAAATATCGAATGACGGTGCCGCGATTCTACAGTCCGAACACGCAGGTTCGCGAAGTTGATGGGGGCATGGAAGCACTAGAGGCATTGAGCATAGCGACGATCAACGTGTTCAGTCTCAGTATGATGGCTACGGGCGGATTACTATGGGCATTTGATATTTCCAATGTGGATGATATGAGGCGGAAAGTACGGAAAAATATGGGGTTGGAGGGTGGGCAGCAAGATGCAGAGGCAGAGAAGCAGATTGAGGAATGGCTTGCTACTGTGCTAAGTAGAATGGATCCCAAGAGTAAGGCTGAGAAGGAGGAAGAAGTTCACGGCGAGAAAGGAAACAATACTCGGGATGGGGAGAAGAAATGATGAAATCCGAGCCGACCGGGTTGTAACATATTCGGGCGTTTCAGCCCCGCAAAAAGAAATGGGATTTCAGGCGCACCTCCCATATGTCTACGTTCACCATATGACGCATATATGCATATGGGAAGCCATAGGCATTTGGGAGAGCTCCTTAATTTTGATTTTACGATATGTCTACGGGAAGCGTACAGCTGAGCTGAAAGCCATGCCGGCGCCACCTAACCTCGTCGGCGCCACCCAACCTCGTTGACGCCACCCAACCTTGTCGGCGCTAACCTCACTGGCGCCACCCAACCTTACTGTTGCTACCTAACTTCTCTGGCACTATCTCGACAATTCCTTTCTTTTTATATAATCGATGAAATAAGAGATAATTGGTAAGAGACAGCGAGGCTAATGAGGTTGGGTGACGCCGGTATGGCTTTCCTCACTATTGCCTAATTAGGAAACAATGATGTGGTACGTGCTTAGGAGGTTAGGAAACCGGCCTTCCTATAGGCCTATCGGAAGCCTCCCATATGCCTATGGGACCCCATCTAGGCATATGGGAAGGGGTGTAGGCATTTGGGATATCCCATATATCTACACCTCCCATATACCTATCGGAGTATCAGTAGACATATGGGAGGTTCCAGATCAAGGGAGAAACAGCGAGTGCCTCGTGCCTAAATCTTGCGCACATGGCTTCTTCCCGCTGCAGATTTGTGCAACTGAGGCTGAACTTCTCTGTGACATCACGGATCTATACCCCGGATATACAATTTGGAAGAACTTGCTTTTTCCAGAGCTCAATCGGCGTGCATTTCCTTCAAAATTTCTTTTATGGCGCCTCTGGCGGTGTAATTACCCCTCACCCGAGCTGCTAGTATTATTGGTCGTGAAGCAAACATATCTCCAGCCTCTCAGCCATCCTGCAAGGGCCGGCAGTGGGACGGAGAGAGAGATGAAGATCAAGATCTGGACTTAAATTTCAATTATGAAATTTCAACTATGAAAGTAAGGCTACCATCATTTCACTGTTGTTCTATGTGCCCTTCGATAACTTCGTTAGCTCCTTTTTATTCTTATGGATTCAGATTCGGATCCGGATTTGGCTCTGGATCTGGCTTCGGGTTTGGATTGTAAAGTCAAAGTGCGTTTCTATGTGCTCGTTTCAAACCCGTCGAAGTTGGCCCGGAACGGTGTTCGACAAGTCGTGCAATCGCCAATGCTCGATATCACCAATGCGTCTACTGTTTCTGTTCCTGTAAGATGTTTCAATGGCAAAGAAGAGAATATCGTTTGCTATCTGCCCAAAAGGGATTTCGAAAAAGATAGCAGCATTGCTTACGAGAAGGCCTTTGTCAGCACGGTGCCTAGGCGTGTTAACGCTCATGGGACTGCCATTTGCGATAGTGAAAATGACTTCCAGTATAAACGTGGAAATCATTTCTGGATTATTAGCAGCGGCAATCCAAAAGAAGGTGAGGGTGAAGTACAAGTCGTCAATCTTGAGAATTACAAGACTGGGACTATTCCCATTTCTCACGCTTGCTGGTTTCCGAAAATGAGGGGTCCTGGAAACGAATTCTGGACGTTCGGTGGTGGTGCTATGGAGATCAGACAAGCTGGTCCTAAAAACGTTAAAAGGATGAGCTGGACGATATGTCAAGACTTTGATGGAAAACGAACAACAACCAAACTGGTATCGATCCCACCAAAGGCTGTGGAAACTGCGGATCACCATTGGTTGACCTTGTCGGAAAGCCAGGGCTTTTTCTCTCGAATTCTGAAGAGAAAGACTGAAGCCGATAATGCTCTATGTGAACGACAGATGCATAGTACTACTAGTGGTGACGAAATATCTCCATGCTGGTCACCATCACTTTCCCAGGTCGACGCAGTAGAGTTCCCCGACTCTATTGAGAGTCCGGCCGGTCCTTCAATTTCTGAAGCGGAGGATATGCAAGGATCTAAATCCGCGGGCTCTAGAAGGTCTAAGAGACTGCAGAATCGCAAACGTAAAGCTTCTCCAGTTACAGCATCCCGAGCTCATGAGAAGCGACGTCGAATATTATCTGATGATGATGATGATAATGATGATCAAGATGACAACTGCACATTTTATGACGCTTATCAATCCCAGTTTGGCCCTCTGGAAAAGTCAATATCTCCACCCCCGACGATCGAGCTCGAGTTCGACAGAACGTCAGTGCTGGATAGAATCTTTGGACGGAAGCAAACCCGTTCCGCGAAGGGGAAGTTGGTTCAAAGGCCGGATGACAACGAATTAGCATTCTCCGCTTCTGATCCTGCCATTGTACACGACCCTACTCTCATAGCAGAACTATATTTTGCCAACAAGGCGAAACAGAATCTGCGAGCCATCAATGCCGAAAAGAAATGGACGGCTAGTCGTTGCAATCAGAAGCTCGAGGACTGCAAATTCGTATACCGATGGACACAAAGCCACCACCATTTCGATCCAACTAAATGCCAAAACAACTTCGACGCCAAGCACGAGCATTGCATATCCTTACTCGCATCTTTTCCAGGTCGCAAAAATGGTTGTCTCTTATACGAAAATGATCATTTTTGTTGTATTTGGAACGATGCGGATCGTGCTGCGATGCCTGATCTCCCGGGATTCGAGTACTCGGATGCGAAGCAGCAGGCGGAGAAGGGGAAGTTGTTCGATATGACGAAGGAGTTTCAGGTCCTGGTGGCGATGAATCCACCGAAGTTGGATGCGACGGCGCTGATGAATGGGTGTGGGTTGGGTTTTTTGAATGACATCCGTGAGGATGAGACGTTGGCAGGAGAGGCGGCGGAGATGGTAAGGAAGTGTTTAGGGAGTGGGGCGTAGAGGTGATGGGGGTAGAGGGTGGAGTAGTTCTTGGGTAGTAGCGTGGTTGGTCTGGTTGTCGCTCTTTCAAAGGATTTATTGTTGACAATTGCGAGATGTTATGGTAACACTCTAGCATGGTTTCTTTACGAGATGATGTAAGTGAAAATTTAGTTGATATTAATATTAGTTTTATCATGATGTTTGTCATATATCGTGATTGATAGATCTCGCTGACCCTCAACTCGCCTACCCATTTCAGTCGTAAGATATGTTCCACAACACCCGACGCCAGTGCCAAGTCTAACAATATATAAGAAGCTTTTATCCTCCTGCTCAGACCTTATACAATTCTCCTTTCACTTTCTTCCTATCGATAACCCAGTCCTCCGGCACCTCCTCGATCTTCACCAATGGCTTCCCATATACTCCCTCCTGCTTCACGAAGGTAGGACATGTTGCCTTGGCTGCAAAATGTTCCTTCAGCATCTTATCAGGCGGCGGAATAACGCCGTTCAGAGAGCGATCTCCCTGCTTCTCAATGGTCCGCCAATACATCTCATCTGAATCGAATTCGAAAAGCGTCGGCAGATGGTCCAGGATTTGCCATTCGTAGAAAAACCATGAATCTTCGTCGTTGGCGAGAGCTGGAAAACAGCAGCTCCTCAGAATGATGGAGTATTCGAGTACTTGCTTCAGATAATCGAAAACTACGTTACGGATACAATCGAACTGCTGATTGAAGGAAGCAAGGTTTGCTGATATTTCGCCGAATTCCAAGAACGCATGACGTACCGATTCAAGCGCGGAGTTGATGAGAGAGCGTGGTGTATCATAATGCTTAGTTGGGAAGTCGAGATCTCCGTCGGTCCAGGAGGCAAGGAGGTCGCCCTTGGATGTCGCGGTTAACAGATGGTTCCCAACTTTTGAGGTGAGGGTTCTCAAGCGAGAAAACCAGACAGGAGAGCAGCGCACTTGGGTGCGGATCCAGTGTTGCCTTCGGAGATGCCAATCTAGAAATTCCGGGTTGCAGAAGGTAGTGTCAAGGATGTCGGAGATTTGGGCTTGGGTAAGGATATAGTGCGGCATACCTTGGACAGAGCAAATGATGCCGATTACGTTGGTGAGACTGGCCATGGTGATGATGATCTCGATCGTCTGCGGAGAGTGAAGTCGTAGAGGGGGACTTATGAGTGGAGACAAGTAGCAATGTGGTAGGACGAGTTTACAGTTGTCCTACAGAGGTGAGACTTATATGTCTCCCTTTGCTGCTGCTGTGCGGGGTTCGCTGAACCGCTTTCTCCTGCTCATGGATCCCCATGTTTGGCTATCTCAGATTTTCAGAAGCAAGATCTACATCGAACCATGAGGCTGCGGCATGGCATGACCGTTAGTTACACCATCTTATATTTTCTTTTTCGCATCCTCGTGGCTGATCTAGCGGTCGACACGTTTGCTGATCAGCAGGCTATCTTCTGTACCACGTTGGGTGCAGTTCAGCCTCGCTTAAAGTTACCCAATCTAGTCGTCGTTACCAGACTGTTGGGTCGGACTTGGACACATCCGGGCACTATCAACCTATATAACGAATTGTGGACTAACACACACGGTTCAGTGAAACATTCAACGCCGCAGCTACTCACGAATATGACCGTCATAAAACGGTAAGATTCAAATAGATGGCGTGCAGATATGACGCATCCCCTCATTTGTAGTGGCTGGAGAATTTGCCTATCATGAAGCAGTTGGATGTCGTTCGTACATATGTCAATATTTGTGGAGATTGTATCGGGTTAGGCTATTTCAAATGAGCCGGAGAAGGGTATCCCTGGCCCGAGTCTCCCGAGCACCCCCATCCGTACGCTAAACCGGTTTATATCGACCAATCGGATCTTGAGCCCCTCTGAATATGCAGGATTTTCGCTTTGGGCTTTTTCAAAAGCATATTCTAAAATAGCATCTAGATTTGTGGTCGACTTCATCAAGTGGTGGTGCAAACTTGTGGAGATTCCTTACTGCTCCTAGGATATACGCACACAATGATTTCGTTGGCGGTAGAATAGAAGCGGTGACTGAATTGACTTGGCCATGTCCCGCTGAGGAGGCTTTGTTCTGGTCTTTCAGACGGCCTTATGACTTCTCCGTCGCTTTTCCCCTTCAGGACTGAACTAGATCAAGGTCAAGGTTGAGGTTCTTGGGATTTTGAGGTGATAGAGGAATGAAGGAAAGTATCTGGAAAGGAATACATAGAGGAACGCAAGGGATAATGATAATGGAATGCGAGATACCCGGGCTAGGGGGCACACCCGGTGCTGGCTTTCATGAGAGCTGAAAGCCAAGTGAACATTCTAACTGTTCCACAAGCTGGACAAATCAAGCTTGGGACTTCCTCGACACATCAAGAGCCTGGCCTGAACTATCCACACAAATGTTGATGCATCTTCCCCGACCGCGTCTGCGATTATGTCTAATTTTACTCCTTGTGTCTTGCATCCTGCTGATTACAATTCAGCCTCACTATAATGCTCTTCTTCTGCTTGTCCGACGCTATCTGACGACCAAAAATGACAGATGGATGTCTCAACCGCCCACATTTCCGATTGAAATGGACAATGTTGGTATCATCGTCAAGACTGGCTTTTCAACTCGAGAGCGTCTCCTTGCACAATCAGATATCTTGAGAATAGGACACAGTCGTGGCAACATTGTCATCATCGGCGACTACTCTTCAGTACCAGGAGGGCATCCTAGCTACGATGATCTGCAAGCACCTGTCTATGATGTGCTGGCTATCATGATTGAGGATGGATCTCTATCATCACGACTAGATGCCGCGAGATTGCAACATTACCATAACCTTACAGCCGCCCTTTCCGGTGGAAACTTAAGATTGGCGCGGGAGATCGGTAAGATCCATCAGTTGCAGTTAGATATAATGAAGGTGAGCTATATGTCCAGTGCACTTTAGTTCTATGATCTGCATATTCTTCCTCTAGGCTTGGTGATCGTGATCTTTCTTTGTCGGTTACTTGCTCGCATTTACTGCTGTTCTGCATAAGTCATACACCTCTCTTACTATCATATAGCACATCTCAGGCCTCGAACTCGGATACACACTGATGCCATCCAAGAAATGGTATGTCATGTTGGACGATGAAACATACATATTGGATGCCTCTCTTGAAGTTATCCTCGGACATCTCAATCCATTACTCCCTCACTATATTGGAAACGCAGTCGGTGATTACAAACCGCGGTTCGCACACGGAGATTCAGCTGTAGTCTTATCACAAGCAGCCATGCATCGTATCTTCATCGATAACCCTCAAGTAGTTGCAAAAGCTCACTTGGAATCCCTCGATGCTCGTTGGGGTAATAAACTTATAGCGACTACAGTGGTGGAAAGTGGCATATATCTGGACGAAGATTACAATCGGCATTTCAACGGAGACGCTCCTCGAGCTATACGTATACAAGAGGATCGATTCTGTGTACCTATCATTTCATTTCACAAGATGACACTATCGCAAATATCAGACTTCAAGAGGATTTTCAAGAATGCGAAGACGGTGTTGTGGATGGATCTGTGGAAGATATACAATGCACCAACTCTTGACACTTTCATTGCCGACCCTTTTCGGCTTGATTGGGATCATGTCGGTAGACTGGATGAAGTTACTATGACGGTGAAGAATATAAGAACGAAGGAAGATTGCCTTCGACTTTGTCATGCTCATAGCTCTGCTTGCTTGGCGTGGACTTGGGAAGTGGAGAGCTTGGTCTGCCATATTGCCCCATGGATGACTGTCGGATATCCGGAAAATGGTAGATTTTCTGGGGTTAATAGTCCACGGGCAATAAGTCTATCGAATAGGTGCCCGGCGTTTGATGGTGAGAAGAGGAATCTTACTGGGTGATGTCGTATATCCTCGTGCGCTGTACATGGGACGCAACTCCGAACCTAGGGATAGTCCCTCCTTGAGTACCACGAGATCTACCATATCGCTAACAAAGATTCTACTGAGAATGGCCTCGAAGCGTGGTGCTGTATACTTCCACCTCAGCGATCGACAAATACGAACACCTCTTCCATCTTCCAACACCATGTTATAGGACGGGTACTCATAGCTTTGAATACTACCCAAAAAACATCTGTATGTCGTTGAACATAGTGTCAGCAATATCGTCGGCAATGTGGCACTCGTCCTACATGAACCAAAAAAACACAAAACTACAGGCGCACGAGAACGATTTGGCGGAAGGCAGTTCAGATTCGAGCGAGAAACTCCATATTCTGCTTCGTAGTCGCATATAATAATAGATTGCAGTTTCGCGGTAGTTGAGAAGCCTACAATTGAGTGTGCCATGTGGTCTTAGCACACCTGTAGATGTAAATCAAGACAGTATGTGAACGTAATAATAATTCATTCTGACAGAAAGATAATCCCAAGGTATCGGTGCTCTCCTTCTCAGTCCTCGGAGGTCGAAATTCCTAGTCGGCTGCCAAGTGTCGTAGGCCACCGGCATGATCATATTCAGGAAGACTCACGCGTTTGATGGCATCATAGGATGAGAAATGACGACCATGTAAATCATAATTGCAACTATTTGATATGTCTCTCCAGATGATGTGAAGAACTGCGTAGGTGCCAAGCACTTGTTCGCAACTGATCGAGGGGCTGGAGCAAGAGTGAACTGGGGAAATTTTAAGCGAGCCGACGATTCGCCCTTGCTTCTGACTTGTGGTGGCGGAGCTGTAAATGTTTTCTAACTTGTGGTAATGGTATTTTTAATGCCCTGCTTTCTAAGGTGTGTTTCGTTGCGTGAGGAAGCCAAATAAGCGTGGGCGCCAAATCGGGTGGGGCACATCATTCGTTATATATAAGATCAATTAAGCGACATTTGCCCATCCAAAGTCATCCAGCTCCGCTGGCGCAATGGTAGCGCGCAAGACTTCTAATCTTGAGGTTGTGGGGTATGTAATACATGGCTCCACTTATTAATTCACGCTAACCCCATACAGTTCGAGTCCCACGCGGAGTGTCTCTACTTTTTTTCTCCACTTTTTGCAACTTTCCATTCTTAGGCCACACTTCAACGATACAGACTTTTTTGCGAATGTAAGTGAGAATAAGTATCTAAGCACTCATTACGATATTCACATCTTTTGGTGATCCTGGTGATCCTAGTGATCCTAGTGATCCTAATTTATTATTTCACTTCACTGCTTATTTTTTTCGCTTTTTCCTTTCACTTCTCCTCAATTGAACTTCATTTCCCTGCCTAGTCAATCTATCTATCTCCGAGTCATTACCTTTTCTCTGCTGCCAAAATTCTTTACTGCTTCGTTCTTGTGTCTTCGCTGTCTCTGCTGTCTTCGTCTTCCCCGGCCATGAGAAAGTTCTTCCGGCTCTCAAAGCTTCGTAGTGCAGTTCGCCTCGCAAATCGAAGAACCCGTCGACCCCCTTCATTTACTCAAATGTTGTCTACCTGAAATACTAGAACAGATATCGCTTCAAGGCCTCTTTGCCGCCGAGCCTGTTTCTAGACGCGAAAAATGCAGCTCCTCCATTGTTTCAACCTTTGAGGCCAGAGAACCACTGCGCTTGGCGTCGCATGGTAAGCTTCGTGGCGGGGCGGTACTTTCGAATTTCGAGGATGTCCGTGGAGTTCTGTCCGGAGTGGAATAGTGGAACCAGCGGCCGTTTGGGAGAGCATCGGATTACACTATTAGTGCATGCAAGAGCTAGGGAATGTACGGGCCGTAGCGCGTGCGAACGGCCGTATGCTGGCAGTGCGATTTGAACGTCAGCAAATGGATAGAGCCTGATCTAGGTGAACTCTGCAGACGGCCTACGTGATTTATGTAGATTGCGTAGATGGTCTACGTGATTCATATGGTCTCTTGTGCAGTGCAAATAGTGCACTTCTGGCAGCACTGATTTCCGCGGTGCTTGGTCGCCAAGATATCTCATAAGAGCGCGTCTTTGTTGGCTGCTGTAAGTACGGATGATCTGCCTCTCATCGCTGTGGAGCGCTCGCTGGCGAGGCGTCAAGAATATTTTTATGTGGTAACAATCTTCAACTTGCAGAACAGGTTAGTAATTACACCGAGGGTCTGAATTCCCATCATTTTGGTGGCGATATTGATGTCGCCGATCTCGATTTGATGGCGAGTGAGGTCGCAAGTTTACCGAGAATTGTAAGGGTTCGCCATATCCTGGTTGGAGGAGAAGCCCTAGGAGAAGAGATGGACAACAGAGACTGCTTGTTCAGTGAACTATTTCCCTCGTGCGACGTAGCATCTTGGTCGTACATCTCAAGTATCTTGACAATCTCGCCAGTGTTGCAGCTTCTAGTCCCTTTCATGCGCTGTTCCTTGATGAGCATTTGGGGGTCTAGGAGCTTCAATGACCTGTAGTTGGGCCATTTCGAGGGGAAATGTCAGTAACTACATAAACTACTTACCAGTTACAGGATTTCTTTGTAGGTCGGTAATACTTACTTTACACTCATTCTAATTCTAGCGCAAGAATATCTGCAGATGAAAGTTTTTGACGTTGTTGACCATAATGCTCTGGCGTGTTTCCTTAGCTTCATTTCACCTTTACAATGGCAGGACCACTGCACCACAAACCTCTTACTACATCTTCTCCTCATATTTCAACGTTTCCCAGATTCTTTCATTTGTCAAGAGAGAAAAAGTATGAAATACCCCAATCTATCTCCTACCCGAATCACATTCATTGAACTCAAAAGTAACGCCACTCCTGGGAGAGTGACAATTCTGGTTTATCAGTGGCTTCTTTACACATTTTAAAATCATTGTCAACATCCAGCAAACTCAACCAAGCAAAGTACCCAGCATGGCACATGCCGGCAACCCATCCGAACAATATGTGTCGAGCAACCAAGATATAGCTCATGAGCAGGAAATGAAAGATTGGATTGAGGCGAAGCTGGACAGCGATCTCACTTATCAAGCTATCGAACAGGAATATGCGGAGTTGTGAGTCAAGCTAGGCATTTTTTCAGACCATGCGGCAAGCTGACCGCGGTGCATGATATAGTTTACAAAGCTTGAAAGATAGACTGTGTATCGGCAGTGTTTCTCGATTCACAGCCAGAAAGGAAATCGCCAGCTCCACATTGTCTACCGAGCAGAAGTTCATGTTGAATACTAAGTTTGAGGACATTGTGAAAAGGAACAAGGCTATACGAAGAAAGTTGAAGAAGCAGTATACGGAGGACTTCCGACGGCTCAGAGAGAATGCGGCAAAGGAAGAGTTGAAGAACGAGGAATTGAACCGTGTTTGGAATCAAGAAGATGAGCATTCGCACGACCAGCAAACAAAACTCACAACCAAGAATCGATCCGATGACCAACGACTTGAGGCAGGACAAAAGGGTGAATCAAGCCGGCAGTCAGCAGCATGGAAGGACTTGCCAGGAAACACTGAGTTCAAGAACAAAAAACCACAGCCAGAAGAGGAAGCTGAGGGGTTGGAGCACCGGTCCAAAAGAATGCGAGAGTTTTTTGAGAAGGGGCCGAAGGGCAAAGAAACCATGGTTGCGCCACCGATAGAACAGCAGACTACAACTACTGCTGAAGTTACATACACGTGCCACTTGTGCCAACTTGACGATTCGGTACCGGACGAGAAACGAAGGAAGTTATACAAGGTGACGGATCTTGACCGACATCTTACTAGCAACTACCATAGCCGACTTATGATCTTGCTAAGAGATGCAGAGCGAGAGCTTGCCTACTTAGATGAGCACGGAAATGGTGCACCTATTCAATGCATGTTGTGTGTAGGTGGAACCGAGCGAGCTGGGGGAACAATCAGGACCAGTTTTCGCTGTGCTGCTATGTTCGTCGATCATATGGTCAGGTACCATGACTTTACCTAGAACCAAATGAGACACGGGGGTTTTACGAAGGAAGCGACTTGGGAGGGAGAAGACTAAGGAAGATGGGAACTCGGGAGGATAAAATCATTGTTGTGCTGGATTTTACAGGATGGAGAATGTTGGCACCAACCAGAGAAAGAGCTGGAAACTACATCGCTAACCAACTGCAGATTCAGAATTCAAATAGCAAAGACTATTTGCTTTTCAATTAATTCGGGTCTCAAACACCTCCTTGCCTCATGTGACTTCGTATTGGTCCTAGAGTTGTGAAGTGTAGTCTATTTACTCACTTTTTTGGTTGAGAAAACATGATTTGGACCTGGCTTCGATCAGTCTAGTCTCCTAGATCTCACTTGTAAAGTCTTCACATACTTCGTGCAAGCCCGGTGACTGAGCTTGGTTCTCAGCGAGTTATTGAAATGATTGCTTGTGTAGTCATATCGCGTCTAGGCTGCGAACTTACTCACCAGGTTGGGGCACCTATAAATGGGTCATACCACCCTGTTTGGGTTATTGGGTGGGTTGAAGACTGGAATACCTACTCATAGGTACAACCTAATCGTTTCTGGGGGTTAGTTCGACCTTTTCTAGGTCGATATAAATGAAAGATGCCTCCCTCCTCCCTAAAGACTGGCGAAAAATGATTCACCGAGCATCTCCATGACTCTGCAACTTCGCACCAACGGCGAAACAGCATGCCACAATATTCGAAAACAATTTCGCAAACACAACGCACGTCAGGATATCATTCTCTAAGTCTAACCACAAATCTAATACACAAGTCTATTCTTCCCCACCCGCACCACAGGCATAAACAAATAAACATAGAATAATAGATGATTACAGTCCTTCTGACCACCCAGTCTTCAATGTAATCTCACAAGGAGGTCGTGGCCATTTCCACGGACCTCTCTTCCTACTGATTGAAACGCAAAAAACGTTGGAAGATGATCCCACGGATGATGGAGTCAACGCAACTAGCTGGATCAGTCAGTAGGTGATCTTGATTGATGTTCATCGAATTAAGCTTTCTTCCTTAATTGGGATAGGGCTGCGGAAAATGTGCCGGTGTGTTTCAAATGCCTAATTTCGTTGGATGAGACTGAGGGCCAGGTGTGATATTATCGGACTCCTCTTCGGCTGCAGTGCAATTCTGGTCATGCACAGCATTGTACGCATGAACCAACATGTTGTTTGCAGTTATAGGTGATATTTATGGATGGCTGTGGGTATCTAATGTGCCATTGGTAATGTACTTCCATGCACATGAAGACGATGGCTTTCTGCAGCACCTGTCGTTGGATTATGCAGGGAGAGCGTTTTGCAGAAAGATCGCCATAAATCGTAAATTTGAAACCAATTAGGATAAATATCTCGTTCAGATTGAGGAACAGGATTTAACTGCACTTGTCCGAGGGAGGCTGACCAAATGTTATATTGCCAACCTTACCTGTTTCCCTACTACCCTCTGTATCAGCCACCATTTCAATGCAACGTTATTCCAAAACAACAAAGTTGTTTCAATCCTACGAGCAAACTCTTGCTCAAGGTGATTTGGCCTTATCAAAATGAAAACAGAAAAACGTCCATGAATGTACTGAAATTCAATATGATGGACATTTTACAGGACTTTTTCAAGTCCTCGCATTCTTCAACCGATCCTGCCTATTGATCGCGTCATCCACGCGGAGCTCCCAAGCTCTCCAATGTTGCGTCAAGCAACAGAGCGGTCCCGCAGTCCCATCATGAGCAAATCAGAGACTGAGGTCGACTCTCTAAGCCCCTCATCTATTACTCAACTTCCATTCGAGACCGCAAGCTGCAACACTCCCGCCGAATTCGGCTCGAGCCAGACCACATCCACCACAGCCCTTTAAACGGGCTTCTTAGTCGCAGTGTATGTACTACTGTCGATGGTACTGCTGTGATATGGTGGCTTGGTATGAGGGCTTCCCTGCGACGACAAGGGAACCATGGAATGGAAAACCCGAAGGGCTCCGAGTTGAGGTTAAGATGGCGGCTTTGCTAACAGGCGTATTCCAGTCAATCCAAATTTGTGAACGACTGAGATCACTTCCATAGGTGATTTAGGATATTTTGGTGATGTTGACGTGGATGAGAGACATGCTGCGCGGTTTTTGTCTTTTCCGATGAATGCCGTTGCGCCCGCAACACAGTCAGATGGGCACTTGGACCACACGGAAAACATCGGCGCCGACAATGATCGGCTTTTCCTTCGCTGGACGAGCACATGTCCGTACTCGTTGTGAATATACTCGATGCAAGAACAGTCGCCTAAGTGAAGTATATTCAGTTATCGCTTTCCTTTGTCGGTCGAGAGTAATATATTATACGTCAGTGTACAGCTCCACCTGCTGCTTATCGTCTGAATGAGCAATATTATTGTCAATCAATCCGTGTATGCAATCTTGGTCATGTCGACCTGCCCCATTGAGTATGGCTGATGAGCTTGACGACTGGGGCCTGCAGATCTTCGGAGGGGTAGCTGCAGCTGTCCCTGCCAAGTATAAAGCTTGATGAAAGCTCCCAGCCTTTCCAAAATGTTTTCTGCTGCGTCAATTGATTTATTGTGTTCGCAATCATGGCGAGTGTGAGGTTTTTATCATTGCTGGCCTTCGTGGTCTTAGTTGCTCGAGTGAGCGCGTTGCTCGTACCCCGCCATCACGAAGTTCATGAGAAACGGGAGACTTTACACCCGAGATGGACGAAAAAAGATCGTGTCGAGTCGCACAAACTGCTGCCTATGCGAATTGGCCTGACTCAATCGAACCTTGACGACGGGCACGATCATTTGATGAGGATGTGAGGATATCCAAGACCCCTTTGGAGTTGCTATTGACATTTGTAGATCCGACCCTGCTTCTCCGCACTTTGGACAACATTGGACTCAAGCACAAGTCATTGAAGCATTCCGTCCCTCTCAGCAGACAGAGGAGGAAGTCCGAAAATGGCTCATTGAATCGGGAATTCCAGCAAGACGCATCACCCACTCCGACAACAAAGGCTGGTTTGCATTCTATGCTACCGCAGAAGAAGCTGAGCGACTTCTGTATACTGAGTACCACGAGTACGAAGACTCGGTGACTGGTGGCATCATCCCAGGTTGTGACAGATACCACGTTCCAAAACACGTCCGAAAGCACATTGACTACATTACACCTGGAATCAAACTCCTTGCGCCGGTGGACCACCAAAGCCGCAGACTGAAACGAGACGCTGAAGCAATTGAACATCAACTCTCTAAAAGAAATACTCACAGCTTGCACCGGACATCATCTCAGCTCAACTACACTAATGCCACGGACTTGAGCACCTGTGATATCGCTATCACGCCTGCCTGCGTAGCTGCACTCTACCAAATTCCTCCTGCAAATTCCTCTCACCCAAACAATTCAATGGGAATTTTCGAGAGTGAGCTTCAATTCTATACACAAATGGATTTGGATCTTTTCTTCACCAACTTTACAAGCTACATTCCCAACGGTACACACCCTGTTGCAGCAAACATTGACGGAGGAATGCAATCGACGACTGACCCTAACTACGCTGGTGGAGAAGCAAACTTGGATATCCAGCTTGCGTATCCAATTTTATATCCACAAACAATTACTCTGTACCAAGTCGACGATTACATTGTTCAAGCGAACCAAAATGATACCTATACCTTCGGTTTCAACACCTTCTTGGATGCATTGGATGGAGTAAGTTCCCAGTGTAAACAATTCTACCTTCCGGTCCTAACAGCTTCTAGTCATATTGCAACTTCACAGCCTACAACGAAACTGGCAATGATCCTTACCTCGACCAAGAATACCCAGACCCTCTCACCGGTGGCTGGCAAGGCGATCTCATGTGCGGCACCTTCGTGCCAACCAATGTTATATCTCTATCATACGGTGGACAAGAATTCGACCTTCCTATCTCTTATCAAAAGCGACAATGTCTTGAGTATATGAAGCTAGGCCTGCAAGGTGTTTCTTTCCTTTTCGCATCAGGTGATTCAGGTGTCTCAAGTAAGTACCAGGACCAACTTCCCTTTCGCAATAATCTAATAAAATCACAGACTATCCCGGCGACATAGACGGTCCAACTGGTTGTATTGGTCCTAATCTCAATATTTTCAACCCAACATGGCCTGGAACATGTCCCTATGTCACCTCCGTCGGAGCAACCAAAGTATACCCAGGCTACAGCGTATACGATCCAGAATCTGCCGTCTACGATCCTGCCGGCCATCCTTACTCCGTGAACTACTCATCTGGCGGTGGTTTCAGCAACATATATCCTATCCCAGATTACCAGAAAGCATTCGTTGCCAAGTTTTTCGAAGAACATAACCCTCCTTACCCATATTACAGCGCGTTGAGTAACGATACTGGGAATATCCAGACTCTGCCAGATATCGGTGCGTTGGCGGGGAATACTAGCGGGATCTACAACAGGATTGGAAGAGGTATCCCTGATGTTGCTGCTAATGGAGACAACATTGCTGTAAGTTTCTTAACTTCTCAATTCACTTATCTTCCACGAGTAAAATGGTACTAACAATAACGAAGATCTACAACGGCAACAAATTCGAACTTAGCGGTGGTACATCAGCCAGTACACCCATCTTCTCCGCCGTCATCAACCGTATCAACGAGGAACGTCTCAACGTCGGCAAAGGCCCAATCGGTTTCTTGAATCCATCACTATATGCTAATCCATCTATGCTTAACGACATCACGAACGGTACAAATCCGGGATGTAGCACGGTCGGGTTTTCGGCGGTTCCTGGGTAAGTTTCCTTCTTTCTGGGTGAGAGCAATTGTGCTGATTGATACTACAGATGGGATCCTGTGACGGGATTGGGAACACCTAACTATCCTAAGATGTTGGAGTATTATTTGTCTTTGCCATAGGCGAATCATACCTGAAAAGCGAATGTGAGAATAATGCGGATATAATATGGTACACAGGATTTATGGATTTGTGGATTTGTGGACTCAAGGTGGATCTATTAGCCAGAAAAACATATAATTGTTCTTTTCCACCACATCCATTCTCTCTTGATATGCATCCAAGGAAGTTGCCCAATTTTATCGACAAATATGGTTCCGGTGACTTCCAAAACTCGAAATGCAACAAGTGGTGCAGCGAGTGACAATTTTCTGAGGGCATTCAACGTGTATGTCCACTGCTGTTCTATACCACCATTGCCTTATTGCCCTTCCTCATCTTATGTCAGACTAGTTTTTATCGCTGTCATTATCAGACTTGTCAACTCCATTTCCTCGGTGCACTTGGAAAAACTTGTTAGAACGTAGAACTATTAGAACATAGAACACTTCCACCAAGTGGAAGTAAAGGAGCAAGGAACCAAGGAGCAAGGAACCAAGGAGCAAGGAACCAAGGAGCAAGGAACCAAGGAGCAAGGAACCAAGGAGCAATGAACCGAGGAGCCAAGCAACTCATAAGATATGCAACAAAACTCAATTCTCTATACTCCACATTCATGTCGCACACCTGGGGTTGCGCTAGACTTCAAGAAAGCATTCTTGATATTGAAATCGCGTAAGTATCCTATTCATTATTCGACATATATTGCGTCAGCCAGCACCTTGGCGACGTCATCTCCGAGCAAAAGCAGCACATGATATCCGTCCGGCCAAGAAACCAGAGGATTCCTATGAGCTGAAGATAGACGAGAAAGCTTTAGTATGTTGACAAGCTCAAGGCTATTCGAGGAGCAAGTATTCTGCTTTATCTAGAGTAAGTTGACAAGCTAGCAGCTACAACTGTATCAAAAGCCTTCCCGCCTTCCCGCCTACTCCTCCACTCACTTTCCAAAAACAGGAATCAACCCATCCCTCCTCATCTCCTCAAAAACCTTCCCCATCTCCTCCACCGTATCCACCCTCTCCTTCCAGCCCACCCCCCTCGCCTTCTCCATACTCACATCACTCCCCCAGTCCCCCTCCGCCATACTCCCCACAAAGATCTCCCACGTGCACAACTTCAGCGCTTCCTTACTTCCCCCCACACTTTCCCACTCCCCCAGCAACTCCTCAATCTCCCCCATTAGATCATGTCCCGCAAGCGCTTTCGTCTCTACACCAAAATACTTACCCACCCCAACCCAGATATCTTCAAATGTCGTCACCGTGTCGTCGACGATGTTGAACCGCTGGTTTTGCACTTCTGGGGACGGGTTCAGCGCCAGCCATTCAGTGAATGATGCGATGATGCGCGCGGTGCTGAAGTGCTGGGAGCGGCGGTACGAACTCGTTTCTGGGTCGCCGGGGAAGATGGCGGGTTTGCTGTTTATGAGGATCACGGTCAGCTTTTTCTCTATTTTCCCATTCCGTTACCAGCCCGTCCTTGAAAAACACACAACCAATCCCCCAAGCACAAGACCATAAAAAGAGAAGAGGAAATCCCACCCAAGCGCTCTACAAAGCGAAAAATAAACCGCCGCAGTCGTCGTCCAGCTCATCCCTGACCTGGGTACATACCCATTAATCCAAAACGGCAACGTGACATTCCAATTCCAGCTCCTCTTCTCCTTCAACGCCCAGAGATCGTCTTCCTGGGTATAATAAAACATCGGAAGCGCCTCCGGATTCTTTGTTCGAGGCTGGGACTCCACCAGACGAACAGTAGGCGGAGCTTGGACATGGATACCGTAGTCTTTGCCTCCGGTCTGCAGGATAACGCGTTCGAGCGTTCCGCCGCAGACTTCGTCGACTGCGTACAGGGTGTTTCGGAATAGGGGGATGTTATCTTGGGCTTGTTGGGGGAGGGAGAGGGAGTGGATGTAGGCGTAGTAGAAGAAGTGGGTGATGTTGGTGATGTGCTGGGAGCGGAGAGCGGAGGCGATGGTAGATTGAGGGGCGGTGAGGTCGAGGGTGTGGAAGTGGATGCGCGGGTCAGAGGGGAGGGTGGTGGGGGGCGAGCGGGAGAGAGCGTGGATTTGGGACCTGGGGAGGGGTGTTAGTGAGGTTTGAGTAAGGAGGGCTTGGGGGTAGGACGGGAAAGGTAAACGAGGAGAAGAAAAGGAGCAGGGGTGAGTATAGGAAAAGATGCAATGATAAAACAGCAGTGACGAGCTCGACCTACCAGATAGGATTAGAAGAAAGCTGTTTCAACACCGCCGCCCCCGAAATTCCATTCGCACCCGTAACGAGTGCGACCCTTGGATTCTCATTGCTAGCCATGATATTTCTTCAACTCAACAGTATTTGGCGGGGGGAAAATAATTGGAATTGAAAACGATCCAACAACGACCAAACACAATCTTTTATACACCTCAAGACACATACTCGATTTCCATTCATCTCAGCTTATAAATTGCAAATCCGCTGATAAATTCCACCAAGCCGACAAACTACATTTTCAAAATCTCACAATTCTGAGAACACAACTTATTGCCGAATTAGGAAAACGCAAACCCCGCACTTTTCTTTGTGTCACGTAACACCACATTTGTGGTCTTCGAAATGATTATATGCAAACGGGCGTTATTATGCGGGTAGATTATAAACCATAGGAAAATTTGGGAATGCGTACTGTATGTATATGTGAGTGATCGGAGGAACTTGCTTCTTGAGGGGAAAAGTCACACTGACGAGATATCTGGAGCAATGTGAAGCATGATCTGCGACGTATAGTAGAAACGGTTTATGAGATGATGAAAATTTTGTGTAGCCAACTATGCATACATTTCTCCGTGAATTCCCACTTGGATGAGGTGGGCTTATCGTTGGTGTCCGGTCTTGATGTGCCGTTGCTGCAACGGCTGAAGCTTGGGACTTGCCGAATCACAGTGTTTAAATTGATTTCAGATATGTGGACTACTCCGATACATATAGCGAACCAAGGTACTTTGTGGAATGATTTGGGAGTGTTGAGAGTTGAAGCTCAGAACTCATCACCTGTACCTTTCTGCCACAGCCAGCCAACAGATGATGCTCGCGAGACCTTGCAAGTTTATCTCGAACGCTCTAGGTTGTCCACATGTTTCTTCTATACCATGCAATCCGGTAATATAGTTGAGCAAGTAAACCCCTTCGATCATACTCAGTCAATTCTATTTCAATCCAACCAGCCCCAACGACAACTCATAAAGCCTCCTCGCCTTTTCCTCATCATACACCCACGGTGCATACCCCGGCAACAGTAATCCCGCCTCCTTAGGCAACGGCCCAATAACCTGACAATCCTCCAAATACTTCCCACCTCTACCTTCCAGCCCCCGCGCAACCGCCGCCCACACAGTCGTCGCAGCGCCCTGTTCCGCCGACTTCAACGACTCCGCCATCCCCTCCATACTCGCCCACTGCTTCTGCCCCTCTTCATCCACGTGCCGCCCAAGCCCAGTCAAGATCGCTCCCGGATGCAAACTCCACGCATGCAGCCCGTTTGCACCAAAACGTCTCTCGATCTCGTTCGCCGTCCAGATCATCGCCGTTTTGCTTTGTCCATAGCCTTCCCAGGGGCTATAGCCTTTCTCGAAGTTGTAGTCATCAAAGCGGACTTCGGCTGCGCGGTGCCCGCTTGAGGCAACCATGATGACGCGGGAAGAGAACTCGGGGGTAGAGGATTTGAGGAGAGTGTCTTTCAAGAGCTCGAAGAGCAGGAAATGACCGAGATGGTTCGTGCCGAATTGGATCTCAAATCCGTCAACGGTACGTCCTTCGGGTGGGATCATGACGCCGGCGTTGGCGATCAGGATATTTAGCGTGTTGGACTTTTTGCGGAACTCGGCGGCGCATGCTCGTACACTGGAGAGAGAGCCGAGATCGAGCTCAAGTAAATGGATGTTGCTTTGCTGGGCTAGTTCTCCTAATGCGGATTTCGCTTTGTCGATGTTGCGTGCGGTGAGATAGAGAGTGGCTCCTGTGGTGGCTAGAGAACGAGCGGTTTCGATACCAATCCCGGAGGAGCATCCGGTGATGAGGATTACTTTACCAGCCAGTGCGTTCTCCAGTCCTTCATCTTGAATTATCTGTTGGGCTGTTGGCCGAGCGTCTCCTGGACCTTGAAGAGATGCGTGGGCAGCGACGTAACGGGAAGTTATTTCCGCTTGAGGTGTCATCTTATTTTCCAGTAAAACGGATAATTCGTTGTTGAATGCAGTTTTTGAAGAGCTGCCCGAGCAGTTTATCGAGGAGTCACCGGTTTAAGTATGTGATCAAGAAGGTATAAAGAACTGGATAGCTGATTTGACAGACACCTAGCTGGAAGGTGGTAGTTTATATGCATGTTGAAATGCAAGCTGCACAGTAAGTTCCGAATCATTCTCTTGTGTGGTTCCACAGACATAAGCAACATCACAGACACAAGCAACATCTGGTCTCCAAGTCTCGCAATTGCGGATGGTGGGCGGTAAGATGCGGCCGAATCTAGCGGGGAACCCCGCATGGCGGCCGTATGCCGCACAATGTATTCTGTCTTCCATACCCAGCAGTCTGACTGTAAGCTTGGCAGTATTCGTGTCACCCACCAATTTGTTGCACGGCACACCAGCACAAAACTCCTGTAGGGGGCTTTATGAAGCGTTTCAATATTTCAGATACACCTAGACCTAGACCCAGAGGATGCGGATATTGAAAGGATAATATATACAAAAAATAGCAACTTGCTAATGGGGGCTTGGGATATGATTGATCGATTGATATCTTTGTTCTCATAGTTCGGAGCTGGGTGGTATCTCCTCTCCCTCGCTGGTGAAGTTATTCGTACACTGTACACACTCACCGTGAAGCCTACAACCACTCATATCATACATACACAAGCTCTGTTCTTTCATCACTCTCCCAGAGACATCACCCCTCCAACAGCTTTTGTTAATATTCTACATCCAATCCCAGGAACCCCCCACCTCATTCATTCATTCATTCCCCACCCCTATCACCTCTTCCAATCCCCCACATGCTCCCCAATAATCCTCGCCGCCTGCTGCGGACTATGCTGTCTCCCAATGGCCTCCACAAAGTCCCCCTCCGGATCCATTAAATAGAAGTAAATACTATGATCGACCAAATAATCCTGCCCCTTCTGGACCCCCTCGGGCGTGCTGAAGTAAACCCGATATTTCTTACACACATCCTTGATCTGCTCCCACGTGCCAGTCAGCCCAATGATATCCGGATGAAACTCCGCGAGGTATGTTTTCAGCACCGCGGGGGTGTCGCGCGCTGGGTCGCAGGTGATGAAGACGGGGAGGAGAGGCGGGTTGGATGGAGAAGAGGGCGATGCGCCGGTTTGCGGGGAGTTGACTAGGTCGATCATTTGGGCCATTTTGTCGAGTTCTTCGGGACAGATGTCGGGGCAATGGGTGAAGCCGAAGTAGACCTGTTTTGGCATGATTAGTATTCTATTTCATCTCGTTCAATTCGCATAAAATGATAAAAATCCACCATACCAGAGAATACCGGCCCTTCATATCCGCATCAGTGAACCGCCTCCCCTCATGATCAACCAATTCAAACGGCCCCCCGACCTTCGGTCTTCCTACACCTTTCGCCGCCTCAGCCACTCTCTTCCTCTCCATCCTCGCCTTTTCGTATCTGAAATAAAAGATCAACCCCGCGCCCGATGCGAGGAATAGTACGCCTGCGGTCCAAGAGAAGGGCTGTTTGATTCATCAGTACTCGAGTTTCTATTTCAAGAAGCAGAAATACAAAGAGTATAAGTGACATAAGTGAGGCTGTATTGGGAGCGTAGAAGGGAAAACTTGAGAAAGATGAAAAACACATACACCAGATCTATACCTCGACCTCTGTTCCTGCACCGTTTTATACTGTTTCCCACCCGTCGTACTGAACATCCTCCGTTCCGATCCCGCCGTCTTCCCCAATCCCAATCGCATACCCATCCCTACCCCCGCCCTCCCATCCGGCTTCCCACAACCCCTCTGCGCATTCGTACACAATCTCGCACATTGCGCCCCTGCAAACAAGTGCTTTGTATCCGCAGTTACCGAGCGCGAAAGGGAAGACAGAAAATGCCGTTTGGGTAGTAATACTTTCGACATCTTGCTGCTGGGTTGTTTATATACGCAGGGTGAAAAAGGTGACCTGGATTGATGATGTTTAGAGCTCACAAATAACTTTGAAGATACTTTCCTTATTCAGCTTAGCGTGTTTTTAACCACTTCTACTTGCCGCTTCATTTATCACACATATAGATGTGCGTATTTTTACTTACAGTATACTGCGCAAAAGAGGCGCATCAGGTTAAAGCGGCAAGAATATATTCATAGGTACATCACATCGCATTCCAATCCTCAACCCCTCACTTTGCTCATTACACCATCTCCTTCTCCTTCTTCCTATCTCCAGCAATGTCCCAAATCAATTGAAATCAAAACACCAGAAATGAACATTAAACATTCCCTTTTTTCATTCTACAAAGCTATTTACAAACCATCCACCAGCAAGCGACCCGCCCAACATCTCTCCTACATTTTCTTCTCATATTATATTCTTACAAAAAAAGGTATCTCATAATCCTCATCATAAGTTTCAGCTCCATTCATCGAGCTCTCCATTCCAAAAAAGAAAACAAAATCAAACAAAATTGCCAGTCCTCCTCACTCCACGTCTCTCCACCACAGAGAGCCCAATCGTCCCTAAACACCTATCAAACGCCAAACTATGCATAATACCATGCAACAGAAACAAAAAATTTCAAATCATCAACCCCCCAGCCATCCATCCTGTCGTTTCAGCGTAGGAAACGAGCAAACAAACAAACGTCTATGAGACAAGAAGGTATTAAGACGCGAAACTGTAAGAAAATTAAAACGAAACATTTGATCGACCATTTTGGCAGATCCCTCGCAGGAAATCTCCGGCATGCTAGTTCAAACAAATCTCCTTCATGTGAGTAAAAGAATTCTTCTTCTGGCTAACAGATTGAAGTTTAGGCATAGATAGATGATATCTTGGAGATATAGTCAAACATCCACTTAAGCGTGGAGATATTAGCGACGAGGGTCCAGAAATCCGGAGTAATGTTGTAACGAATCAGGATATGCAACTCGGGGGTGAACAATTACTGCCTCCCGCTCACCAAACTAGCACTCGTTCGACTCCTCTCATCCTCCTCCAAAACATCACTCAGACGTGTGGGATGATGATGACGAGGGAAAGCCTCCCAACCCGGAACCGCACCACCATACCCCGTCCCCGTATAATCCCCCGGAGCAGGAGACGGCGAAGTTGATTGGGTCGGCGGAGCTGTCATTGTAGGACCCTGTCCATATTCTACACCTGACATTGGAGGTTGAGTGGGTTGGGCTCCTCTACGGCCCGTTTCGCGATATCGGCGAGGGCTGATTTCATACTCTTCTGTTTCATTGTCAGAATCCACAGTTGCATAAGGGACTCTATTGCCCGCCGCATCTCGGACGTATTGACCTTGAGAGTCGATTTCATATTCCTCCTCGCTCATGCCTCCACCATACTCCGGACCTTCAGCTTGGCCGGCTTGCGTGCTGGGATGAAGCGGGCGGCCTTGTGCTTGGTGGGACGTTCTGGGTGGTGATGCGGGCTGAACCGCTGGTGCTTGGGTATAGGCTGCACCACCGGCACCTCGACGGTCGCGGGAGTTCTCAACAAAAGGATCCGAAGGTTCTGCCCGTTGGTTTCGCGAGAATTCTTGATATGTAGCATCACTATCTTGAGATGGGCTATCGGGTTCTTGAACGTGTTGAGAACGTCCATCAGTAGGTCCTTGACGCGTTGGAGGGACATCCCGAACAGCACTACTTCCATGTCGAGTAGGAACTCCCTGAACCATTGGGACAACCTGAACACCACCAACAAAGATTGCTTGCCCCTCACGAAGTGCAGCAGTCCTTTCGCGTTCCTCCTGCTCGCGACGACCTAGCTCCTCCCATGCACGTCGAGCCTCATCCCTAGCGATCTGCAACTCACGCTTCAACTCCGCATTAACTTTGTCATTTGACACCTTAGCCTGCTCAGCTAAAATAGCTTCATCGATAGCGATTTGTCTGCTCGCACGCTCATCTTTCAGCTGTTGTTCAAGCTGTCCATTAGTCTCACTAAGACGCTCCGTCTCAGCTCTAGTATCGAAGAACCAACGTTGGAATTTGCGCTCGGAAGAAGCTCTCAGACGCTGAAGTTCAACCACCGCATGGAACAGATTGGCACCCGCAGCCGAAAGATCCGTGTTTTGTCTAGCAAGCTGTACAGATACAGGATCGCGGCTGATTTCTACCGAGTTTTCTTCCAATCTGCGAATCCAGAAATTGGTTAATCCCTCCCAATGCGCTGAAAGGGTTTCCCAACGTTCAAAAGCGTGCGGAAATGAAGACCGTGTGGTTTCGCGCGCCGGAATACTGAGAGGTGCAGGCTGACTAGGATTGGCGCGATTTGCGGAAGCGCCGGTCTGAGCTTGTCCGCTCCGGTCTGGTTCTGCTTCGGGTTTTGCAGGTTGTTGAGTTGGTACTCGCAGTGGAGCTACCTCGGGAACTTGTGTGCGCGCTGTGGTGTTACGCCTTTGCGGTTGATCGATTGGCTTGGTAATTTCACCACTACTAGCCGCCCTGTCTCCCTGCCTTCTATCGATTCGTTGTTGGGGTTCATTGCCCGTTCCTCCGCCATCCAATCTATTAGCTACAGCGCCAGCAGCTGCCCTCCTCTCCGCTTGTCTTCTGCGATCTTCCTCCAACAATCGTGCATCTTCTTCAGCCCTGCTTTTTTCTAGAGCTTCTTGTTCAGCTCTTCTGCGCGCCTCTCGAGCATTGCGTTCTCTCATTATATCCCGAGGACCTCGAATTTGTGGAGATCCAGTTGTACCTGGCCGAGGGTGTCCATTGTTTTCACCTCTAGCATGGCCAGACATGCCACCTGTAACCAAATCCGCCATTGAAGCGTTCTCTTCGTCTTCGTCTGGTGTAAAAGGATGCGGATGTCGTAAAGCTTCTTCGAGTGTAAAGAGGATAGCACTCGCGGTGTGTCTGCTAATTCGTGATGGTACGCGGTAATGGGTATGCGAAGGTGAGTGCTCGTTTGTGGTTATATGAGATGAAGTAGAATCAGACTCGTCGTCAAAATCATGGGGTGTAGTCCGGTCTTGACTTTGTGGCTGTTGGGCGGTAAATCTAACTCGTGGTGGAGATATGCCAGCAGAAGCTGCCTCGATATGTGTGCGGCGGTGTAATCTTCGCTGCTGGCGCTGCTGCTCGGGTGTGGGCGTAACTGGGTCGTGTAATTCGTAACGGTCGTTAAATTGGGGATTGGTTGGGTTCGTCACCGCTGCTGTGGGTATTGGTATTCGGTGAATGGAAGACAAGGCGAATGCGTTGTAGAAGATACCCCGACGAAAGGGTTAGCCCGAAAGTACTGTTTGTTCCTTTTTTTGTAGCAGCAAAAAGAAGGAGTTGTGATCAGAGGAGTAGGTAGTATGCGACTTGAAGCCGGTCGAGTATTGTTTCGAGATCTACGGTGGTCTCGAAGCTAGATATTTGCTTGGGGTCTAGGATCTTGCTCTATGTTCAAGGTCCCAGGAAGCAGTAGCTGAAAATTGGAGAATGTGGATTTTCTTGAGAGAAGAGAGAGGGTAAAACATACACACACAGTTAAGATTATTAGGAAGAACCTATGTGTGCAGGTGGAATTGTCTTTCCCTTCGTGTTCTTGGAAATAATTAAGAGGTTGGACAAATAACCTTAGGTGGGATGGGTTTCGAGGTCAGCACCAAGATTTTGGAAGGGTAAGGTTACGTAGAAAAAAAAGAAGGCTGGGCAAGCAAGTAAAACCACATCAACCTCCAATAACCCTCGGATGTTCGCGCTTAAAGAAGTAAAAGAGTAAATGCGTCTTCGAGCTCGAGTTCGATGTTTTAGTTTGGCCAAAAGAAAAGACAAGAAGAGAACAAATTAACGCGAGAAGTAATGCGCGCTGGTTCACCAGAGATGATGCTGTCGAGACAATCGCTTTGGTGTCGTGGTAACCGTGGTATGACGACCGAGCACCGAGTCGCAAACTGAATTGTGAGACGCAGGAGCCGGAGAAAGCGCTGGAAATGGGTGGGATGGAAGAAGAGATTTGGAAGAATAGATTGATGGGAGTTTCGAGTGCATGTCAGCAAGGGAGGCGATTCAATTGCTGATTTGGCTATGTCGCATTGTTTGGTTTGCTGTTTTTCTTGGTTGTATGAGGCGAGGCGAGGCGAGGTCAGTCCTTGGGTGTGGGTGGTGAGCTGGTAGGTCGTTGGGCGTGATGAGGTAGAGGGAGAGGTATCCACCACGCGGCACGACAGGACACGACACAACTTGAAGATCAGACGGAAATGTTCAGTGGCGAGTAAACTGTTGATAGGTAGGTAGCTGGCAGGTGGTAGATAGGCAGGCAGGCAGTGTACTCTAGTTTGGATCGCCGTCTGTTCAATAGGAAGAGAAGGGAATAGTAAATGGACCAGCAGAATTCTTCAGATTATGATTAACGTTATGATATAAGATGACACGATGACCTCAGAACCCGTTCCAGTTTTCCCTTGGGCTCCGGAAATTGGACCAGTATGATGTTCGAGGTAAGTCGCACGAAGCATGTACCCTCGACCTCGAGCTCCAGTCGATTTCTCTCGCTTCTTTTGTTCTTTCGTTCTTTCGTTGCCAGTACTCGGTCAAGTCAGCCTGGCCAGGTCAGGTCGGGATCTCGTTTCGATCCGTCCGCTCGTTTCTACTCTCTATCGTACAAGACAAGAAAATGGAATCGTGAATCATGAGTCGTGATACAATAAAACAGCTGGTTGTGCTTCGAGTAAAGGAAAGAAAGATGACGCGGGTTCCATCAATATATGAGGGAGGTTGGGGATGTCGGGGATGTCGAAAAAAGAAGGAAAATAGAAAGATAGAAGTGGAAACGAAAGGAAGATGAAAATGGAATAGAAATGGAATGGAAACGCAGCCTTTGCAGAATACCAGCTTCACTTTGGTTCGGGACGAGACGAGGCGTATCTAGTGCTTTGTTGGCAAAAGATTGTGGCGGCGCGGGCGCGGATCAAGTATCTAGGATCGAGGATTCGGTAAGTGCTGCGAAGAGCAATAGGAGAGTTTGGTAGGTTGAAGCTATTTTTATGGACGCGGTGAGGACATGATTGGTTTGAGCGTGCGCTGCGTGTTATCACAGTCACCTTACTGGAAGGCAAGACATCATGTAGGTACCGAATCATCACGGTTCTCAACCTGGTACCTACGTACTGCACCGAATGATGCGAGAAGCCACCGCTTTCCAGTCCTTGTCTACGGAGTACTTCTATTTCGTACATATACGAAATTAAGGAGACAATCCAAGTACTGGCGAGACGCGAGACTCGAGACTCGTCCGGATACTAACCTCAGGTGCACAAAATAAACTTCAAGCCAAGATCCACCCCACGACGTGGGACAAAGTGATTGAACAAACGGGTAGGCGCATCAGGTGATTAGCTTGTGACATGATTACTAGCTACGATTCGAGGATGTCCTCGTTCTAAAACAAATGCCCTGCTATTAGAGGTCAAAGTGTTGAGCTGAACGTCTGGGCTCAGTGATACCCCGACTCCCTTCATGCTTGCTTTCCTCCTTTGAGGTCCAATCCAACAATAATTACAATACATATGTGCCTCCTATTTATTCCTTCGGCACAGCGTTTTCACTGAAAATTTCACGCAGGCTAGTTCTCTGCGTCTCGGTCAAAGTCTCTGGATAATCCACTTTGAAGTGAACAATCATATCGCCCCTATCACTTGGATTCCTGGAGTCTGGCATGCCCAGTCCGGGAAACTTCTCTTCGCTTTCTGGTTTAAGAGGACCGTATCTCGTGAAAGGTATCATTTTCCCCTCAATGGTGGGGATCAATCGACTAAACCCGCAGAGAGACTCTACGAGTGTAAGATGTATCGTTGTGTGAAGATCTTTCTCTTCTCTTCGGAAAGATGGATGCGGTTCCTATTGTTCTTGTTATTATTACCAAGCAAACACAGCATAAACCTGACTCTCTTCTTTGGGGAGATTGGGGAAAGCAGCCTGTATGTGTCTTTACTTACCTCTTCAAGAATGAAATGCACATCCACCGGAACAAGCGCATTTGAACCCCAAATACTGGGAAATTTAAACCTTTTGCCTTTATTCAGCCCAGGTTTGATTGAAAAATCTAGAACTTTTTCCTCCTTCGTTACTACCCATCCACCCGGCAGCGCAGTTATTTTCATCCGTTTAGTGCACCCATGAAATAGCTCCTCAAGCGTAAGCGGGAGTGGCTTTTCCACGATTTCTGCCTTCTCTTCCAATTTCTTCTGTGGAATATTTTTCTCGACCTTCTGGGGTGTCGATCTGCGTGAGTTCTCCATAGGATCACCTCTTCCACGAAAGGGGGCTTGACTCGGTAGATGATCATCAAATTCAACGCGACGATTTTGATCTCTGATTTCAATCCGCGCATTACGGTCAATGTTTTGTCCTGGTTGCCTCGGCCTCTCATATATTCTAGATCTTCCCGGGGGTGACCGCGACAAATCTTCTTCCTCTGGATCGCTTTCGCTTGGACTCTTGTTTCTTCGCTGCCTCAGAATTGGATATCTTTTCTTTATTGTGGAAGGTGACCGCGGCGAATCTTCTTCGTCTGTGAAACCATCCCTTGGATCCTCGTTTATGGTTCCGCCATCTTCATCTGCGTGAGGAACTGTGCAATGTACCGAATTCCCGACACGGGTATGAACACGTGGTGTAGGCTCATCCCGTACCCGATGTATGCCTTTCGAGCGGCGATTCTGTGTCTCGGAATGCTCCAAGGTTTTTAGATATTTGGCTTCTGATCGAGAATGCTTTTGCATTGAAGGTCTCGGCGTAGATGGAACTGACTCTGGTACGAATCTTGGGAGGGTCGAGGACCATTTTTCAATCATAGATAGCTTTTCTAAGCTTACGTTTTTCGCACGTGTCTCGGTCAATGATTCCTCGATGTCGATTTGAGAAATCGAATCTTGAGCCGTAATACTAGGTCCGACTGTATTGTCCGTACCATCCGAAGCTTCGGAGTGATAGTCATTCTCGTCAACATCATCCTCCGCACCTTTGGGAGTTATTTCAAAATCCTCATTCTTGGAAATTTGGTAAAGCTCTGTCTGGTGGGTAGCTCTGTTGCTTTCTCTTCCTTCCTTTTCGACTTCCTCGTCATCATCTTCTACGGTAGCTTGAAACCGTGTCGCTTTAGGGCTGCCAGAAGATGTAGCAGTTTGCTTGGAGGGTCCGGCGGACACGGGCGAATTGCATAACTTTTGCGCGGGAACATTCAATCCATTTTGAATCCGATCTTCGTCGACGGCGGGCTGCTCTTCAAGGACCCCACTTTCCAACAATTCAGACAACTTTGCCTTGATCCAATGCTTATGGCTCTCAACCTCCAACTTCGAAAATCCATCGTCAGCAAGTTCATTTTTCAGCGCAGACCAGTGCTCGTCCGCCTCGTCAGCATCGTCACCTTCCAGTGCAAGAGTAACAACCGTATCCTGCTTTCTGCCCGCTCTAACATCTTCAATTAATTGATCCAACTTCTTCTCTATACGCCCTAGCGACCCTGTTCCAAGGGTCGTCAAGAACAAAGCCAGAGATGACGTATGGGTTAATACATTCTCTCGTATCTCCTGCAGATTCTCCTTCCCCCATCTCAGGCGTCCCAAGTTCGTTTTGTTGATGTTCCGAGTGAGTTGTATTTGATGAGAAGCTGGTTAAGTTGTTGAAGCACGCCAGTGCAATTCTTGATCAAGATGCCGAGCTCTTTTTTCTTCCCCGCTCCGGTACGGTTTAGGATCGAATCCGGGTTATTGGTTTCATCCTCTAGCTCTTTTAGCACCGTGTGGAGCGAAATCACTATATGGTGGGGCGAAAATTAATCCAAATGGTTTCCCAGTAAGGAAAGAGGGGTTGGCGAAGTATGTAAATGAAACTTGCCTTCATTACACAGTTGCTCGAATGCACCACCTGCTCCTTTACCTGCACTCATCTATTAGCCAACCTCATCTTGAATTTGCGATTGCAATAGTCCCCCGCACAAGATTTATAAACATTCCATGCGAGTTGCCCAACTGCGAAGATGTCGCCAATAGAGAACCCGAAACTCATGCTAATCGTAAAAAACCGCGCAAGGAAAGAAAGCCCTTGGAATTCGGGAGAATGAAAGTACTGAAGATCACCTGGAAGACTGGGCGACGACGGACACTTATGCATGGGCTGCTGGGCCGCAGAAGAGCTTCTTCTGGACATGCTCAGCCACAATACAATGTGTCATGCGGCTTTGAGCCATGGTAGCCCAATAGATAACGGTGCACACCAATTCTAGAGATCGACAGACACCGCCTCGGTGCTTACCATTTAGGCGTTCTTGTATTGAGGTGTTCGTAAACTGAGGTGTTCGTAAACTGAGGTGTTCGTAGAAGATTTGCATTCGGGAACTCTAAGAGGATGACTTCGAAAGGACGGATAATGATGTGAGAGGCCTGTGCTCTACCCGAAGTACGCGGGGGCGGGGCGTGCGGGTCAGAAGTAGGGCAATTAGTGGCACGAGCTCTAACCTTAATAGCTACCATTACGGTGGGCTAGGACGACGATTAGACCCCTCAAAAGCACTGTTTTGTTCACAAGAACCTTTAAAATCTCCTCCAATATTATATTTCTATATCAGTCTCTTGAAATTAGAGTATACAGTTGTAGGAGAGCCGTGGGACAAATTACCAAGTATTACTTCTGTTGTCAAAGATAAGGAATGTATCTTTTCGGTGGAGGTAACCTACCAGTTGCTGCCAACAGTTGCTACAAATCAGCCTCTTTCCTGACTCGTGGAGCCTACCCAAAAACTACCCTCAAGGATCCTCGCACAGCCTGATGCTGTGTTCAAGTAAACGAATCACGTTCAATCGAGTTAAATCATGACAAGGTAACTCCCAAATATAGAGAGAGTTTCGAAGCATTGCTCCTGTCTCCTTTTCTTGGAGGAGAAATCAGCTACACGAGCTACTATGAGCTGAGGAAGTTATCTCCCCTACGCAATAATTCCAAATCTTCTGAACCACTCATACCAAAGAAAGCCTTAGTCTAACTCAGAAAATTGACTTCATTACTTTCAGACTGTGGATGAAAACTACAGCAATATATTTATCCAAAACCCCAGCCAACAAAGACGTACTAACTCACAACTCATATCACTACACCATTATCAAGCCTCCACCAAGCATCGTTCCTGCTATAATCACTATAGAAGTGCAGACGTATTCCCAACGCGATCTCCTTGACATCAGTACAGCTCCACTTTTCCCTTTTCTTGTCGCAGGAGGAAGTGCGCCAGTAGCGCATCCACTCCCGCTCGCGCTCGCGCTCGCCCCGCCAAAGCTCGTTACGCACCCCGTCACACTCTCAACATCACTACTTGACACCGTACTCGCCTCACTCGTACTCGTGACTGGAACCCCAGTCACGCTCGCAATCCCCGCCTCTCCGCTCTCAAACTCCGTCAATCTCCCCTGTTCCCCCTGCCCAAACCTCGCCTGCGCCAACCCCACCTCATTAGCATCTAAATAGAAAACCGCATACGCGCTCCTCAGAAACGTATTGCCGAGCAAATAACCGCCCTCCACACCTGTCTGGATACCGAATTCGCATGGATTCGAGAAGGGTAGATCTTGGGGTAGCTGATAGTTTTCTGGGGGCTTAAACCCCGGTTTGCCGAAATCGAAGATTAGTTCTCGCAGGAGGACCTTGATGGTTGGGGTGGATGAGGTTGTGAAGTGGAAGTTGATGGTGATGTTGGGGGCGGTGTGGAGGAGTTGACAGTCGATGAATACGTCGCCGGAGGAGGGGGTATCGTCGATGGCGCCGAGGAAGGCGAAAAGAGGGGTAGTGAGGGAGGCGGGCAAATAGCTTATTGTTGTGCCAGCGTCGAGAGTTACGGGCTCGGCGGGCATGGGGAGATGTGTGGTGGAACCGCTCTGAGCCGTAATGCTTCGTTCCATCAGAGGAACAGCGAATTGAGTGAACAATGTTGTGCCGTTGGGGTAAGATTTAAAAACTGTAGGAATGATGGTTAGATTTCCGTAGAACTTAGCTGTATCGATCCCGCCGAGGAGGATGCTGCCCGTTGATGAAGATAATTCGTCCAGATAAAGACTATAGGCCGAGGTAGGTATGGAATTTGAGCTGACAAGAAGATCAAGAATTGTAGGATAAATAAGGTATGGTCCACTGGCTTCAAATGAGGTGTATCCCAGGCCTAGAATGCCTGTTGTGGTAGATGTATTATATGCTAGTCCCATTTGTGTACGAAGGGTAATGTTGCCGATCGTGAAAAGATCTGTGATAAAGGCTCCTGAAGCCTCGGACCCATCTGCACAAGTTATCGAGAAGTCCGCCGGGCCAGCGTATAAACTGGTGGAGATAGTGGATGAATCTTTAGATGCAACTACTATCGTATCAGCATACATTTGAGGCCCTCGGAGTACGAGAACATTTACATGGGGTTTTACAACCATCGCCATAATAGCTCTGCAATGATGATTGCGTACATAAATCAGCAGTAGAATCGAGAAGCCATGTATCACTGCTAGCAGTTTCGATAATGAGATCTATATTCTGAGGGGGTGTGCCAACTGTAACACTGACTACGTATCCGCCAGCGGTGATATTGTTCAGCAACGACTCGTAGATTATAGCACGAGGTGGTATTCGCCGGGGATTGGGCTTGGTAACTCCAGCTTTTCTTACAATATCCAAACGTATCGCTGCGAATGCGAACGCGACAATCATGGACCACATTAGGAGCATCATACCAAAATTGTGATCAAGTTAATGTTAATACACATTCGGTGGTTTGAAATTGATTGATGAGGTTTAATAAGAGATGGCTTCAATCACAACACTGTTGTGATATGAATGGCCTACGCGCCATGATCCGATAATTCTCTCTTCTGCGTCCGAACTTTGAAATGAGACTCCCATCGCCGAGGACAGTCTCGGTGAATAGAAGAAGATGCAAGACTTTCATGTGAACTAAAGGATGCAGGAAACTAGGAAGAACAGTGAATAGAAGTATTGATCCGCATGGAAGTCGTTGTTACTTGCAACAAGCTCCCAGGAAACACGAAATATTAAACAATTGACCATTTGGTCTTTCTGAAGCAGCAACAAGAAGAAGGAAAAGAAGCAACGCATATACTAAGCCAGCATTACACGTCGCCAGAAAACTCCGGTTACAATGACAAGATGTGGCGGCGAGTGGCGCCCACAACGTCCCAATCACAAACTGCACACCTCCAACGCCCAAATGCGGGGTAATAATATGGAGACAAAACTTTCGACTCCCCCTGCGGGACTCCGTAGTGGAGATATAATCTGCTCGGCCCATTCTATGAGGAGAAGAAATGCGGGAGTAAGGAGGTACCGGTATATCTTCGGGTCGGAGAGAAGGTATCTCGGTATCTTCCCATCCTCCGATAGTCATGATTTGTTGTGAGACTGTGGAGGAAAAGACTCTCTTGGATCTTCTATGAGGATCTCGCGCAGAATCTTGCGATGCTGGTTGTAGGAACGCTGCCAAGCCCTTAGGGTAAACAACCTGAGCCAACGGAAGGTTAGAACTTCCTCCACTAGCCAAGACCTAGAACTAGGAACGTGCCTACAAATCTTCGGGTTCCCTGTTTTATCGCACGATCCTTCATCTATACCACCATAGCACAGGCGACGGTGCAGTCTACTTTGGACTGGCCTTGGTCGCAATATGAGGACGTGGTCTATGGGATTTGTCGACAGTAAAGGAAATGCGAGGGATAAAACCAGAATCAAATTTCGAGATCGTGAAGCAGCAAAGGCTCGAAAGGTTTATCCCTACGCAAGGCCTCGAAAGTCAAGCCGAATGCCAGACTTTGATTCTGGTAGAAGCTCGAAGGACAAATCCCAGAGGAAACAAAAATATCTCCATTCTCGACACCGTATCGATTTCACCTATCATCGACCAAAAGTTCCGAAACCATTTATTGCGGAGCAGCTTGGGGAGATTCAGGAAGAACTCGACAGTTATGAGCATCTTGTGTCTTTGCAAGGCGTTCAGTTCATATTCCACGGTGTTTGGGATATATTCAGTGGGTCGATGAACCAGGAGTAGTGCATCAAGGTATTGCTATCGAATTTCCAGAGGGATTCCATCCATTGAATGCCGAGACCGATGTGAAGAATAGTTTCATTTCGAGAGCTGTAAAGATGCCATCGAGGGTATGAGTAGTCTTGTATTTTTTCATGGAGACTTTGCATTCAGAAACCTTTTGCGGCATCTAGTCAAGGAGGAGTTACGGGTGATTGACTTCGAACACTCAGTGTGCGCGACTCGAATGTGGGCTTGGGTTATAGAAGCAACAGGGTTCAACACTGAGGGAGGTTTTGTGGACGATGATACTGAAAACTTCAACTTGGCAGAAGGAAGTGAACACAACAAAAACGGCTCTTTGTGGGAAGTATCTACAGATCTTACGAGAGGAGACGAAACCTCTCTTGCAAAAGACCGTCGGAGACACGATCCAATCCCAGAACAGAACAGAGCATGAAATGTTTGTTATGCGAGTCTAAACCGAATAGCGACTTCGTCAGCTGGGGGAACTGACCGCCCATACTGCATTATATCAACTGGATATCGACTGAGTCACGGTTCCTCAATCTCGAATACGAAAAGGTAATGTGGGTCTTCCTGCTTCCATTGTACTTACCCGAGCTAGATAATTGGGGCAAGGTGGCAGGGCAGGGCGTAATAGACTGTATTACGGAAAGAAATCAGGATGCACTTGTAAGTCTAAGCCCCCAAACCTCACAAGGGAGGACTGACTCGTCTGTTTATGTCTGCCTTGTGAGGATAAGTCTGTGGAAGTGTGAAACGATCAATGTTAATGAATGGCAGGTATACATATCGATGTATACACCCCTAGGCATATTATCTGAACGGAAATCTTCCTCGAATAAGCTTTACAGCCAATAAGTCGGAGCATTTTCGCGAAATAGATTGCATGGTGGACCGTTCCTAGACTCGAAAGAAGCATAGAGCTGTGGAACTTCGGAACCACATGTGGCGTCCGGTCGAGAAGCTTTCATGCACGTTTAATCTTATTTCTTGGCGATCCCATGCTCATCTTTAATTTGACGTCCCATGATTGGTCTGGTCATGTAGATGCCTCGCTTATGTATGTTACCTGCCTTTCACTGCTCTAGGGGCAGTAGTTACGCGTTCACATTCGCCGACTTCCGTATCTTGCTACCAATCACCAGCGTTGCATTACGTTGCAATGCCGAGCTCTGCGATGTGTGGTATGTCCATCTTGCGGGATTTTGAGAATCTAGGACCTTATATAAACGAAGATCCGGCGAGCTGAAGGACGAGTTCTGCACACTCTTTCTCTATCTTCACACTGACCTTCAATTCTTTCCCCAATACACTGGTCAATATCATTCAGAATGCAGTTCCTTAGATTATCTTCTAAAGCAGTAGCTGTTGTCGCTGCTGCGTCAGGTCTATACTCAGGTGCAGAGGCCTATGAAGCATACGGCCACGCCTGGCAAGCACCCTCTAAGGATGCCGGTATGTAAATTTTTATCGTGGCACACTCAAGAAACTCGACCATGACTGACAAACACCAGTGCGAGGTCCCTGCCCTATGTTAAACTCTCTCGCAAACCATGGATACCTCCCGCGTAACGGAAAGGACATCACCTTGAACATCACCATCGATGCTCTCGGCACTGCTCTTAACATCGACGAAGAGCTGTCTGAGTTCCTCTACGATGAGGCCATCACGACGAATCCCGATTACCCTAACGCCACGGTCTTCTCTCTGGCAAATCTTGTTACCCATGACATTCTCGAGCACGATGCCAGCTTAAGGTGAGTCTTTTCTAGCCCGAATCAAACGCTGCAGATGGCTAACAGAAATCCAGTCGTGTCGACTACTACTTCGGCAACCCCCAGCCTTTCAACCAGGCCATCTTCGACCAGACCAGAAGCCACTGGACTGCAGACATCATCAATGTAACCATGGCCGCCAACGCACGCTATGCACGCGTGCAAACCTCCAACAAGACCAACCCAACCTTCGGGTTGAGCGAACTTGGATCCGAATTCGGCTATGGAGAGAGCGCAGCTTATATTGGACTACTTGGCGACAAGACTTCAGGCACTGTCGCTAAGAAGATTGTCGAATATCTCTTCGGTAAGGCTCTCCTCAGATCCTTCTCCTTCCGTGGCTGAGCCCCGTACTTACGTATTATTTGTAGAAAACGAGCGTCTTCCTACCGAGGTTGGGTGGCATAGAGTGGCCCAGACTTTCACATTTGCGGATCTGAATGATCTGATGGACAGAATTATGGCTCTTACTCCTGGTGTGGGTATCAATGCCACTGAGAATGCTACTGTTGCTCGACGTGGTCGCATGCACAATGCCAGACGCGCTTTCCACTAGAAGACTGAAAAGCTCATCAGACCGTCGAGTATCGTGGGTTCAGGGGCTGTGCAGTGGTGAGAATGCGTCAACAGGTGTGCATGAAGTACTTGTAGACGCGGCCTTCATATTTGTCATATATTCTTAAAACAATTCGATTCATGGATATTGCTTCATTCCTTTCGTTCCTCATCACAGTAGATGGCAGTGCTCGTTCTAAGATTTCCTAAACAAGGATCCTGGTCTCCCACTAAATTTAGGCATCTGTGATAGTCCCCTGACTGGCATAAGCGGCTTCCCCACCGAGTATTTGGCAGTCAGGGGGGAGAACGTTAGATTTGATTTCTCAACAGCATTTGCATTGTTCGATAGCGAGCATTACAGGATGCCGGGCCTTTAAGTCTACATTTCTTCTAAGCATATTATCAATATACCTCGTACCTGGTGAAGCTTGGTCATGACATATCAACACGAATAAAATCCGATTTGAGACTCTTTTTCCTTCTACTTTTCAACACAATCCTCAATACACGTAAAATAACACATCCAAATTACCCAAACCCCAGCATCTCAACTCCTCGATTTCTAAGCAACTGCAGAGCACGGACTTTAGTATACCCAAACTTCATTGGCTACCTCGTAAACTCCTCCTAATACAGCAAACCGACAATACCTTCTTCCGAATTCCTCACCGACCACATCCACTTGGTCTGTGGTACGAGTAAGCTTACAGAGTATGCGAAGTACAGGATGTGGGGTTACACCGGCTCTACGGAATCGAATTTCCCTGATCGACGTATTTTTCCGAGGTTATGTAAGCAATGCGTGGACCAATAGAATCCTGGTTGTTCGTGGTTGAGGAGTGAAATGTCATGCCGGTTCCGACGGGTTCGGGGTGACTTGGCATGGCATTGATCTTACTGTCCCTCCCCAAGAACAAAGATTATTCGGTGGAACTCCACCTTGCACAGTACTGTCCCTCCCCAAGAACAAAGGTAATTCGGTGGAACTCCACCATGCACAGTAAGAGGGGCTTGATTTGAGTAGTCAAACCCCTTACTATTGCCCTTGCTAGTAGGCTACCCTCCCTTACTAGTAGCCTGCCTTGAGCCTGCTCGACCTATTTTAGCTGGCTTGGAGTATAGGTAGTTAGGTCGGCAAAAAGTTTTCTGTGACAAATTATCAGAATCTGATCAATTCTACTTGCTGAACACCCTGGTTGTGCTAAAGCCAAGTTCCACCGAATAACCTCTGTTCTTGGGGAGGGATAGTATGGTGTGATGCTGTTCTGGGGGTATTTGTGGTGGAAGGGGGGGTGTTGTTAGGGAATACGCAGGGCTTAGTTATCGATTCGACTCGCGACTTGCGGCTTTAGGGGTTAACGACTATGTGGAAGTAGAAAGGGAAAAGGGATTCGGGAAGAAGCTCGCAGATCAACGCCTCAAGAGGGTTAGTGGTCTAGAAGAATGACTGGGCTAGAAGTATATTGGGAGTATATAACTTAAATCATGGTTGCTTGTTAATTGTATAATGATCGTACAAATAACATATTGAAGCATAGGAACAAAAACAAGGAAAGTGATGGAAACAGCAGACCTGTAGCCTAGAACGACAGCGACAGAAATGATCCCCAATTGATGCGGAACAACGCAACGAACGTAAAAACACCATCCCATCCCATCCACTCTCGAGCCACTCCGCTCTTCGCTTCTGCCCCTTTATCCCGAACCCCTCATCCCTACCCCACCGCACCCATCTCCCCCGCATCAACCCAAACCTCAAAATCAGACTCATCCGGTCTCCTCTCCTTCGTAAGCAAAAACAAACTCCCAATCCTCTTCTTCAACCGTCTCCAGCTCTGATCGTCTTCATCTCTGCTCATCGTAAACGTCAAATGATTTGCAAACACAACCGTGAAGGTAAGTTTTTCTAAGTGCTCAAGCTCGGTCCCTGAGCGCTGGGAATAGAGCGTAAAAAAGGCTGAGATAGTCGTGTTCCTGAATACATGGAATGGAACGGGATTTTCGAAGTCTAGGGTGCTGGATTTGTTGTGCAGAATGAAGATTATGTCTTGAGGTTCGGAGGGATCGGGTGCATCGGGTGCTTCGGAGGTGGTGGTTATGGAGCTGCCTAGAACTTGTGTGTATAATGAACTTATGTTCATTCCGTTCAATGTATCATTGATACTGATTGAAGAGTTGGAGCTTTGACGACTTATCTGGTGCTGGCGGTTGAAGGAAGGCGTGGAGGATTGCTGAATGAGTTGATGTGATGAAGAGTGCATATGCGGTAATCGAGGTGCCCGATACGGAGAGGTTCCTCGTGGAGATGATGCACGAAGAGAATGAGATGATGATCTATCGGCCGAAGGATTTTGGTCTCTTCTATCAATAGTATCCGAAGAAATGTGTCGTTCATGAGGTCTGAATCCGGGAAGTAATCTCCCGGGAGTGTTTCTCGCGAACAAGGCTTCGGTATGATCATGACGGGGCGGGCTCGCAAGACGAGTTTGTAGCAAATTAGAATATTCTATGTCGCTAGATGGCTCACTAGTTGTAGCATGTTTAGCTGACTCGGAGGTTGAAGCGAGCACTTCGGGTCCTGCACTAGTTATTGTTCTTTGACGTTTATGAAAGAATTGCACATGTTCACCTGTACGAGTCGATGAGGTGGTAGCGTTTGCGATGTTTGCAGAGTTCGTACGCTTGTGTAGGCCGCCTGTTGCTGCTGAAGATGTGCCTGTGGCATCGCTTTCTGATGGAGAATCAGCCAATTGCTGGCTGAGCTGCACATGTGTCAGTAGTTCTCCTTAAATAAACGAGCCAAGCCTTACCAGTGGACTGAGCTTATGAATGTCATTCCATTTCTCCTTCCGAATCTGAAGGTCACACTCGAACTTTGGACTGCGCTTAATGGTGCCGTCCTCGAACTGTTGCAATAATCCATAGTCACGTACGAATTTTTTCGTCGAGTAAACAACAAACTTTTTAATCTTCTCAAACACCACGGCATGATGAACAGAGTCCACTTTGATATGGACGCACTTCGTCAACAATGTAATCAAGTGACCCATTGTGGTCAACTCGTCAAATCCCGGATTCAGTGAATAAAGGTCATGATCATGCATGAAACGCCACGCAAGTATCTTTGCTTCTTCGGGCCAATCTGCGGTCGTACTAGTCTTTTGGGGAATTAGCATGCATCGTGTAGAAGAGATGGGCTGAGATTGGCAGGATACCTCAAATAACCAGCGAACGCCCGGATCCGTTACTGCACGTTCTTTCTCCTCCTCAAGTGTCGCTCGATGGGCAGGAGATGGAGATGCTTCGAGAGAGTAAACATAGTTTAAATGTTGATCAATATTGTATCGGATTGCTTCTTCATTTTGAATCATCCTTTCCGTTTTGGTTCTGCAGCGAACTTCCAGTCATTGAGAGAGCATTGAAGGGATTAAATTGGGTTACCTGTTTGTTGTATGCCGGCTGCCTGTCTTTCTCGCAGAAGCAGTAACCGTGAGGGTCGATTCGCTTTCTGCATCTTGTCGCTTTCGAGGAGTGAACTCTTCATCATCGTCATTATCGTCATCATTGTCAGTCTTCTCGATCTCATCACTGCTTCTGTCATCACTGAGGTTCTTGTCTCCTTCATTATCCCCATCATCACTCACTGGTCCTTCACCTTTGCCATTTTGCGATGCTCTCTTGGATTTGGTATCTTCATTTCGACGTCGATAATACTCCTGTAGGCATAGAATCTTGGCAATTCCTTCTTCGATTCTATTTTTTGGGATGTTAGGATTGGCCTTCGAAGGGAAGATGTTGAGGGGATTCTTACTCTTCCCGATTGTCTGGCAGTGAGGGATAGTCCGACCTTTCGGAAGGGACAAAAAGCTCTCGCCGTTTGAGGTCCTGGTCACAGAACTCAGACGCACATTGGCGGAGTTTGGCATCGTTCGGATCGGTTGATAACTCATTATTTCCGATTTTTCTTTTGCGAAACTTGGAAACTTGTAACGAGAGTATTTTGAAATGCCGAGGGGTGCCTAGATCGCCATCCCATCCAAGTATTTGACATACCTCTCGGACGGTGACATTCCAGGGACTGAAATCATTCATTGGTGAAGAAGTCATGGCGTGATATTAGTTGAATTAAATGAGGACACAAGGCTGTTTGTCGTGACGGCTGGCGTTTCAATGCACCTTCCAGGACTATTTAGTTTGGGAGTGATTTCCACTGATCTTGGACACAGAATCAAGATGTTTTGCTCGAAACCTTGTATCGCTGAATACAAAGTGATTCGGCTTCCCCGAATGGGGCGGCTACCGCTAGTGTGAGAGACCGCAAGGTCACAACTGTGGGGAAACGGTCCCTTTATGATCAACCGCCACGCTCATGACAGAGCTTCGCGGACGCATCCACAAGACTAAAGCATTAAAAAGCTGTTGATCGGGCTGGAAATTAGTAAGCAAGTGATGCAATCGTTGGATGGTTCTGGTACTTTTAAAGCAGTCATTGGTTGGACACTTGATGCGATTCCGCACTCCTATTTCGGAGATTGTGATATGCTGCATATAGGCAGGATTTCACGACGTCGGTGTTTCCGTACATACTAAGCTCATCGTCCGAAATCCACATAAAGGCCTACTACTAGCTTGTATCATGTGCTGAAAAAGAGGAGGGGCATAAAACGCCGTCCCACATATATTATATATCGAAAGTCATCTTGCCGCAATTTGCAGTGTATACCCTACCCTAGGTCTACGTAGTATGTATTTGAATGGTTTTAACCTTAATTTTAGAAACTAGAGACTTATATACGTTATATGGAGAAACTTGTCCAAGATCTTAGTAACAGTCTTGGGTGGCATGTTGAGCACCCTAGTACAAAACTTGAGAGTTATAGATTTACATTAAACAATGATAATATCCAAAGTATCAGGTCCTACAAGCCTTATTGTGACCCACACGTGCCAGGTTCTCCTCAGGAATAAGAAGATGTCCGACGTAAGAACTTGATATGTAGATATACGAAGGTGATTGGGTTTCACAAGATCGTTTGAGTGGCGATAGCGAAAAGCACAGCGCATGCTGTTGCATGAAGTGGGCCTCCACCGCTGCTGGAATGATCGCAAGCAGTATTGGGAAGCTTCACTAGAAACCCTTCCCATATGAACCTACTTTATGAGGTTGACAGGATACGTGTATCATGACATGCCAAAAACCTGTGTCGTGACTTTAAAATTGAAAATACCCTCATACCAAAAGGCCCACGAACGTCGATTCAGCAACAACCATGTGTGCACGAAACTTAGGAATGTCTGCCAGTCGCACGACTCACTGGTGCCTGGAGCGATGACTCTGATCAATCCGCGGCGATTCTACCAAAAAGGTATGCTTGCGAGCACAACCAACTTTCAAGGAAAGTGATAATAGCAATGAGAGAATTAAGAAACTCCAATGGACCGAAGGGTCATTGGTTGTGCAGCGCGCTTTCCATGTGCGATACCCACTTGAGAACCCACGAACCGACCGAAATGAGGAAAAGTATTGACTGCTTCTACTTATCAAGGATGAATGTGACGAGAAGCATTGGCCTTGCCACTTGCAAATCTATCCATCTACTTGATAGGAGTATGGATTCCGGTCGCTTCCTGGGTCGTTAATAAGCTTTGCATACAATGAGGTGTTTCTAACATTCAGAAGATCGGCCGAGCATGCTTCAAGTGGTCGCGAAAGGAAATATCAAGCCTCCAATTTGTGGCAAGATGAGTCGGTACATGTCGTAAAATGATGCGTGGCAATCAAGATATTTTCCATACACCGGGCCCCGCGACCTGCCAGCAGACCGAGCTGGTCACTGCGCAAGGCGTTCTTTCACCACGAAATTTAAGCGGCCAGGAATCATATCTTCCCCAAGATTTTTATCCATTAGTTGCCTGATGGTGCCCTTGGCTACCACTCGGGCAACTAGATACATTCGGACATTCGGTCTGTATTGTCCGAGAAAGGAAGCACGGATAAAGCTGAGCCTCCGTTGAATGCTTGAGCGTCCGACTCATTGCTTCCTTCGCTTTCTTTCAAATTCCTTGCTCCTCCCGATACTTGGACAAGTGTCTTGAAAGATTCGGTAGTATGAATGAAGGGTCAGTGTTCCGTATTGGTTTGGTTTGAGGGTCGTTTTGGAAATACTGCTAGAGCAAGCAGTCTGGGCAAGAACGCCAGGGACTTTCTCGATCTGGTCGCAAGTTTGCGCACAGTTGGCTATGGTTAAATGATTAATCCAGCGACTCCAAATTAAATCGTATGAATGGCGATACTTCGAATTGTGCCCATGAGGGAAATTATCATCGCAACAACCAACGAGGCTGTTGTTGGAGAGCTATAATAAGAAGCAGACTCATTCCAATCCTATTTCTTCAGGGAAGGTGTGTGACATTGCATTTTTGAAAACACATGCGATTCGCGATCCGCACTGGCAGCCGGCATCCTCTTTAATTATCGAGTGGTAGGTGGGCATTGAAGAGAAAAGGCTTCTCTTTTGTTGTTTACGTACTGTACTTGTTGGTTGGTCCTGCACCGCTCGTATCTTTTTTCCATGCTGTTTGCATGGGGAGTTGGGCTTAGTAATCACGTTGCAGTAGCCAACAGCAGCCAACAGCCGCCAAGCCTTGGGGTGTTGCCGATTCATGGATCTCGACCCGAATTCAACTCACACCCGATGGCGCAGAAAACCCGGGCATTTCTTTCACCCGCCGCTTTCCTCGTGGGCGTGGAACAAGAACGCATTTGTTATTAATATCGAGCTGTTGTATCGAAGGGATCGGCAAAGGCTCCCACCCTCCATCGGCATTTGATTTAGTCCAGTCGCTCTGACCCTTTTCCTCTCAAATTCTGCCTGCCACTCCTAACATTACTTGGGGTTGCAACTCGCAAATGCAGTTGGGGTTTTGATAACTTGTGAAGATCCGGAGCTTTCCCTTTTAGACAAGCTGCTGTAGCTCTTTGCTGGGTTTACAAGCTCGGGCAAACCATCCCATTCTGGTTGGTCCGTACACTGCGTACAGGCATGTTTTCTCCACCCCCTACCTCTCTTTTATCTTTCGTGCAGCACTACCAGCTTTACGACCTTCCCCAAAAAGTTCTGCAAATAACCAGAAAAGCTCGGGAAAAGTGGTATGATCTCTGTTGAGTGTCATGCGCATCATCTAATTTGATTATTGGACACACTCGTGTTGGCCCCCAGTTGATGCAACCATTCCAACTCTATATACTTGGATGAAAACGTACTGGCTGAATCACAACCGCCAATAAGCTACGCCGCGTCGCGTTACCCCTCATTCTGCATCCTAGCTCCAGACGATGTGTTGATCCTGGCTGGCTGGCGGGCCTGGATAGTTTCGCGGGCTGCGGGAGAGTAACCGGATACCGATATAACGTTCGCTCATGATATGGGTACATTACGAAAGCCTGCATACCGTTTTCATGTCACACATCAAGCCTGCATCTGATTCTATCCCGTTTCATTTACACTATTCTGCGCTGCAGTCAGCCATTTACCCATGCATTCTCATATGTATATTCCCTGCCCGACATGAAGCCACACCAACACATAACCATCAAGCATAAGTTTTGGTAGCGCGAGAATGGGCTTGGTAAAATGCGATAAAGAATAATGGTGTGGGTTCGTCACTTCTCTTTCATCATTCCTTTTTCGAAAGCGTCCTCACAAATTGTTTCAAAAGGTTTATATCTAAAATATTTCTAACGTCGCGCCAACACTTACCCCAAATGAAATAACAGCCATGGAAAACCCATCTGCACTAAAGCAGGTGGATCTGTGTTCTTTCCTCGGCTACGAAAAGGACCGGCCTGGAAAGAATAGCAAAGATCTTTTAAGAGCCACATCTGCATTTCTAAAAGACAACGAGTCTCGTGGTTTGAGATTACCACCTTCGAGTAAGAGGACTGACCCGGTGGAAGCACAATTATGTGCCATGATATTTTTGGAGGAGGAAGAGAGAGGAGAGAAATTCTGGCCCTCGACATCAGACGGGAGTCTAACATATGAGAACGACAGTCAAGTGCATGTGTTCCGACATCTTTCTAACGTAATCCTAACATATTCAGCATCATCTCATACCTCACACACATCTTCCGAAGTCAAGCAAGGTCCCTTGAAGTGATGAAGGTACTAAAATCTTCTTCTCATACCCTTACCTATCCTGACGTGTACAGTTTTGTGCTGCAACTTCTAAACCCTTGCCTTAAGCTAATGACACAGCTATACAGTACCGGAAAGCAAAGAGGAAGAGAGAAAATGAAAAACCCGAATCGCCGAAGGAGGTTGAGCTATGCAAACCAACGCCAGAAGACGAATCTTCCACTAACCCTTCGACTCCAACTATACCCGAGGCATGTATCCACCTCAAAATCGAGCGATATTTTCCTACTAACTAGCGATGCAGGAAGGAGCTGCTGATGATTCTGATATCACGGCTATCTATGCATCTCCGATGGAGTCTCTGAGGCCTGAATTATCTTTGACCCCATGGCTCCAGCCTCCGAAGCGTTTCGATCGTCATGCAGCTGTGCAGTTATTGGATGAACTTGATCCAGAAAAACTGACGGGTGTCTCCTCCAGTCTCTCCAAAGATTGGTTATCACAGGTCCGTCCTCAACCGGTTCGTTTCCTCCGTACTAATTTGAAACAGCAAGATGGTATCAAGTGGCCTCCGCTCGCCGAAAGACGACTGCAGCACTTCATGCACCACAACATGTTCTATTATTCGGTCAATTTAGAGGCTGGAACTGATGATAGGATCCAAAGACTTGTGGATATCTTGAGAAGCACAGAAGAAATCGATGGGAGCCTTCTTCGTGAATTTCGAACACGGATCGTCGATAAGGTCAAGTATTTCACTCAAGCATTCATCAACAGTCACTTTGTCGAGATCCAGCCTGATGGTGTTCCTCGGATGACTTCAAGGTTTCGGAATGTCTGGGTTAATCGTTATGGAGCACCAGCGGCTTCGTCGGCCAGTTCAACTACACTTCTTCACAGAGAGTCATCTCAGCCTGGCGAACGCTCTAGGAAAAAACGTAAAATTTCCAAAAGCCTGGACGAAAGTGTGACAAGTGATCGAGACTCAAAGAAAAGAGCTTCCAGCGAGTATACAAGGAAAAGTGTTACACAGTGCCCCAATGCACCGAAATTCCCTAATTTATTACCAAGGAAAGACTCGAATCTGGTAACGATGTCCGAGGCGGCTTTGAAAATAGTGGAGGATGACGAGGAAAAGATCAAAGGCACAGATTGTGAGCTACAAGAAGCTGCAGTTGTTGAGGTAATGTGAACACCATTGTGCATCCAAGAGGCGCCAAGCTAATAGGTCTGCTGTCAAGTCACCAACAACAGATCACGGAGTTGTTCTGAAAGATGAGATGTCTCATTCCCATACTGAACTCGATGCAGACAATGATAGTACAATAACGATTGGAGATTTCGGTGCGCTTTCCAATGAGACCAACATAAAGCCTAGTAGTTTGGAACACGAAACAGACGATGCGGCAGAAGTCGAAATGATGGATATTGATTTACCGGAGACGGTTAGAGATTCCAAGATTGTTCACATTTCCCCGAATGTACGCATTTCGGATAAGCCCCCAGCAGCTCCAGATCAATCGTCAACGGAAAGAAACCAGCTTACAAAGTCGAATTACAATGTCTCTTCCAATAATGTACGAGCGGAGAACACGATTGGTTCTCGGGATAAACCTAGTACTGAGGCCGTAGGTACACCTGGTAAAAGTACATCTACGACGGGAATTTCTACAGCGCGAGATACTGCCAGTGAAGAGGAGGTTCGGCGGGGTCATGCCCTTCAACCTCAAGGGTCCTTACGAGAGACCATCAACCATGAGTCAATCGCTTTGAGCGAGAATCCGGTCAGAAGTAATGGAGAGGAGGCTGGATCTATAAATGCTGTCAGGGAAAAAGTTTCGCCAGTTCGTGCCTCATATTCTATTTTCTCGGATGATCCATTTTCATCTACCCACCGGGAACGAAGAAATACTCGAGATAGTCCATTGAGCATATCGCCTACTTCATCTCTTCCCACAGATAATCAGTTTCAAAGAAATGCAATACCAGCCAACATTCAAAGGTCGATTGATCTCAGCACACCGCCACAGCTATCTCCATCGATAAGTGCAGCTCCTGTGGATTCTGGCCGGGCGTACGAGACGTCTTTGCTTATGGAGTCCGCGCAAAACAACTCTCTCAAAAGCCCAAATGTACCTCCAAATCCAGTCCAAGGTCAAGACCCGGCTCAGCAAACATCGAATCAGCATAATCAATCTCCTGAAGTATTAGGCAATCATGATAACATGAAAAGTACTACGGACACTACTGGAGTTTGGACTGCTCTCCATGAGCCCACTCCCCGGAAACCACTAGACTCGCCAATGAAGCGGGTAGTTGGGCAGCAGGCTAATGATAATAGCACAACTGTCACCGTTCCGTGGGCCGTATCAACATTTCAACCCATCAACCGTCCGATTAAACACGCGATTCCAACCTCAGCACCGAGTCAACAGCCATTAGGACGTTCTGTACCGGACTCTATACAACCTCGGGTTCCACAAAGAACACCACTTCCGGAGCAGAAAGCAGATAGGATCACTTCTAGAATTCACCCCTCTGCGAACGTCTTCCCCAATCTCCCTGGGGTCACCCGACCTTCGGAATCGCAGGAAAGCCCAGCTATGGCACACGCAGGACAAGCGAGGATGTCGGCAAAGCCAATCGTGAAACCTAAACAGCGACGGAAAATCCAAATACAAAGGGAACGCCAAAGTCAGTCGTCTTGGCCAAACGTATTTGCCGGACATTACGCAGTTAAATCGCCGGGCGAAAAAGGTCCAACATCGATGCCAACATATACAAACCCTAATCATCCAGACCCCCACACTTTTTCGCGCCACAGACCACTGAAAGACCTTGGCGGCACCACAAATGCAGTTGCTATTGCTACTTCCCCCAGTCAATTCCATCATTTGCGGAATGATCCACCGCAAATTCATAATACCAAAGAAACGGCTCGGGACGTCAATTCATATGTAGCACCAGGATCGTCGTCGGGCTTGCAGTCACCACTTGGCGCAGGGAATAGTACCCCTATAAGTCGCCCAGTAGAACAGACAGGTATTTCTAAGGTGGGAAGCCAGAACTCGAATTCTGTTCCTTTACCGGGTACTGTGAAAAATAAAGGTTGGATGCAGCCCTCTTTAGGTCGACAAATACCCCCACAGCTGCTGTCTGATTTGGCGAGTCTTCGGGAAACTACTTCGTCTGAAAAGGTCCCCACTCTGCTGCATAACCATACGCCTTCGAACAATATTCAGCCAGACTCTCAACAGCCTAGGCCTAGTCAGGGCACTCAGTCGAGAAACCAAGGAGATAACAATGTCGCATCATTCCAGGAAAAGTCTACGCCGTCTGCACCAATTATTAGAACATTAGATCCGTGGTGGCAATCAGTTGCTACAAGATACAATATCAGCGTTGTTCAACTCCCACCGGAAGTTGGGTCAACACATTCTGCATCGGCTGTGGAATCAAGGAAACCGTATTCTGGAAATTCTTGGAGCTCGATTCCGGCACCCTCACCCATCCAGGAGACATCAATAGTCGAGAAATCCAGCCATCAAGCAAACCCATCAACCATTCTTCGATTTCCCGAGCCTCTGACTCCGGCATCTCCTCAGCAAGGACCTTCCATTGGCAGTCCTTCTCATGAGGTCGCCTTTCACACCCCGAATTACACCACCACACACGACCAAAGTCAGAATCTAGCACAGCGTCACTCAGCAATTCAAGCAAACCAGTCACCGAGGTCAGGTGCTATCGGTTCTTCGGTATCTCGTGCCAATCCACATGCTCCAGTACAGGCTAATTTTGACTCTCGCAACAATGAACCGTCTCTCAGAACCGACACCACACAGATGCAGACGCAACAAACCGCATCAAACGTTCATTATCCTGGTGGTTACAAGGCACCTCGAGCAATTCAACAACCTTTGAACCTACAAACAAATCAGAATAATGGGAGATCTAACGACCGTTTTCAAAACTGGCCAAGAATTGCTCCTGCAGCACAGGTACCCAGCAGTTCTCGCAGCACGTCCGATACAGATCGAATGCATAGCCAAGATATACAGACTCTTAATCGGCAGCAGCAGCAGCCTCCTAAAAAGCCTACCATTTCATCTCTGATTCACCCTTCTAACATACAGACTAACCTTCCATATGGGCAATCACCTCGGGCGTCGACCATGCAAAGTACACCTCCTTTTTCGCCAGCCGTACAATCACCTGCTCCTAACTTCAGACATGACATGACTGCTTTCATAAAATCCGAATCATCATCAACAGCAACGACAACACCGAGCATTCCGCCCTCCCAAACCAACATCTCCAGAACCGCACCCAAACTGGACTTCTACCTTCAGCAAAAGAACCGGTCGATAAATACAGTCCACGCAGTTTCCCACACAGATTTCCAGTCGTTCACTTCATCATCGTTCTTCTCTTACTTTGCCCACTTTTCTGGCGTGCCGCTTGACGAATTGGAGTCGGTTGTTTTCCGTTGCATGTTTGGTGAATATCAACGATTTGCTCTGCGGAAAGATAGGGGAGAGGCGGAGTGGAAGAAGGTTAGGAAGAGGATATGGAGAGTTTGGGAAGGGGAGTTGCGGGAAGCTGGGTTGAAGGGGAATGCGGAGAGTGATGAGGATGAGGTTTGGGAGGTTAACATTTTGATTGGTGATGGGAGTTTGCATGGTTGAAGTGGTTTGTTTTATCTTTTGTAAATACTCTTCGTTTATCAGCAAGGATTTATATATTTTTGTTGGATATTTCATATGATAGGTCATATTCGTTCAATAATTGCTGTCTGAATTGGTGACTCTTGGGTAAAAATGTCTAAAGCTATGAGTGGAGACCAAAGTATGTGGTTGGTGGTTTTGGTGCTCAGTCCGGAAGATCTATGGTTCTGCAAGACAGCAACTAGCTTATTAACGAAGCTACAAAGGATGGCTAGAGGGGGAGGTCAAAAGGGGAGACTGCGCCCTAAAATATAGCGGACACCCCGTTCTGATGTGCATACTGCTCTTGTAAGTTTAGTCGTAGTCCAAGACGTATCTACCTGGTGAGTTATTACATCTCCTCTTGGAAAAAGAATAACTGAGCAACACACAAACAGCAATATATGATTTGAGATGTGACTAGTGTCAGTCGATACCGGGGTTTATGACATAAAATGTGAGGAGGTGAATCACGTGCGCACCACATAGTGACGTTCCTTCCTCTTTTGCGGTCATTTCACTTTTAACTCAACACGATTTCTCCACCAAACCGTTTCCCCAAAATGATTCTTTCTTCAAATTGATTCCATTGAGGATGTGAGCAGAGTAATCCATCTTTGAGAGAGCGTCTTCCACCGTTTGATGAGTCCTCTAAATCTGTGAATTTGCTTCCTAACTCAATCAACTTCATTCTGTACAACATTTTGTTCAAATCATCGTCTGAAGTCCAAGGCAACAACGGGGCCATGTCCAACTTTCAAACTCCCCTCCCATGTCAAAACTGCCTCCGATTCCACTACGGTTACTGTCGCGAAGCCCCCAAAGAATGCTGGCGCTGCCATAACTTCAATCATATTGAGCGTTACTGTCCTCACCGCCGAAGACGATGGCCACGCGGCGAGGCACTCCCTGGCAGTCGTCCTTGGTGTGAATACCATGGCTTAGATGCTGATCCACTTCTCCGGTACGTGATTGATTTGAGGTTTGGTCGTTTTAAATATTCCAATGCTGAGTGTCACCTTTCAATAGTTCAAAAGTCCTCAACTCGTTGAAAATCTCTCCAAATTGTAATATTTGGGTCGATGAAGAATTGATCTATCGCGGTTGTGTCGAATATCACTTCAATCGTGAAGAAATGAGAGGTCGACCATTAAATGAGAGAATGACACGCCGCAGATCGCGGTGAGTGGTTCTTCTGAATGCAATCTTTTAACTGACTGAGACTTTGAAGATCACCAATGAGAGATTTCGGCACCAGAGGCCAAAGATCGAGATCACCTATTCGCAGGAGATCACCATCACCAAATGGCAGACGCTTCCGTCCTCAACAACAATCATCTTCAAACAATGCACAACGCGGTCGCTCGAGAAGTCCACTGCGACAACAATACTCGCCAACACACCTACCAGCCCGACCTCGTGGCCGTTCTCCAGTTTTCTTCGGAAGCAACGCTGTAGTTTTCGATGCCAATAACGCTAGAAGAGATGTGCTCCAGCCAAGATTCGGACAGCCTAATCTGACCGCAACTCCAAATCTAGAACCTCAAATTCCAAGTGTTCTGCAAGGAGTCAACCTCTTCAGGCCGTTCTTACAAGAGAATGCCCCAGGCACTCAGCAACAAGCAGCTCCAGCTAGACGAGGTTCTCAAAGCATTGCTAGCATGACTTCCTCAAAGACTATGGGTTTCGGTTCAGTCACACGACCTCCATTGGCTCAAACCTCCGGGAATGCTGCTCCGCAGAACTCTGGGAGTACCAATATGTTCGGGCAGGCCAGACCTCAAACTACTAGCCCTTTAGAACCGGAAGTTGAAGACCCTTACTTCGTCCTCGGAGTCAGAAGAGAAGCTCTTGAAGCAGAGTATGTACCATCCAAATGAATTCCTGCCAGCACTAACAACCGTAGGATCATTGAAGCCTACCAGAAGCGAATGTGGGAAGTCGAGATCGAACGTAGAGCTGACGTTGGATACACTACAGCGCCCGGAACAAATAACGTTTGGGATGAAAGTGTTGCTATCTTGAGAGCAGCAAAGAAGAAGCTTGTGGGATACTAAGAGGTGCTTGAGCCAAACGATAGGCTGCCATTTTCCTGTCTCGATTTGAGGAATATGTGGAGACGAGATTATTGAGGAGTTCTGTTTGTGCGATATCATGCCTGTATTTTCAATGGTGGATGATTGTAGCTTTGCAGGAAATGGCTTTTGTTTTTTTGAGTAGGGAGGTAGTCTGTATCCTCATGTATCGGTTGCTTAAGGGCTGGTGGGGAGCGAAAAATATTGCTTTATGAGCAGCACAAGTCGAAGAGGCATCATGTGAGAAGCGGCGCTTTAATATTATAATGGGAAAATAGCTTATTTCTTCCCCAGTTCCCGGCTTTTAACGGGCGAAATACGCTGATATATTACCCACGAAGCCTTTAAAAATAGCTAAAGAGATTTACCAGCCAAGACTTACCGGTGATATGTTATCGTGAGGTTGTTTCCAAAGGCGTACTGAAGAAGTTTAGAATACTTCCCGGTTGGTAGAATGTCTGGCATCATATAATACAAGGCTACATGTTATCTCATCAATCATAGGAGGTAAAGACTCCGATCGGGTATACATCAAGGGGATTCTCGTCATCGTTTTCTTCCATAATCTCCATCACTAGGAGAAAGTCAGTATTTAACAAGAACTTGGGAAATATAAAGGAGAGCTACATGACAGAACAAAAAGTAAGAAGAAACACTACTCACAATCTTTGATATCCTCCCTCCTCCTCTGCGTCGCTCCCCACGCCAACCTCGAACTAACCCTCACGCTCCTCAAATCCGGTAACCTGCCCGCCTCTACCGCATCATACACCTTCCCCGGACTAATATCCACCTCTGCGCCCGCCGTCCCACTGCAATCCAGATCTAGTATCCGCAACGGGTGACCTGTAGGAATACTCTGAAACAGCGCATTTGTGATGAAATCCGCGGAGATGCGGAAAGCGATCAGCGACGGACAGCTCAGAAGAACGTGGTCGAGAGCTCCGCCGCCAATCCGCGACATCGGATGCCGGATCGTAAGATGTTGTAAGCGCGGACCGATCTTTTCCAGCGTCGACAGCAGTGCGAAACTGTACACCATGCTACAGTGTTGGATACTGAAATGTGTGAGTGTGGTGGGAACATTGCTCAGATGCGTGTGCAGGAAGTGATCGTCGACACCGCCGGCTAGATGGAGGGCTTTGAGTTTGGGCGGCCAGGAATACGGTTTGGTTTCGCGGTTCTTGGCGTCGCTGCTGGAGCTGCGGGGGAAGAAGAGGGTTTCGAGCTCGCTGAGGTTTTTGAGGGTTTGGAAGAGGAGGTCGTTGGATATGGAGGCGGATATCAGGGAGAGGTCGAGGTGCCGCAGCTTGGTGCATTTGCTGAGGGCGGCGAAAGAGTTGATGGCGAAGGAGGCTTGCGGAGCGACGAATTCTTCGATGTTGCCTTTGAGACGGCCGAGGAGTCGCGCGGTCAGGGATTTGGACGAGTTGTGCACGAGTTCGCCCATGTCGAGGCGGCGGACTAGCACGGCGAGGTGGGATTGCCGGATGTGTGCGTTTTTGGAGGGGCAGACGGTGGTGACGAAGGAATTGAAGTTGCCGCCTGTGAGATAGGGGCGTTGGTAGAGGATAGAGATAGATGCGCTGTACCAGAGGCGAGAGACGAGTGTGCATGCGTGGAAAGTGGACTGGTTGCTGGCGCGGATGGGGATGAAGGAGAGGATGTGAGAGATGATTTCGAGAGGGAGGAGGATCTCGCGAGTTGGTGGTTTGAGGTAGTCCGCCTCATTACGATGCAAGTACTCTGGAACCGTCTCTGGTCTTCCCGACCGTATCGACAGCTTCATGGGCTGTGACATCTCTACGTTCCAGTTGCTTTGTGCATCGAGAGCCATTGGGACGGGTTAACTGTCAATTATTTTTGAATGGAAATAGGTGCGTAGCCGATGAGACTACACTGTGAGTGATCTTTCACGGTTGAATCGAAATATTAGCCATATTTTAGAGCTGCAATTAGCATATCCCGAGTCCAGTTCAAATGATGGAATTAGAGGTTATCTTGAGAATATCGTCATAAGTTTGTAAACCTTGCCACCACGGAAATGCCCCGGATGACTAATCAGCCCTGTCTCCAGGTAACTTCCCTTGTCGAAATAATTTCCCAACCGTAGCTACCATTTTTGTTGACACACACCAACATGGCGGGTACGAAACGTCAACGGTCGCCGTCTCCATCTCGCCTTTACAGTAACAAGTCTCGCGCGAAAGCATCGGTCGAAGCACGCGTTGATCCTGTGTATGGCCAGCGAAGCGCACTTCCTGGTTTAGATGCAGATACATTGGATGGTGACGATGGTGATCAAGATGCTGTGGATGCTTTGAGTTACTTGAGAGCTGTGAGGTTAGTACTTCTGTCTTTCTACTATATCGATCCATACTTTCTGGAGCTGTGCTGAGTGTATCTTTTTCAATTGCTAGGAAAAATCGCTAATATGAATTCTCACATATAGACAAGAAGCAGAAGGTCTCCCACCAGTACTGTGCGTGCCGTCCGAACCTAGAACCACAAACTCATCCAATGGATACGATCGCTTGATCTACGAAAACGGTGTTGGTGATTTCAGAGGTTACTACGAGGACGGCGCATACTATGCTGCGCCCGACATTGAAGGTGAAAACGACGGAGGATTTGGCGCCTATGAAGACTCAGACGGCGCACAAGATCCCCAACTCGTGTATTTCGACTCTATACTAACGCGCTTCGAAACGCTCCGTCAACAATTGCAAAGAACACCACCGCCCGAACTGGTAAAAAAGCTCGACGCAGATCACCCTGTTCATCTAGGCCGACTGGACACCAAAAACAGTCGCTGGTGGAGATGGAAGATGCGAACGGTGAATCCAATGTCCGTCCAATTAGCAAGCATGGACAAAGCGACAGTTTTCAAATTACTCAGACTAGTCCTAGGCGGAACCCTCCTCAGCACAGGAAAGGACGTCGATGAAAAAGTTAGTAGGTGGGTATGGGGTCTACTAGGACGACTACCAGACCGGGGTGAGTTGAGCAGTGAAGAAGTCGGAATTATCCGAGAGTTAGGCAAAAAAGCAGTTTCGGTCGCGCGCGGGTTACGCGAAGACAAGGTCGAAGAAGACGAACCCGAGGCCGAGGTAGGCGACGTGGAAGATGGCGAAGTACCCGAGATCGACGACCAGCCGGTAACCAATGTAACCGCTACGGAGGATCTTGCCGAGCTGGCAGCCTACAAGGCCCGGATTTTAGCCAGTATCAGCGCAAATACAGATACGAATACAAACACAAGCGCCGAGACACCAACAGAGGCAGAAACAGCAACCGAAGCACAGCCTGAATCCTCATCAAAAACAATTTCCGTGGAGGCAGCAAAAGCTGCGAAGTGGAACACCAGAGCGACGGTTAATATGATTATTACTGTTGCGGGGGAATTGTACGGACAGAGGGATCTTTTGGAGTTTAGGGAAGTATGGGGTGAGTAGGTTTATTCTTTTTGCAATTGGAGTAGCAGGTGGGTTGGGTACTTCTGGATTCGAGTGAGAATGGATATGGATATTGGTTTAGCTTTTCGCTTTGCGTATTATGCTCCGGGGGGATTTTGTAAGTCGTGGACTGGAATCCGTAGGTACTTGGCAGGTAATTCATTCTTCCTTTCATGCTTTTGCGTGGGCCTTTTTGAGTGGACTCTGGAGCTTGGATACTGCGTGCATGCATTGTTGGCTATGGAAGTGTGTCTTCATAAAATGATATCAAGACAGTGCTATTGTAGCGGCCTGATCGACTACCTATCCTATACATTAATAAAAGAAAGCAAGCATTTGCGCTGTAACTGTAGTCAACGCTCAGTAAAACGTCTTCCATCCAACAACACCCATCGACCAAAATACGTTGTGTATAGCCCTGATATGCCAAATCCTTCCTAAACTCCCATGGTACAATTTTCGCTGTGCATATATAGCTTGCACGCTCATGTGATTCCCAGTATCCCATCCATAACGCAGACAAAGAACTCGCAGTGCAAAAACTGACAGTCCATCAACTCTACAACCCACCCATTTGTACCTCGTCTGCCGCTAATCCATAATCCAGAAACTCAGCTTCTTCGAAATCCATATTTGCATTCTCATCACCACCTAGACTGCTTCTCCCCCCTCCACTTTTCATAGCCTTCCTCGACCTCGGTACAGCAATCTTCCTACCACCAAATCCACTATCCATCAATATCCTCCCCGGGCCATTCTCATCATTCGCTTCCTCTCCCTCTCCCTCCGCATCATCAAGAAACCTCCTCTTCGCCGCACTTCCCCTCCCATAACTCCCCACACTATCCTGACTCCCCCACCCCTCCCCTTCCCCCTCCTCCTCCTCATCCCCATCCTCAATCACCTCTCCCCCAATACTATAATCCCACTGCTGTCCCTGCACACCCAGTCCCCCCGTTTTCATCAGCCCGCAAAAGGGCGTGAGTTCGCGCATCCCGGCGCGCGGTCGTGTGCCTTTGTATTTGGGTGTGAGTGTAGATGTAGAGGTGCTGTTGGGGTTGTTTGACTCGGAGAACAGAGAGAAGGAGGAATACGGATCCCCGGTTTTGTAGCCTTCGGGCACGGACTTGCGGATGCGCATGCCGACGGAGAGGAGCGAGGATTGGATGGGGTGGGGGAGGGTTGGTTGGGCGGGGGCGGGAGGTGGGGCGGCGCTGGGGAGAAGGGAGGTTGGAGAGAAGTAGTTGGTGATGGCGGATTGGGATTGAGAGTGCGAGCCGGCGTAGGGACGCTTGGCTTGGTGGATGTGGGAGGGCATTGCGTGGTTGTGGTATCCGTAAAAGTTATCGATTAGAGGGGTCCAGTTGGTGGTTTTTATGTAGAGATGATGGGGTAGATGTGTGTAATTGTGCAGGATGAGTTTTGCGTATATGCGATTGATGCACTCGTGGGTATCGATGGATTAAAGAGTAGGCCGGCCGAGACAACCCGCCTCAAGCACAAGATCCAATGGCGCTGAACAGAACAGATGGATGAAAATAGAATCAAGAAATACAATCGATGAATGCGATAAGATGACGACGAATTGTGAATACAGTATGTAAATGAAAGTTGTGATTACAAGATGAACATATGTAAATTATGAAAATTGAGGGGGTTGTGGAAATGAAAGGAAGAAACAAGGACCGGAACAAGATCAATGGGGATAAGCGCAATGACCATGGCGCGGTCTTGTCGCGAATTATCGCGTTTAGTGGTTTGTGTTAGCGCGATCTGTTTCACTATCGATTACATAAGCGAACTAAAGATCAGCCTCATCGTTAGTTCCTCCTTCGAGACAAGGAAAAGCACAGCCTTGTAGGAGTGGATATGTGGATAACGTTGCTGATATCAGATTACGAGAGCAGTTAGAACCAACATCGATGTGCTGCAAGTTGCAAAAGTGTGCCGCGGAATGTGCGAACGATGGCTAGTGAATGCGAGATAGGAGAACTCCGAAAGATTCCGATGCAGATTCTGAACTCGCATATCCTTTTGGGCCACTTCATGGGAGGTTACACAAGAGGTTGTTGGCCTTCTTCTTGTGTTGGCCCGGATCATTGCAGGCCTGTTCGTAATCCGACTATTAAATGCACTTGTATCACGGAGAACTCCTAGACAGTTCTGCTGTGAATCTTGTCGAGTTCAGCAACATGACCAACAATAAGTTTCACTGATAAAATGATTCCAAGAGTGGAAGTTATTCAGAGGTCGGATTTCCATCTGCTGCTTCGAACCTTGAAGGAAGCTTTGACCGGGTTGTAGATTGTAGATAAGGTTGAGCTAGCTACCAGATGCGCAGAAAAATATCCTTGGTGGGGCCCCACCAAGGATACCACGAAGATTCACCTCCATACGCGCTTCCCTCTTCTTTCTTACATGTGCCCCTCTCCAAAAGGATTTGTTACTTCGTGTCCACACAACCACCCACGCGCGTCCCCAAGCACAAAGAAATGATGAGCAGGCCTCTTATCGGTCGACTCGGTCAAGTCGGTCGAGTCATTCAATTGAATAACCTCAAAGTTAGCCGCCGCAAGATATCGGCTAGCACCTCAGCTTGGAGGTCGCGAGATGGGACGATAACCTCAACCTTTATCTCCAACCCCGCCAGAGCTCAGCCATGTTGTAGCCAACAAGGTCACACACAAGGTCCTATATATTCAAAGACCTTCCCACTCTCTTCTACTTCCTGCTCTTCGTCCTTCTCACACTCCTTCACATCGAAATCCAACTTAAGTCTAATGGCACCAACTACTGCTTCTCGCCACTTTAGCACTGCTACTGCTGCCACTCATACAAAGCCCCCACCGGGCTTTGCCTTTGCTTTCGAGTATGTCCTTGTCGCTCGTCTTCTCTTGATGTGGGGCAACAATATCTGACTATTTTTTACTAGCATTGATGGTGTACTGTTGAGATCTTCCTCCCCACTCCCAGGAGCATCTGAGGCTTTGAATCTGCTTCACTCTAACAATATTCCTTTTATTCTATTGACCAACGGGGGAGGCAAACATGAAAGCGCTCGTGTCGCAGAATTAAGCAAGAAGTTGAACGTTCCACTTACAGAGGAGAATTTCGTGCAATCACACACCCCCTTCCGACAACTTGTCGAAGGCTCCGAGGATGCAGAACCCTTGAAGGACAAGACAATTTTGGTCACTGGTGGAGATGGAGACGCATGTCGCAAAGTTGCTGAGCAGTGAGTCGCTCGCTTTTGCAGCCCAACTAATGCACACAAAACTAAATCTTGGCTTAGGTATGGCTTCAGCAAAGTCGTTACACCAGGTGATATCCTCATGGCCTACCCAACAATTTGGCCCTTCAACCAAATCTTCTCCGACTACTACCACAAAGCCACGCGTCCACTCCCCCTCCCCGTCGACCTCAAAAACCCCTCTCAATCCCTCAAATTCGACGCCATAATGATCTTCAACGATCCCCGCGACTGGGCCCTCGACACCCAAGTCGTCCTCGACCTCCTCCTTTCCGAAAAAGGCATCCTCGGAACCTACTCTCCCAAAAACGGCGACTCCTCTCTCCCCAACAATGGCTGGCAGCAAGACTCCCAACCCAAACTCTACTTCTCCAACCCGGACCTCTTCTGGGCCACCTCCCACCACATGCCCCGTCTCGGCCAAGGCGGCTTCCAAGCCTCCCTCGAAGGCGTCTGGAACGCCACCACGGGAGGCGCCAAACTCGACCGCACCGTCATCGGCAAGCCTCATCCTGCAACCTACAAATACGCCGAACGCGTCCTGAACCGCTATCGCGCGCACCTGCTCGGTGCCTCGACGAAGAAAATCCCCCATCTGAAACGCGTCTTCATGGTAGGCGATAACCCGGAATCAGACATCCGCGGCGCGAACGAATTCGAGTCTGCGCATGGCGCGGAATGGACCTCGGTGCTGGTCGAGACGGGCGTGTATAGGAGTGGTACGGTGCCGGCGTATAAGCCGAAGGTGGTGGTGCATGATGTTTTGGGCGCGGTGAAGTGGGCTTTGGAGAAGGAGGGGTGGGTTGTTTGAGATATTACAGGGAGGAGTTTTTTGAAGAAAAGCGAAGTTTTTGAAAATGTGTTCCATGGGATAGCGTGGGCGTTCTGGGGGAATGGGGTGCATGGCGTTTTACATTGGCATCGTCGTTGCTTTATACAGTGGTGCTTTTGGAGGGACATGCGCTTCATCGTTGGTTTATTTTAGTAGGCCCGTTGGAGAGGCTTGCATGCTTGCATACATACATATTATAGAAAAAGTACATACATAAATAGTGGTTTTTAAAATAAGAAAGTTTTTAACGGCCTGCATCACATCACGGAAATTTTTAATTGGAAAGTTTAGACCTACTGCAGCTGTGTCTGTATATTAATCATACTCTCGAATCGATACTCCAAGACTGGAAGAGTACTCAAGCAGCCATGCCATGCGGTTCTGATGATGTGGCGATCGGGCGCGGGATGCTGGTTGGGGTGGGACTAGGTGGAAAATTTTTCATCTGCTGAGGTGGATGCGAGATTGAAGAAGTGAATGTATAGATTGAGATTGAGGCTGCTGTTTATTATTCACATGGTTGGAACTTGAACTTGGTGGTGAATCAGTTGGCAGCTGCTGAGTACGTGGGGGGTAAGGGCAGGGAAGAGGGGAGGAGGGGGTGAGAGAAGGGGGTGGTAAAAGGGTATATAAAGAAGGGTGGGGAGGGGAGTTGGAAGAGGATGTACAGCACAACAAGTACAAGAAAAACGCCTTTGCGTAAGGTGCTTTGAAGAGGGAGAGGTAAATGTAACGTGCTCGGCGGAAGGTAAGGAACATGTAAGGGTTTTTGGGATGGTATAGGTAGGTGTATTTTGGGGGTGACAGTGAGCTGAAATAAGAGGAAAGTAGAGGAGATAGAAGAGTCGCAGATGCAAAAAGCCAAAAACCAAAAAAACCAGTAATCCAAAAAGTCAAAAGCTCCAGGCGCCCCCGCGGGGCGCCCTTCCTAGCTCCAATGAACTCCAGAACTACCACTCGAAGGCTTTAACAGTAGTTCGGGATCACTGCCGTGACTGCCCGTCATTACCCACAAGGAGAATGTTGCTCGACGCCTGAAGGTTAGTTATCAGGTTCGCCGCACTCTACCATTGCGCCATGACTTCGCTGGGGCAGGTTTGTTGGAGAGAGGGGTATTGTTTAAGGTTATATTGTATAGAGCTCTGGGAGCGAGCAGTGAATGATATGGGGCTGAGGTAGGTGGCTGGTTTCGGCTGTTTCCGAGGGTGGGAGCCTGGGAGGAGAGATGATGGGGAAGGGGAGACGAGAGTAACGGAGGGATGGCAGTGACGGAGGGATTACAGTAATGGAGAGATGACAGCAAGGCGGAGATGGCAGAAAAGGAGGTGATAGCGGCAACAGATATATGACAGCAACATAAATTCACAACAACAACAATCATACACGTGCAACAACAACAACTAAGACTTTCTTTTGTTTCTGTACACAAGTGTCAGACCCTACCAAACAAAAATCGATTTCTAGATATGTATTACAGCCTTTCACTTGGAGTGGCCTGTCGTTGATTTGTCTAGGAATTTTGGAACTTCTTGTCTTGCTCAGAGAGGAAATATTCGCGTTTATATATGATTCATGGGAGTGGGGGTAAGATTTTTGTGTATGCATGTCTGTATATTCAATATCGCCATCTACTGTGTAAGGTTGGGTGAATTATACTGGTTTGGTGCAGGTGGAGGTGGAGTGGTTGGTGAATCAATCTCTCCGTACACGCGGGAGAAAGTTTTCCGAATCAGGGGTCTATGAATGAACTCCCCACACAGTTTGAGGACTACAGTACTAATCCTTCACCTAGTGACCTAAATCACTCGGAATAGATCAAACTCAAGTAACGAAAGTTTCGTTACCTAGGTGGTGCGTTGGTGAATTTTTATGGTGTGGGGTTATGGGAGTAGAAGGAGGGGGGAAGGAGAGGAGGAGGAGGATGATGATGACGACAATGGAGGCACATTGGAGGGAGAACTAATAACGATGTAGGGGGAAATGAGAGCAATAGGTAGAATTCTATTATCAGACCATCCTACTAGCGGATAGAGCGTGATATGTGGAAGATGATTCCGTAAGCCGTACGCTGTGTGTACAGTGTGAGGTATATTTATATAGTGCCTCCTTGAAAGAAATAAAAATCAGTCACGATGATGTCGTCATAGCTGTTGTACGATTGAACGGTTGGATGATTTGCTCTGTGACTCGTGAGATGCATCCCGTGCTCTCTTATAGGCCGAAAATTCACTAGAGAAAACGAACCATTCACGATGATATCCCTGTAATATTGTAGGTAGTAGGGTGTTGTGATGGTTTCTAGGAGTATATAAAGGGAAGTTGTACTCAGAGTTCATTCTGGTGACCAAAGACTAATCCAGCTCTAACTCTTTTACAGAGGCTTCTCCAATACCTGTGGATATCCCTCGAGCAATCATCTTCGTATTTGCAATGAAGTAGTGTTTTTTTTTTTTTCAGAATAAAGCATAGTAATTGAGCAAACAAAGTTAGAATAGTGATGGTGAGCATTGAGTAAAGATGATATTGAGTGTGAATATGAAATAGCATTCATGATTATGAAAACGAAAGTTCGTAGCTTCTGACGGTGGGATTCTCACACTGCTGCTGGCCTCGATGAAAATATGGAGAATAGGAACATGATGGGGGATACAGTAGCCATTGAGAAGATGGCATGAGGAGAGATATTCGATCTTGTTGTGAAAGACCTCGAGATCAATACACAGAGACGCGCAATCGTTCTTGGTACACGTTTGTATTTGATGGTAGGGAAAGGGGAGTAAGGGAAGGAGATATAATGTATATAATAGTTGTAGGAAGAAAGTGGGGGGATGGCAGGATAGGCGATGCGGGGGAAGTAAGGTTCGGCGTATTCACTTCGAAAAGAGCCAGGTATTGAACTCGTAAAGATTATAGTGTATTGTAGTGAAGTGAAATAGCATTTGGGAACTGACCCACGATCTTCGGATTCGTGCTAGGGTAGAGGAGTATAAATACGAGGCATAGTATATAGAACGAGGAAACATTGCAAACAAAGTCTCCAATATGAAGCCCACGGTGGTGTGCGAAGTGGTGGTAGACAATAGTTAAAGTGCATGTAGTTCTGGTTACTTGTAGCAGAGCAAGCGGCAAGGAAGGTTAATCCATTCTTAAAATCGAAAGGAAATTAAATGACAGTGCTTCATGTTTAATGATAGCAATAGGAGGTAAGCCGCAGTAACATAGAGCATAACAATAACCGAGAATTTGTACACCTAGCTTGGTTTCTCCCAAAGAGAATGCTGGTGATGAACAATCACGATAGGGCAGCCTCGGCAAACTCTGATAATGAAGTAATTGCTATGAGTCTGCTAATTCCATCGTGTTATACATACAGCAACTCAAACCTTGGCTCTTGCCAGTCTTATATTCTTCCATCTCAAGTACGAGTGAATCACTCTGCCTGACTTCTGTAAAGCGCATCACTCTCCTTAGTATCCTCGTGACTTTCAACTACTCTTGGCCTAACTAATAACACGGTAGTGAAGTCGCTTTGGATACAGTGACATTTGAGTGGATAGTGAATATCCAAATCTTAGCTGGACGGATAAATCATAACAAATTGATCACCGCCTGCTTCGCGAAACACTTCGTCCTAGAGTTCGTTTTCCCTGCTACTTAAACATCAAGATTCCTCCATTCTTTCAGCACCAAGATGGAACAAAATTACACCGAGAGGTTCATGAGCAGAAACAGAGGAATCGTTGATTGTGGTTCATCGTCTCATGTTCAAACACGGCCAAAGAGAAAAGTAGTAGGCCTCGCAAAAGTTGTGAGCGAAGTGAAGGCGGTTGAGCGACAGCAATGAAAATATTTCGACAGCATTCAATAGACACTACCACTGCCATATTAATGTAGTTAACTTCCACTGCTATTTCTATCCAGGCCTCACAACTACACACAAACAGTTAATATGACATGAGCGAAGGCGAGGTACTCGCTTCATCCCACACCCAAGACTTTGATCCTCGAGTAAATCACCACAACACCCACGCTCGGAAATATTTTGAGATTTCGCAACATGCCTTTCTAGAGAGATGGATCAGTCGAATTTATATCCCACAGCTCTACAATTCTGCGCCACAGAAGGGAATGCGAAAGTGAATGATTGACGAGTGGGAAATGATCAAAATAGCCGAGGAATTCTCCCGTCTATAAAATCTCATAACTGTACAGCATTGTGAAAGATAAATCAAACAGCTGGTTCGAAGAGCAGACACGAGGTCGGTATCGAAAATGCATAAACGATCTCTTTCCGTGCTACAGTAGAGAATGTCCGCCCAACACCCGATTAAGAGGTAGAGTGAGGGTGTTTTGAAATTGGGAGTAGAGCTTTGACAGTGAGTGAAGGAATTGACAGCGTGATCATGATTTCTAGCAACAAAAGTTCATCTCAACTTTGGAATGACACTAGCTTGCCTCGCAGGTCTAATATCTCTAACTTCAAGTGGAGTGAAACTGCCCGCCTAAGTCTGTCACCCACTTTCCATAATGGAAGGATGGCATTACTGATGCCACCTCGCATGCAGAAATCAGTTGTTGCTCGCTCGAGACAACTCTTTAAGTATTGAGTGCTGAAGTCTGCGCGATCGATGACGAATGAGGGTACCCCGCTCCCAGTCTCCGATTTCTCATAAGTGAATGGGGAACAATGAAGACCTTGCTCGATGCATATCCAAGTATTTCTGGATATTTGGATTGTTGTGATATCTACGAGCTCCGTGCTTGAAGACCCGTGAGCATCATGACTCTCCGAACCACTAGCTCTGGAGCGAAAATGGAGATCGGATAGCAACCATTTGGAACTTTCTCAAAGGACAAGGAAAGTTGCAGAGTCGATAGTAGTTGCCTGGTATATTAAATGCGCTGCATGTGCACTTGCACTGCCTCACTCAAATACTCTCTTTCTTCGCCACTAATGCGGGGGGCGGAGACTTCATCGACCAAAAAGAGTAATCCGAAGGCCGAATGCACCACTGGCAAATATTCTAGACTTGGTTTAACCGCCAGCGAACATTCCAGATCGTATCCCGAAAGTGACTCATGTCCTGTATCCAATTCGAGATGTGCGTTCGTCCAATGATGACGCTATTCGCATCTCGATGTGCTCCTTCCCGAAATGGCCCTTTGCTCTTCCCGTCATATCACAGCCACAGACCAGTGCGAATCATATCATCCCAACTTCATTCTGGTCCCAAGAAAACTATCAGCGCGGCCAATACCCACGTTTTATCATGCAGCCAGTCATTCCAGCAACAGTTTAATTGGTGGAAGTCAGCAAGGTCAGGATTACCGCGTGACGGCCGTCAGAAGCATGCGGTAAGGCATAAGCTTTACGTCCATCGACAGGCACGAAAGCCATGCGAAATCAGTGGTGATGTTCTGAAATCCCTGGATTTGACGTCAAAACCCAAGTTGGAAATCCCGCAATAGTAAGAGTAAGAACACTAAGCTAATCTACTTCCACCTACGTATTCTGTAGAGATTTAGTGGGGAGGTATGAGTAAGGCTGATAGTTTGTCGCTACCGGCTGGGCAGACGCCTTATTTCCAAAGCCGTTGATAGGATCTCCCACTCACTCTAATATAGTTTTGGCGCAACGAGTGAAAGCCTTACCATCGAAGTAACGTTCCTGCATCTAACGCTGGCCCTGAATAAGATCCTGGAGTTATCACGTGGGTTAATGCTATTCCCACAAGTTATCGAGCATCCCTGAATGGCTGGTAATAAGAGTTTGGGCCCGCTTCGTACGAATATTCCAGAATGTGTCGTGAATTTGAGTTCAGCTCTGTCTCTGGCGTTACATTTGCCAAGAGTGTGATAGTTTTCCATGACGAAATGAGAGCCAATTCAAGGGTGATGGCATGCCCCTTGAGGGGAAGATCCATGGGAATAGGTTATGTCCATGGAGATAAGTTATGCTCTTGAGAATTCCGAAACCAGCCTCGTATTCCAGCATGAAGTCTGACAGCTTGCGTTGTAAATGTTGGCTAAGACCCGAGGAAATTAGCAAACCTTTGAACAGGATGGAGCTGGCATCCTTTTGATGTATTCTAGGATCTTCGTGGCGACTTCAACGGCTTGTAGACTAGTAACACCAGCTTCAAAGTTGCCAAGCGAATCCAAGTAGAAGAGCTCGCATGTAGAGCGCAGATTCTTGAGTTTGTCGAGGTGTGTAAGTTTGTTGCCCTGCTATAGGTCCGGTTTAAGCCCGTTGCCCTTCGACAAATAAGGCATATTGGCATGAATTTCCGTCCACCTCCCACCACGGCGGCCATATATTCCAGTGCTACACTTCTGCCGAACTCATTTGTTGACTGAAAATCTGAGGCTCAGCTTAGTCTAGTTCTCAAGAACAAACTCGCAAAAGACAAAGTCGTCTGCCTAGGAAATCTCACCAGCAAATACGATCTCGAGCTCATGATTGGGTTGGATGCATATACGGTGAAAGCTGCTACTTCTCTGGAGTCGTCGTTCAGTATGGTAACTCGGATGGTCTCGTGAGAATTTAGCTTCGACGGGATCAATTGACTGATGGTTATCGATAACAATCATTTCCTCCTTGCCTGACCGCTCAAGAAGAATCCTAGCTACTGTGAGCTTCTCTGAACCGGGAAAGGCGTTCATTCAAACGGCTATCATGACTGTAATCAAATGGTGGGGGCGGATGCTCCTTGCAAGGACTAACACTGCGGCAGATGAAGACATGAACTCCACAAGCTTTGGATTGTTCAATTTCCACGTCAAGGGTTGGATAGGAGAATGGAAGCATTCACCCTTCTTGCTATAAATACAGCGGCGGAATTGCAAAACCTAAAGTGTAGAAAAAGGGTAGAGAAAGGGGAAATTAAACGAGCATAGAAGGACAGAACGTCCAACGCAATTTCTTGCAAAGAACCGGCGGCCAGTGTAGATCCGGACGATTCGTGCCCGGCGAGTGGCTCGCTTGAAAAAGAACATAGGGTAGGTTGTGCTACAAGCATTTGATCGTACAATCTTACCAATAGAACAAATCTTTGGCTACCACATCTGTCCCAACTTCCCAGTAGGCTCGTAGGGCAGCAGATACCCTCCCGGCAATGGGATCCCGAGAAGTAAACATCGTAAACAGGTTCCCCATGGCCCTCGATTGCGCATCGTGCTTCAATTCAAGAACCCTTACTCTGCGACTTGTCATTTTGAGCCTAGACGCCGAAAAAGAATCTCACGTTAGAACTCTCGCGTCAGCAACGCATCCGCAGAATATTATACTGGGGGCGGCTTTATGCATCTTTACAAAAAAAGGAGCAGTAAATGAACATGCCATGCATGAGAGGCAGTGAAACATGGTCGAAGGGGCATCTACGACCAGCTAAGCGTACAGATCAAGCAAACATGCAGATCAACTGAGCGTGCTACTGTTGCGGATGTTGTCGTTGTTGCTGCCAATGGAGGTGCTGTGCTGTGCTGTGCTGTGGGATCTCGATCCCTATCGCTTGGACGGGAGAGATGCGAGATTTGCCAGGTTTACGATGAAAGTAACGTATCAAATGGTGATTGAATCAGAGGATAATAAGCTGGCACAAGTGATTCGTAGCCAATTGGGATATTTCCTCGCAAACGTCGGGGTACTGTAAAGCTACATGTATATGGCCGTGCACCTACCCGGGGCTTAGACTAACCTTTAAGGTTACAGCACCCTTACAGGTGTCCGCCCAATTCTTCCAAGTCCAAAAACGCATTGACGAGGTTGAAGAATTACATGAGAATCGCCATTCTCGACTGTTTCCAAAGAACGAACCGTTGTGACTAGTAAAACCTTCTCGAGATACATTATCAAAATTCTAGGGCCATCTATGAGTTACCCACAGGATCTCAACATGGACTACCCATACTTCAATGCGGCGCCGCAGAACTACTTTGCGGTGGGCCTTCCTCCTACTCCAGGCCATACGAACGGATCTAATTCAGACGAGTTCAGCAACTCTCCTCCTGTTTGTCTACATTATCTTATGTTATTGCATATGAACTAACTTTCGTAGCAGGAAGTCTATGATCAATTCCAGCCCTTCGGCGACCACTCGAACCAATACAATACCCATCGCATACCCAAGCCAATAACCCCGCTTTCACACCATAACTCAACAAGCACGCATCACAACTACAAGATACCTCTCGATGATACAGACGATGCAAACCGCAGGGGAAGCAACAGCGACGATGATGAGACCAAACCCGCGCAATCCCGGCGCAAGGCACAGAACCGCGCAGCGTAAGCCCGACTATCTCCTAGCCCGCTCATTGTCCGATGTCGAACCGTAATCTCCGGTTTGGGAAATTCGCAATCCATTACCAAATGTCAGCATTTTTTTTAGACAGAATACTAATAGAGACTCAACGCAGACAACGAGCCTTCCGCGAACGCAAAGAACGCCATGTCAAAGACCTCGAAGCCAAACTCGCCGCACTCGAGAAAAATACTGGAAGTCTAGCAGAGGAAAACGAACGCCTTAAACTACAACTCACCAAAACTGCTACCGAAAACGAGATTCTAAAAGCGACTTCGGGTCATCCACATCATGGCGCATCAGATCCGACGCCACACGTTGGGCCTATGAGTTATAGCCCGACGGACTTTTACAGTCAAGTATTACACACCCATACAAACAAGACGCCAAGTCATCGAATTGTCACGAGTGAGGGGGGCGAGAGACTCCTTGCGGCGGGCGCGGCGTGGGATTTTATTATTAAGCATCCCTTGTATAAAAGAGGCATGGTGGATGTAGGCGATGTGAGCGAGAGATTGAAAGACCTAGCCAAGTGTGACGGGCAAGGACCTGTCTTCGAAGAACGAGCAATCATAGATGCCATCGAAAAGAGTGTAGCTAGTGGAAGCGACGAGTTATTGTGATTAGGGATAGGTCTGAAGTCAGTGGTTGGGGTTGGGGACTCATAACGAGGCTAAGATACGGTATAAGGGGAGTTTAGGATGGTATGACATGGAGCATATGGGAAAGTATGGTTATATGTGGTGACATTTTGGCCATAAAACTTATCTAAGGAGTTCTTTGGCATGCTGAATCGGGATTTGAAGATTCAACTCTGAGTTGCTGGTCGCTATTTTGGGCTTTCTTTACATAACTTTACTTGATCGGTATTTAAGGCATTCGAATCGTCCTGCTGTACGCCTTTCTCTGTCTTTGCGCCGTGTGACGATTGTCGCTGTGCTTGGTCGTAACCTGCATACATCTCCAACCCCTACGTCATTGCGTAGTACTCCTCATCCAAGAGGTGAGTTGTCACGTTTCACAAAACGTGCTCGCAGCGGAAATGTGAGGCAGGGCCAAGTTGACCAAATTATACATTTATAATCAATTAGGCTACTTATACAACATTATCTCCACCTGGAGATTAGATTGCCTTCCTTCTTTCTGGGTCTTCCACTATGGCTCCCCGAGTGAGCGCCAGACTTCTACAGCACATCACCAAAGCCTTCAATTTCTCGCCTCCTAATGTCTAATATCAGGACGTCCGCCAGCCTCCACATCCCCCTTCTCTTCCTCCCGCGGTATCTCAGCCATCTCCTCATACGCCGGCAAGCTCTCAGCAATCGTAGCAGCGTCATCACCAGATGCCTCTGATGGTGCAGTTGGTGGTGGTGGTGATATTGGTGTTGGTGGGGTTGGTATCAGAGCTGAGGTCGCGGGGTGTTAGGACTGCGGGCATGAGGAGGGGGAGGCTGGTGGCAAGGGGGATGGAGGTGAGGGGTGCCATTTTGTTTTTGAGGTGGAGTTTGCTTTCTGGGTGGGATTTGGGGCTAGTCAATGTCGGATTGAGGATAAGGAAACTGTCGAATATAAGTACGGATTCCACGTGCGCTGATCGGGTTAAATCGCTGGTTCGTCGTCACGCTAATGCCAAGCCGATAAATATTATTTAGTCGAGCTAGATACCTCCGTCCAAGCCCGGTTTCTTGATAAACGGATGAACTATACGTCGTCCTCGTGATACGATTGAGATCGTCGATGGGTGGGATCTGGGAGAAAGGGAGAAAGGAATAAGCTCGCCGAGGACAGATCATGCAGGAGACAGCGAATTCGACGGTGAAGAAGTAAACGAAAGGAGAACATAGAGATGTTCTGACAATGTGTTCTTTCTCACTTTGTTTCGTTCAAGCGCATTACTTTTCTACATCGCAACTGCTAAGTGTCTTCGTCTCCTTCATCCTGCCATGCATTTCCCGCCTTGCTCGTGAGGCTTCCTTGGCTGTACAGAGCCCTTTGTGGTGTTTCCAGGACCCAACTTCAAAATCAACGATTAAAAAAGCATACATCACTTCCATTTATCCGAACATGTCTCGTCATTTCAACAAAATCGCACTGCTTATGGAAATCTCAGAGAGTTTGAAATTTCCTTCACTGATCGACTAGCTAGAATGGCACGTGGAATCTAATACATATTCTACCCAGTCTTCGCTTTCACAGTATCCTGACCACCAATCACACGACTAACCCAGTTACAAACTCGTTTTCGTAAGCCTGACGCCCCCTTTTTATCCTCTTCTTTGTATCTTGATTTCTCAGAAATGGGCGTCTTAGCCTCCGCAAGTCTCTTGGTCTCCACGACTGGCACATCTTCTTTCCTATCCTCTACGCGTCTTGCTTTCTCAGAAGTAGACATGTCAGTCTCTGCTGGTCTTTTGACCTCCAAGACTGATACCTCTTTTATCTTCTCTTCTAGCTGTGCTACTTTGTCGGCAGCACGTTGCAAATTCATCTGCCGGAGCCTGCATTTAACGCCTGCAAGCCACTCAGCATCTGAGAGATGCACCTCTTCTTTCTTCTCCTCCGAGTGTCTTGTTTCTTGGACAGTAAGTGCGAGGGCATCCACTCGTGAGTTAAGATCCAAGAGCATCGATCGGAGCTCAGCGGTGGACACCCTGCCCTCCAGTCGTGATTTAAGGTCCAAGAGCATCGATCGAACCTCAGCGGTGGGCATACTCGTCTCTGCAACCTGATTGGTCCCTGATATTGGCACCTGCTGTCCCTCTCTCGCTTTCTCTGCAACATGCATACCGATCTTCACAAGCCCCTTGGGCTCTAAGAGTTTCAACTTGGACTCCGCAGCAGCTTTGCTTTGTTCTGCTAACTTCAAGCGAGCATTCGCCTCAGTTGTTTTAATACTTGAAATAACATGAGGACGCTTCGTCGCAATGGTTTTGTAAGTATATTCCTTAATCTCATATCGCCTTATTTCTCCCCTCGTCGCACAGCAGATGCGAGGGTTGGGTCCTGTCCTGTTTTCCTTGATCTCTAATATACGCCTAAACATCTCTGCAGTGCTGGCGTAGACCTCCGAGGTTCTGAAATAGATATCTACTATCTTTTCAGCTTCACTGCGTTCGTCTGGTTTTATGGTTTCAGTTCCAGCACTGGGTCCCGAGAAGACCTCTGTGTTGGTTTCCAGGTCTATCCACGTGGATTCGGATTTCCAGTCATCGCTGTAGCCCAGTGTGGAGATGGATGCGGATCTGGTGACACTAGCGGCCGGGGATCCACTGAGTAGAGGAGTATGCTCGTCCATCTTTCCTTGCGGTGACATGCTGTTTGGATTGAGTGCGGAGGGTTCTATCTTCACTACGTCGGGTTTTTGGGAGATGTTCGCGTGAGCGTGGTAAATTAGAAAATCCAGGATAATAACTATCGAGATGGCAACGAGGGCACAAAATATTCCTGGAGGGCCAGCGATAGAAGCGTCGATTATTGGTGGCAGTGAGTGGGCGAGGAAACTGATTCTTTTCAGAGAGCTGCGATTCAGATATGTATATATACATAAAGCCCAAGTCTTGTGTGGTATGCAATATACTCTAAAGATGTCAGGTGAGCTGCTAGTCGTTTCGCTATTTTCCTATCTTGGTTCCGCCGTTGAACTGGTGAGTTTGGTTAATCCTCAGAAGAAGACTTGAGTTAACCCCAACAGTCACATGAACATTTTTCTCTCTTCTAGACCTTTTCTAGAATCTTAAGGCTCTAGTTGAAAAGGGTAATTAGAGATCGAAGTGATTAACTGAGGCAAGTAGAAGTAAACTTTTAGTTTAACCCCAGACTAAAGTACCTTACTTATTAAGATACTAATTGCAATAAATGAACCACCAACATCATCGAAGATAGAGTTCTCCTAGAAGAAGTCAAGTGCTTCGAGATGCTCCAACTCTAGACTTGAGATCAAGCAACTATGCAATTTGATAGGTTTCCCACGCAAATATCTGCTGCGGTGTAATCGAGCCGGTGATAAGGAAGTGAACAGGGCGATACGTGCAAGGTATAAGAACTACAAGCTCGGGGCGGGGGCGAGTCCAATCCGCGTCCTTTAATTACGAACTGTCCTCGGATACTAGTTGATAGGACTATTTGCTTGGTTTCTTTGCGCCCCGATCAATACGACTGGAAGAACGGAAACTTGGTTTGGGGGCGACTGGACCTGAAAAGTAGTTAGCTATGTCGACAATGGAGAGATCCAAGCAAACTCTGGTGTAACTCGTATGTAACTCGTATGTAATCTTACTCTTTCCCTTCTTATCCAATGCCCAAAACTTAGTATTTGATGCAATACGAGATCGAGTTGTGATGGTAGAGCGCGAGGTTATGTGATATCGACGGTGATGTTGCGAATTGGTTCCTGTACTTGGTGATTTATCAATAGATATTTGGTTGAGAGGCTGCTGTATTTGATCATTTGGATTCGGATTGGATGAAAGGAATACAATGGTTGGAGATAACGGAGGTAGACTTGCGCTGGGTCTTGGTGAGAGTAGGCCGGTATTTTCATACTCTTCGGCCTCACAAGCCCACTCGAGAATAACGTCCATTTCTGTATAGTCTCTAGTCTCTACTAGTTTTTCGAAATACTCTTCCCAATAGGGATCTAAAGGTGGTATAGGTATACGATTATTGATAGTATACATTTCCTCCTCGCAAATACGATATTCGTTTCCATATTCGTTGATATGTTGAATCATATCGTCACCGAGGGGCTCACTGTTATCGTACGTTTCATCGTGAAGTTGAGTTTGTATAGATATAGTTCTGCCGCTCTATATTGACTTCTTGATTCGGATCAAGGTCTTGGTGAGATTTTGACTCCTGTGGTGATGATGAAGAGGATGGAGTCGTGGGAGTGTAGCTGTGATTTGCACGTGGTTATGGTGGGGTTGTGATGTGTGTGTGACAGAGTCACATGATGCGACCGTCGAACAAGGTGAGTATGGAATTGTGATGCAACGGAAAGACTATATTGCCTCACGTGTTGTCGAACTGAGCGGACTTGGACGAGTTAAATAGCTGGTGTGCACATATGCTGAGATTCATTGCTACTTTTCATGGATCCAACATTTACCCGATCTCCAATCGCCCATGATCAACTACTAATTCCCCCTCTACTATTCTACCACATTCCTTCCCCTCTACGAACACGTAAATCCCACCGTTCCCTCCACATTAGTACATTTATAGCCCGTCGCCGCAGTCCCATCATTTGCCTTCAGGGTCAAATTCTCCATCGTGATATTCTTGCACGGAGCTACAGCACTACAAGAGTAAGATGCGATTGGGTTCGTCATACTGCCCGTGATATTGACCATATTGAGGTCGGAGATGGAAACTGCGGTTGGATTAGCGCGACTGGGATCCAATCATAATAGGGAAGAAAGGAAGATCAACTTACATGCAGAAGATGAGCAGTTGCCTGAAGTTCCGGAAAACGTTGTGCATTGGGTGATTGAGAATGGTGGACCGCGGAGAGAATGGAATGAGAAGTTCTCAAAAGTGATGTTTTTCGCATCTGTTCCTCCAGGTCAAAACATCGATCATGGTTATTTCATGAAAGGGGTTGGAAGACGGCTGAGACAGCTTCCGCGCGGTATGAAGTGACAGAGAAAATTTACTCACAGCCTAATCCTCCACCTCCCCCATTTGGTGGATAACCCACCTGCTCTCCTGTCCAAGTCTTCACATATCCTCCATGCAACGTCTTGTAGAACGTGATGTGCGACGCCGTCACATTTTCAATCGTCTCCCAAACCCCTTTGTACTGACCTATACTACCTATCGCCACGCCCAAACCATTATAAAACGTAGAGTTTGTGATTAGAATATTGGTACTGTTGGCTTTGAGAGAGATACTATCGTCGCCGTTGATGACAGTCCATTGGTCGAAGTGGATATTGTTGCTGTAAATAGTATCTGCGCCGTCGGTATTGCGAGCGGGGTTGCCGGACGACGAGGTGCTATTTACGTAGATGTTTTGAAGAAGAACACCGTCGGATTTGAGAACTGTCATAGTCCTGTTGTGCATCAGATCTCTAGGACTAGCGAGCTGATGGTGAGTGGAACACATACCACATTTGGCTTTGGACGAATCTGAGACCTTGGAATATGGAGTTCGTGGTCTTGTATATGGCGAGTGCTTGTGGCCTATTGGGATAATTTGAGATCCCTTTGACGAAATCATACCATGCTTGACCGTTACCGTCAAGTGTACCATAGCCGAATCCATCAACCTTGATGTTATCCCCACCTAGATACCACACGGTGCTTTGGTTCTGGTAGCCCAGTGGCATGGAGTGGTTGAGCCAGTATGTGATATTTGTAGACCACTGGACATGTTAGCTCCCCTGATATTGAATAGACGGAAGGCTTAGGTACCAGAAGGGTTCCATGAATCTCGATATTACAATTGGATAGACCAGTTGTGTTCATAATGCTGTTGATGGTATAGGTGTGGTTTTGAAACACAATCGTTCCACCCTTACCGCATGTCTTGAAAGCGCTTAGAATAGCAGGCGCATCATCGGAGCCATTTAGACTTGGTGTAATGGTACAAGTAGCTCTGGGTACATGTACAGCGGTTGCACTTGTGTTGGCGATAAAGAAAAAAACGCTGATCCATTGCAAAGCACATGGCCAAAACATGATTGGAGAGAAACACCTCATATCGAGATTGTTCATACAGAGGATGTTGAGATTGGCTTTCAGTGCATAATTTTATATGCAATAGTTGCCGCTCATATATATCTTCATCTCATCCCCAGATCTCCCCGCGACCCCAGGTTAGAAATGGTGCGGGGTACTGTATGAATGTATTGCGTTAGGATATACCTTGCATAGATCATACCCCGGGTCTCCTCAACATCAATGTGTCTATCTCTAGAAAACGCAGCTGAAACCGCTGCATATGCATCCAACGATAGTAAAATTGCAACGCAGGAAAATCTTCAATGTCATCCCTCCGGGCACTACAGTACTAGGCAACTCATATTCGGCAATTTACTAGCGTTTTTTAATGCGATTTCGCCGAATATCACTCGACGGTTACTGTAGCTAATTCGGCATCACTTGCGCCGATGGAGACAGTGTGGATGGGGAACATCCCCGCTCGTCCAAATGCAGGAACACAATGATTGATTCTGTGGCGGTTTTTGAAGGGCCAAACGGTGACTGATGTCACTGCACATATATATCGGCCCCGAGGTTACTGCATGTGGCTTTGTGGTAAAAGTATGGACAGACATTAATCCGTGATGTTGACGGATTAAATACGTGGATGAAATGCCAAGACGGATCATGCTCCTCCGTTGAGACGAATAGCGACAGACTGATTATTTTCGTAGAATGAAGGGCCGAATGGAATGATTGTGCATGTTCGATTTAGTGTCACTCTCCTCTCCTCTACATTTGGAATGATGTTCGTTGAAATAAGCTCATTCCTTCTCGGGAAGCTAAGATTGGCGGATAGGTAGCACGTCGCCACTTAATATACCGAGAATAACGCAGTCTACAACCTGGCTCATCTTTAATCAATATTTTGCTAGTACGAGTTGAAAATATACTAATTGAAGTCACATGAGTATCAAAAACCGGCCGCGCTGTTCAGTACCTATCCTTACTTCCAGCAATCATCTCAGCAGCCAAGTCCGCGATTCCATACAGCGACGCCTGCGGATGGCCACCCAAAGGCGCAGGGAATATACTTGCATCCACAACCCTCAATCCCCTAACTCCTTTCACACGTAGTTCAACATCGAGTACCGTACCAAGTGGACATGTTCCCGCGACATGGAAGTGCGGGTTTCCTACCAACCGGATCCGATCTTCGATCTCCTTGTCACTGCTCTCCAATGTTAATGGCTCCAGTCCAGGCGCAGGAGCGAATTCTGCTTCTACCACGTCTCGGCCGGCTGCCGTGGATAAAAGACATTGTAACAATCGACGAGCTCCATGCACCAGGACTGCACGGTCCATCGATGTGGAGAAGTAGTTGCCGTGAACTAGTGGCGGGTCGTCTGGTGAAGCTGACGATAATCCAACTGAGCCTCGAGATGTGGGGAGAGTGAGCATCACTGATGTGCCGATAAAACTACCATCTACAGGTACGCCAGGTGCGAGCGGACTGTACAGTATTAGACTCTCGGCATGAGTCCTACCAGCGTCGCCTAGCTTTCGTGCATCCAACGGATCCCCATCCTCAGAGAGAGCCTTGGTCAATTTCTCGGCGGGCAATGCCTCGTTGACAATCCAGTCAACCGGCATGCCCTTAAACATTGCAGGATCTGTAAGCGCAGGATGACCAAGCGCAAGCCCACGTTCTGGGCTCCGCAGCTTGAACACTTGGAAGAAAGCAAAGTGGTCAAATAGATTCTGACCGACAGCTGGTGAATCGCAGATAACTGGAATAGAATGCTGGGCCAGCATGGACGCTGGTCCGACGCCTGAGAGTTGTAATAGATGAGGCGAACTTATAGCTCCCGCTGCCAGAATAACCTCCTTGCGAGCTTTTACGTGACAACCATCCCCAAGCACGACGCCTACGGCTCGCGGACTTTGACTATCTGAGGATTGCTCAAACAATATGCGATGAACAGGACTATTAGTCTTGACATCAACCCCAGATAGATCGTATGCCAAATGCGACGGCTGACGCACACCATCATTGAAGTTCTCCAAAAACTCAGACAAGCCAGCAAGCTTCCCAGCACTAGACGAAACACGCTGTACCCCGAGTTCGGCCCAAGCTTCCAGGAGGGGCTCGCGGAGTGGATATTTTCTTTTCGCGTCACTTCCAATGATACTCGATATTTTCATAGGACCATCCCGCCCATGTTGCTCCCGATCAGCTTCTGCCTCCCTAAACGCCTCGCTCCGTTTAAAATACGGCAAAAGCCCATCATAACTCCAGCGCTTATCTCCCACAATCCGCGCCCAAGCATCATAATCACTCCTATCACCGCGCGACCAGCCACCGTAGTTCAGCACGCTGCCACCGCCTAGAGTTCTTCCTGCGGTGAGCGTGATAGACCGGTTGGCGAGACTTGGGATCGGCGCGGTTTTGTAAGCCCAGTCGAGTTCGGACCCTGCAAGGGCGAACCCCCCTCCAAGACTCGTCGCGTTGGGGTTATCCCGAGGGTCGGGACCGGCTTCGAGAATGAGGATAGAGGCGGATGAGCCAAGTCTCTCGGCGAGACGGCTGGCGAGTGCGCAGCCGGTTAGGCCGCCTCCGATGATGATGTAGTCTGCTTCTGTAGGGATGTTCATGATTGTAGGTGTCTGTTAAGATGGCAAAACTTCACATCTTTCCATGGAGGAACTGCTCTCTTTATACATTTTTTATCGGATACAACATGTTGGTGATTGAGTTGTACCAACAGTTAGCTTACAGGCTGACATCAGCTCTAAAAGGTCGAACTCTGGATATTACAAACCAAAAACGGATTTTGTATATGCATCTCAGAAATTTGATGTCAGTCGGCGGAATGTATTATCGATGGTGCGGCATCGTTCAGAGTGCAATAGAATTCTTTTTGGAAGGGGGTTGACTTCTGTTTGAAATTCTCAGTGCACGTAAGTCGATAGAATTTTTCTTTTCAAGTAACAGGAAAAGGGCTTCCTTTCTCTTGTACGACATTATCCACCGAGTATCTCCAGAACTAAGAGAGTAAGTGGTCGAGTAGAGAAGAGCTGTTTCCTCCACATTGCCAATCTGGAAGTAGACAACGAAGGGCATCCATCACCTGTCGAACTGTTGGTGTACGAGCTCAACATCCTGCTAAGCTTGATGATCTTTGCTTGTCCATGATAACGGTGAGTGACAATGCTTATATAGCATCAGTCTCAAAAGTGAAATTTAGAGAGGTAACATCGACAAGATGGATGAACGACTGTAACAGGACCCTGCAAATCCACAAGATCAGCTCAGGGATTCAGCGGCCACTAAGCCTGTACGGGAACGTGAGAGTGGTGAGTAGGCGATGATCATTTACGCTAAGGAAAGTTCAGCCAATACGAAAATGCCCACTTCAAGCACCAGACATTAAACTCTCTACAGAATTCTTAGCATGTAAACACTTCGACTCAGACACTACTAGAGACACAGTAGAACATAGAGCCTTCAAGGTCAATACGTGCCATTGCAGCTCACTTCCCGTTGCGACGACTAGTAAGTTGCAGCTACCTATCTTCACGGTCGGCGAGAATCATCAAGAATACCAGTACTCCCAAGCGGGTTAAAAGCTAATACGAAATAGATGTCGTGGTATACTAAATTAGTATCAGAGGTATCATGCCCAGCCAAGATTAACAATAACATGAAGCCTCCCATTCTATTTTCCAGCCATCTGCCCGTCATAAGATACCAGGAATCGCAAACGCTCAAAGATATCATTAATTTTCACGTTCCATTTCCCTCCATCCAAATCCCGACCAGATCTCAAGCCATTGCCAACCGTCATGTCTTCATTTCATTCATCGACCGAATAGTCTCTTATTTCACTTTCTTCGCTTCTTCCTCTTCGTTATATGGATGCTTGATGGTTAGACACCAAATGTCAAGATAATCGCAAATGGTAACAATAACATCGACCTATTTTCATTAGCACATCTGCATCAACCTCATCTAGGAAATAAGTCCTTACCACGAAACTACCATAAACACCGATCGCAACGCCTAGCATGCAGAAAGCATACGCGACCTGGTAAACACCACCACCAAGTGCACTTGGCCAGCCAAATCCGACGTGCTCCTGTAAGAATGGTCCCAAAGAATCAAAGACGCCATAAGCAAGTGGCAGCACCAAGACATTTGTATAGGGGAAGGGTAGTTTGACCAAATGAGCAGTGATCATTTGACCGACAGAGTATGCATTGACGAGACCGGCGAAGAAGACGAATGGTACGAGATGGTTGTATAAGATCTCAGGATTGAGATATAGGTAGGCTGGGATAAGCGTCCATGTAAAGAAGAAAGGAACAAGGCCTAGCAGAGCACCGCGAGATCTGTCGCCGCGGGCTCGTCGAGCTCGGATCACATTTATGGAGCTGAGGGGCGTTAGTCTCAAAGAGAATGCCAGGGTTTGAGGAGGGGTAAAAAATACCTTTGCACGGTGTTGAGAACAAGCACAATGCCACCTTGCACCATATACCACTCATTAAATGGCAATTCGTAAATATAGTCTGGGATAAAAGCGTAATGGGGAATTCCAACAGTTCTGAACATTGATTGGCCCCAGAAGCTTGCACCACCTTTGATCGCTGTGAACGCGTATACGGTAATCAGAATAACGATTCCTTCGACCGGTCCAGAGATCAATCCCAGTGTTAATGTCTTCGTGTGGTATTCGTCCCATGTTTGCACGTAGAAGGTCAGGAGAGCTGTCGTATTAATCTTCGTTAGCAGTTGTCTTCGAGCGCGGGGTACATGCTGCCAGTATACGCACATGCAAACAAGACCATAACTGTCTTCCAACCCATTCCTAGATTCTGCGAAGCTGCGAAGATCAAGCATTCCAGAGACGTATTGACCGCATCAACTCCATGATCGAATAACTCTCCAAGAGGTCCGCTCTGATGTGTGCGTCTCCTAGATTTAAGCATTAGCTTCCAATTTCGCAGAACTCGAGATCATCTTTTCTGTCCCTCCATTTCTCTTCTCACCCTGCACCCGGCACAATAAAGGAAACACATAAAACCTACGCCTGCGTCCCGTCAACTGCATCAAAGGTTTGATATAGAAAGAGTCCCACTGCCCAACTCGCGTAAACCCATCTCGGACAGTCCGTATCCAGCGTCGGATTATACCACAGCAGCGTCAATATGTTAATAATGACGAACCCAAATCCCGTGAGGGTGATGAGATTCGGCGCCATACTCATAGGAAAACATTTTATGACGAAGTTCGTATAGAACGGCTTCAGCACATAGCGGGACAGCAGCGAGTGGTCGACGCCTGAATATTTATACTGGCGGAGATTGGGGAGCGCATCTTGTCGTACATAGACCATTTCTGCGAATGGTGAGGATAATTGAGGAAGAGGGGGGAATGGTCGATAAGACGACGACTACCACGGTGTCGTTTGGGATGCCAATTTGTAGGGGGATGAAAAAGGTGGACAAACAAAGAAATAAAAGGAAACCCGATGCTCTCTACTGTACCAAGGCAGATAGCTAGAAAATAAATCTTGATTGTTCTGGAACGAGAACGCGCCAAGAAATTTAAGAATTACGGGTAAATAGCTGCGTCATTTTCTTCTTTGCACTCAGCAGCTACCGAGATTCGGGGATTCTGATAGGGGGCTTTCTTTTGAAGGGTCCAGCAACAACACATTGTACATGTGAAGAAATTTTCGGGTCATGAGTGAATGTGAAGGGAGCTGCATCGTTCAGACAGTCAGACTGTTCCAATTTAATCCAGCTTTCTCGATTCGTACAGTATAAATTGTGGAATCTCCAGGAAAGCTGCGATTTACTGTATCTCTCCTCCACGTGTTCATGAGCATAGACTCACACGTGGTGGGATCATCTCGGCAATGAGGAACCTCAGCTCGACTTCATCGATTTGCAGAGTACTGTTTTCATATTTTTTGACTTGGTGCTTACTTTCCTCCTTTGCCTCAGGAACCTCTCCTCCATGAAACCAAGGCGAATTCTCACTTTTGCATCTACTTGTACTTTACCCATTATCTAAACAATTGTCATCAAGATGCACCGAACTTTCAACTCCGTGTAACCGCTAGCTTAAGCAACAGACGCAATAACCAAAGCTGCAATCCCTTCCTCCTCACCACGAACCACAATTTTAGTAGCAACTCCAGATTTGCTAGAGTACGCCATTCGGATATTCGCCACAACCTTTCCTCCCGTAACTGTTTTTCCAAATAATTTGAGGGTGTGGGTGGTGTTATTGACAGGCACGTCTGTGCCCTCGAGAGGTTGTAAGGAAAGAGTTTTGGTTAATTGCTCGGTTGCATCTGAAGATTGTTAAAATAGTCAAAGACGAAAGAATAAGTCTCAACTTACCTGCTATACTCTTGACGCCGCTCAATTGGAGGGTCTCTTCAGCTTCCTCGCCCGATGCACCGACTTGTTCCCAGAGATGGTTGAAGTTTCCTGCGAATGCAGGTACAACATAGTCGCTGCCAGTGAGCTCAAGATCTTCGACTTGATATTCATCGTCATAACCACCTTCCTCAGGTTCGCCAGTTGTGGGATCAATCTCCTTAGTTGTGAATTTCAAGACGTTGGTGAAGCTGCTGGTTGGGAAAGCAGACTCGCCGCTTGTCTTCTTGAAGGAAACGTAGATAGTACCGGGTTCATCAGTAGAGAGCTTAGCTGCAGGAATGATAAAATCTTCCTCGAGCTCCTCTTCGTCCGTCGGTGTAGCCACCACTGATACATCTTCGAGAACGGTATCTGGTAGAGTGTTCTTGACCTCATATTGAAGAACAATGTGCTCCTTGAAAATGTGCTTCACTACAGTGACGACGTACTCGGTCTCGGATTCGGTCAATTCGACCACAGGAGATGATTTCAAGACACTTCCATATGCCTTCAGTTCCGGAACCTTAAGTAATTCTTGAGCATATTTTTGAGCAGCTGCAGAGGCAGATGCAGCAGCCTCAGCACCTGATGGAGCTGTTTTAGTTGGGCCGGCCTTAGGTGCCTTGAGAGTTGGAGTTGCCTCAGTCATCTTCTTGGTCCTCTCTTCCGCATCTGCTTGCTCCTTGGTGACCACAGGAACGGAAGCGATGTCGAATGGCGTCTCGAACGTTGACTTGTCATCAGCTGTAACATACATAACCAGTTGATGCTCCAGATAAGGAAGAGCAAAAGTGTTCTCTGTGATGGGTTAGTATGATAAGTTTAAAAAAGCGGACAAAAACCATACCATTCTTGATGAACTTCTCCGCCATTTCGTCCGGCTCAGTCATCAATCGCAAGTTCAAAGCAGCGCGATCGCGGACTTCGTCATCAACATCATCCAAACATCTGGTAAGGAGAACATTGACACTTCGCTTGACTTCGGGGTCCTTTTGTCCAACACCAAACTTGGCCAGAGCCGTAACTGCAGCCGCTCGGACAATGGCATTCTCTAGTACGACACGATTATAGATGTACCGGATGTATTTGGTAGGCTGAGATGTCTTTGGACCTTCTAAGCCCAGGAGATGGAGAATTCTGACTGCCAGCTTGGTAAATTCACAGTCCTCGATGAACTCGCAAAGGTGTGCCAGCGCATCTTCCTTTGAATCCGGTACGAACTTAATCAAGTCAAACATACTCTCTACCACAGCACGCTTGAACTCATATCCTCCCTCATCGCGCAGTATGCCACTAAGGAATGCAAGCATACCAGCCTGCTTGTTGGGGAACTTGAGGCAAAGTGTGCGAATAGCTTCGACAATAGTAATCTTGAACTCATCCGTGATGTCTGCCATGAATCCAGAGATTTGCTTCATCAATCGGTCCACACTAGCCTCATTCCCAGTCTTTAGAAGTGTTGTGATAGCGAAAGTAGCAATAGATCGGTTAGAGTTCGAAATGAGGAGTTCGATGTCGGGGTTACATGGGTGCACAGCTTGCGGTTTGAAAGACGCAAAATTGTGGAGAATGCGAATTGCGGCGAATTTGGTGACAGCTCGAGGTGATGTAAGGAACAGTTGTAGAACATGAATTGCTTGAGTCACTTCAGCATCCGTAACATCTCGCATGTCGCAGATAGCCTTGGCAGCCTCGAAATTGACCATTTCACTCTTGTGTCGGAGCCAGCCGTCCAAAAGCTGCATCATTGGTCTCCTAAGTTGTTGATCCTCTTCTGCCAGTTGTGCCGCTAAACGGACAAGCATAACGGTTGCAGCTGGGCTCTTTACAGCGCCTGCTGCACCAAATTGTTGAACCATCTTGACCAATGCCATTCTGTCGTGCATTCTCATTTGATATAACAGCCCAATTGCATGATATTGTGTCATTGTAGAGTTATTGACTGGCATCTGGCTGCTGGATGAGGAGAACCCAAGGGAGAAACCACCTGAGGATTTCGTAGCACTTGCAGCTTCCTGTGTTTCGCTTTGCCATCTGCGGACAACATCGCGGGCTATAGGTAGGAGATGGTAGGAGGATATTAAGGCGGCAGAGGAAACGGAGGGGTTTTTATCGACAATTGCAGTCTTTAATACTCGCTCGACACTTTGGACTGTGGTAGACTGGTTGTGTTAATTGGATCCCCTCTCATAGTCGACTGAACTCACATCAATGATACGGCAAAGGGCCCGAATAGCATTTGGCCTATAAATTGCGTCCGTTCCGCCACCAGTGTCTTTCATTATTGTGCTAGTGACCATAATAATATCCTCTGCCGAATGCGCCAATTCCTTAATAATAAGGTGCACCATTTGTCGAAGACTGGCATCTTTGTTTTGAAACAGCTTTGAGATACCGAAGAAAAGGGTAGTAGCTTCGTTCGTAGGGAATCGTTCGCCTGTGTATAACAGGAGCGCAATCTTCGTGAGGAGCACACGGCATCTTCGAGGTTGTATGGGGGAGGAATTGAATAATCGAGCTGTGATTGTTAGGTTAGCTGGCCTGTTTTATAGGAACAGGAATGTTCACCGACCTTCTTGAAAGACAGAAGTCCTGTCGACTCTCATGATGGCCATCTCGGCATCTTCATCTTTCTTGCTGTAACTCATGATGTACAAGGTAGGCTCCTCAGCTTCATGAATTGCAGGTCAAGAGAAATATAATTACTACGGTTCTGGTCTGTAGACTCGCGATACGTCGCCAAATCCGCTATGGAAGAGCTAGAGTTTTTAGACTGTTAAGCGTGGATCTAGTAACGATCACTGGGCTCTGTGAGGCTGAAAGAAAAACTCTAGATTAACTCCGTGTGGGTTTATCTCTTTCGCTAAAAGTATGTCCCTCCATAGGAAATCGAACTTCGAAGTTCCTTGCAACAAAAATATCCAAAGGAGCAAGCGATCGCAATGCTCTGTATTAACGATCTTCATCAACATTTACAATAGAATCGCAGCCAAAGATATAGTTTGACAAAATTTCAAAAATGAATTTCCGAATCCGGGAATCGAACCCGGGGCTTCTCGGAACATTTCTATTCACAGGTGTGAATGAATATGAAAGCGAGATATGTTAACCCCTACACTAATTCGGATAGTGATATGAAGATAGTTCTCATATCTAAAAATATGACGCTCATGTTTACTGCTGGCTCATAACGTTTGCAGAGAACCGCAGTTGCCGTCCAATATCGACTTCTAATCACGATCTTCCAAACTTCACTTACTTGACCTCCATATTTAATTTCTATGGCAAGTTCCAGCTCGCAGCGGAAATGGATACGCGATATGGTCACTTAATTCATACTAAATACTATCTGCAGCGAGAGGAAGATTCAACAAGAGATTGAAGACTTGACAAGTTCTATCATCGCGGATCACCAAATCCCATTTATATCCCAGAAGCACTCTCTCTAGAAGCACTCTCTCTGAACGCCGCACACGCGCTTCGATCCTTCGTCTAGTCATAACTGACCTCCATGTCGCGATGAATTCAGGCATTTCACTCGCCAATTACATGCTTGCGATAACTGCGCCGTATTCCAACCTTCACTTCAGGGGAGACCATTGCATATTGAGTGTAGTGTGTACCTCATCTTGCGAAGTCGATGTCACTTATGTTAAGGAGCATTATTAAACAGTTTGTCAGAGACAGGCTTCACTGGAACTTGCATATGCACTCGTCCGCATTCTACAAATTCTAGGTAGAGACCCATCATCTCCGGAGTTTTACCTGCCCATATAAAGCTACCTCCGCATCCATCCAAGAACTCATGGCTTTGCTGAATTCGAAAACGGTCATCAACTACCCAATCTCCTTTCCACGCGCTCGGGTTGCTGCTAGTAACCTAGACACATCACGCCAACATCAACAACGCAAAGCATATCACAAGATGGCCAAGATTACATTTTACTGGGCACCTGGAGCATGTTCCCTCGCACCACACATTCTTCTTCACGAAATCGGGGCAGACTTCGAATCAGTTCAGAACGAAGTTACCAAAGACAGAGTTGCCTTCGCCTCAGAGCTTGCTACCTTGAATCCAAAACAGCGACTCCCAGTATTGGTACTGAACGGTGAAACGATCACAGAAACGCCAGCTATTGCAACAGCAATATCACAGCTTGCTCCCGAACGACACTTCTTGGGCAGAACGCCGATGGATACGGTTAGAGTCTATGAGTGGATGAATTGGTTGTCGGGAACCTTACATGCTCATGCGTTTGGTGGGCTTCTAAGACCGCAGAGATTCTCCAATGATCCATCAGCGATCCCGGGAATCCAAGCGAAAGGATTAGAGAACGTCAAGAATTGTTATGGGTTGATTGAAAAGAAGCTACATGGTGTGCATGCTGTTGGAAATATCTTCACGGTTGTGGATCCGTATCTGTTCGTGTTTTACCGATGGGGCGCTCAAGGGGGCATCAGCATGAAAGAAGAGTATCCGGCATACACGGCTCTGGTGTCGCATCTCGTTGAGCGCCCTGCTGTCAGAGCTGCCATGGAAGCTGAAAGTATCACTTCTCTCCTGTAATGCAATATGAGCTAAGCAATAAATTACCTTGCTTACATCGCGGATTATGTGAGGGGGATTCCGTTTCTACGAGCCAATCATTCATTGAAGGTCAAAAAACAACATAGCACATTGAAAAGGGGTGGTATGGAAGAGCTTTAATTTACGTGTATCTCGTTAGAAATATACAAAGGGAGTTACGGAGCTGGTGATTTTACCAGGACAAGGTTTGTTTCACAAACACAACTCCCGCCCCATAGGTCATACGCCGATTCTGCTTTTCTCTGAGCTTCAATTTCAATCAAATCAAGCTTAATGACCTGATATCACAAACGTGAAGCATTAGCATGGCCCCAGAAATGACGCAACGGGCATGAGGAGGCATGACACTTCCCGCATTGCTTTTGTAGCCACTAAGGATGCTCTGCAGCTATCGACAAGGCCTTTTGTAGCCGCAGAGATGATTTATCATCCTGCTGAGTAGAAGTTGTCAGCATCATAAAGAAAAGCGAACTTGCAGAGGAACAGAAGACGTTTCCCTTAGGAAGGTAGTAGCACACCACCTTCGTCGGACTCTACTTTTATTCCATTCTAGGTTGTGCGCATATTATTCGTGACTGTGGATATCCACAGACCGAACTGCTCCACCGATTCCCCAGCTACCTACTTGTATGAAGGAAACAGTGGATCCCCTGGCAGGGCTCAAACCGAACGGGCTGGTTTACGGATGACCACAGATCATCTGCATATGTAAAAGTACATAAATCGTTGTATAAATGCATATATAGCTCTTATGCTTAGTATAAATAGTAGTATAAAGATGTATATCCTAAAATATTCGCCTTTTTCAGTTGAGTCGTTGGTCATTGCGCAACGCCCTGGAAAGTTCTTTCGGAACTATAGACCATGCTAAAGGGAAGAGAGCTGATTCATTGGATTTATCTCCGCGAAGATATCCTTGATCATTGGTTTAAGGTTAATAGCAGCAGTTTATATTTTCAGTTTGCACTTTGTACGTATTATCTTCAAATCAATCTACACAATCCGCAGAGTATCGCATTAATTATGAGTATCAGCAACTCCCTTCCTGAATTGCCTCCGTCGCCTACCCCGAGTGTTGGCCCACGACCATCCCAAAGGTTTTTCAATAATCCCATAGAAGACGCGGCGGAATTAGCAGAACGATATATCGCCAAAGTATCCCTATAATGGATAATTGGGATTTCTTTCATCTGATCGACGATCTTATTCCTACCTATAGCAAATCTGATGAGCTCGGAAGAGAACTCCAAAGACGTGTCAACTCAATAAGTTCTACCCTAGAGAGCGATTATGATACAGCCAGATACGCGATTGGGCTCGAAGGCGATAAGTTGTTTGAGTCGTCCAATGGAGATCTCGAAAAATCAATATCGTGCTGGCATCTGTAGCCACTCTGTCCACGGCTTCAAAGCTTTCGTGGCCCATTGTCTACCTATCCTAACTGCGTCTTTTCTCAACCAGAAAATGAAGAATCCCCCCAAGAAGAACTCAAAGACAAAGACAAAGGGCCCAGGAAATACTCAGCGAAAACGCATATCACATGCACCCAAAAAGATTACGAAAACCCCACCTCTTGTTTCTGCTGCAAAACCTCGTCGGAGTGCACGTATCGCAAACCAGAGTTCTGAGTCTGCAAAATGAGTGCCAGCTGGACGGGTTACGTATACATTGAAGATAGCTATCGTCACTACAATCTCCGCAGTCGAGCTCAAATCGATCGGGGACGAGTAGCTCAAGTTTCATACGACTAGCACTGTTAGTGCAGGTATAAGGAACATAGTTCAAGGTGGAAAACGATGAACTACCTGTAGTACCTGGGATATAAATCGATACCGAGACAGACATTGATCGGCTACAAGTAAAGAAGAAGCGGACAGAGATCACTTAACGTGGGAATAATGAAAATGAGTGAAACAAACATCAGGAGCAGACGAAAGGCAGGGAATACAAATGGTGCACAGGGGATGGCAAAGGCGGAGAGTAAGCACGCGCACCCAGGATTTCAAATCGTGATATGGACAAAGGGAAAAGAAAGTAGGAGAGCATTAGAGATGGGGGTGAATACAGGTATCGCATTCACGTAGCTGCAATACATAGCACTAGAAAGTCGCTCCCAGCTGTTTTATCCAAACCTACACCTCCCGCCCTTCGCCATCCCTCTCGAAACTTTTGATCCCCTTGACTGCCAACAACTTGCGGCCCCACCAAAAACAGGTGCGAATGTAGCGTATGGCGGCCGACGGGATGAAGCAGTGTACTTAGATGTTCTGCTTTTTCTTATTCCTCTACCAGATCGTGGATATAATCAACACATATAGCCGAAGGCTCTCGAAGAATCTGCATCTTCCAAATTCCATACAACAAGATCAATGCTAGAGGTAGCACTTTTGTATTCGTCATCGAGATTTATATTCACCAGAAGTTTCCCTACTTCAGGATTAGAAATAGCTCAAATAACAAGTACTGAACTGTTCATCTTATCCCCAAGTCCAGTTTGGGAGGGAATAATCTTCAGGCTGATCAAACAAGCTCGATTGAATCTCCAACTTAGGAAAGAAGGGTGCTTATAAAGCTTCCAGTACTACCTCTCATCACAAAGAGAATTCTATTCGTATAAGAGATTATTGGGTTCAAAATATTCTGATATGAGACAACCTTGGGAGTACTGCTGCTGGAGAGCATAAGTGATTGAATGCCACAAGTAGCTATAGCCTATCATAACACTTCGTAGTTCCCGGGAAACCTGTCGGTCTGTAAGATTATTTATTCTGTTGATTTGTTGCTTTTCTCAGAGAGTGTCATTCCCCAAATGGGATTTGTGTTGTGGATCCATGATCCATCTGTTGTTCTGAAAGAGCGCAATAATCTTCTTGATGAGTAGTTTCTTCATGGAGTACATTATCTGCTCTATATATCTTTCACTGCACAGGAAACTCACAACCGGAAGCAGATTTTGGTTTCTGCCTCCATGACCGTTTTTCGGAATCTGTTATCCGCCGACGCAAGATCAATATCTTGCTTGTGAAATCCCAACTACCACTATGGTACTGATTGTCGCATTATGCGAACTTCAACCTCCTGCTCACCGTTCGCTGTTCGCTGTTCGCTGTTGCTCCTAGATGGGCTTGAACGTCTCCCTGCTCTCGCAGCCTGAATCACCCACATCTTATGGCTCGAAAGAATATGGACGAGTGAAAGTAAGATATCTAGCATCACTGTAGCAGAATCAAAATCTATGTGGAGAATTGAGATTTATTGATTACATAGTTAGCTTAGGAGCGGCAACGTTCTAGTCCTAGGTAGCCGAGGCTCCCCACAAGCCGTACTCCTGTAATGCGACCCACTGGCTAGTAGAACACATGATTAGCACGTAACATCCTTTGTATATTGTAAGAGGGTCGAAGTGAGAGTACATGCATCCCAATAGCACGTATAGAAGGAGATCCAAGAGGTAGTCACTCAGTACTACACCAGACAGCCAAAAAGAGAGGTAAAAAGGTCGATGATATTCTTTAATCTAAGTGGGAGCCAGTTCCTTATAATATGGCATGGTTTAAGCTAGTCTAAAAAGGGGGCTTGCACATGCTTCACACTATATAAGCTCTTAAGGTCTTTGGATCTTCTTCATTTCTCTAGTTGTTAATTCTAAGGACTAACTTGAGTCTTATTACTACTGAGTGTCACACTCTGGACGATCCATCAATCCCTCTCTCTTCTACACCTGCAACCGTAAATGCAACTGCACTACCATCAAAGCCCTTTCATCCACCCACCTCCAACAATAAACACAACTCACGTACCGCCCCTCAAGCAGCCAGCTCTAACGGATCGCTACCACCCCGCCCCCCTGTCTTATTACCAAGCCCCCTACCTCCGAGTTCCACCATAGGCCACTCGGACGGCAACTCACTCCTAGTTCTATTCGTAAATACATTTGTTCTCTCCGGCGACTTCATTGTATCATCCGTGATTATCATCTGATCTCTCGAGCCCGCATGCTCTGCCGGCCCTGACCCCATGTTTATCCTCGCCCTCTTCCGTTTCATAATAAAATATATCGCCGCCGCTGCCGCACTCGCGATTACAAAAAGCGGTATTAGCAACGCGATGGCGATTATTGTGCCGGTGGAGAGAGCGGGAGTGGATGAGGGGAAGGGCTGCGTGGTTGCGTTGGTTTGGGTAGGAATTTGGGCGGTGGTGGATATCGTACTTTGATATGTGGTAGACGTAGCGGATGTGGATGTTGATGTGGATGTTGATGTGGATGTTGATGTGGATGTTGATGTGGATGTTGATGTGGATGTCGATGCAGCGGCCTCGGCGAATAATTTGAGATCGGAGGATTGCCACATAATAGGTATGCCATCGCCATGGACGTAATACGCCGCGTCGGAAACGATGATTGTCGAAGACAAGATTATGTCCGTGCTGGTCCATGAATTAATCGCGTTCAATTTCGGATAGAAGTATTGTAATATTGAGGTGGCGGATGTAAATGTAGAGACACAGCCGTGGCCGTCAGTTTCATAACTGAAACGGCTAGAATTGCGTCAGTAATGAGAATGAACTTATAAGTTAGCTGTCATCGGTCACCTACGATGGGCAGCAAAGAGCTACTGTGGTCGCAGTTCCAATTCTCAGTATTGTATTCTTTCGACCAAAACTACTCGGGAAAGTCGTCGCCTGCGTAAAGCCCTCTGGGCACACTCCAGGACTATCTGCTTCATAATGAACAAGGCCTCGTCGTCATTTCGAAACATGTATACTGACAATAATATATGTTCCAAGGATCTCCAATCCTATACTCCGTGGTACTGCTAGGATAGCATGAGGGATCGATCAAATAGTTCTCATTATGACCCCAGTACATCACGTTCCCATAAGTATAAATGTCAGTACATGAGGAGGGCAGCACTAAGGTCGTCAATAATGGCCCGCGATTGAACGACGAAATACTATCTTGATCTGTAACAAGCGTTGTCGATATAGTCGACGATGATGGCATTTTTAACGTTGGCTACCAAGGCAGCGGACATAAAACCTTGTGAGAAAAATAAATGATTGTATAACAAACCAAGAAAAAAAAATGATTCTCCAGCGAGAATGTAAATTAAAAAGATGAGAATATAGATTGGGGAGAAAGTTCCTTACATTTACATTATAAGCGAAGCTACGCCTCTTTCACTTCTTGTATGAAGCTGTCGTGCCTCTTGCCGCTGAATGAATGGCTCCTCAGGTGTTGGTGTTGTGTTGGTGTTGTGTTGGTGTTTTGCATTCGTTTACCACGAGCTGATAGCTTTAGAGCCAATAGCTTCGTCTGCACATACTTGGTCCCAAGGATAAATAAGTGTAGTCCCTGTTCTCGCACCTTCTATTTATCAACCAATCAGCTCGCGGCAGTCACCTCTCCTATGCTACTTGATTGGCTAGAATTTAGATCGTGGAGCGACAGGGACTACACTTATTTATCCTTGAGACTAGTAAATGGAACGACCAATTGCGGGCACGTTTACCGAATCCGGCGTATAATACAGAACACGGACGAGCTGCCATACCTACCTGAGCCACCCTATATTAATATAGTAATTCAACCTGTTACTCTCCTTTCCATCCCTCTTAATTCTTTATTGTTTCGCCAACTCCGCGTTCTTTATCTATCTATATTCTATATTCCTCTACCCTCTAGTCGAAGATAACAAGACCAAATATATGAAATACTAACTACCTATTATCGAAAATCAAGCGAATTTCGGGTCCAGATGATGTTGTTGTAAACAAGGTAAGTAGAGGTAAGTACTTATATTTATGTTATGATTGGAATGATAATAGTTGATAGGGACAAGTCCTTGTGGAATATGGAGGTAGGATAAATCTGTTGGAATTATCGTAAGTATTAGATATGATTGAATAAAATTTCATCCTATCAACAAGAGCTTGGCACGACCGTATACCTACTGGCATTGATTCTGATAATCCCAGCAAATGAACGTTTCCTACCTTTTGACCTTTGGTCTGCCCTGCTATTTTCAAAGTTTAGCCGCTCCTTACTGGGTGTCATTGAACTGGCGCTACGGCTGACTCTTGTGTCGGCTTGTTATAATTGATTCAAAATGCCTCTATCTTCTCCTACGACGTCCGCCGCAGAGCTGGTCGAAAGAAAACGATTTGATTGGATATGGGATATTAATGGCGGAGCTATCTGTAAGAGACTGAATTGGTGCAGTATTGTGTTAATGGAGTATGTAGTAATGGAATCGAATCGCGAAAATATCCTGGTACGGCTCAATACAACTCGGTGGACGAAGATCTGCGCCGGTCGGCAGAGTTTGAAGATGTCGCAGGAGCGGCCTCACTAACAATTTCTGGATGTGCAATGAGCAAGAAGCAGGAGATACATCTCCATGTAGGTACTTCATGCTTATCAGTATGTTCTCGGTTGAATTGCTCATGGCAGTTATAGCAGCACCTTTGAAATTGGATCAGTTGGTTAGTCAATTGAATACTAAGTTTGTCCACTGCTGATTGGTCAGTAGTAACTATATCCGGAACCAACTCATCGATATCTACTAAACCCAAATCGTGGTATAGAATCAAAGGTTCTCCAATATTTACTTCGTCTGGTTCAGGTTCCGAGATATCCATTGAAGCAGAACCCAGAGATGGGCTTTGGGATGAAAAAAGTTGACCAAGCTCATCGTTATTCTGTAGAGGGAAGAATCCATCATCATAGCCTAGAGGAGACCGAAGTTCTAAAGGATTAGCAGAAGCAAAATTATCGAGTTAAACTGGATTCTGCATATTTGGGACCGACTCAGAAGCTGCTTGGAAGGTATTCTGGAATACTATAGCTCGGTTTGTGAACTGCTTTTGGTGATATTTCTCTCTAACTCTAGTATTTCTAGCTAGACGTTGCTCTTCCTGAGAGCAGTATTTTGGCTTGCGGCCACGTTTGGATAGAATAATAGAATCCATAAGAGCACAAAGGAGTACAGCAACAGCACTAGATCTACTCACCTCGGTGATCAAGTCTGCCTGGTCGAACAAGGGACAAGTAGCGACGCTGCTCTCACTGGATATAGCAGGAGCGTTCGATACAGTAGTCCACTCGCGCCTAGTAGCAGTAGTCCAGAAGCTCGGCTTCCCCCAATGGGTCAGCAAGTGGGTAGCAAGCTTCCTAAGCAACAGAACTATATGCTTCTTATTCGCCAGCGAGATATCAGAGGAGTTCTCTCCACAAGCGGGGGTACCACAGGGATCACCACTCTCACCAATACTCTTCCTACTTTACAATACAGAGCTTATTCGGACGTGTTCACTCCCTAAACAGAGTCTCCACGTAGGCGGTTTCGTCGATGATATGCACCTGATAGCAATAAGCTCGAGCACGGAAACCAACTGCAACAAGCTCGCTGACGCACACCAGAAGATCCTAGGATGTGCTCAGCGCTACGGGATACGCTTCGCGCCGGCAAAGTACGAGCTCGTTCACTTTACAAGAGCACGGAACAGATTTAACCTAGCAGCTACGATCCAGCTCGGACAAGGAGCGGAGTGTGCCCCGTCACCGAGCGTACGAGTACTCGGCGTTTGGCTCGACACGAAGCTCAATTGGAAAGCACATGCAAAGGTAGTCCGAGAGAAGGGCGCCATAGCACTAACCGCACTTAGTAGGCTCAATCAGACAACCTGGGGTCCGACACTACGCCGAGCACGAGTCTTGTACACGGCATACATACGTACTGCACTAACCTACGGTGCAGAAGCATAGCATGAGCCTGGAAAGAGAGGTGCAGTCGAGCGAGAGCTCGAGCGAGCACAAGCAGCATGCCTACGAAAGATCACCGGAGCATACCGAGCCACGCCTATCCGTGAGGTAGAAGCGGAAGCAGCGATCCCTCCGATCAGCGTATACTGCGACGAGAAGCTCAGGAAATTCTTCGAGCGCCAGAAGGATACCCCCGCCCGGCGGGTCTGCCAAGAACAGTGCTTATAGATACGGAAAAGGGGAGGCAGCAGGAAGACAAAACAGAACTTGCCGAGTATCCCGACCGAACGTGCTAACCAAGCCGGAATACTCAAGCCTGAGAAGCAAGCATGGGAAGCGCAGTGGGCGAAAGGCGTAGCTAAATGGTATAGTGTAGCGGCAAAGAGCTCGATACTAGGCAAAGGCAGGCTCAAACTGCATAAGGGACTTAGCAAAGCAGAGAGCACAATACTTATCCAGAGCAGAACAGGGCGAACGAGCTGCGCACACTTCCTGAACATACGGGGAGTACCAGGCTACGAATCCCCGGTCTGTACGCACTGCTATACTAGTGCAGAAACGGTTGAGCATATCCTCCTACACTGCAGCGCCGAGCGGGCAAGAAGGCAGTGGCGGGGAGGAACAACTATCACTGAGCTGCTCGACAGCCCAGAACGAGCACAGCAGGTAGCCAAATGGCTGATCCAGAGCAGGCGGTTCGAGCACTTCAGGCTCGCTAACCAGCTGCAATACGAGTAGTAAGACTGAGGAATGACCGAGCAGCGTAGCTGCGAAGGACGAGAGCAGGGTGAGCATACGAGAGTGGGAAGCGCGGAGCGGCGCGATCAGTAGTTTTGTCCGGAGAGGTTCTACTGGTGTAATTAATTAGATTGAGCCCCCTCATGGCCAGTACCATGCGTACCAGCTAGCGGGTTAGAAATAAATAATAATAATAGAATCCATAGTTCGATAATCTTATAAATTTATATAAATCTATATAGAGTAAATCTTGTAGAGAGTTAGATGTCCCCGCTATGTTCTGGAACGATAGGGATAAGAAATATGCTAATTCCAAAATCGCCTAATTTCTACTCGAAATTCCAAAATCGCCTAGTTTTCTGCTCGAAATTCCGAAAGAGGCTAAGTTTTCTGCTCGAAATTCAATGTGGAGAATTAAACGAACCACCTCAATTTCGACCATAAAGTTACCAACTTCAAATATTTATTATAAATAAGAGAAAAAGGTTCTTATTAATATAGTTAACCACTGCTCAATCTATATTATTAAACAGTGTGATACTACTAGCAAAAGCAAATTATGACCTTAGAATTTACAACTAAAGAACTAAGAAGATCTTAAGATCTCAGGAGCTTATATACACAGAAGGGTCACTTAGTCACGTGACTTGGTCACGTGGACGCTAGAGTCGCTTAGAAGCTTACAGGAACTCGTGGCAGCGAAAACATCACAAACAGCGAGAACGAAATTTTTGAAATTGAGCAACGAAAACCACACCTAGCAGTCCTCCTTTTGGTCAGTTGAGAAGCCTGAGCGTGTGCGCATTGCCCAGTGTGACACACGCAGTATGGTGACACTGTGGCCTCAAGTAGCAGCATGGCCCAACGACCCCCGTGAGCATGCAACATACCTCAGCGATTACCTCAGGAAACCACTCGTCTATATCGACTCCGCCGAAGATCAGTCAGTGCCGAAGCCCCTCGTCAAGACTATGATCGCGGCCATGAGCGTCCTTATTACCAAGTTCCAGAACACCCCCGACCTCAGCGCCGTTATTCAAGCTGTTACAACTATCCAAAGCGACCTCAAAACAACAGCAGATACAGTACAATCTACGGCAATAAAAGTCGAGCAGAATACAATTACACATCAGCAGGTTGCTGCACTAAGCCAGGAGACCAATCAGGCTGTGAAGGAAGCCGCTGAGACGAGACGGATAACCACCGAACTCCTACAAGAGACAAATGATATAGCCAAAGCGATAAACGATACGGCTACAGCGACGAACGATATTGTGAAAGCTGCGCAGTCTACTCCGCCTTCTAAGGCTTCATACGCGTCGATATTGACTAGCAATACTGCGCCTCTTAGCAAACCAATCACATTATCCACTCAGACTTTATCATTCGTTCAAGCACAATGTGAGATCATTGTGAAAATCACAGACCTAGCTACTATTGAAAGCCTTCGAGCGAAGAGTCCCAGAAACTTACAGAACCATATTGACCATGCGATTGAACAGAGCAGAAACGAATATATCGAACGGATCCGTATAGCATCAGCTAACCAACTGAAGAGCGGAGATCTCAGCATCAAGACGTCAAACAGAGACGAAGCAGAGGCCTTGAAACGATTCGCAAACGATTGGATAAACCGGATTGGAAAAGGCACAAGTATACAGCTGCCGATATATGGAATCCTGGCACATGGTATCAGGACTAGCTCGATGGATGTAGAGAAGTTCGACGAGATCAAGGCTGAGCTCCTGCATGACAACAGACCGTTCATACCGAATGTTGACATCAAATATATTGAATAGCTATCAAGAGCTGCACTTAAAAAGTCGGCTTCGACTATTATCGTGGAGTTTACAACCCCAGAAGACGCGAACAAGGTAATAGACGAAGGACTTATCTGGCAAGGCGAGGCATTTCGGTGCGAGAAATACGACAGACAATGCTGACTGAAGCAATGCTACAAGTGCCAAAAATACGGCCACATAGGAACCCAGTGCAAAGCGAATACAGCATGTGGCTACTGTGCAGAACCGCACAGCTCGAAAGATTGCCCCACCAAGGTCGACAAGTCCGCTATAAGGAAATGCGCTGTGTGCAAGGGAGCACACGAGGCGTGGAATAACCGATGCCCAGTCCGGAAGGTCGAGTTGAGCAAGGTGAAAGCTGCATACGATGCTCGACAACCCTACCACTTTGTCCCGCCAACGAAGGAGAGGCTAACAATGGGACGCGCACGTATTGATGCTACGCCAGCAGAAGCGGCGGCAATGATAAATACAACCCAGAGAGGCAGACCAAGCACCACTACAGCAAGGCCATTATCGCTGACGCCAACACTACCACCAAGCAGACAGAACCCCAGGAGCAAGTCCCCAACGAAAGGAAGAGCCCCAAAGAGGGTCCACTTGGGAAACGAGCTCGACAGCACGCAAGATGAGAATGAGGACGCAATCATGGTCGAGGACAGCCAGAGACCGCAGAGGCGATATATACCTTCAAGACGAGCACTAGAATCAATCACAACGAACTCACTAATCAGCTCCCAATGGAATACAGATGAACAATGAACTATAGCGAAGGAGGTATAAAGATCCTACAGTACAATGTTAATATTAAGCTTTTGAGCCTCACAATAGTAAAGTTTTGCGGCTCAACTTCCCACTTTTTCTGGGAATACCCTTAAGTCTTATAGTTGACTCGATACCTAGAACAGCATGAGCGCAGTTGCGTAACTTAACAGCTCACGAGCGACTACATCTAGACATCAATTTGCCGGCATTGGTCATTTCATCTATCTCGGTAGTGAACCTTGAGGGTGTATAAGATGTTCATACATTTTCTTCATTAAAACCACCTTCGGACCAGAGACGGAAAGCCTGAAAGGCAAGAAAGATACTGCAGCACCTTGATCCATTCTCCTTAGCAACTCACCATAGCCAAATGAGCTATTCACTCCTGCACGGTTACACCTCACGTGAATGTAGGTGTACAAGTGTTACCAAATTCACACCGGCGCTGCAGATAAAAGCACCTACTACCACGTCTTTACCAGTGCATAAGTTCGCACCGACCTTGTTCAGAATGACCAGCAAAACCATTCTTTCCAAATCAATAGATTCCTGGGAGAAGTACATACTGAACCCTTTTCTTGAAATTGACCCAGTCTGCACCATACTAGTTGCACCATTAGTTTCCAATCTCGATTACTATGGGAGGAACAACTTACTCTTTCCGTGCAATAATCGTCAAGAACCGGTACACCTCTCGTAGCAAAATCAGCCATGAACAACGCTCCAATAATGCTTCCCCAAATCCACCCTCCCGCAGCTAAGGCATAGCCACCTCTCATCAAAACATAGCCTCCGTAGTTGATATGTCTAGCCAGACCATACAACCCTTCGGTGTAAGGTTTCCCAGCATTCTTCGGATCATCCTTAAATTTCTTGCGTTGGATCTCAGAAGTAGTCTCGAGAGTCATGCCAAGGAGGTAGGAGAATGTTCCTAGCAATACTACAGGCGACAAGCCGGTAACATTCGACGAATCATTGAGCGCAGGGGTCGTGAAATAAGCAGCAGATGATGTGATTGATAGAATGGAGTTTAGAGAATTGAACAGAGTGTTGAAGACAGATATCTTGACCGCGTCACCAGTAGGCATTAGTTCATTCGATATTGAGGTAATCCAGAACGATTGCTTCAATGTCGTGCCAGCCGCCATTCCAAGTATGATGAGTGGCTTCAGGGGCAAACCGAGAGCCACAGCTGGAGCGAGCGTCTGGTAGGTGGGATGCACTGATAGGGCGTTGAGAAGAGGGTCTGCGAGACCTTTGGCCAAGATACCATATTGAAGGACAACGTCCAGACTGCGAAGTCCGACGAATGTAGCCGTGCCAACGGGATTTGGTCCCTTCACACCTCGAAGTATATTATCTCTCTTATCTCTCTTTTCGGGTGCCATGATAGGCGGAAGATTGTTATGGTTGAGGTGGAGAATTGAAGTGTTTGACGAAGGGAGGGAGCTGGGCTGGATATCTTATGTAGTTCCGTGGCAGGGACCGCGGGGTAGTTTGATTAGAGTTTGTTTTGGTCGCAAGGGAAAATCCAAATGTTTAAAGTGCTCCTTGCCGAATGAGAGGACTGCCGTTACATACGGTCAATGCAAGAAACCATGCGAGTGTCAATGGATTGGGAAGCTTCGGACTCCGAGAGCACCGAAGCCGAACCAATATTGGTCAGCAACTTAAAAACGTGTTACAGCAATGCTGTAAGGTTAGTGGCAGGATTCTCCACGCACCTGATCAAAAATATCAGTAATTATTGTTAGACTCAATTTATCAGATATTTCTATAAATGAGGTCTTAGTTATACTTAAAGGGTCGGCCCGGCACTCAACGCTAGTAGCAAAGTACTGTATATGGGCTTCTTGCATCTGGTAACCGAGCCGACCCGGTTGTAACCGAAAATGTTACTCTCTGCATCCTTCTCTGATAGATATTCTGATCCTCTTCTCTGGAGCTCCTGCACTGCTCTATTCTGCTATGCACACCATTCTTTAATACATCCAGGATTGATAAAGGGATGTCCTGATCCGAAGCCAAAACCTCAGTACCCTAGGCCTTAGTAATGTCAGTCCTCTGTCTCCTTCCCCCTTCCCTCTTCCCCCATCTGCGCAACTCTTCCTTAGGAACTATCGATCCCTTCATTCTTCCATTCCACCTAACGAAGCATGACAGCAGCTTTACAGACCAGGCCAAAGCCACAAGAGCAGCGCACCTTCCACCGTAGCAAAATATCGTCCTGTGCGATCTTCAGCCCCATTTTTCCACGTCAATAGTCACAGATAGAGAACGAGCGCATCTCTTATCGCCAGCAGAAATTCTCCGTTCTCGTCCTTGGCCCACTAATCACAAAATAACACAAGTCCCGCCATCCGAGCAGTCCAACGCTCTTGGATCAAAACAAAAGATACAGCAATTATCACACCCAGTCGCATGATCGAAAGGCTCGGCCTCGATCCGAATCCTGAAGGCCTTGGTGCCCGTCTCCTTCACCATGAACGCCGAGATATGCAGCACGCTCTTCTTCTTGTAGATATCATTCCCGTCGTACGGAACTTCGATGCTCATTGTTGCATTCACGTTCGCGCCTGCCGGCGAATAAGGTGTTTTTCCTAATCTTCTGCCTAGCGCTCCCAACTTGTCCCAGTCCTCATCCATGGCTGCTATGTAGATATCGTGGACTGGCTTCACTATGCAGAGCCAAGGACTTTCTTGGGGGGAAATGGCAGTCCCGCATGCGACGAGGAATTCTGAGACTTTCTCGTTCGCCCGCCCTCGGGTTCTGAACCATATACATGCGTTGAAGTTCGACAATCCATGCGTATTGAACGTTGCGGTGCTATCGTCCCATGCCATGTCATGACTAACTCTCATCTTTTCGTAATACTCTATGCCCTTCAGATCGAAGACAAAGGATTGGTTCTCGCTCCCGTTGAGGTGTTCGGTATCGGCCTCCGTGTCGTCTGTCGAGAGGAAGAACTCTTTCCTGGGCTGGAGAGGCCACGAGCTGAGCTCAACGGCTAGATATGACGGGTTGGTACGTTTATATTTGTTGAAGCCAATGAGTTGCAACGTGATGCCTTGTATGTTGTCTGGTCCATCTGATTTGTCGTAGCAGTTCAGGCTGAGGAAAAGATACTTGCTATTAGGAATATTGCGGACCTGTGCGTTGATCTTGACCCCGTTGTTGATCAGTGCGAAATCCGGGTTGGCGATTGCGTTTCTGGAGAGCTCGAAAGAGCCAGCATTGGCGAATTCGGCGGGGGAATGAGCAAGGATGCCGCGGAATTCGGGGACTTTGCCATCGTTCCCTATTGGGTTTGCTGTCCATGCAAAGATAGATAAATCGTTGTACTGCGCTAGGATATCTTTCTGTAACCGTATAAAGGCCTTGTTTTCTTCGCCGTATGTCATGGCCATGTTCACCCCGAAAATTCCAAGCAGCGAATAAGCGATATCTTCTGTTCTGGCCGTCTGTCGATTTTGCGCCCAAGACATCTTCTTTGCAATGGACATTTTGCTTAGTATGCTCACGATATCCCGTTCCTGATAAGTAGTCCCGGGACTCTCAAAGATCCTTTTGTCGATCCTTGTCAGACTCGTCAGGAGATCGGCGAGCTCATTTCGATTCCCAAAATGGATCCAGTTGCCGTCAAAAAACTCAACCGTTGGCGGAGCTATGAGTTCTTGTAGAGTCCAACCCCTGGTGAACCAGCGACAACCTCTAAGGCGGTTCTTCGCTGTCTCAGTCAACTGGAGGTTGGCAGGGACATGTGCCATTTCATAACTCTGATATTGCCCCAAAGCCTGGCTATTGGTCGACGAATAAGCAGGCATCTCGTGCCTTGGCACGAAATCGGATTCAAAATCGACGATGTGGGCGTAACATACCACCGCCCGAGCATACTATTTGAACATAGAATTGATCGCTTCGCTCAATTCTGGTGTGTTGCTCTTGTCGATGCAACATGTATCGATCCAGATATACTTGAGCCGCTCCTTGCTATGTAGCGTGATCGCGATGGACTGTTCCACTTTCGTCCAGTTTTTCCGGGGGCTGCTTGCCTTGACCAGCGAGAAAGTCGACATAGTCTTGGTACGTGACCTCGGTATCGCCATCCCAGGTGTGTGATAGAATTGCGTACGGTGGTGGTTTGACTGTTTGGCTCACGGAAAACCACTCCAGTTGCCACGTCTCACAGTTGATGAGTCTCATGATGGTGCCTTCGGAATAAGAATATATATCGTTATAAAAGTGATTGCAATCCGTGTCGATCAGATGGCTATACGCTGGTGCCAGAGAAACACGTACTGGACGCTTAAATTGGCAACTGGGTGTTCTAAAGGCATTTGCTAAACCTGCAGAGTTCGAATCTTTATATTAAATAATAAGGCGAAGAGAGAAGCTGAAGATTTGATGAAGAAATGCGAAACATATTGTCTCTAGATGTAAGACTACAGTACGGTGACAAAAGTATTTGGACAGGATCCGTGCGTTCCTCAGCAATTTTTTATGTTATTTCGTGACAAACGCACGGACCCTGTCCAAATACAGTTTTATCCAAAAGCGCTACTGCAAATTTATGTCAATTCAAAGGATTTAAGAGCGGCACAAGGCCGTCGAGGCCCTGTCTTCTTGGCAAATTTAAATTAAATAACTATGCATTATCAAGGTAAACCTTCGCTCCAAGCCAAGGGAAAGTGGCCTGTGCTCAGTTCATGAAGGGGTCGCCGTCTCTGGTTCCAATCCTTTTGTACAAACACCCGACCAAGGTTATATTCAACGTCATCCTCCGGTAGATACTCCGGACGCCATTCACCGCGCCCAAAGTTAGTCTCTGCCACAACGACTAACTTCACCTGACAGGTCTTGTCCATCGTATTCACAAGACGAACCATTTCATCCGCAATGACGTGCAGCTGGCCTTCATAGATGTCGAGCCTATCAATGACGATATATATTGGTCCCAAGTCTTTCACATGATATAGAACATCTTGCAGCGTGCGCATCATAGTCTGTATCATGACTTTTTCATGTGTGGTATCATGCCACGGCTGGCTAGCAACCTCTTTCCGTAGCTGTACCCCCTTTTCGCGCAAGATCTCTGGCTTCCATGCCAGGAGCTGTAGTAGTATAGATGAGAAGATTTGCTGTGCAGATTTGGAGTATTCACTGTCGAGTTCAGGATGGCAAGAATAGAAAATGTACCTTTGCTTCTCCTTCTCAAGTTTGTCTGCAATGTAGACGGCAGCTGGGGATAACCAACAGTCATGGAGGCCCTTGAATCGTCGTCCTTCTGGCGATGTCGCTCCACTGATGAATAAAAAGCTGGAACCAGGATATGACAGCCATGATTGGTATCTCTTTGTCTCGTGCAGTAAAATCGGATTCATTTGTAGGAAGGCAGTAGCAGGAGTCCGCTGAACATATGATGTCGCATTGGGGTAATTTCTCATTAATGTCCTTCTGCAAGTATCCACGTCCATTTCTGGAGATGGATACCGGACCTAAGATCTTGTTAGCCGGTAGTTACATTCGTGTCTAGGTAATCATAAATACCCCTAGGTCTTCTTGGAAAGCTCGCATTCTCTGCTCGTCTTCTAGTGCTTGTTTGCCTAATCGCAAAGTTAGCAAGGTTTATTTCATAGTTCCATTGCCCTTGACTTACGCTCTACTTCTCGCACATATGCATTCATTTTCTCTCGCTGCTCTTTCAGTGAAAACAATAGCTCCTCATTAGTGGCTTCCATTCTCTTCATGGCCCTAGAAGATTCTTCGGCGTCCAGTTTCAGCTGCTGAATTGTTCTACCAGAGTTGACGACCTCTGTCTCAATATTTCGTGATCGCTCATGGAGACCAAACATAGCTTCAGCGTTTATTTCAGCAAGATTCTGGTGGATTGAAGCAGTTATCCTGTCTATGCCGACGGATGGTGGGGCAATAATAGCAACCCAGATTCTTGCTACAAGATCATAGTGTTAACCAACCAATATGTCATTCTGGGCAGGACAACATCACTTACTCCAAAAACGAGCAAAATATTCTGCAACAGCCATTGAGAATTCCGTAACTTGGTTGTACACAGCAGCAACTAGATCTCGCATCTCATCTGTGGGGTATATCAAAGGCCAGCTATCAAGTCTTGGAAAAGACTTCCGAAGGTCGTCAAGAAGTTCTATGATCTTCTTATCATTGTTGCTCTTGTTCACCACCACCTACGAGAATGTCAGCCGAGGTCTTGGAGAATCGAGGTATTGGGCAATTGGCTTTGCAGCGTAGAAATAGCAGCCAACGGTTGAACAACACGAAGATTATGTTTTCTTCGATTCTCCAGGACATTTCTTCGGCAGCAGTGTCCAAATCGGTGTATTCTTTATGGGCTAGGGAGGGAGGTACTTGCCACTAGGAGTATCGAGAGAGATTGATATGCGATCTCCCCATATGGAGCCCCGGCACTTTTCACGATATCAATTATTCCCGAATATGCGCTCAAAAAGTCTGCGAATGTACTGGCGAACTCCTGCCCCCATCTGCCGACTCTTTTCGGACCATGTTGCCTGTTGTGCAAGTACACTTCGTGTGTCTTTTCCGCATTGTCGAGGCCTTGGAGCGCGACTCCTCGAGCATTGTACCCACCTCGAATTTCCTCGACCTGGAGATTTAATTCTTCTTTCGTGGTCGCAATATGGTATTCTTCTTTTGCTTGCTTGAAATGGCCTCTCTTTAGGACGCGCTTGACTTTCCGCCTGAAATTTTGATGCGAAGCTTGTAGTTCTTGGGGTTCCTTTAAGCTATATCAGATGATGAATCAGCACCAACTGTTGGCACCGGAAAGCCTAAATGCACTCCAAACATTCCCCTCCACTAACCTCATTCCACTATTTCACGGCTTTCGTATAAAAACATCGAAACTCACCGATGTCTACCATTTTCAAACCATATTGCTTTATCGTCCGCCATTATGCTTTATCGTCAACAACGTTCACAAAGTCAACAATGCGACATGGATAGAGAACATCTCCACCACAATGTGGTAGAAGCTTGGAAGCCCATGGTCGCAAGACGGACAACATCTCCGAGCTTGGAGCGGTTCGGTGAGGATGAGGCGCAATTTGTCAGCCCAGTGGTAAGACTATTGCTGCTTTCAGGTCATTCTCCATGGGGAGGAAGCAATTCGGTTGCATATAGCAGTTTGTCTATGCTGATATTTGGGGGCTAAACACCTGCCATTGGCTGGCCGGACATCCACTCTTGAATAACTTGCGCATACCCATGAACAGGCTTTATGAGAGGAATTTGGAGGCGCACCTTTAACCTATAATATACATCAAGGTAAACATGGGGCAGCATAATCAGGTAGGATTTTGATCATCATGCCATATTGGGATAAATAAGATTTTAGACTGTGGTTCTCGAAGAGCCTCACTGTCTACCGCTTTAGCCACCCCCTGCCGCCCACCATATCATCCGGCCAGCCCCAAGCGGGATGTATTGATTGCAACTATCTCGCGGACGTTGTCAGCGGTTTTTCGATTGCTCAGCGCCCTACTGAAATTATAAATTCTACCCGGCACCAGTCACAAACTTGCACCTATTGTCGTGGTCCTCGTTGCGAGAATTTCCAAAATCTAGGAAGCTACGCAGCAGAGAATCTGCATACCATTCATCATGGCCAGCAATGACACATCCGCCGCCGTATGTGATTCAATAATGTTGGAACGTCGGCGAAATGCTGACCACAGGTCTTAGACACTCAAGGCTTTCGAGCTCCAGCAGAAATACACAGAGCTCCTCGAAAAAAGGATAGCCCAACTGGAAGGTATAGTTAATAGCACAGTCACACCACCTGGGGCTCCTACACCACCTGGGGCTCCTACACCACCTCCACCACCACCGGGTGCTCCTGCTGCTGTCAGTCCTGGAGACAAAAATGTATGAGAAACCACATTATGACGAGGTCCAGAACTAATTAGATAGCAGGATGAAAAGGACAAAAAGCCGGCATCTCGTTATCGCAGCATCCTAAGAAAGTGGGACAGCACAAGCGGCTCTCATAAGGATGAGGTGGTCGGTGAAGTCAAGAAAGAGGAAACAAAGAACGTGGCATACACATTTCGACGTGTTTATGATCCCCAAACTGGAGAAAAGGGGGCTTACAGCGAGTTGGATATCGAAGATGAAGGCTTGATTACTCTACTTCGAAGCGCGATTGGCACCAAATATCCAGGAATCAATCTTGATGGAGATTTGGTTAGCCTGAGTTCTCCATTCGCACCAATTGTATGAAAACCCCTATAGAATCGTAACCAAATGAGCCACTGACACATTCTAGGTACACCACTGGGATATCCTCCAACAGAAAGCTAAGGAAAACCCCGATACCCAGGCTAATAAGGATTTAATGCATCTCCTCAATCGGGTCCAAACAGCTCCCGAACTTGAGAAATACTTCAAGACCCGGGAAACAAATGTCAACGCAAAAATTACAACGTACGAGACACTTTGGACATGCTTCGGGCCAAAGACCAAGATTGTGGCTAAACCATTCATGAACACACCGCAAATCCTGGAAGTTTTAATCTCCCCAATACCATACTTTACTCCCATCGAGGCCACATTGCCCATGTACGCATGGGGCTGGGACTGGAATGGCAAAAGAATGGTCAAGGTATATTATGAGCTAAAATTCGAAAGGTTCCGCGGAACCAAAAGTATCAGCGAGTTGCCATTCTACCCTATCGAGTTCCATTCGAACAAAGACGAACTACTCAGCACGATCAGAGCTCGGAACAAGAAATGGCTGGAAATCATTCACGTCAAACCTGGGGCCAGCCAAATGTTCAAATATTCTGGCAATGCATATGCTGACAGGAGGAAAGTTCTTGCGGCAGGTGATGATGGTAATGTAAGTTAATGTCTAGCTGCATGTTGGACTTTCACGGCGAGGCTGACGAAAAGGTTGTAGGAGGCAGAAGGGCAGGGCCCACCGCCGGAAGAGGCTTTGCCAGGGCAGGACAAATCGAGCTCAAAACTTGTACCAGTAAGGTCACTGTCCTTCTTTCCTCGATACTTTGCTCATCACTCTACAGATCAAAGGAGAGTTCATTAGTGACGCCCAAGCATTTTTACAATATGGTACTTGCTTTCCAGAAGCTTATCCCCAGTATTTTTCTGACCATCTCACAGGAAGCGGGCAATATCCACTCGGAGAATGGGAGCACTGGTCGCTAGATGACATGCCAGATCTAGACAGAATCGAAGCTGAAAAGAGTGAGACCGAAAAAGCAGAGAACGAAACAGCAGATGAAGATCTTCTCTACCCGCCTCGTGCTCTAGGCTACGCCACAAGAGAAAAAGTATGGGGACAATTCGCTGTCGAAACTACACTCGACGCACCCGGCAAAATGCCATCAAAATTCCACGACAACTTGCAGCTTGATCAGAAATACAAGGATATGATCGAAGCCTTGGTAGCATCTCATGAGTCGAACCAAGAAAATGCCAAGAGGGAAAACAGAGAGGTCAAGGACGTTGTCCAGAATAAAGGCAAAGGTCTGGTTTTACTCCTTCACGGCCCACCTGGAGTCGGTAAGACTGTAAGTCCATTTCTTCCTACTAGATCATAGTTCCTAGCAGTTGACAGTTCGCAGCTCACCGCCGAAACCATCGCCGAAGCCACCGGCAAACCCCTATTCATAGTCAGCGTGGCAGAAATTGGCCTGAACGCCTCACGCGCTGAACGCAACCTCGATAAGCTCTTCAATCTAGCTAGCAAATGGGAAGCCATCCTGCTCGTCGACGAAGCCGACGTCTTCCTAGAAACCCGCGGCAGTGCCTCCAGCGCCGGGCGCAACGCGCTCGTCTCCGTGCTCCTGCGCGTTCTCGAATACTACCAAGGCATTATAATCCTCACCACCAATCGCATCAAATCGATCGACGTCGCCGTGATCTCTCGTATTCATCTCGCGATTCGGTATACCGATCTGACGGAAGATCAGATGCAGAAGATATTCAAATTCTTCCTGGATCAGCTCGAGCCGGAGAATATCTGGGATCGGGAGGCGATTGATGATTTTATTAAGGATTATGGGTTTTCATATAAGCTGAACGGGAGACAGATCCGGAATGTTGTTTCCGGCGCGTTTGCGTTGGCGAGTAGCTCGAAGATGAAGGCGGCGTCGGGGGGTGGCAGGAGGAAGGGGGATGGGAAGTTGACGTTTAGGCATCTGAAGGATGTTTGTGAGATGACGAGGCAGTTTGAGACGCAGTTGCAGACGACTTCGATGGAACAGCGGTTTAATAATGAGGCGAAGTAAGGATGTTGCAGTTGTACAAGTGCCGAATCTGGATTAGATCACTAAATCAAGGGGGCATGCCGTAGCTCTGGATTAACTGTATGTTCTGAGACATTTTCTTTAATTCCGTCTATAAGAGTTATCTTTCAATTTAGACAATTTTTTTCTCGGAGTTTACTCCTCAGCGGAGAAAAAACAGACCGATTTGGGCCAATACTTCGTGTATTGTAGCTGATTACTGTTGGCAAACGAATATCTTAAAGAAATTAAGGAACTGTCCAGTTGCTTTTGAACATTGTCACCGGCCTGCAATTTCTGAACCGGAGAGACAGATCAAAGACCCTTTTTAGATTGTGGCATAGAGCGGCATTTCGGTTCAAAGTCCCAAGTTTGCCTATGCTGGTTCCTACAAAATCCCAGAACACCGTTTTACAATTTCCCATACCAGTCATCACAGCACCTTCAATGATATACTCAAGTACTCTTAACACCCTTCCCACCATCAACAGGCAGTAATCCCTTCTCCGCATACTTCTCCCACGTCTTAATCATGCATTCCTGAGAATCCACCCACCCCATCCACCCAAACTTCCTAGCTTTATTAATACTCACCGGCGTAACCCATGTCCGTCTAAACGACCAATCGAGAAGATCCCCTCCCACATAATCAAACATGGCCTTCGCACTCCGCACCCCCGTCTTCTCACACAACCCATCCCACACTTCCCTCTTATCCGCAAACCACTCCTCGAAAGAGAACTCCTGCTGCGTCGCGCCGATCTCCGGCATCGGCTTGCTGAACTCCTGATCAGGCTCGATACGAATGCCGAAATGCGCGGCCAAGCGCGGCCAGAAATAGCGCCAGCAGACGAAATCCCCGTTATCTACATTAAACGCTTCGTTTTTGCAATTCGAATGCGTCGAGACATAAATGGATAGATCAGCGATGATCGGCGCGTAGCTGAGATCTTCGAGATGGTTGTAAAAGATCTGATTCGTAGCCAGCCGTGGCTCGACGCCGAGCTCTTTGCAGAGCAATAGATACACGGCGAGCGAAGCGGCCATGTTCATGCCGTTGGGTTTGGGCGAGAAACCTATGATGCCGACGGGTCGCACGACGTTGTATGACCAGTTCGAACCCTTCTGCTTCGCGGCGAGGAAGTCTTCCTGCGGGTAGTAGAAATTGTCTTCTGCGGACATGAGACGGGGAGCTGATTCTTTGCACGGCATAGGCACAGCTTTCACCGCAGCACCGTAGTATTTGCCGCCGGTGTATAGAAGTACGTTTTCGAGCTTGGGAGCGGACTGCGTAAGAGCTTCGAGGAAGTTCTCGAAGAGTCCTTTGTTTGCAGATTGCAGCTCATCGAGGCGGTTTTTGTGCACGTATGATGCGAAGTAGGCGTGGGTAACGGACTTGCAGATCTCCTTCATCTCCTGAGCCAACTCGGTTGGCTTCTTGGAGAAATCGAGAGCGACGAATTCGACGCGGTCATCGGTGACGTCGAGGATCAGCGGGCTGCGTGAGGTGACGATGATTTTCTCCCATTCGTCACGTGTAGTATTGTGAACGAGGTATTCACAAACCGCACTTCCAGTAATTCCATTAACTCCAGTGATGAAAGCTGTTTTGGGACTCATGGTTGTAGATATCTCGGGTGAGGATTGTTGTGCTGTGGTTGTGTGTCTGCAGAAGAGATGAATGGAAAGAACTGGTTGAATGAAGAAATGGATTTTACGTCCTTCTTATATGCATCTCCGAATCTGTGCAACATTATTATATCCCAATGTCTCGTCTGATATCAACGTACTGATATGTGGGCCACGACATCTAGCTGCTAGTAATTAACTGCCGTGCGGATGCTCCCGAAAATCTTCGTGCGGTTATAATATGCATCCGATTGATTATGCGGATATATGACCAAGGTGCGTGCTGTAGTAGGCCATCCGCATAGCCGTATATCCGCCTGTACTCCACCACTACTCCCTCTCTCTTCCGTTGATAAAATTCTGAACCAATGACTACGGTTCACAGCAAGCAACGATCCTCAAAATCCACATTTCTTCGCAGTTATCCAGAACAAGACCTTTACGCCCGCGAGCGAAATCCAGTTCTTGCGTCGAAGGTCTGTGACATCGAACCAATCATAACCCGATGCGTATAGTTGTGGCTGTTGCAGTACGATATTTCCGTGTGTGGAGCAAGTGGAGAAGGAAGGGTCCGGCGTTTTAAAATGTATGATATGATGCGTTTGATGAGCGGCGGGGAACTGTAGTCAGGGTGAAAGAAAGGAAGAGGAGGAGAACTATCTCTACACGAGAGTACAAATAGCAAGACGCTCAACTCATATTCTCCACGCCATCATCAGCCATACCATAACATAGAGCTACTCAAAGCAGTTGAACACAGCGCTTATATATTCATTTTCTAATCCTAAGCCTAATCCTAATCCTATCTTATCGCATCTGCTCATCTTTGCCAGCGCCCCTTCCCCAGCTCTTCTCCATTCCCATCTCGCCATCATCCATTCTCCCTTGTCCACATCCGCCGTTTCCCTAATACACAACTCATATTCCCCCGATAATCTGATCTTGAAACTCCTTTCACGCTCCACGCACCAGCAAGCCTTAAGGTAAAGAAAAATGTTGAGAAAACAAACTAAAAGGAGAAGAATTATATGCAAGAAGCAAGACAGATTATAAAGAACAACCCAACCTAACTTAACCACTATCTTTGTCCATCCCAGCCCATCCAACTACCCCATAGTCTGTAACCAGCAATCTACTACTTCAAGCACCCTCCTCCGCCTCCTCATGAATTCATTAAATTTAAACGCTGCAACAAACAAAAATATCGATTGGCCCCTTTTCCTATGCCATGCCATATAATGAAGTCGCAGCAATACTAATAAAGCTTGTAAAAACCTAGTAACTGGGTAGTTTATGCCTTCATCCCATCCATCTTTCTCGCGATCCAAGTCCCTCATTCAGCCCAGCCCAACCAATGTGCAAAACAATATAACAAAGATAATTAAACAAGCTTCTAAAAGCATCACCCTACCCTAGCCCACAGACGCCCGATGACTAATCGAGCTTAAATAACATTAACCTGACTCGCCGCGCCAGCAGACGCTTCCTTTCATGTCTCCCCAGAGGGACTAACACTCTTTCCACCCACTTTAACCGACCCCGTGCTGCCCTTTCTTGATCTCGCTTCTTGTTCTTCAGCATCGAGCCTCTTTCTCCAGTCCGCTAGGCTATTGCTCAGCTCCGGTTTAGATTCCGTATCTGACTTATTGCCTGTATTAGGGCGATCCTCAAAATCGAAGTTGTTGCTGAGTCGGTAATTCTTATTTGTCGTCTCCCACTTTGTGCGTAGCGTTTCGAGTTCGGAGGCCAGGCTGTCTAATGCCATGCTGTTTCGATTGTCGGCATATACGGATGATTCAGATATAGACTCTTGACCGCTGGGGCTTCTTTGGTGGTGAATTGGCATGGCAGCGCCATTCGTACCCTCGGGTTGTCGAGATTGACGGCGGTAAGTATCAACAGAGGATTCGAATTGATCGAGAAGTAATGAGACCTTCTCTTCGGCATCTTGAGCTCGCTTTTCCAAGAGCGAGTTTTCTTCCTGCAGCTGAGCTAGTTCCCTATGCGCTTGCTCCGCATTGCTTTCCAAAGTTTCTTCGAGCTCGTCATAAGATCGTTTCAAATTATCATGCTCGTGTTGCGTAGCCTGCAATTGGTTTTTGAGATCGGTAATCTGCTGTTCCATCTGTGTAAGCGAAGACTTCATTTCAGACTGTAGAGATTCAATTTGACCAGTCAAACCAGCACGCTCACTTTCCCAGGATGAAGGTGATCGTGCTGATGCAGATTTCTCTTCGACGCTAGCAAGCTGCTCCTTCATTCGTGTGTTGTCCGCTTTGTATTTCGAGAGTTCGTCCTTCATTCTCTTGAGCATCTTTTCTGTGCCCTTGACATAATGAACGGCGGATTGATAGTCATTCTCGAGTTGACTTAGTTTTTCTCGGTAAGCGCTTTCAGCCTCTTGTTCTCGATTCTCGAATGCCTCCTTGGTCTCCTGATGTGATTGAATGCTAGCTGAGAGTTGTTGCTCGAGTTCACGTAGACGAGCCATGTCAGGAGTATTAGAGCCAGAGTGAGGGCTTGATAACCCTCTTGTTCGTGATGCACTACCAGAGGGGCTGATGCCACGCTCACCGAGTAGATCTTTGAGGGTATTATGTTGTACGTGAACAGCATTCGTCTCGAGTTGTTGATTAGCTAGTTGGTATTTCATGTCAGAGTTAGCGGCCTGAAGTGATTGCGTCTCGCGCATAGCAGCCTGAAGCTGTTTTCGAATTGACATCCCTTCTCGGCTTGCTTGTTCTTGGTAGGCTTCCAAGCCGGCAATACGCTCTTCGGCTCTTCGAAGTTTGTCGGAAGCAGTATCTGCTGCTGCTTGGTATTTTCGAGCCAAAGCATTGGCCGCTGCAATCTGTGCCTCGAGTGCAGAGGCTCGATCGTCTCTAGCAGAATCTTTTGGCGCGATCTCCCTAGATGCTACAACTCTGTCCAGACCAGACATGACTGCTTGTTTGTGTGTCCGAGCTTCGATTGCATGTTGTTCGGCTAGTTCCTCAGCATCGCGTAACCGACGACTGACAGTTTCTAATTCGGAAGTACGCGCTTCGTGTTCAGCCTTGAGTGATGTAAGCTTTGCCTCGATTGTTTCACGCAAGGACCGTTCTTCATCGAGTTTGCGTTCCAGAAGATTCTTCATGTCAGTTGTTGATGTTATGGCTTCTCTGAGCGACTCAAATGTTTCGCTGTGATCCTTGGTAGCTCCCACCACATCTTTGTGCTGTGCCTCCAATTCATCCTTCTCAGCTTGAATAAGTTGTGCAGCTGCCACGGCCTCTGCGCAAACAATAGCCTCTTCCCTTGCCTGAATTTCCAGTTCGTGAAGCGCAGCCTTCAGAAGTTCTACCTCCGATGAGTTTTGTTGTTTATACGCCTCCAACTCAGCCATACGCGACTGAGTTGTGTTGGCAATATCTTCAGCAAGCTGTTTAGCACGTTTCTCGGCCTCAAGCTCAGCAGTGAGCGTATCTAATTTAGTCTTAAGGTCTCGCTGTGATGCTAAAGCCGCAGCCAATTTGCGGCTGATATCGGTGGATCGATCCATGGTCATTGCCTCAATATCTCTTGACTCGCTATCCGGTTGCGGAGTGCTGCTCGGGCTGCCAGTATGTGCCGCAAGTTTGGCTTTTGCATAAACAGCTTCATTGACGGCCGCGTCGCGCTGTTTTTCAACTTCGGCGATCTGTTTGGCTGCAATGATCGCCTGTTTGTCTATTGAGCTCTGGACATTCGCGAGCTCTGCCTTCATTGCCAGTAACGCTTCAATGAGGGGCTTGTCATCATCATCGAAAGACTCTGCGGCCTTTTGATCGAGAATAGGACTGGTTGACGGGTTCGGCGTATATCCAGCTTTCCGGGCAAGTTCAAGTTCTGAGGCATACCATGCGTTCCGATTTCTGGCAGCATCTAGCTCCTTAAGTAGCGTTACTGTCTGCGAGTTTCGGGCCGAACTCCTTCGACTGACAGAATTGCTAGCCTGTCTTGTTGGAGGAGGCGGGGAAGATTGTCGCATATTTCTCAAGGAAATGTCCGTATTACTATCTACAGAATTTTGCCCACGCGGTTGCCGAGATCTAGATGATGCTCTCGAACCAGGGTTAGGCGCTTGAGCATTCGAATCCTGCCTTACGATCGATTTGGGAGCTTGCTGTTGTTGAGGGGGAGCTTGAGGTTGAGATGGAGGTTGGGATTGAAGCGGAGGTTGAGATTGAGATTGAGGAGCTTGAGCCTGAGATTGAGACGGGTTCTGGGGAGCGGGCGGGGGTTGCGATTGTGGTGGTGGCTGTTGAGGTGGAGGTTGAGATTGTTGGTAGGGTTGCTGCTGCTGCTGCTGCTGCTGCTGAAGATGTGTTGCAATCTGCAATGGAGCACGCGGGCCATTCATACCTGGATTTTCCCTTGACTGAGGGCTATCTCTTGGTGGTGGGGAAAACGCCCGTTGCGCTGGCGATTGATTTTCTGCTTGAGCGCTACGTATACCAGCTGTGTCAATCGCAGGGCCAAAGGTCCTATCTGATTTGCCCAGCCCTTGAGGTCCTTGAGGTCCCTGAGGTCCCTGAGGTCCCTGAGGGCCCTTAGCCTTATTGATAGGCACTGAGCCAGGTCCATTGCGGAGTGGGTTGGGAATTTGTTGCTGAGGAGGGGGTCCAGGCTGGCCTTGGGCCAAAGAAGCTCTCGGCAATTTGGAACCTGGTTGGGGACCTTGTGGTTGAGCCGAACCTGGCGCAACTCCATTCGAATCGTTACCGTTCATACCAGGTTGTCCAGGGCCACGACTCGTCGGACCATCACGGGGAGGGCCGTTCAGTCTCTTAGGCTCAGGCAGTGAGGAATTGTCACGCGATCCCATTCGTCCAACAAGCCCACTCTTTTCACCACCGCTCGGTCTTCTTTGCCCAGGCGCTCTGTCGTTAGCGCTCTGCTGCGACTGTCCATCATTTGGATATCGAATCTTGCTGGTATCCAGAACATAGACAATAGAGAGGTCTTGAGCTTCGCGCGTGGCTGTGCTTGGTTCACCAGCAAGAACGATAATCTGTTTACCGTAGGCCGTCATGCTATGTCCAGATCTTGGAGAAGGCGAGGGCCCCATGTTTTGGAATGTGTACCAGCGACGCGATGATATCCTGAACGCAGCCAGATCCCCAAGGTCCGCACCTTCTTCAGTGCGACCCCCAAAAATATACATTACATCGTCAACAATAGCGGCAGCATGACCTTCTCGAGGAGCCGGGATGTATCCAATACAGTCGAGCATTGTCCATGAGTTGGTAATTGGGTCGTAACACCAGACGTCGTTGAACCATTGAAAACCATTGGTTCCGCCAAAGCTGCATGAATTAGTATGCATGATAGTATCCTAATCATAGCCACTTACAGGAAAAGCTTTCCAGCATATGTTACAACAGAGTGATTTGTTCTCGCAGGTGGGATTTGTCCGGGTTGTGGGCCGCCCTCATCACTATTTCTTATAAGCATCTCCCATCGGTTAGTAGGAATCTGCAGCTGATTCAGATCAAATGCGACCAAGTCGTTCATAAAATAACCCTCAACCTGCCCTCCAAACACGTAAATCTTCGATTCGAGAATATTCAAAGAATGTCCATATCTCCCAGAGGGTCTTGGGCCTGCCGGTACAGCTCGTGACCATTGTTTTGTCGCTGAAAAGTAATTAGCAGAGTGCGCGAAATAGCCCATTATTCCACCTACAGGTATTTAAAAGATATAATGTTTCATCAAGGACGTCGGAATCCTCCATCTTCGTGTCTCCTCCATACACAATGAATGCATTTCCCACGAGTAAACTCGCATGCCCGACTCGAGGTCCTGGTCCTTCAGCTGTGGTTCCTAATGGATAGCAAGCCATGTTTGCCCCAGCTTCTACCATCCACAAATCTCCCTTCACCGTCGAACTGTTGATGAGACCTCCCATGAGGTATATTTCACCCTCCTTGGAGGCGATCGAATTGACCGCTGCGCCATATCGCGGGAACGGGCTCGGATGATTAGTTGTGTATGTTATTCTTCGTTGCGACCATGGATATAACGAGGAATTCGGGTTAGGAGCCATCGATTGTGGTGGAGGCGCATTGCCGTTCCTAAGCTAAATATTAACATGAACACGGTCAGCCATTATCTAGAATCCATTCGAGACGCAGATCGTGAGCGTCGCCAAATATGGCCAATTACTAACCGGAAGGTCTTGCGCCTGTTCTGAACTTGGTCCTCGTCGTCCGTTTATTTGTTCGGGGCTTGGAGTAGATGGGTTACCCAGCCCTTGCAGCGAGGTTATAGAATTGTTGACACTGCTGGATGGAGTCGTCACAATCTTCTCGTTTTGCGGCGGCATTCGACTGTTTCCACTCTGAAGGGACGATTGAGACGCAGGTACGCCATTCCCGCCATCTCTTAACGCCTGTGCCTTATCTGCATTCTTTTTACTCTTGAAGAGGAATGCCATCGTGCCATTCGAGGCCAACCACTATCACTTGCACCCAGTGCCAACCGCAGAGGGTAAAAAGGTTCGACTTGGTACGGGAATTGTTGGTGAAATAATATCGGTTACGTTGCAGTAAATTTCGAGATTAAATTGTTCAATCGGTTTGCAGGTCGCAAGAAGGGGATTAAAGTCTGAGCAACAGTCCAGGGTTCCTGCTGTTTGGGAAATGGCTGGGGTGGGTGATGGATGATGGATGGATCTGCGTCGGAGGTAATATAATAATATCCTTTTCTTCTGCCTCTTCCGTGGTGTGGCTATATTGAAGGAAAGAAGTAAACATTCGGGGATGAGAAGAGAGATATTAATGATTGGGGAACAGAGGTAACATAGGTAAGTAAGTCAATACTGCACGGGGGGTAGTAGAAATTTGAAGGTTGTGTATTGAGGTGGTTTCTCAAAATATGTCTTGGGTTATGATTGTCGGCGCAAATCTAAAATTATTTACCGTATTGCTCGACGAAATCTTGCTTGATCTTGGCTTAGGAGGCACGGAAGGGAGGCTGGCTCTGGACACACCTACCACTTACCTGCCATGTAGTTACTTAGCTGCAGGTAATGAATGAAATGGATGAATGAGCGAATGAATGGTACTTGCAATAATATTGCTTAGTAGCCTTTTCCGGGTTGATTGATGACACCCTTTCCGCTCTAGCTCCCAGATTCCTGCCCAGAAGTACCTTGCACAGTACGGGAATACCTCAGACTTCATACCGTGCAGCGCGCAGAGTCGGTGCCCCGGTGGCCGGTGGAGACTATAGCACAGGGTGGTTTATGGTTATATGAGCAGTTCTAAGTACGTAGCATCAAGGGGGTCGACATCCAATCCTATAGCAACGAGAAATAAGGCTACAGTAACCCTACTTCGTACAAAACCTATTCCTTCCCAATATCCTTCGTTAACGTTATGGAGAAAACAAAGGGCACCGGATACCTAGACGGATGTTGTACGAATGCGAATGGGGGTAATGGGTGGGTGGGATGAGAATAGGGGGAAAGTTTGTCGCTCTGTCTTCTACCTCAAGGCAGAATAAGATTCACACAGGCAGCCCAGGATTTCTACCATTCCACCATTCCACCATTCTTCATTGTTGAAGCGTCTAGCTGATGTACTTGCCTCGTGGCTGAGTCTACACAGTTGGCAGTCAATCAACAGTTGAACGTCAACATCGGACACTCCATCGCCCCATAGAAGGTGGATGAGGGTGCAGTGATAAGTGGGAATGCTACAGGTATTCGTTCCCAAGGATTTTTATAGGTAGTCCTGTGTGGTATGCATAGGTTTTAAGCTTGCTGCTGCTGTACTGTGGTACACTCTTAATATACATCTAATAAATCTGTACTGCCTGCTGTGCCAGTCTTCATTCGTGCTTCGGCTTTTATTATTAGATAGCTCCGCATCAGCCATCGCATACCCCTGACTCTAAAGCATTTCCCCTTCTTTTTACCTAACTGACTGTGCAATGAAAAGTCCTCAAGCTCTAACTTCATTTGAACGACGGTTGGATGTTTCATTACAGCTAATTCCAGGAATAAAAGGACAACGTTCGATAGATTCAAGGCTCAGTGGAGATTATTTTGACAGGCGTCCTAGATTTATTCTACTGTATGTTCTATGCTAACGAAAAAGCGGAAGAGAAGCCTTTCCTTTCTTCTTCCTCTTGTTCTATTCCAGTCTGTTCGCAATTCCTTCTCGAAGATTTCAATGGGTCGAGAGGGGCCAAAGGCGGCATGGCAGTATCCGCCTGATAGCCTGCAGCAATATCTTCAAACCAACCAACCAGGTTCACCCAAAGAGACGATCATCTCGTCACTGGTCACAGCCGAAGGACTTCAAGATGGAAGGGGATTCGAGATGTAATTGGTGCTTTGTTTTGGAGGTATCACGAACTTTGAGCGCCTACAAATCCTTCAATGTTGGACAGATGACCTAATATTACGCCGTTTCGCCCAAAATTTACCCAGATGAAGGGTTCAATGAGAGGATGCCGAGAATTCGAGGGTTGCTTCTGGAACGATGTGACTGCGACTGCTCATCTCATCTCATCTCATAGATGGTGGAACTGTGACGGTATCCTCTTGAACATAAAGCGTGGTTTTGCTGTTGCTACAGTATAGATATCAAACTCCATATCTATGGCTAGGTACTCGGGTCAAGGACGCAGCAACCATGAAGCTTAACGGCACCTGGCCGGCCTTCGACATCGGTACTGTACATATAGATAGCATTGTATACTTACTTACCTACTTGTACACTCGTACCCAGGTCGGTAGAGGTACTGGGCACAGCATGAGTCCCAGAGAACACCGAACAATCTAATCCGATTAAGCATGCTCGATCCCGTTCACACAACATATGTGATATCGAGCAAAAGAATCCCTGGCTTTCTCAGGTTGCTTGCTCACAGCATGTTAAGAAGATAAAAAGACCTGGACAAAAAGTGTCAGCAACTGTCTGTTTGTTTGTCGTGAGACTGCTCCGTATATCAGCCACTGTGGCGTTCGTCCTTGATCGATCGCAAACGCCACACCACATTGCGTCGCTTAAACCACTTTAGGTAAGGCAACGAGGCTTTCGGTACATAGGTCATCGTTGCGGCTCGTGATCTCTAATTTCGACGGGAGGTTACAAATCGTTTGTACCTGTTAGGTCGTACTGCGTTGGCAGAAGAAAGTTCCCTGAGTGTGGGATTGTGGTATAGTATCTTCTATATTAATCTTAACTTTGCTCCAATTGATTCCGATTACTCAATCCCATACCCTTAACAGGCCGGATATAACAATTGCATGTAAGTTTACAGTCCTTTCATCGATTGCCGTTGGCCCTACATCAAATGCGCGTCGCAGTAACTTTAGTAAATTCGGCTCGGTGAGATTGTTTGCCTAACGCCCTTCCAGATTGACAAGCTCAGATCAAACGTCTTGTCGCAAGGCTGAATCGATATTTCACCGACACTTGACTATCTCGAAATATATCTTTGTCGAATCTCCAGTTCTTCCATGAGCTTTACGACGTAATGAGAAGAGGAAGGGTAGCTTCTCCCAGCTAAAAACCATGACCGCCGTTGCAGTTCAACAGGAGCACGGAGCTCCACGCCAACAATACAATCCTCATCGAACAGGCCAATCTCCAAACTTGGCTTCACCTTCAGCTCAGCAATCCCGACCTCAGGCTCATACCTCATCTCCTGCGAATACATCCCAACGTCTAGAAAACTCGGTAGCTACAAATGGTATGAATGGTGTAAATGGTGCTTTCGGCGCAATGAATACTCGGCATACCGTGAGCAACGACCCAGTCCAGCCTATAAACGGAAACGGAAACGGGAATGCAGTGGGAGCCGCGCATCCGCAGGCCAATTCGGGTCGCATGCGCGTGGCAATGCAAAATGGCGAGTCTCCAGCTGGAGCCTATGCTCAAAATGCGCGGCCGACAACATCTGCTGGCCTTACCGCAGATTCATCACAAGACGACTCAGAGCCAGATAGAATTGCGCGCATACCAAAGCCATTACTGAGGAGATCCAGAAGTGATTTTGGACCTCGAGGAGGTGAAGAAGGAGATGCCGATGCAGAAGACGACATCCATGACTGGGGAGAAAGACATGGCTTCGGAACAAATTATGCTTCTGAAGAATATGTTTCCCAGCTTGCTAATGTGAGTCGCACTTTCCTTTTTAATTTTTGCTTCAATCTAGCAGTAGAGGTCTACATCTTGACATCTTCCTTTCATATATGTTCATTCTCGCAAACCGTATTCTTGTTTTGGTTACTCTTGATATTTTACCAACCTCCTTCATCTGTATTATGGCAGATATCTTTGACATCGAGGGTGTTGGCTTCTTTACTCCAGGGACGAATGAGGATCAAGGGCGAGTGGATTACCTTGGATCAAGATGCCGTGAGATAGTTCTTGCCTCACGGAAACACTGCGAGAGAAGTCGCAGACATCATCGCCGCGTCCAATCTTTGTCCAATTGGCGGGTTGACCAAGAAACGAAACATGCTGACGATTTTGGACAGAATTGGTATATGTACTTTACCGATAAGAGGCATGAAACGACGGGAAACCCTAAGTCCTTGGGTTACGAATTGCAGGACTGGCGAATGAAAGACCGGCTGAAAACTGTGTCCGCCGCATTAGCCATATGCTTAAATATTGGTGTAGAACCACCAGATCAACTGAAGACTACACCAGGCGCAAAGTTGGAAGCTTGGCAGGATCCCACACATCCTCCTGTTCAAAAGGCTCTTGAAACGATTGGAAAGTCGCTGCAAACTCAATATGAGACCTTGGCGATTCGTACGCGGTACAAGCAATATCTGGATCCATCTGTTGAAGAAACTAAAAAGTTCTGCATATCCCTTCGGAGAAATGCGAAGGAGGAAAGAGTGCTCTTCCATTACAACGGCCATGGAGTACCGAAACCTACTTCATCGGGCGAAATATGGGTCTTCAACAAGAACTACACGCAGTACATTCCAGTTTCACTGTATGATCTCCAGACATGGCTTCAAGCCCCCACCTTTTTCGTTTGGGACTGCTCGGATGCAGGGAATATCTTAAACAATTTCCATCGGTTTGTTGAAAAGCATGAGCAAGAAGAAAATGAGGCTTTGAAAAAGGACCCAAATCATGTGGTCACTAATTACCAGCCGTACATCCATCTGGCAGCTTGTGGTGTAAAGGAGAATCTACCCACAAATCCTCGGCTTCCAGCAGATGTGTTTACGGCTTGTCTAACGACTCCCATCGAGATGGCGTTGTGGTTCTTTGTTCTCCAAAGTCCTCTTCCATCTCAGCTTACACCTGAGCGAGCGAAGAAGCTTCCTGGGAGACTGCAAGAGAGACGGACGCCGTTAGGAGAGCTTAATTGGATCTTCACGGCGATTACTGATACCATAGCCTGGACCACTTTACCTCGGCCACTGTTCCGGAAGTTTTTCAGACAGGATCTGATGGTCGCGGCTCTGTTCCGAAATTTCCTGCTGGCGCAGAGGATCATGTCGGCTTATGGCTGCCACCCACAGTCGTTCCCCGAGTTGCCAGATACCCGTCAGCATCCTCTATGGGAAAGTTGGGATTTAGCGGTCGAAATGGCTTTGGCTCAGCTACCTATGCTAGAAAAGAAAGAGGCAGGGCAACTTCCGGATTATGAGTTCCAAAACTCTAGTTTCTTTACAGAACAGCTTACCGCCTTCGAAGTCTACTTACAGCAAGGCGCTGTCACCCACAAAGCCCCTGATCAACTTCCCGTTGTTCTGCAAGTGCTTTTAAGTCAGCAACATCGTGTTCGGGCTTTGATTCTTTTGGGCAAGTTCCTTGATATGGGCCCTTGGGCAGTGAATCTTGCTTTGAGCATCGGAATATTCCCGTATGTGTTGAAGTTGTTACAATCCGCGGCCGCCGAATTAAAGCCAGTCATGGTCTTCATCTGGACTCGAGTCCTGGCAGTTGACCTCACCTGCCAGCAAGACTTACTCAAAGACAGTGGCTACAACTACTTCTCGAGTATACTAAAACCAAACGAAGGCTTGCCAGTAGTGGACAGTCTTGAACACAAAGCTATGTGTGCTTTCATTCTAGCTATGCTTTGCAATGGATATAAGCAAGGTCAGAATGTGTGCAATCAAACCGAGATCATGACTTACTGCTTGACCCATCTCCAGACGATGGAGAATCCACTGCTGCGACAATGGGCATGTCTCTGTATAAGTCAACTGTGGAATGACCTTCCTGAAGCGAAGTGGAGAGGCATCAGAGAAAATGCACCGGCCAAGCTTTGCACTCTTGTTCGAGATTCATGCTGTGAAGTTAGAGCTGCCATGCTGTATGCCATGACGACTTTCCTCGGTATTCCGGAAGTAACGGATGAAGTTGCACGGACCGAAGAGTCGATATCATGGACTGTCATTGAAATGGCCAATGATGGAAATGCGATGGTTCGAAAGGAACTCCTGGTGTACTTCTCCAAGTTCATCCATCGTTACGAGAATAAATTTTGGGTTGTCGCCTTTGAACAGTTGCAGGAAGAAAAAGAGTACAGACTATATCCTCCCGCGGATGATGGCAATGATCACAAGATGGGGCTACATTATGCTCGAATGGATAACAGAAATCAAGATGGAACCATCAAAGCTACCGCTCATGGAGTATCTCACAACTCCATTTTCGCTGCTGTTTGGAAGCATGTTCTCATCATGACAATTGACCCACACCCGGAAGTTCAGCGTAATGCTACGATTATCATGGATTACGTTCATTCTTCACTACTCCAGTCTCCAGCTGGCAGCGCGGCTCAAACACTCTTTGACGACATTAGTCGTCTTTCAACCAAGCCAAAGGGCTCTAAGCAATCAGTGTCCGAGACACGACCTAGCACACCCACCAGACAAGAAACTAATCTGAATGCACATGCTTCTCAACAGGGTCTACTTAAAAGGACCGCCAGCTATCTCTTCACCCTGCCATTCGGAGGCACTACTAGCGACGTCTCTCCGCCAGATACAATCGGCAAATCTGGAATGAAATCGCCTGGTCTAAACCGCAACTCTCTTCCAGCGCGCGCTCGCCTTCCAGCAGACTTTAATACACCACCAGAGCAGAACGATACCGTAACAAGCTCCGGTACTTATCATGCAGCCAAGGAACCAAGTTCTGGAGGCTTCCGATCTCGGAAACTAGCAGATCAGCCTATGATACCCCTCGAAAGCACCTTCTTGGAATGGTCAATAGAGTATTTCCGTGAACCGCAGATGAAACCCAATGAAGCAGAGGAACCTGGTAGCACTGATTACAATGAAAGGCTATGGCGCAGATCGAGGAATGAGGCCATATTACGGGAGACACAGCCGCAGAAAGAGATCGCAGGCAACGGCAAATGGACCAATGCTTGCGGTTTCTTCAACAATTCTAGTCAGCCATCGAAGATGACCCTGCACCAATTTGAGGATCATCTAGCCGTCTCCGATGACAGAGACACAATTTGTGTGTGGGATTGGAAGAAACAGGACCGTCTGAGTCGCTTTTCTAATGGCAATCCTGAAGGCTCCAAGATCAGCGATCTACAGTTCATAAACGAAGACGATCAGGCATTCTTACTGACTGGTTCTTCGGACGGAGTAATTCGCATTTATAGAAATTATGACTCCGACAAAAAGATCGAGGTTGCGTCGGCATGGCGAGCTTTGACGCACCTTGTTCCTAGCAACGTCAATTCCGGGATGGTTTTCGATTGGCAACAAGTATCAGGCAAGCTTCTGGTGGCTGGTGATGTTAAAGTCATCCGTGTGTGGGCTGCTGCAACAGAAATGTGTGTCGTGGACATCAATGCACGATCTGGCTCTTGCGTCACTTCCCTAACCTCTGATCAAATGACTGGAAATGTATTTGTGGCAGGCTTTGGTGATGGAGCAATCCGAGTATTTGATACTCGCAACAAGCCACAGGAAGCGATGGTACGGAAATGGAAAGATGAATCTGATAGAGTATGGATCAAGAGTGTGCATATGCAGAGAGGCGGACAAAGAGAGCTTCTATCCGCAAGCCGAAATGGCAAAGTCAAGTTGTGGGATATTCGAATGGATAAGCCATTGCGGGTTATCAAGACTACAAACGAAACTTTACGGACCGCAAGCACTCATGAACATCTTCCAGTATTCGCTGTGTAAGTTCAGCCCTTTTTACTAATTCTGTTGATATGGAGGCTAATCTGATTGCTAGTGGTACCGGAAACCATACTGTTAAGGTCTTCAATTTCGACGGCCGAGAACTCTCCAGAGTGGAGCCATACTCAAGTTTCCTACATCAGGCTCGTCAGTCACCAATCTCAGCCACTGCTTTCCACCCCCATCGTATGATGTTGGCATGTGCTGCTCGTGGTGACAATCACATAAACCTATTTTCATGCGCAGAAAGAAAGGCGCCATCGTTGGACTATTGATGGAGCGGAATCAATCATATCACAAAGGTTTAGAAAGGCGTCAAGATCGATCATCATATTGTTCGGCGTACTTGGGTTCCAAGAACTCACTGATTACACTTCATGACGGAAATGTTTGAGCTGTCAACAAGAAATATGACATCTGGGCGTTTTGGGTTTGTTGACAATTGGCATCACGAATTGATAGGGGTTATGCATTCATCTGGCTGGGTTGGCTAGACGGGAGGAAGAGGCATCGGTTTGAAGATAATGATTAATAATGAGCTCTGTAGAAATATCCACTTCGAGTTTGATTTATATTGTGGCATGATGTTTGGGTGAATGGGTTTGTGGTTTATCATGTAGCTTCCATCTACCCAGCCTTGTGAGGGGCAAGGCTGACGATCTGTTGGCAAAAATTGAAGCTTGTCGACAATTTCAAATGGCAACAATTTCCAAACGTGGATTGGAAATCTGGGAATAGACCATTTCCACCATTTGCTTTTTCTAATGAGGATTATCTCCAAATATCTGAATACAAATTGTTTTCCTCTTACATTATTGATATCTTTTCATAAACATGTTCCCTCTAAGATCCCTGTCGCAAAAGACTTAGGGCTTTGGCGCTAAAATTCTTGCCGTGTTACTCATGCTATGACTTCAACTTATCAACTTACCCCTCCAAACTTTTCTCTTCGACAATCCCAACTCGAAGAGTAGAGTCATCACAACCCTTCCCTTTCATTACAACCCCCCAAATACCATAATCATGGCCGAACCAGCCAAAGAAACTCCCACCGAACCTACCACCACACAAAACGCCGCCCCACCAGCCGGCGAAGACCCCGCACAACCCTCCAAAAAGGGCGCAAAGAAAGCTGAAGCCAAAGCCAAAAAAGAAGCAGAAAAGGCACGCAAAGCCGCCGAACGCGAAGCCGCTCAAGCTGCAGCAGGAGGCTCTGCCTCATCTGAAGATCTCGCCAAGGACAATTACGGGCAGATCAAACACACTACAAAGATCGAAGCCGAGAGCGTGCACTTGAGGGAAATCGGCGAAGACCATGTAGGCAAGACGATCAAAGTCCGAGCCTGGATTCAGAATGCGCGTATGCAGGGCGCCAAGATGGCATTTGTAGAGCTGAGGGAGGAAGGCAATTGGACGGTGCAGGGAGTTGTGAGTGCGAGTGCGGAGGGCAAGCCGGTGAGTAAACAGATGGTGAAGTGGATTGGAGGCTTGAAGTTGGAGAGTTTTGTGGCGGTCGAGGCGATTGTGCAGAAGCCGCTGGAGCCGGTCAAGAGCACCAAGGTCTCGAACTTTGAGTTGCATTTGCAGAAGGTTTATTTGGTTGCTGCTGCTCCTGAGATGCTGGGCTTGAATTTGGGCCCGGCGAGTAGAGCCGTCGGCAAGTTGGATGAGGAGGAGGATCTTAGTGAGGCGGCGGCTGGTATGTTTGTTCTATGCATGAGATCAGGGGGCATGGCTAACAAATCATAGGTCTCAGTGTCACCGAAGGCACTCCAATTGCCAGTTTGGCTACCCATCTCAACAATCCTGCTATGCATAAACGTGCACCAGTTAGCCAAGCCATCGCCGATATTCGAATTGCGGTTGAAGACTACTTCTGCGAATATCTACGAGAACGTCGTTTTAAGAAATTCCACCCTCCAAGTTTGATCGGAGCTGCTTCTGAAGGTGGTGCCAATGTTTTCCGTATGCCTTATTTCGATAAAGAAGCATATCTTGCTCAATCTCCTCAATTCTACAAGCAGTTCGAGATTGCTGGTGGACGAAAGAGGGTTTTCTGCGTTGCACCTATTTTCCGTGCTGAGAACTCTAATACCCCTAGACATATGACTGAGGTGAGTTTCTCCTAAAATTTCTAGCAATTTCTTAGTTGACTAAGTAATACAGTTCATCGGACTCGATCTCGAAATGGAAATCGAAGAACACTACCACGAAGTCCTGCACATGCTCGAAGGCGTCCTCCTACACATTTTCCGCAAACTCGCCACCACCCACCGCGAAGAAATCGAGCTCGTCCGCTCCGTCTACCCCTCGGAAGAATTCCTGCTCCCCGAACCTGGCAAAGAAATCCGTCTCACCTTCGCCGAAGGTCAAAAACTCCTCCGCGAGGAAGGGCCCCCGGAATTCGCCAACGTCTCCGACACAGAGGACATGAGCACCCCGCAAGAAAAAGCCCTCGGCGCGCTCATCCGCAAGAAATTCAACACCGATTTCTACGTTCTGGATAAATTCCCCGTCGACGCTCGTCCCTTCTATGCCATGCCCGACCCGGAGAATCCGCAGGTGACGAACGCGTATGATTTCATGATGCGTGGGCAGGAGATCTTGAGTGGTGGCCAGCGATTGCATTTACCTGAGGAATTGGAGAAGTGCATTAGGAGTAAAGGGTTGGATCCGAATCAGCCGGGGATTAAGGAGTATGTGGATGTGTTCAGAAGTGTGGGTGTGCCGCCGCATGGAGGTGGAGGGATTGGGTTGGATCGAGTGGTGGCGTGGTATTTGAATTTGCCGAGTGTGCATTTGGTGGCGGATTATCCAAGGACGCCGAAGAGGTTGGCTCCGTAGGTTGTAGGTCGAGGAAGCTGTGATAGAGCCTAGAGAATATGACTTTGTGACGGTGGAAGGATATTTTGGGGATGGGGAGGAGGTTATTGTGCAATGCAATGCTTGATGTGCTTGGGATGGGGGATGTGAATGAACTCTGTAGCTGAGACGAAATGATGTGATATGAGTGAGATAAATTCAATTCAAATAAATCCAAAGTGTTCAGTCTACTCCATTCTCGTCTATTTTCTTAATTGCTGGTCTCTTCTCTGGTTTTTACCTTCTCGTCTACGGATTACTCCTCTCTTTACTCTTCCCTTTCTCTCGTACCCCTTTTTGCTGCCGTTTGCACTACCTCCTTCCCTACTTTCTTCGCTACTGCTTTATCTAATTACTCCTTCACCAATTCCTTCACCAATTCCTTCACTTCTCTCCCTGCTAGTTGTATATAGCTAGGCCGAGTTCTGTATACTCATCATAGATCTTGATGTCTATTATTTGTATCTCTGAAGTTGTAAATGCAGTATAGCTTGTTTTGGTGGTTAGTCCTTGGTGGGGGAGGAAGGATTCGTTTTATATAGTTGGAAGTGGTCGGTGGTCTGGGGAGGATGGGTGAGGGATGGTTTATGTGGATCATTGAAGGTGTGGAGGATGAGGTGGATGAGGTGGGAGGGGTTTCTCTATGGTGTGGGAGTTTGGAAGATATAGAGGATGCGGTGAGTAAAGGAGGTGAAGGAAGGAGATGGAGGGATGAAAATGATCAGGGGAGGATAAAGTGATAGTGGTTATATTTTATGGATAACGTGTGATTCGGATTAGGCAGTTGAGTTTAAGGACAAAGAGAGATCAGGTGGGTTGAGAGGGATTAGTGATGTGAAGGGAAGGGGAGGGGTGACAGGACGTATAAAGTTCTACTCTAGAATCTCCAAGATTATTATCGACAACAGGTAGTATGATATGGAGTCTTCCTATTCTTTTTCTCCCTGAGAAAGTTGCGCAGCACCCAAATCCAGATCCGCCGGTATCTGATCCACCGCCGAACACAGTCGTTCGAAATGTCTCGGCATCCACACATCATACACGTTCTTCGTAAACCTATACGCCGTCCACCGATCCCTCCCCTCCATCGTCGTAAAGTCAAAGGCACGTATCGCATGGAAATAATACTTGATCTCCTTCCCCTCAAACACAGGATAATGCCCATGAATCGTCCCCATGCGATCATCATGCGCGATCGAGAACGCCACTCTCTCCCGCTGGACCTCCGTTTCCCGACCCACAAGTTGGAACAGCTCGACTATGCCCCGCACTGCAAGCGTCATGCTGTGGGCGTTCATCCACTCCGCGGTGTCGAGCCCGGTTGCCCTGTGCATATGTTCCTGTTAGGGGAACGGAGTTCTCCCAGCTTTCGTTGGTGCTCTCGATTAAGATCTGGAGATGCTCGGCGCCGTAGGTGGCTAGAGTCTCTGCGGATGGGACAATCAACAGAGAGATGTCCCGGATGACTCTCGTCTCGTTCCTACCGCGAATATTTTGACATGTTCGTTCGAACAGGTCATCGCGGAACAGTGACTCCTGGGGGGGGGGCATCAAGCAAGTTCGAACATACTTCCTTGCTCTGTTGGGTGATACCTAGCTTCGACTCATGCATGAAGCTGTCTTTGATCGAAAAGCAAGGTTACATAACGCACATCCATGTAAGGAACGATCTTGGCTTCTCGGGGCTTTTGGTTGTTGGGGGTCGACGCGATAGATGCTGCGTCATCAGCATAGTCCCACGCAATTTGCCTCCGCTGAAGGGAGCTCACTGGCCTAGCAAGTAGATAGCTCAAGTCATTGGCACTCCGTGCACAGTATTTCTCAGGTCACTTGAAATGCTTGGTCCAGTAGCGGATTGGATTTCTTTCGTCCTCAACATCTTTGCTTGCTTCTTCCTGGGCAATTGAATCATCAACTACAGCTTCGTTGGGATAGTGTCGTGCCTTTTTTTGGTGGAGCTCCTGCTAAGCTCTGAGAAATGGAGTCTGAGGTATCTATGCTTCGCTTCCTGCCATTGGGCTGTAGGACAGCTGGAGACCGCGATATGTTGGGCTCGGTTTGGCGGCCGGTGGGACGTTCGCGAGTTTCTGGGGGAAAATGAGGATCCATCAGTGCCATAAGGTGCTGGGACATACCTTTATCAGCCATTGTAACCAAAGTAGAGGTATCGATGGGCTCTTGTCGTGCCGCATCCCACCATCAGCCAGGACGCGACGCACGGGCTTTCGGCATTATCCCGAGCACATCTGCCTGTCCGTCTCAACATCAAATGTACTCGGTGGTTTGGATTTGATATTCGTAGACCCTGTTCTAGCACTGGTTACTTCCGTATTGTCTACTAATCAGGTCGTACGTATAAGCTATTTCGTGCTATATGATCGGCTATAGTTCCGTGTCTAGATCTGTTCGGTCTTGGATAGACACTATGAGAGTATCAATTTCACCACCCAAGTCGCTGTCGCGGCTGTACATCCTCGGTATGAAGAAGCCTATTTAATTTACTGGATACAATCACATATACACACACAAACACTTATATATCCTCCAACAGACTCCTCCAGCATAGTGCATCTAGCATAGAGAATCATCCTACCCACTACTAGGTATTTCCCCTTGTTCCAATCTAGCTGTGGGTAATAAGTCGGGTTACTTTCTGATTCTACTCACAACCGTACTACAGATCTCTGTACCCTCCCAGACCCATCCATCTCTGTACTCATCTCCGCACTCATTCTTCCTACGTCAAACCCGCTCATCTAGATCGGATCCAGATCTGATATGAAGGGATCTGATCTCATACTACCTCTCCCAACTCAAATCCTGAGATCACACCCAATGCACATACAGAGCAGCAGAAGTACATTAAATATACGTACGTCATTGTAGAACTTAATCGTTGTGGTTGCGGTCGTTGTGGTAAGGTTACGCCTGCGGTTGCAAGCGGGCTGGATGTATTTTTGCTTTTGCGGGAGGGGAAGGGGGATGCTTGTATGGGATGGGATGGGATGGGATTTGATTGGATGGGATATAAATGGGTGTTTGTTATACGTAGATATTAAGTGAGAGATAGAGAGAGATAGAGAGATAGAGATGGAAACAGAGATATCTAAAATAAGATGCGGTGTTTACTAGGAAGAAGGGGAATGAATGGATGGGATACACCGAACGAGATGGCTTAACAGGATAAAAGGAGGAGGTATTTCCTCATTTCATCTTACAGCATCAGGCATAGACCAAGTAGCCAATTCCCACGGACAGTCTAACGTTCAGACATCGGCTTCCGGTTTGAAGGTTTTTTAAGGTTTTTACAGAAACTTGACTCCTACCTATCTCCCCACCCATCTACTCTTCAAACTTCCTTCTTCGGTTCTTCTCGAAGCTAGTTTGTGCAGTGCAGTACGTACTTGTAGAAGTGCAGTCGATACCCAGTAAAGTTTCCAGAAGTACTGATGCCGCAAATGACGAAATATGTCTAAGTCTCGCGTAACGTTAACTTTTTTGATACTGTATTGCACGGAGTTGCGACTAAAGTGCTTGTGCAGTAGTGAAGAAAAGATGAAACCATTCCGGAGGGAATGAGGTGTTGTGATAGGCGATGGGTTGGTAGGTGCATGTCCTCTACTGCGTGTTAGATGTAGATCGGATTTCCCTACTGTATCCGCCGGACACGAATGAATGAAGGAATGAATGAATGAATGGGCCTTTGGCGGTCTAGTGAAGGTACAGTAGGAGAAGCCAAGACAAGGGCTGACTGGGTGGATGGATAGACGAATAGCTGGATGGATGGATGAATACAAATCAGCTGTGTCGGCATTCATCTACTTCTTAAAGTTACAAAAACGCCCCCGAGTAAAGTAATTTTACGTATACCACAAGAATAGGAATCGCCTCTTCGTCTGCAACTGTCTGCATTCCTTCCTTCACTCAGGCGAGGTGGTGGTGGTGGGGGAGAAGCTGAAATTCTAGAAGGCCGACGGAATTTTTCTGGGTGCAGATCATCGGTCTTTTTCTGCTTGTGGGTACAGACAAGTGCTGGGCTAGGCATGGGAGGGAGGGCGTGCGTACGGAGGGAGGGACGAGCAAATGATATCTACGACAGTCCTTATTTCGAGGTCCAGATACCCGATCTCACAGCCAGCAGGCAAGCAGAATCACGGTACTGTTACAATCAACACATGCGTTATTTATAAATGAGGGGTTTATTTCCCCTTCTTGCCTTTCCATCCGGACCGGTAACCATACAATGATTTGCTCGCTCGGTCGGTCGGTCTATCGGTCAGTTGGTCATCATCAGAAACAGTACAGCACGCACGCACGCACCGCACGCACGCACGCAGGTGACCAGATCCTCGGGCTTGGGACGTGTATGTACGAGTGCACTGTGAGTGAGAAGGGAAAAGGGCGGTGATGGATGGCTGGATGGAAGGAAGGAGGCTTGCTAGATCTCGGTGCGCAGGCGGAGAATTTATTGGTGAGAAGACAAGGCTGCGTGGGTGTGGCACAATTAAGCACGATTTTTTTCTTACTTGGTGGTGGTGGAGTACATGCGCTGTCGGTGTCGGGATTGGGAAGGTACACGGACTTGTGTCTTGAGTCTTGACGGGGGGGGGCGGTAGCTAAGGTTAGATGGATGGATGGGTGCGGAGGATAGAGATAGCGATTTGTATATACGAAGTACAAAGTACGGAAGGTATCTTTCCTTGAGAAGAGAGAGTAAGACATTTGCCTGTGCTTGTTCCTGCTGCTGCGCAGTGCTCTGTCGATCGTGCTCCGTTGGTTACCGGTTTGTTGAATAGAATGAGATTTTGCCCCTCTCTTGGGCTGGTGTTGGTTAGGTCCGGCTTCTTTCTTTCTTCTTTTCTTGGTCGGTCCTGATTCAGGCGCGGGTAATTGAATTGGTGAGGCTGAATTTGCTTGGTATGGTTATGGCGGTTTGCGAGGGAGGTTGACGAGGTGCGGTGATGAGGTAAGGTTGGATACGTGGTGTTTTACGAAGGAAGGGTACGGGTACGAAGGTTGGCGTGATCGAGGTGAGGCGATGTTGATGTGTAGATGTTGATGTGTACAAAAGGGCGTGTGGAAATTAACGAACAGGATTATACCGGCCAGCTGATGGGACAGCAGAGCAGTGTCGGCCAGAATTGATTTGTTGAGAGACGATATTGATGATCTGTGAGGCTCTCAGTGCGGACGTAGAAACGGAGGATCAATATCAATATCAATAAGATCCTTAACCTTAATGGCGCTGAAATGAGGATATCCATCACTTATCCATATCCATCCCGACCCCGCTTTGTAGCATAAGTAGCATAAGAAGATGCAGCATAAAGGAGTTCATCTATTGGGCATAAAGGGATGTTCTCATTGTTGATATGTTGATGGGGTACGATGCATCTCCTTTTCCGCTTTCATTCCTTTTTCGTGCGAATACTACCTCTGTATGCTGTATGCTGTATGCTTCCTTTACCCTTCCGACCGGTAGTTGGTATTTCCAGTGCATTACACCGGGCGGTCGTAATCTCCATCGCAATCTTCCATCTCCAGACAAAGCATTGATTGCCATTAGTACCGAGTGAGTTTCTGAGACTGAGCCCACTGAGACTGATACCTGATACATGGCACGGAGGGACGATAAATGGAGCGATGGCATGGGAAAGTGGAGGGAAGAGGGACGAGGGAAGGCACTTTGCTTGGAATTAAAAATAAATCCGATCCTTTCCGCATGGGGCCATTTCTTGCGTGAAAATACGCGCAGCCTAAGCCTCATACGATTATTTTAGCGAATCTCGTTACGAATAGTTTAGGCATTTTGCCCTTCATTCGCCATTGTTCACTGCCAGCTACTGCGAGGTGCCAGCTGCCAACAGGACCGAACCAGGCAGTGCAGGGCAAAGGGAAGCAAAGGAAAAGGAAAGGCAAAGGCAAAGGAAAGCAGGAAGTTTGGCCATGTTGCGCATATGAATCTCTCACGATATCTGCATTGCTGTACAATATGATCGTAGATGAAGGGCAGTGAAGCTGCAAATTCGCTCGTCTGATAGGATAGAAATAACCTCAACGACCGATACGGTCTCCGTTGATTCCCCATTGACGCCTTCCGCCTTCCGCACCAGCTAAACAAGGCCACGAATTTTGTACACCTCGTTTTATTACTTTGTACGGTTACGGCACTAGCTGCCACTTCCACCCTTCCACCCTTCCTCCAACTCCAGCTTCGTTCCAGCCTACAAAGTACGAGGTACAGACCAACGTACACACGGCCACAGCTCTACGGTCGGCGACTCCCTCACCTCATACAATTTCCGCGACTAGTCCCAAACTCCATAAACCAGTCTTCAACCTCTTCAACCCTTCAAAATCTACCCACACCCCCATCAACTACACAGAAGCAGAGGCAGAACCAGCAGCAACACATCAACAGGTACGTACTCTTCTCGTCGTGGCACTTGCAATCCTCCTGTACGCCCTCGTTGTATTCATTCGATCGATCATTATTCACATTTCGATTTGGACGGCTTCATTCATTCACTGCCATTCATTACCATTCAATCCAATCCATTCCGTCCTTCCTTCCCTCACTCATTTCGTGTTTGTCGCTTTAACCGCTTATTCCCTCCTGTACCTCTTACCTACTTTAAGCTCAAGCCCATCCATCCACTACACCGCTTCATCTTCCAAAACAACTCCAGAAATATCATCTCCACAACTAGCTGACACGACTTCTTCTTAATTCTAGTGTTCTGCTCTACTCTTACTTCTTCGTCCTCTTCGACTATCGATCACGTAAAGTCGATACCTCTCCCATCGATTTACGACCTTTTCATCAACAACCTCATCCTCTACCGCCTTCCGTTCGACTCTTTGTATCGGCTGATACAACGAGTCCGTCCCTCGACCCTTCAAGATGACTACTATGGTGGGTTCCAAAGCACCTCCTCTGGTTTTTACTCCCCATTTTCCAGCATTCTCTACCTATATTCTCGTTGCTTTGTCATGTCCATTATTGCGGCTGGAAGTCGAGACGTGGGATTTGCTTACCAAGTTTCCTCCAAAGGAATCTTGGTCGACCTTCTTCCACCTCCCTCCCCCATTCAGCCTTGTGCTGATGTAGCATCTTTTCATTTGTCTTGGTCAAATTTTGCTCCCGTTATCAAGTCTCTTATTTCTTCATATGCTAATCAATTTTCATTGTAGGATCTTCGCGTCGGTAATAAATACCGTATCGGAAGAAAGATCGGCAGTGGTAGTTTCGGTGATATCTACCTCGGAACCAACATCATCTCTGGCGAAGAGATTGCTATCAAGCTCGAGAGTGTTAAGGCCAAGCACCCCCAGCTTGAATATGAGGCTCGTGTCTACAAGTCCCTCGCTGGTGGTGTCGGTATCCCCTTCGTCCGCTGGTTCGGCACCGAATGTGACTACAATGCTATGGTTCTCGACCTTCTCGGACCCAGTTTGGAGGATCTTTTCAACTTCTGCAACCGCAAGTTCTCCTTGAAGACCGTCCTTCTTCTTGCCGACCAACTCATCTCCCGTATCGAGTACATTCACGCCAAATCCTTCATCCACCGTGATATCAAGCCAGACAACTTCTTGATGGGTATTGGAAAACGCGGTAACCAAGTCAATGTCATTGACTTCGGTTTGGCCAAGAAGTACCGTGACCCAAAGACTCACTTCCACATCCCATACCGTGAGAACAAGAACTTGACTGGTACCGCTCGTTACGCCTCCATCAATACTCATCTTGGTGTCGGTATGTATATCCAAATGTTCCTACACGTTCGATTCTTATGCTGATCACCTTCACTTCAGAGCAATCCCGCCGTGATGATATGGAGTCCCTCGGATACGTTATGCTTTATTTCTGCCGTGGTTCCCTTCCATGGCAAGGTCTCAAGGCTGCTACCAAGAAGCAGAAGTATGACCGTATCATGGAGAAGAAGATGACCACCCCAACCGAGGTCCTCTGCCGCGGATTCCCCAACGAGTTTGCCATCTACCTTAACTACACGCGCTCTCTTCGATTCGATGATAAGCCTGACTACTCGTACCTCCGAAAGATCTTCCGTGATCTTTTCGTTCGTGAAGGGTTCCAATATGATTACGTCTTCGACTGGACTGTGTACAAGTACCAGAAGAATGCCCATAATGGAGCCAGCGGAAGCGCCCAACCAGGTGGACAAGGTGGACAACTATCCGGTACTCCCAAGGGTAATACCGCCACTGGTGTAGCAACTGCAGGCGAGACTGTCAATCCACGGTGAGTTTGTCCCCCCACACGTCTACAACCCTATTCACATGAATGCTATTTGTTCTTTGCGTTTTATTCTGCTTCAATTGCGGTGGCAAGGAGGACATTACGCTGACTCGTCGGGCTGACGCTTTAGTTAATCATAAGTGTCACTCGCTCCTCCGGCATCACACCAGGTGGAGGCCTATGATGAATCCTTTTTCTCCATGACGACTTTTTTTTGACCCCGCTTTCGATCGAAATTCGACACTCGGCTCATTAAGGTTGCACTGGCACCAAAAAAACCAAATTATCGTTGACCATATTTGACTGTCTTCCCGGCAATGCATACAAATGGCTCGATTCTCAACAAACATACATCTCTTATGAACCGCTTTCCTTTCGTTTATGGATTCGCTTATTGGCTTTCTTTATGGCTCGAGCACTCTGAACTTCACCATGGCTTATGACTCACACTTGAAGTATTCTCGTCCGAGGATATCATTTGGTGGGCACCGTCATCGAGGTTCAAGTAATCGAACGGCATGTCGATGGCACTTATCTTCTTTTTTCGAAGCATTAAGTCAAGCTTTTGGATCTCCGGATTTGAACTTCGAAAGGATAATGTCATCAACCAATTCCGTCACGAACCTGAAACAAGCGCGTACATGGCTACATATGGTCCGCTGCATAGACACATACAACCCCCAAAATTGCTGATGTGTTTTTGACCAAATGTTTGCCAGAGATATTCTGTTTTCATCGATGGGATTTACCTTTCCTCATGTCATGTTTCTTTTTTCATTCACTCATGTTGGACCTCTGGTGGAGAGCACAAGGTCGAGGGTTGTAATGAGGGCGGTAGTTGGGAGCAAGGATCATTAAGGGGGTGTAGCAGTTATTTTCGACCAATCACCACCGCAGACAAAGACTCGCAGACATTCGAATGGGACTATTTCGACGTGTTAGCACAAAGCAGGGGGATTTGGTGATTTTAGATGAAATGGAAATAGCAGCTTCTGGGGAGGTTGATCTTTGTTTTTGACTACCAAGTTTTCTTTCCATGATGCATTCGTTTTTTCTCTCTATTTGATTGTGATGATGGTGATGGCTTGGTTTGGGTAGCTGCTGAAAAGGTGTAGGAAGAAGACAAGATTGGAAGTGGTAGAAGGATTTCTACATACATTCACCTCCTTGCCTGTCTGGAAGTTACTCAGCTGGGTTATCATTGTTGGTCAGTCGTTCATTTTAAGAAGAGAGCAATTAGAGCTGTTATGGATGAATGGATGGATGGATGGACGGACGGACGGACGTAGATGGAGAGGGGAAACTATGAGTGAGCTTTGGGCTGGCTGGGCTGGCTGACTTGACTGATTGGGCTGACGGGACTTGATTGAGTCAGTTGGTTTAGTTATGTTAGTTAGGTAGCTGGGCACTCACTCTACTCTAGTTTGTGGTTCCGTCTATACATACGTACTTTAGTTCATATACGGAGAAATTACATTCACTTCACTTCACTTCGTACAGATACAGATGTTTGGTTTATGAATATGTTTGATTTATACATTTACTTCATGCCTGATTGACTGCTTAGCTTCTTATATATGCTTCCTCGCTTGTTCTGTGTTTTCTGAAAAGGGGGGAATGGAATTTGTTTATGTTGGGAGGACTGTTTTGTGCTGAGTGGTAAATGAAGGTGGTGGAATGTGCTGGGATGGGATGGGGGGTGCTAGGCTGGGTGGTGATGGGTTGTACTGGGTTGTGCTGATGTTTGTTTGAGATGAGGTGGAGAGGAGGAGGTGGAGAGGAGGAAGTGGAGAGGAAAGGAGGGGGATAGGAGGGGAAGGAAAGGGGGGGAGAGGAGAAAGATAGGAGGGAGGGAGAAGAGGGAAGAGGAGGTAAAGGGAGAAAGATAAGGGAGAAGAAGAAGATAGAATAAGTTGGAGGGGATAAGTGAAGGAGGATAATAGGTTGGTGGGTAGGTAGGTAGATAGGTAAGTAGGTAGGCAGAGATCCAAATAAAGATTAGGCTGCGAACATACCCACTTGGTTGAGGCACCCATAGGTGGTTTGAGCAGCTTGGAAACCGATCCGGTACCTAAATAGAACGTGCCAGCCTGCTGGATAGATTGATCTTTTTCTTTTACCCACTGGTGCCCATTTTGCGGCCTAGTGCTAGAGGTAGAGGGGAAGTGAAAGAGTAAGGCCTTAGAGTAAAGATACAAATGAATCCGTTTGGGTATAGAGTGGAAGGGAGAGAATGATAAGTAGTTTTTCAACTTCTGGTAGAGTATCGGGATTCTTGGGTATGGATGATTATATATATAGCGATGAGATGCAGTAGATGATAGATAGACCAAGCTCCAAATGTGGGAAGTCAAGTTTAGACGGGGAGAGGAAGGTGAAGAAGATAACAGAGGTCGAGCAAAGAGACCCAGCTCAGAGGAGTAATTGTAGGAATGATGATACAATCTTGACACAAGCATGGGATAGGAGGAAGATGTTCGGTTTGTTAGATAAGTGTGACTGTGCCGAAGAACAGGAAAGCTAGTTCCTTGGGCGACGCAGAAGAAAAAGAAGTAGAGTATCATTTGCTGTGATACCTCTATCGTGGTGTAGAAGTATATGAATAAGTATTTAGCTGTGACGATGTGATGGAGGATTCGGGTTCCAGACGCAGGAAAACTCCGGAGGTTGTATTCTTCTAGGAAGGTGGAAAAGAGTTGGAGTCTGATTATAGTATTTAGATAGAGATGTATGAATTCGTTGTAATGCGTTTGGGCGAATACACTAGGTTTTGTGGTGAAGGTGGTTGTTCTATATACACTGCGATGCAAGTTTAGAATAGTATGATATCTACGAACCGGGTGGATCGGAAAGCTCAGTTGTTGGTTGGAAATGTATATTGGGTTGATTGAAGACAGATGGAACCAGGGAATAGACTTGGGACAGGAACTGAGAAAACGACGTGAATAAATGAGAATGAAGAAGTGAAGAATCATGTATTTCTTTCTCGGTTCTGAAAATTCTGGTGTAAATTTCTGGTCATCCATCCGAACTTAAACAATGGACGCGAAATCGATCCGGTGTAGATCTAGCGAATGCTCAGGCCAGGCGTAAACTGTGATATTGCGTGAATCCCCTTTGATTGTCCGATCATACAACTCGCGCGAAAGCTGCAAAGAAGGACAAAGGAGATAACACCGACATGGAGGAAGTTGAAGTGCCAGCTATCAAAGCGGGCCGTCCCAGGAAGGGTAAAGGAAGGCTAAGAGAGGAATTGACCGCGCCAGTCGAGGCATCACCCGAGAAGATCGTTCAAGAAACACAGGTCCCGGTTGATGAGATAGATGTCGAGGAAGAAGAGGAGCCAGAAGATAGTGTACCAGAAGTTCCCCAGAGGGAAACGCGACCTTCACAAGGCTCTAAACGGCGGCGGCCTTCTATTTCGAGGCACCGCGCAGGGAGTACTTCAGATACACATCCTTCTACCTATGAAGTTCTCCTTCATTGCCATGCATCTTTTATCCCAGTATCAACTCTATCTCCTCCAACTCCAAAGCCTCCCAAACGCTCTTCTCCACACGCCCCAAAGCCTTCCTATAGGCAATTCCATCTTTCCACCCAATCCAGAGGCAGTTGTAAAACTCGTATGGTTTTTCGTCATCAAAGTTGGGAGCTTCATCGTGATCTAACTCGGGGCACACGTACTGCCACTTTTCGGGCTTTCGTAGCCTTCGCACTGTGCAACCTCTAGATATGGCAACAAGCTCCACCATTTTAGTGTCGATTGAGTTATTGACATCGGGTTCATCAAATGCTTCTTTCGCGTTCCTCGTCCTCCCAGCAACCGACCCTATTTCTTGCCCATGATGGTCATATCTCAGCGCACCAGCCCATACACCATCTGCAGTTCGCACCACAGTCCAAGTAACTTGATAAGCAAGCGAATTTCTTGTTCTCTCGACGTTGAAGTGCGCCATCTCTGCCACTCGTAACCACGCCCGCTTAGTATGGCACGATAGTAAAGTCCATTTCGGTGGCCTGGGAACATTGCTATCTCGCTGGGGCACAGGATAGCAGTATGGAATATGCGGATCCGAACCATACGTATAATATATATTAGAGTCCAGCTGTGACTGCTTTTCTATTGAAGCAGGACCATCATGCTTCTCCCAGCCTGGGGGTAGCCTGTTCTCTTCCTCGGCCTGGCGTTTATACTGAAACCAAGTGTTCTGAAGCATAGTTGGAGACGATTCAACATTTTCTCGAATTACCCATTTAACTATAGGAATAATTTGCACCCCGAAACCTGAGTGAGTTTTTAGAAATCTTAGGGCGTCGTACTGGTGTATGTAATCGATATAATAGCGACGGGTGATGGAATCAAGTCTTCCAATGCCGTTGGCCCAAGACCAGGAGGGGATGTCTGGACAGAGCCTACCAACGCCTTGGCGGTGATGGCATAATCTATCATCGGTCTTTGGTTGCCAGAGAAGCGCTATATCCAGCCATAAAACAGGTAAGCCACAAACGAATCCACCATCAAAAGTTGATTCCAGTGCTCTTGATATACCGGCAAATGCGCGCAGTTTATCTTCTGGATATGTGAGATTTCTGTTCATATATTCATCCACAATTGCGAAGAACCGACTGATCGAAGGCAGTGGATCCGTAAACATACTTTTGATATCAAGGGGTGTAGATCGACTCTTATTTAGTCTGTTGATATCCATATCTTCTATATTTTCATACCATACTCCATGATCGCACTCCCAGTAGACGCTCTCGTTGTTGAAAATCAATAGACGATGCGAGAAAATGTGTTCCTGGAACGTCCAACCTCGTTTCATCCATGCAGAATGGGAGCCCAGCTTTTCAAGCACGTCAGGGACTTTGAGGATGCTATTATCTCGGTTGATTTTGGTAATGTTCTGAGTGAGCGTCCGAGCCTGGCATGACTGCAAGCCCCGTAATCCAAAATCTGCATGAGTGCCCTGTGCTGCGACAATAGTCACAGAGGCACTCGCATATATGGAAGCCATTTTGTCGAGCTCCTCACTTTGCGACTTCTCATCATCTTGGACAATACAGAGAGAGTCGACCCATAGGTAGCGTTCTCCCAATATATCCGTCAAAACCATTGCATCCCTTATTGTTCGAGGTAGGCGAACATGCTCATTTTCCCCGGCGAGAGAGTTGGCGCGTTGGAACTGTTCCAGATTCGTCTTCAAGGTCTTAGTAGAGTTGGTAGATCCCCAAACATAGCTCAATGCCACGTAATCTGCATCGGTCGGAGCATAGGAAAGGCACTGAAGCCAGACATCGATGAGAAGTTTTGGTCTATCTGGAAATGATTGGTGATGGGACGAGAACCTTGATCTACAAGCCAATCCATGTCTCTTATCGCAGGTGTTCTTCCACCTTCGTAGAACTGAAGAATCAATCCACAAGGGATTCAAGATCTTCCCAAGGCCTAGGTAACCATCTGGAGTCTCTCGCTTCACAAGTTCTATGCGGTCCGTCAGTACATATAGTGAGCCAGGTTCATCATAATTTCTACCAAAAAGGTTAATGTTGCATCAATGTAAACAATAAATGATAGGACAGTAAACACATACATTCCGCGTATTTCTGGCCCGTAGCAAATGCGAAGCTGCATCGAGCATTTGAATAGACGTGGCCTAGATTTTGGATGAGGTAGTAGGAGCTTATAATGTGCTTTGCATGTGGTCGAGCACATAACCTCCTCAATTGTGCCGAGAGCAACATACTCACCTGCCTCAGGACCGATCAGCAATTTTGAATGCTTCTTCAAGTAAGCCAGTATTTTCTCACATACGCCGCATCTAGTGCTTCGTTTCTGTGAAAGGTATATTAGCAAATCTCAAACATTTTATGCTTCTAGCAACTTCGCATGCCTGTGGAGAACTCGGGACTTCGTAAGCATGCCCCTCTCCCCTCCAGCACCAATCTGACGGCGACTCAATATTTTCAGAGCTTGAAGTAATGGCACGTTTCCTTGTTGGGGACATAATAGAGGTGGGCCTTTTTAGAATAAGCTTCCCTATACTTCCACTTGAGTTAAATATGAAATCGACGTGGACGTTTAAGAGAGTGTTGTGCGTAGACTCGTTCATGTCGTGGTAAATGGTAGCAGATAGCCTTCCATGAAGGCGATGATCTGCCACAGGGGTCAGTATGGGCTGCCCGTAAACTCACGTTCCACAAAGCAGCTAAAGTTCATTCCCAAATGTAATTGACAGTAACACTAAGCCTCACCCACATCGCGTGTTCTAGCAAGTTTCGACCGCGAGCATATGTTCAGGCAGGAAGAGCAATAGCATTGAAAGGTGTCATGATTGTTCACTTAAACTAGGGCATTAATCTGGCTTAAGGGTAAATGAATGATTTGGAATGAAACAATGAAGCAGATACAGCTTGCGAATCGGCAATCACAGAGGCAAAATCACATCATGGAAGCACACAACATACATAAATTCATTCGAATGGACATCGTATATTGGTATTGCACAAGCCCACATCCGAGGTTATGTAGCAGTCCTCAACAAGCAATCCAGTCCTCGCAGCTCATCATGGAGCCCTCGTAGAATCGTCATTTCCGGCCATTCATATCCACCAATGTTGGGTTCTTATGCTCGCGATCAAAAATATCACAAACTGACCAACATTGTACACAGGAAAAAAGAAAGTATTGCTGCGAAGATTTTTGTGAGGGAGAAGGTTTTGATTGATGCAAGATATCCGGATTTTCCCCAAAACGCCTTCTTTGCTGCTAGTTGCTACTATCTTTCGCAAGGAATTTTTGGGCGATGTCCATCTTCTATCCGTCATAATGCGTATCGAAAAATAGAACCAGGTCTAACACCTTCATTGTATGCCATTAACCGAAAAGATGAACCCGAAACAAAAGTAGCGCGGAAATAATTGGTCTACTTTCTTCGGAATGAGCAGCCCTCTGTCAAACGAGCCTTACCACCAGTAGGCTGGCAGAGGACGGTCGAGCATCCGGCGCAGATAACAACGGTTTGTGCGTGGCTGAAGACGGTGGTGATTGTGAAGCAACCAGGGCACTTAACATCCATGAAGAATGATCGAGGGCCTGGGACAAGTTGCTAGAGTGGCAAATCCATCAGCTCTTGTTCTCTTGCTATAGCTTTCATTTCTTAATGAAATGGGAAGAATTTTTTGCGTACCTTGAGCTTGTGCTTGCGAGCCTCAGCGGCTGGAGATGGGTTGAGGAGATCAACTGCGAGAACCTATTCAGGCAGCACTTCATTAGCAACCATCTTCAGAACAACGAATTCCATCAATCCATCCATTTCCATCACTCAATCAACCTCCGTAGCATTCGTAGCGTCCATATTCCTCCACCGCTGATGCTTTCTGAGCTCGATGATATTGTTTCGATGTCGTGTGCCAATTCGCCATTGCCTCCCAATGCTGTCATGATGTGGGGAGAGGGATAGGAGGTATTCCTTACCATCTTGACGGATTCTGATCGAAATTTGTATTGATTTTCTGTTGACTGACGGGTCTTCTGTCGTTTGTCTCGAGTTTGATGGACGTGGAGAGCGAGTGTCAGTCGTTGTCGATGGATCGATTGTAGAGGTATCAGGAGCGGAGAAAAAATGAACCAATATCAGGAAAAACCCTAAAGTGCGCCATAATTTTAGCGAGTGTGAGCCTATCACGTGTGAATAGATTGTCTGGATTGTTTGCCTGTGCTCCGCCGTAGTCAGGGTTCTCACGGCTCTCTTAGTGGCTTAAAGTGGAGTTTGCTATGTTTGCTGCACTACCCCTCCAAAATGCTAGGCAACTCGATATGGGTACGACAACTCTCTGTTCAAGCCGAACAATTATAGAAACCCATATCTTTCAAAGATGGCAGCTCCTATGGACCAGAGAGTGAATGTTCCTATTGATGATCCAAATGCCGATACAGAATGGAACGATATCCTGCGCAAACATGGAGTGATACCAGAGAAACCTCCATCTCCCACACCCATCATCGAAGAAGCCATTCTTGAAGCACGACGGCTTGCCCATGAAAATCGTCTGGAGGGGAAGGACCTGGATGAGCTCGACGAGCTAGAAGACGAAGAGGATGAGGCTTTCCTTGAACAATATCGGCAACAAAGGGTCGCAGAATTGGCATCGTTGACCAAGAAGGCGAAACATGGCGCTGTCTATCCCCTATCGAAACCCGACTACCAAAGGGAGGTCACAGATGCTAGCCAAGAGGGACCAGTATTGGTTAACTTAACAAGTGGTTTGGGAACAAACGTGGAGAGTAGGGTTTTGACCGAGCTGTGGAGGAGAGCTGCTGTCGAATTCGGTGAAGTGAAGTTCTGCGAAATGAGGGGCGATATGGCAATCGAGGGTTACCCGGAGAGGAATTGTCCTACGATATTAGTGTACAACAAAGGGGATATTGTGAGACAAGTTGTAACATTGATGACAATGGGAGGTGTGCGAGTGGGAATGCCAGAAATTGATAAGCTTTTGATCGACGTCGGAGCTATCAAGGAGAATGATATACGGGTTGCAAAGAGAAGACGTGATGCGGAGGATGAGGAGGAGGAACGTAGAGAGAAAGGTGGTATACGTGGAAGTTCGAAACAAGCGAACGTAGAAGATGATGACGATGATGACTGGTAGAATGAGGTTTGGGATATTGCATAGCATGCGGAGTTTCAACGGACGATTTATTTCATGAGATGGCTTAGGGCATTCAAAGTGCTTTCGCATGAACCGAATGCAAAAAAAAGGAGTCTTCATATTTATTGTTACTTCTACCGAGATGGTTATGTCGGCCCTTCTGATTCTACTTCTTGCCAAAATTTTGCCTGCAACATACTCTCAATCGAATTGAGCTTTCGTATTCGCGAACTCCAAACCCTTTCGCGCCGATTCATTTAGTGGGTTCACTATCCCAATATCTTATCTTATGTGCCCCGTATCGCAAATACACCGAGACGGCGTCTCAAAGTTGTCCCTAATGGTGGCCTAATGGCGGTTGCACCAGCAAGCCCAACGTCCAAACCCCAACACTAGGTATGCTTCAGCTCGGTCCCAGCATGAGTCTTCACATACTATTGGATCGTATAGGATGCTTCGGGCTGTTCCTTCTGAGTCGGAACTTCGCAAAACTGTTTGGCATCGCTGGTTCTTGTTCTGAGTTCGCAATTTGGCGAGCACGTGGCGAGCAAATAAACAATTTTGATAGACCTCCTTCAGCCTGGATACACCAAATCGCACCTCGGTCCCGTTCAGTCCTGATCATGCAGTTGCTTGCTCTGGGACTCCTCGAATTGCTCGATTGCGCAACCGTCACACTCCTATTGTGCAACGTTTCTCGAATCCAGTTCCAGAGCGCAGGATGGCTTGGTATCTGTCCCAAGCTGCACGCCGTACTACGTCAAAGCCTTCGCACATTGCTTGAGAGTGCCGGCCTTTGTTGAGCTGAACTGTGTTTCTCCTGCTGCAACATGGCGTCTCAACGCACCATCCCCATCTTTGCCTTGACGATCGCATCGTCCCATTCCCTTGTTACTACACCTTTCGCCTCCCCATTCAAGGTCTTTTGCCACTTATATTCCTTGCCTTTATAGGTTGCCATTCCCCCGTCACTAAATGCCTCTCCATTTTTGGACACTGGCGTATCCCTTCCCGCCTCATGAGCATAAATGACGTTGAAACTGCCGTAACTGAAGTCAAGAGTCTTGACCGTGGTGCAGCCATCTTCTACTCTTGCAATGGCTGTATTCGGGTCACAATTCATGGATGAATAGAATACAACGACCGTGTTGTCATCCGACGAGCCCGTATTAGTGACAAATGCCGAGGTGGCTTTGGATGCAGATCGCGTTTGACAGGCTTGGTTGGCATTACTTATGTGAGAGCGAAGAAGGGAGTCCCCGGTGCATTTCGTATCGGAGTGGAACTGTATCCAGTACGCCGTGGATGACGAAATGAGGGAGAGGAGAAGGAGTTTGGTTGTCAAGAGCATCATGTTGAAATCTTTGAGCGAGAGTATAGGTGAGTTTCTGTATAATCAATGGAAGGGAGGGGTCCGCTCAATATATGTAGATGCAAAGGGATTACTAACATGTGTCAGCCAAGGTCTCGAAAGAGGCGGAGTCACTGTCAGCAATTCCATGCAAGGCATGCCATAACATTGTTCGAAATTTGAGCGCACAATCAGAAGAATCTGTCACAGGTGTTATGCTGGCCGCTCCTGTACACGACCCCACCAAGCTCATTTGGTAATATGCTCCACATAGCATCCTGTTCCCCTCTGTTCGGACTGTGGAATTGTATCCATCACTAAGTACCCGACGATGAGGTACAAGATTGAGTCTATTTAGGGCTGAAACAGGTAGTTTTTAGCAGGAAGTAAGCGTTAGAAATGATCTGCTTTAGCCACCAATCGTATTTCGGGGTTCATATTGGTTAGCGATCCTGCGACCTAGGCGCTTCTGACCCCGTTTTTACGAAGTACACAGGCGCGTCGGCAGCTTTAATAGGGAATACGAACAGGGAATACGAACTCATTTCCCTGTTCGTATTCCCTATTAAAGCTGCCGACGATAGATATTGCTATGACTAATTGAGGAATGCGCTGGGGTTTCTGCGTGCTGCCTATGAAATATGCGCCAGTGAATGTACTCTTTCGCAGGCCAGCTTCGGACTTTGTCTGCCAGTGTCCCAATCGATATTCAACTGTCGCGTAGACTGTCATTCACTTGGGAAGACGTTTCCTGGACGTGAAAAAGCAACATAGGCAAGGAACACAGTTCCTACTGAAGCAATTCAATCAAGCTACCAACAATATCAACGCTCGCGCTTAGTGGGTTACTTGCAGATTGAAACATACGCACACGGCCCAGCAATTCATATTACAGGTTATTTTTTTCTCCCTTTTCGCTTCGTTAGATGCAACTCTACTGGCTATGAACACGTGCTAAGTACATCAGTGCAGTCGAGCCATTGCAGAGGACAAGTGTCTCAAATGAGAAGAATATCTGAGTCTCATTTACTGTATAGGAGCAACATGAACGACCTAGTCACGGGTAGGAACCTCCGCCTATATTTCTGCGACAACATGAGCTTTGCGCAAGAGAAGCGGGCCTACTCGGGACCGCGCATGGCGACAGGTGTCTACATGATATGAGTCAAAGATCGCCAGGTGCAAGTGAATGTTCCAAAGTCTTTGGAACAACACTTTGCAGCTAATCATCTATTCGGGTCATGGATACGTGATATGTAACTGCCCAGTTCTTTGCACCACGGAGCGGGTTCAAGAACCTGCGTTGGTGTCTAATAGAACTAATTTGCGTTTTTCTCCCGCACCATCCATCCATCCATCCAAACCGCTGCGGCTCAACCGATAGTAATCGCGTGTTAGCATACTGCCATTCGATTCGACAGGAAGATCGATTCTAATTCTGATTGTGGGCGAAAATCTGATAGTGCCAAGGATGAACTGAAGTTGACCAGTTTATCAATGCTGCCGAGGGCTCAGCTGATGAGCTTTTCAATTCGCAGACTTAGTATGGATTTAGTATTTCGACGGCGTCCTCACCAACCAGAATACTATGAGCAGAAAAATCTATATAAGACTTGCATACTGAACCAGAATTTATTCTCAGTCACTCAATCAAACATCTACCCTATCCGCCGCAAAGATGTCATTAAATATCATCGACCTCAATCGTACATTATCCGATGCAATTCTTAAATACGCATCTCTCCTCAACGGTTCCAACTCTTCTATCAACAATGCTTCATTGCCAATCTCGAAAATTACAGTTAGTTGCGACTGTGTCGAACCTGAATTGTCGGCGTTGGCAATCGCCGCATGCATTGATATACCTACTATTCTTATTGGTATCATTATGGCTATTTTCATTTTCGTAGCAGTCAATATGGTAAAGGACTCCTATAACAATCCCACCTCCAAGTCTAGCAAAAAAGCAGGCAAACAACGTCTTCCATCCAGAACCATCACAACAAACTCTAGCACTAGTCAAGAATCTTCCGGGAAATGCCAATCATCAGCAGTCGACACAAAGAACCTGCACAACATCGACATATCCACGTCAGCGTGGCCAACTACCAATTGGATAATATCTTGGTTCGCAAACTTCACCGGATTATTTTCTTCATCAACCATCGCTAGAAGTTTCTCTACTGCCACCAACGATCGAGAATGCCACACTATCGTATTCAGGGGCTCACCTGCCGACATCGCCTTGTTAGACCAAGCCCTGAAACATCTCGGCATCGATAGTCACGAGATAAAGCCTAAGACCTACGATCCTGCCTACTCTACAACATCTGGACAAACGAGGACGGTTTCGAAGCCGGCGGAAATGGAAACCACCCGCGACGATTCCAAAACGCGTGATAAATGGGACAGTCAAATAACATATTCCTCCATAGTCAGACAAATATCCGCCGACCTGAAGGCCTTGACCCCCATCCCAGCCACAGCTCCATCCATCCGCGTCCTAGACGAACTCGAAGCCGACATCGCGCGACTCGAAAAACGCGCGTGTGCAGCCTGTGCCCAATGCGGAGGCACGCCGTCCTATGCATCCTCTCCATCAAGCCAACCAGTCAGTTCGGGATGTATGCCGGTAATAGATACATTAGAAGCCGACCTCTTAGACTTGGAAAAGCAGGCGCGTGCGGATTGCGAGTATTGTGGGGAGACGCGACGGGGAGTACAGGTAAAAGGGATGTGAAAGTAGTGGATAAAAGCCTGTCTGATAAACTTTTGATAGAGGAAAAGGAAACAGAACAATAAACATCTGAATTTTGCGTATCCAAAAGTAAACTCATCATCCAAGCTCCACAATTGAACACCATCCACGAATTGCTCCAGCAATCGGGTGCAACCAACTCGCTCGAGCTAGCAGGTCTATAATATATATCCCAAGTACGTACACGCTCGTTGTACTGATCTGATCTGTAGACCACCTATGAAGCCGCACTTCTATTCACCGAGTCTTTTCACAGCACCACATGATTTCCGTCCGCCCTCCACCCAACTCCCACATACCCGAGCTCGCATTCACTGCAAACTTCGACCCTCACTGGGTTATACCATACCAGGACCAAGACCTTCGTGTACTTAAGTTCGATTACCAGCTCGCTCAACGAGATCCAGACACAGCTGATACAGTACAGCATTATCTCTTTCTCGTGTACACACAACCATCTACAGACTCCCCAATAACCCAATATTTAGACCCCCCCCCCCACACAGCCCAGCCCTCGCTGTAACTTTCCTTACCTCTAAGTTCTCCGCTCGACTTCTTTCCTCCATACTACTTTCTATTTAAATGTTATATATACTTCACTCCGTACATACTTCATAACAGCTATACACGCACAACCACACCCTCCGTTCTCCCTCCCTTCTTCACTCACTTACTCACCCAATCACTCAGCCAAAAAATATCCTATAAAGAGAAAAGGATAGTTCTTTCTTTCAATCCTATATACAATTAAGTCTACCTATTCATCCCCATCCCCCATTTTCTCTCCACCTCTCTTTTCTCTTCTCTTTTCTTCTCTTGTCCAGCCCCACCAAACTTACTAATAACTACAATTGATATACAGAAAAAGGTCATTCCAATCATTCCAATCCATCTTCCCATTTCCTACTCAAACAATCCCAGCACACCCCACCAAATTACATCCTTCATTCTTCCGATTCTCACCCATTCCAACCCTCCCCCCTCTCCCTCACTCACCTCCCCCCCAACCCTCCCCCCACCACTGTCCCATTCCCCAAAACCACCCTCCCCTCCACCAAATTCACCGAATTCCCCGCCCCCATACTAACATTCAGCGCCGCCAAATTTTCAAAACTCTGCTGACTAAAGAACTTCTGCAGGTAGCTTTGCGCCGTAATCGCGCTATCGAGCGCTTCCTCCTGGAGAATAAACAGCACCGTCACGCGGGCAAAATCCAGGACTTCTTCTGTTACCACAAACACACCCGTTGGGTTGATGGTCGAGGTCGTCATGGTGGCTGAGGCGGTGGAGGTTTTGGTTGGGGAGGCGGTGGGAGAGGGGGATTGAGATTGTGAGGAGGCGGGGGTGGATGTTGATGTAGCTTGTGCGGTCGAGGAGAGGATATTGGTGGAGAGGAATGTAGAGTCGGGGGTGGCGATTCCGCGTTCTTCGAGGGTGGTGGTGGTAGGGTCTGGGTTTCTCTTCATTTTATTAGCTGCGGAAGAGACGACTTCATCATTAGCGTTTCCCTTTCTGTCGTCCGAGCCATCGAATGTGACGAGCGAGTTCTCCGACGAACAGCTGAGATTTGCGCTGTTGAAGCGGGCGAGGATGGTGTTTTCGGTTAGGGGGATGGAGAAATTAGATTGTGCGTCTGCGATAAGTCGCGGGATGGCATCACCGAGTGTGACATTTGCGGTGCCGCTCGAAAGGGTGGTTGTGGTGCAACCGGTCGATGCTGCAACTGTACATGTAGCTCCGGTGAAACCATTCGTACATATACAGGCGCAAGATCCATTGTCGAGGAAGGAGGTTCCGCCGTTTTGACAGGTGGTAGAAAGGTCCTGAGCGCAAGCTTGGATGGGAGAGACGGATGCTTGAGTTTTGCTGGCGGGTTTGTCAATTACAAGAAATTTAAGAGGTACGACGACAGCCGCCGCGATTATTATGAGTAAAAGTATAAAAACGACAAGAAACCCCCAGCAAGGAAGGCCACAGCATTTGCGTTGTCTCTTTGCTCCCTGTTCACCACCTTTGGTGTCATCTCCTTCGTAGGTTGGCCAAGCCGACGGAGGTCGTGGAGATTCGCGAGTAGGTGTCCCAAGACCTGGAGGAGGAAAAGCTGAGAGCATGCCAGAAAGTGTAGAACCTCGTTTCGCATCAGCAGCATCTATGCTACGTTAGTAATTTCATGTTAAAGAGGAGTTGTGAAGACCTACACTCTAGCTCTTTCTCCGAAGGGAAGTCATTTTCATCTGGGAAATCACCCAAACCCATTCTACTCCCAGGCCTCTTGCCACGATCCATCATTGCAGCTAATCTGGTTGCTCTCTTAATCAGATCTGGCAAACTGGTCAAACTACCTCTTGCTTCAGCCTCTCTTACGGCATCAATGTTGAGACGTGGCGGTCTTCGAATTGCTGATAACCGACTGAAGCGCCCTCCTCCTTCGTTAGCCAAAGGCGATCTTGCCCTAGCCATCTCACTAGGTAATGAGGCGGCTGCTTGATATGCTCCAAGTATAGCAGTAGGTGTCGGCATTGGATCGCGAGCTGTGCCTTTTTGCATGGCTGTAGTAATAGTTGGAACAGATTCCTCGGACGTGGATGGGGTTGGGTCGATGAGACCTGTGCCGCTTGCCAAAGGTGAATTAGGGTTCTTAGGCCATGTCGTCATACGTTGAGCTTCCACTGGACTAAGTGTGTTTTGCAAAGGCGATGGTCCCTTTCTTGTCGCACCTGTTGGCATAGCATTAGGAGTAGCTGCTAACCGCGCTGGATCGATTTGCCCAGACGATCTTGTGGTGATCATGGATGGCCTTGCTCGTTTTCCAACGCTGGCACTTCTGATCAGTCCTCGATCTTCAGTGTCATCAGATCCCCTGGATTCCCGTCCTTCCGACACCGCGTCAAACCTCCTGTCGTCTTCGTAATCATCATAATCGTCAGATCGGTACCCAGGAGATTCTGGCCCCCAACTTGAAGGTATCGCCGCGCTTGATGCATATGAACTGTGTGACCCAGGATGCGTTCTCCCACTCTCTGATAATTCTGGAATCGGCGAAACAAAAGATACCTGGGAGTAATATGACGATGCACCTCTTCTTGAAGTCGGCGGCGGTCCTATGTTAGCACTTTTCCTTGCTGCAGGAACAGCAGGCATAGGGACAGGAAAGTCTGGTATTGTTCCGACGGAAGAGATTGTTGATGGACGCGATGAGGGTGTCATCGGTGACTGTGATGATGGTGATGATAACTCATAGTCGTCGTCTTGGTTTCGACTACGAAATTGTTGTGGTGGAGGATATAGGTTTTGCGGCTGCGGAGGACCCTGCGGTCGGTATTGAAAGCTTGGTGTGGGATCTTGAATTCTAGAAGCATCAAGCATCGAGGGGACATGGCTAGGTCGCGGGGGTCGCTGCGGGGGAGGGCCACGGTTAGCAGGAGGCTGGAACTGTTGAACATCTGGATTGTTGTCTGTTGATCCCATTAAAGGCCATTGCGCTACCTGTGTAGGACGTGAAATTGCCATTCCAATAGCACTTTGTCCAGCCTTGGATGATGGTCCTTGGGGTCGTGATTTCGGCGGGTTTATTGGTGATGAAGGATCGAATGGTTCTTGTGGTGGTACTCCTGCTGCAGCCCTCTCTCTTGCTCTCTTCACAGACCCAGACCTTTTGGCCGTAGGCCACTGCTGTTGACTCATTGCGGGAGATATTACTGCGTCTTACCAATATATAGAGAGGTAAGTGATATTTAATGTTCGCAAAATCGAACCAACATCCAAAGTAATCGTCTCCTGCGGTTTGTTATTGCGCGGATATCTGCATGGAGCCGGTCTTCCAAAAATAATTATATGTCGTTTACAGCTGTACGGCTCTTCTTGCTGCTAATGAATCCTTCCACAAAAGTACGGCAATGCTCGTCCTCGTATATGCTCCACAGAACCGAATAATTTAAAACCAGCGACGAAATGGGTATCGAATCGAAAATGAAAGTATAAAGGTGAAATAAATTGCGTGTGTTGGAGGGAAGAATAGTAAAAATTGCTAAAGAGCGTAATTTCGGTCACTAGGAGCCGATTGAAAGAACGAACAAGAATCACAGGTCTGTTGTACTGACGAAACACTTTCGCATGTCAACGTCGAATCAAGTCCTGCCGTAGTGAATTGAATAACCCAATCAACGGTATGACGATAGCGAGGATGCGCCGTGGCAAATACTGCAAGTGAACTATGCAAACAAAATTAGTAAACTTTCGCCAGCGACAACATGAATGACGACCTGCGCTCAACTCAATGGAAGAAAAAAGTAAGAATGTGCTCGTGGCGAATGACTGAGAGGATAGAAGAGGTCTTAGGGTAGAACACACGATACTCTCATCATCGACTTCAAGACAAGCGCAATGCGAAACCACAAATGAATGCTGTGCCTCAGCTGCCATTCGGAAGGTTGATTTCAGGATGGGTCATCCCCTTCAGCTAAGCATGGCAGCGGAATGGCAAGGCCGAAAATTCCCCAATGTAGAAGCTTTGAGGAAGTCGTCGAAGATGCTGAAATCACTCACATACATTTACTGTTTCGGAAGGCTGTGAGGATCTTTCATGCGCTCTGAAGGTTCCCTGCTCGTTCGCCCTCTTTTGCCCCCGCGGACAAGTATGTATATCCAAGAAAGAAATTCCGAAATGTATGAAGCCCCTTCTCTTATTCCAAACGTTTGTCTTTTTTGACCTGCTTATTCTGAGAGAATCCCGTCTCTCGAAGATATGTGGAGGGCTGTATGCCTGCGTTGGGGTGCGATATCGAGGAAGCTTTCGAAGCTGGCGTTGTGGTGAATTTCGTCGTTTCAGATCCGGGATCCTATCACCCAACTACAATATCCAAAAACCAAAAAAAATTGAGCCTCGAGCTCGTTCGTCGATCAAGCAATGATGAAGCGTAAAGCTTGCTTGGGCTGGGAAGTGAAAGAAAGTTCTCAACGGCAGAGTCTAGGCGTGATAAATGGCAAGTGGACGTCGGGTTGAATGGCCGGCCGGTAGAGAAAGAAAATGGAACGATAGGATTTCGGCACAGGCAGAGGAAGGTACCTTCGACGAAGGAAGGATCTTTTCTTCTCGAACCACACACCTTTTTTCGCTATGGGCTGATCAACACCCTTGGATTGTGCGTTGTATTTTCGTATTAAAGGGTATCGCTACTTCGTACCGGTAGGAAGTATGTACATTGCAGGCTTCAAGGTACTCTATCCGACTCGAATCGAACTGGAACTGGGAGAGGCATGAAATCTTGCAGAAGGGTCAAAGGGCCTTCAATCTGGACAGGTTCCTGGGACCCCGGAAGCCTGAAGGTCTCTGACCAGGATGCATGATGATGCGACAAGGTTTTCATCGTTCGCCATACGATATCTGGCATTGCTCTGGCATCACGTCCCCTGCTTATGCGTGGTGATGGGCCAAACTGGTAAGGGACAAAAAAAGAAAAGCCCATAGTGCTGCTTAAGTGGAAACGTTAGAGGGGCATGGCATGGGGCCGTGGTCGGGATACTCAGATTGGGGGTGAGTGGGTGTGGTGTGTGTGGGTGGATGGATGGGTGGAGGGTGGAAGGGTGGAAGGGTGGAGGTGTGTGAGTTTGTTTGCATGTTTACTCGAATGCGGAATACTACTAGGCCGCATTCACGACCTCGAGGTCCTTGCGAGCCACACGACATTGTGCTGGGATGCTACCGTACCGCAGTAATTCTCTACGAGAACGAAAGGTACAGTACGACCTCGTTAAGCTGCTGGGTTTAGTTATGTCGTAGTTGTAGTCAAAGCCCAAAGCCCGCAGCTCATTGGCTCAGGATGTCTAATCAAGCATATATTTACGATGATCCCATTGGTTGCGCAAAAGCAGCCTAAGTCTTCGCACGCTCTCATTCGTTGCGGTCGTCCCAGCTGGGAAATCGATGACTGCGTTTTGCGGTGGCTGTGTGAGGTTTTTACGAGTACGGCAGCACGAGCAGAAAAAGTCGTGCCTCTTTTAAATGCTGATTCATACTCTCATGCAGCAAGCAGGCAATAGCTTCCTCCTGTCCTTAAACCCTTCTTTTCTTATCCTCCGACATTATCTTAGGGGGACAGCAGCCAGCAGCCAGCAACCAGCAACCAGCAACCGGCAGCCTACCACGATGTTCCTGTATCACCGCACCCTATTTCCAGGTCCCAGCCTTTCGGTGGAGATATTCCGGACTTCTTGTTTTAGCTCTGCAACGGCCGAGGAGAAGTTGAGACGAGAAGACGTTGCTTCATATCCAGGGCGATCAAATGACAAAACTCCTAACCACGCAAGATCTTACATGCCTTTCACATACATGAAAATCCATTCTTTCCATCTTCCGTCCAACCTACAATCGTATCGCTCTGGGAACTCACGATAACCTCACGACGAGCACGACAATATCAGAGACACTCATTTACTTAACCTTATCACCTCGCCAAATCCAGGAAATCCTCTTTCATGTTTCTCCGTTTCCCCACTCTTGCCCCTTCTCAAGTCCTGCCCCTTGCATACTCCCACTCCCCTTTCGTCGGTCCCGGGAGATAATTTCTCTTCCATGTTTCAGATTGAACACTGCCAAATTCGCTTCAATGCGGCGTATCACGCGCTAGACTGTGCTCGGCTTAAACACTTCTCGAACGTCCATCTGGACTTTGCGGAAGAAGCGTCGTCTATGAGAATTTACGCCATTCTGAAGCATCATTGGTGAGGTGCGTGAATCAGATGTAATGATGTAAGGGACGGACGGCATCGGGTGTCTTACCTTGGCCCTTTCCCTTCGCCATCGACTCCGATCTTGCTCTCCACATCCGAAGTCGTCTTCTCACGTCAGCAGCTCGAGTCTCAACATTTCTTGCATTGCCTCAGAGATAGCCAGGTACGTACTTCCTGCAAGGGCGCGCCTCTTACATCTTACTCGTCAGACCACAGCCCAGGAGGCAGGCCATGGTACCGAACATGTCGGCTTGGACATTTCCATCACACCGTCTTTCCGACACTGGATGAACGATACGATCTTCCTCTTCTTTCTTCTCGCCGCAAATCTGAGGATTTTTCTCCATTTGTCTTACCATCCCTATCAAGCGCCCTCCCCAGCGATAAGCGGAAATGATTACGGAGAACACATACTATATTTACCACAGCATCCAATATAAAACATATTAAATCTCATTGTCGTTTGCGTAGTCACTCACGGATGAATTGTCGTTTTTGGAGCGCGCAACTCTTTATTTGATTGAACAGCGTAGCAGCGTCATTCATGGTGGACCCACGCTTGACCGCACATCACATTCTGGTATGCGAACTCGTGGAGAATTAGGCCCACTCCTGTTCAATCGATCACGAACTCAAAAGTTAGGCTTTTGTGCAGAGTGTTTACTTCGTGATTCATCATGCGTCACTTTCACTGTCGCTGTCGTCGCTGAAGTTAGGGCATCCTTCTACAACTTGATTGTTTCCAGAAATTTCAGTTCAGCAATATATTTTCCAGAAGCTTAACGTTATTTCATACAAGTACCTTGAAACGAAAGTGGGGAGTTAGGCCTCTATGATCTGAATCATCGCCCGGAAATTGCTCGCTACTGTTAAGAGCGGATCACGTTTCTCCAGATCTTCGGACTGTCTCTCATATGGGTCTCTAGAAATATACAAAGTACTGTTATGAAGGAAGGAAGTCCAAACAAAAACGTTTCAGTCGGTGCTTTCTTCTAGTGGAGAGAGCTGCCGGCAAACTTCGCGGTACATGCTGTGTTCGCGAGTACCGTGTTTTGTCAGATGTCGTATAACCACCGTATCCGGTAGGTAGGTAGACTCGCTTCTTCCTTTTTATTCCTACTGTATGTCGAATCCTTATGGTGTAGTCGGGTATTTCCCGTCTGTTTGTTTGTGATAGGATAAGATATGCTGTCGTTCATGGTACTGTGTTACTGTATGTGTGCATGGGATTCGTCACACTTGTCTCAGATCCTCGCGGGCTGCACGTGGATCGAGAGCACATCCGGGCAGGTATTCCTTTGGTAAAATTATGATGTTCTGGATTGCGAGGGGAGGTCTGGACTGTAATGAAAGGGGCCTAGTGATGGCTGAAGGAAACAGATATTTCGCGATTGATAAATGATGGATCACAGTAGGATGCCGTAAGGATTCGCAGATTCGATCCTGACCCCGCTATATTAGTGCGGGAAGATTAGGTGCGGGATTGAGATTGAGATGGCTGATTAGTTTGGGGGATTCTTGACCTTGGGGTTTGGGATGGTGTGGGAGAAGTGAGGAGCTGGGAATGGGGCGAGTGTTTTTATCTAGGCAATCGGTTTGCTAATGAAGGAGAGGAGAGATGGATTCTAAGGTCATGGAGGGAGAGAATAGGGTTGTGTCTAGAACGGGATGGACTGTTTTCGATGACTCTTCTTAAACACTGCTTTTGTTGCCATTCTAGAAGTATCGCGGTAGGCAACCTTCACTCTCACCGTCACTTATATCGCATTCGTCACAGCTAGTAATAATTCTGCTTTCATTGTCATCGCTATCACTCATTGCCATTCCTACCCCACACATATAACTGCCATGAAGTAGCTCTAGGCACCCCTCTGCTCTCCTATCACAATGACTCAAACTATCCTAAAGCACTTTTGAAAGAACTAGATATCTTCTTTCCACAGATTTACGCATCTTCTTTTTTCATTCGCAGCGCTTATTGGAGAATCTTTGAGAGGTTTCGGGGGGGTTTATATATCTTACCTATCCCCATTCTCAACCGCATCCCGTTCTCATTCACTCATACTCAAGCTCCTCTGCCCTCTTAACCACATACACGTAATTTCTATTCACCATCCACCCAATCCACCTCGTGATTCCTAGCTCCATTCACGCGCTACATAGGAAGAATCCTGTGATTCCTATCTCGGTCTCCCTACTTTTCCTATATATATCTCTCCTTTCTTTCAGAATCTAATAGAAACGCAGACTTGAAGACACACAGCCAGTCGCAGGAACGAACCTTGAGGGATGGAGGGAGGAAGGTTGGCGTAGATAGCGACACAGAGAATACGCAGAAACTGTCAAAGACGATAATTGGGCGTTGAAGCCGGCAAGGCAGGAGAAAGAATTGGAACAAGAGGAAAGGGAAATGACATTAAGTACTGTAGCAGTAAGTACTGCTGTCGTTTCTTCATTTTCACTGTCGTTTTTGCTCCTGCTGTCTTGCTACTTCTATTTCGCCGAAATCAAAGTGATTACTTAGAGTTAGTTATGACGAGAATAGCTTTCTATACCTTGTATTCGGTGTCGTGTCCATCTACTTATAACATTCGACTCCTATGGAAGCGAAACCATCTAGGATCTCCTCGTTTTCCATTATACTGGAGAGGAGTTGATGATGGTAGTGGTGACGGTTTGGTGATGACAATTAATGATGGTAACGACAACGAGAATGTCAACGACACGATGGCAACGACAACGATGACGGCATCTTTCTAGAAAACAAAAATACATGTGTTATATGATCTCTTGATTAACGCACAAACCAAACAATCCGACGCAATGTGACAGGTACCAAGAGATTAATCCTTGTAGCAGAGTGTTTAAATCTTGGCTAGGGAATTGATAAACAGATGGTGGTCTTATGGGAGTTTATATACCCTTGAGTCAAGAAGAAGAGGATAGGATGATTCACTAGTACTAGTAACACGATGCATGGAAGAGAGGGTCATCGCAGATCCCATCACTGATATGGTAGAACAGCGACATGCAACAAAGTAACTCAGGCCGTAACCAGTCCAGTGAATTGCCCATTCAGGAACCAATTCTAGGTAAGATTATAGTATTTAAACAATCTCAATTCTCTCTCTGCACTCCTTTCCTCTTCAGCCTACTGCCGTATTTACCAGAGATTCGTCCATGCCTTTGCGTATGGGACGTGGTTTGGGGATAAGAAGGGGAATTATATGTTATGGGATGTGGGGATGAATGGGAGAGAGATGTTATGAGTTGTGGAGATAAGATGGGTGGTGCTGGTGTTAGGTGGAGGAAGGGCTTTGTCGTTGATGATGATGACATATGAATGAAATGACAACGATGGAAGTCTCGTGTAAATGGCAGTAAGTGAGTGTTTATAAGTGATGATATATATATATATATATCGCACCTCTCTCTCTCTCTGTGCTCACCCGGCGCTGCAGATTACACGCGGTTCAGCTAAAGATATAAGAACTCAGCGGGCGCTTGCTCCCCGGATCTTGAGGAAGGCATTGTGAATTTGTGGGATTGTTTTCTGCCCGTTGAATCGTCTGTCCTAGGTGAGGTATTTATCGATGAGGTTGCTGATGGACAGTCTGTTAATGGGACGAGTGAATTTATTTCTTTTGCGATGGGTTCTGAAGCTAGGGAGAGGCTCCGGGTATATAATGCTACTTTCTGAGATTTGGGGGAGGATCAGGACTACAGAAGGGTTCGTAGAAGATTTTGCATGTTGTGTGGGAGGGAGCGTTGCTCAAAGCATATTTACTATTGAGCGATGTAAAGGAGGATCGGCACTGGCAGAGACTTTATTCGGGGCCGAAGACTGTCACCGTGTCACTTGTAAATCGAAAGGCTGACGACGGATGACGGAGGTATAAGAGTTGATGACAACAATGACTGTGCAATGACAGTGGACTTTGAACTCGGCAATACGAACTTGAGTAACGTATCTAACATGCCAGAGTAGTTCACTTCTCACTTTATAGCCTCACCAAGAATTGTTCGACGAAGACATGCGGATAGCATTCATGTAGGCTCGCATGATAGAGAAGTGTAATGAGTGATATCATTCGGCTTTATATCACTTGATCTTCCCAATCTCGCTTCCGTCTATGTCGAAAGACTGGTGAATAGATTGATGAGAATGATGGATTCACTTCAAACTATTGGCCGATCTATCTATCTAGTATTTAGAAGTGGGGCAGGGACTGGTTTGGGATAGCGTAGTTGAGGGTTCTATTTAACGGATTTCGCCTGCTTACTGTATAAATAAGTCGACTCTCTCGAGAACTTGATGCAGCAAATAGGTAAGCAACAGGGAGAAAGAAAACAAGGTCGAAGATATCTCTGTGCAACCAGAAAGTTTGTAGTGATTTAGCTGATAGCCAATATAGCGGTAGTTATGACCAATTTCCTGCATAACACGATTGATGTCTGACAGCGACAGCAAAATATCATTAACGACAGCGGTCGATGATCTGAACTAGAGCGATTTTCTCCTAATACAAAGAAACCTGAAGACATCTGACCGAACCATGGACGGACTGCATATCAATCAGCAGGCCACGTGCTCTCTCTGATTGGTAATCCGAATGGTTTTGTGTAGAAGTGATAGCCCAGAAGGAGGGGTATTTATACTATACACCGATAGTTATTGAGCAGTACATCTCATTCACTACCTACATGTCGCCGCTGATGAGATAGCATGCTGTGCAGTACTCCTGCGGATGACCAACCATCCCTGCTCGAGATCGAGGCTCGGGGGAAGGAATCTAGAAAGCCCCCCGTCTCGATATGGGTTTGGATATAAAAAGTTGTCCGGGCATGATAAAGGACCTGCAGACAAGACCCAAGCTGAGGTAATTTTCATCGAAGCAAAGAGTGTGATGACATACCCATGGAATTATCAAGCAGGCTGACGGAGATGACCTGGTGTTGAGAGCTCAGCTGTATTTTGAATATTAAAATGTCAACTTCAGAGTATGATCATCTGGGATTGACAACGCTGAGGATAGTGACAACAAAGTGTAGTGAACCGGATAAACGGCCAAAGATAGAATGACAGCAGAAAGCACCTCAGAACCACATCTAGGATTCCATTCCTCCGTGGATATGTGGCAAAATGACCGAGTGTCTATGGAATAAAGAGAATAGATACTACCGGGGGCTTGAACTATATGCACCAGAGCATTCAACGTTGACTACTTCGGTCTTTTAATATGAGTAAGGAGAGAATAAGATAGATTGCAAGCGTTTTATACTGCTGGAAAGAAGCTACTGATCCCAGTTTGTGGTTAGAAAGAATCGAGGAATGGATGACAATTCGCTCGGATAAGAGGCTGTTCATTCACTAAATGGAGAAGGTATGATGTAGACAGACATATTGATGTCTTCAAACTAGAGCGGATTTACTTCCAATGGAAGTATTGGCAAAATCCTTGGTTTGTTGAATAGAAGTAAGATAACCATGAAGCCTTACGAACTGCAATCTCAACAACCATTCGAGACAACATCAGGTTATTACGGCTTCGTAAAAGCCACACTAAGTGCTTCCTATCCAAATATAAGTCCTATAAAGGGGATATATCGTAGTAATGAATCGTAAGAACAAACTCCTATCAGAACGGTTGCAACGACATGCGGATACTGCTTCAGACTGGTGATATAAATTCCTATGGTCCAGAACTCGATATTGTTCGCATATACCACAAATCCGGACATCGATTCGACACATTCAATAGACACTTGTCTAGAGTTACTTGGCATGCAACACTTAATCATGTCTCCTGGATCTTCGGCGAGGAAGAAGATGTCTCCACACCCCTCGCCGGCCTAAATCCAGCCTAGCGTGCAAGGCTGACCTAATCCGTCATCGCCCCTCCGCATCTCCAGAACCCCTCCAAATATGCGACATGCGGCCTCGAATTTCTCTCTTCCCTTCTTCTGTCTTTCACACTCGCCGTTCCGTATAACCCGCACGGTCAGAGTCCCCGCAAAGTTCTTCAACATGTCTGCGACATCAGCCAGCAATGGCACATCTACACCATCCGACACATCTTCCCCTCGGAAACTAAAGATCCTCATGCTTCACGGTATACTGTCACCATATACCTCCACAGTTTTATCTAACTTCCAATACTGACTTGTTATCAACAGGCTACACACAATCCGGCCCTAACTTCAATTCCAAAACGAAAGCCCTCACCAAACTCCTCAACAAGCACTTCCCCCCAACCCACCCCTCCTACCCCGGCGGCATCCAACTCCTCTATCCCACCGCACCCATCCTCCTCCTCCCCGCCGACATCCCCGGCTTCTCGCCCACCTCCGACCCCGCCCTCGCACCGCCCGACGCCTACGGCTGGTGGAAACGTGAAACCGGCGGCGCGCGCTACGTCGGCATAGAAAAAGGTCTCGACACCATCGCATCCTGCATCGAATCCGCCGGCGGCATCGACGGGGTAATCGGATTCTCACAAGGCGCATGCTGCGCGGCCTTCGTCGCCTCATTACTCGAACCGAACCGCGAGAGTGCATTTGCGCTGCAACGGGTCAAGAACCCCGAGACTGCATTGCCTTATCCGGCTAGTTTTACGAGATTGAAGAATGAGATTCAGCAGGGACCGTTGAAGTTTGCGATTTCGTATTCGGGCTTTTATGCGCCGTATGAAGGGTACACGGCTTTCTATGAGCCGAAGATACGCACGAGGATACTGCATGTTATAGGAAGTTTGGATAGTGTGGTGGAGGAGGAGAGGAGTATGAAGTTAGTAGATGCATGTGAGGAGGGGAGTAGAGAGGTTTGTTATCATCCTGGAGGGCATTTCGTGCCAATGGGCAAGGAGTATGGAAACGTGGCTGTGGGTTTCATTTTGAAGTGCTTGGAAGACGGCAAGAAGAAGAAAGAAGAGAGTGTTGAGGATATGGATGTGCCATTTTGATACTGGGCGGGTCGGTATATATTACTGGAACATGAGATCACGAACATAGAGATAGAGGGATATATCCGGAGCATAAAGCGTTCATGTCATTTAGACTCTAGACTATTTGTACAGAGCGGTATCATTACGATAGAATAGAAATTCATCAGGCTTGGGCTTTGTCAGCCTTTGACCCTTTAGGTGTCTTCGTTGGTTGAATTCTGGCCATCATTTCCTCCTTGGTGATGAGATGATCAATTCTCTCCAATAATCCCAACAAACTCTTCATATTACCACTCCACTCGTTCAGAACATCATCAGCATCTCTTGGCTTAGCAAAATTGACGATACGGGCAGGTCGGTCGATCTTGGCATACACCGTCTTAGCAGTGACCAATTCGCTGATGTACTTTTCCGTCTCATCTTCAGTCAAGTCGAGGAGTTGAGTTAATCTCGGCATCTGGATTCGAGTATAGTATTTGGCGACTACGCGAACGTTGTGCTCAATAACACGCTTCCGTAAATCTTCCCAGCGCTTGTTTGCTTTCGGGTCGTCGGATTGTCCAGGCGCAGCATCGAAAACATCGGTGCTGCACAAATGTGGACCGAAGGTCTTGGATACTTCGGGCCATCGCAAAAGTTCAGGAACGGTGAAATGCTTGAGCAATTGCGCATCAAGTGATACTTGGCTGTTGCGACTATCTTTGTGTACACGGTGAAGGAGGTCGGACTGTTCATTGTCGTAAGGAGCGAGGATGACATAGTAGATGATTCTTTGTAGGACCTAAACAACGTTAGTAATGTTTTTCAATTGTGCCGAGATAAGTAACACATACCGAGTGCAGCTTCTGAGGATCTTCTTCAACAGCTTCAGTATCAAGAACTTGTCTGTAGTATTTGCAGGCATCAAGGTACTTGTCGTCATGTTTCGCCAAAGTGATTTGTTGCTCGTAGTATCGCAACTTCAAATCGGTCACATCGTCCTCCTTCGGTTCCGGAACGTCTTCGCCCTTCTTTCTTCTCTTCTCGCGGTCTTCGGCCTCCTTCGCTAGTTGCTCCTCGGTTTTCTTCGGCTTTCTTGCCAGATATCTCGTGCTGATCTTCCGGCTTAAGATCCCAGCTTGTGTCCAGTCGTTGCTCTCTATGCATAATGCGACTTGTGCCAAGATGAATTCTGTCTTCTCTCTTCTTTCCATAGACCCGAAAGTCTCTACCTGTAACTCGCACAGAATGTCTGTCGCCGACTTGAGATCGCCCTGTTGTTTCTTGATGTCGGAGAGGATCTTGGTAACACGAGCTCGCTCGACCTCTACGAATATCTTTCCTTCTGTGACGGTTCGCAGTGTTTCGATAACTGTGAGCTTCGTCTCCAGGCTCGGCGTCGAATCCAGGAACCCCATTACCACTTGTACCATTTTTGTTGTAGCTTGTTTGAGTTGGCCATGCTTCTTGGATAATAACAGGACCTGTTCGTTCAAGAGACTCCAATCCCCAGCATCTTTGCAGATAGTAACGATGGCAACCAAAACTCGAGATGTTGATGCAAGATCGGATGCCTGGGTATGATGTTAGTGGGTTTGCGCGGTTGCGGAACAGCTCTAAACTGACCTGTCTTGTTTGTTTCTCCAACACGGTAAGTTTCTCAATAGCACCTTGAACATTTGTCTAGCAAGAGAAACAAGTTAGCCAAGATAAACGAAGTTGTGATCTCCATCAAATCATTACCTGTGCTAGCTGCTCAGCTTCGGGAAGTTGTTTGTCAACTTCCTTGGAGAAGTCCTTGTCAGGCTTGAGTACTTGTCCATCAGACATCGTGGAGGGTAATTGAGGGGCGACTTTAGAGTAAGGATCTTAAATTAAATAGAGGATCCAAGGGAGAAGGAGACTTGTCCTTCTTGAATTGTGGGTGAATGGAGGAAGTTGATGGATTTTCTTGTGCAATGGAGGTTATAATTTGGGGAGCTCTAGGTTGTCAGATTTGACGCGGCGATGGCAATCGAAACTAAAGTGCGCTATTGCCACTTTCGGTAACCGTATCATGCGGCCGCCAGAGCTCCATCAACAACTTAAATTCAACAATGACCATCAACCAAGCAATCCCCGAAGCATAATTCTTGATTTGCTCAACCCGATGATTCTTTTTGATCGCAAAATTTCGGTGTATGAGTCGATAGCTCGCTTTCACGATGACAGCTCGAACCAAAAAGAAGTCTTTTTGAAAGTCTCTTTCTGGAGCACAATCTTCAAGAGCTAGATGAACAATGGCGGGGAATAGTGCAGTCGGGAACCTGAGCCGTCTCAACATTGACCAATCTTTCTGGACAAGAAATTTATTACCGCCGGCTGTGCTCTTGTGCCTTGTTCCTTGATATCTGGGTCGCAGTGGGCATTGTTTTGGTTAGAGTTTTGAGGACCTCTTTTCCAGGTGTGGCACTGACAATGTTGCACTATTACACAATTTTACCTGCTCTGCAACCACAATTTCAAGATGGTCATTCCGCTTCAAATACCCCGAGCACAGTGCGGCGCACGCCAGGATACTGTAATCAAGTCTATGCAGGATGCCTGGAATGGTTTTTGCATCCGGGGAGATTGGTGAGGATGCTACTTAACCATGTCAACTTATTCAGTCAAGAAGCTGTGCCGTTCTAATTTTACCTTCAATTCTTAGAGTATAATACATTATGTTGCATACTACTACTTGCCCAGCAATTGTCCTCAATGGAACTCCTAGTGTCCAATTTGAGGAGTTCTACGCCAAGCTCGCATCAGACGAACTCAAACCACGAAGCGCGTTGAAACGAGCAATGAAGGCATCCATTATGATGAGCCGATATATATGAGGCTTATCAGTCTTCATTGTCATTGGCAGTAATGAGTTTCCGTCGCCTTAGAGGTCTAAATGTGCTCAATGGACGAAGATACGAAACAAACTCATTTTGCCCCTTCCCAGCTTCAGGGTGCGAAGTGCCATGTCAGTATATACTTCAATATCATTGGTCTTGCACACTGCTCAACGATCAGACAGCATACCGGCGCTGAAGCTATTCTGTGGCGTAGTGCGTAAAACTACATGACTTGATTGGACATCGAATTCTCACCAACTGTTGGCCCGAAGCCACTGTCTGTGATCATGACAGATAAAGAGTGCCGACTCTGTCATGGCTCTGAATCGAAGGATCAAAACCTCTGTACGCTATTTCAAGTACTCTTCCAACTGCTTATCGAATGACCTGCCGTCACCGCTCAAAATTTGCAGGTATTTATGCTCCGGAACCTGGTGTTGAACCACCTCCCCGCTCGCTATGAGTCGCGCTCGACGAAAGTGGACGCCTGCAGATAGGCTGCGCACAAATAAACCGTATCCGCGGATATCCGCAAACCGCTCCGCTCCGCGGGTCCCATCCCCTATAGTAGAGCAATCCGCGGGTCCCGTTTTAAAATCATAAACCGCTCCGCACTTTTACGGTTAATCCGCGGATATCCGGCGGGCTATCCGTCAATCCGCAAGTCCAAATAATCCGTGGAATCCGTACATAAAAAGTATAATTAGTATAAATATTAGTATAAAAAGTATATCTTCAAATCTGAGGTTTGAGCTTGCCTCAACTTTAAGGTTTCCAGGCTTAAAAATATCCACTTATTCTGGGAATACCCTCAAATTGACGGATTATCCGTAGATCGACGGATTATCCACGGTTTAACGGATATCCGGCGGGTAACCGCGGATTACCCACGGATTAACCATCTGGATTCTCAACTATCCGCTCCGCAACGGTTAACCCGCGGATTGTCTTGGCAATACCATGGTACTACCACGGTTAACCGTTTGCGCAGCCTACCTGCAGAGGACCAGATTCTGATTGAAGCAATGACACGAGCAAATCGTAGTCCGCAGCCAGTAGCGTGGCATTTGATTGCTCAATCATTGAAATATCGCACCAACAAAGACTGCCGGAAGCGCTGGCACTCAAAGCTGGCTGCTGATGTCAGCAAAGGACCATGGCTCCCCGATGAGGATTCGAGACTTTATGATGCAGTCCAGATTCACGGCAGTAAATGGGTGTTGGTTGCAAGTCAAGTTGGGACTAGGAACGGAGATCAGTGCAGCAAAAGATGGAACAACACCATGAATCCAGAAATTGATCATACCTCATGGCTGCCGCATCAAGTAAGTAGAGTATCTGTGGACTTGAGGTTCGCTTAATGTGATGTGCAGATGCAACTAACTAACGAATTTTATTTTAGGACGAGCTTTTAATTTGGGCTGTCGGACAATTGGGTCATAATTGGACCAAAATTGTCTCAGCTCACTTTGTGGGCCGCACTCCCCTTGCAGCAAAGAATCGATACCATCTCTTAAGTCGAAAGCTTAAAGCGTCTTTGGGGACCAACTCGGCTCTGATATCGCCATCTCTACGCTATGATAGTGATGTTGAGTCCAGCATTTTGGGGTCCAATTCTGACCCAGATCACGCCTTTACAGACAATATAGGCCGCTCACACTCAGCTGAATGTGTGGGGAAAGAAACCCATAGCAACACCATAACTTCCAATGAAGCTTCTCAAAGCTCTTCAATGCTAGAAGGGGAGAGTCCACGTATTATCTACCAACACACGGCTATCCCGGACCACAGCAAGCTAGGTCTTTCGTCACACCCACCGAAGAAGATTTTTTCAACTCTGAGGATTGTATGATAGGAAACGTCGGTTTGAACTGCCCAAGTGCCTCCTCTTCCGGATCCTTCAGCCTCGGTCCAGGTCGGACTCTAGAAGATTTACCACTTCCTGGTGCTTTGTATATAGACACTTCCTTTCAAAGATTATCTCAAGACGACCGGTATGGTTTGGATGGCGAGCAAAGGCAAAGCCAAACGATGCATCGGCGTTGCAATCTGGCCGGACTGGGAAAAAGCATTGCTGGTCGGAATCTTGTACAATCCTCCAGTCCAAGGGAAACCTGCGATAATGCTACTCGCAGAGTTACAATCACTGCTATTTGCTCTGTAGATCAGCTTGGCGATCTCCTTCAGGCCGTCACCGAACGAACCATCTCCGCGCAGTTCGAAACTGGGAGTTGAGGCGGACACTCGCTCCACCGAGCAGTTCCTAAATGTGTTTTATAGATCTCGAGATTTTATAAAGTTTTCTAAAAGCTCAGTCTATCATTTTTGATCATAATGCTGATTGCAATTCTTACAATACCATATGAACCATTGTAATTCTTTGGCTGGATTACAATAATTAAGTATTATATGTATTATTTAATACTGCAACGATACTTGTCGTCGAAAGAATCCATTGGTTTTGGTATCACTTTCACTGAGAGATTGGCGGGGGAAAACACTTAAGCTCTTTTAAACGATGGCTTTAACAAATATAGTTGGTAATTGCCTGGCAACCTACCCTCCAAGTGCCATCTTACAGCTATTCATGCTGTAACAGGCTACAGGTCTATTCCCTACCCAGAATCAGATCCGCCACGGACTCTCCGAAAGCATACATTGGTCCTTGGTAGTGTCCAGAGATAGGAAGTGGTAGAACACTAGCATCGCATACCCTTAGCCCTTTTATTCCTTTCACCTTACACTCTGTATCCACCACCATACCCATGGCAGCGGTCCCACCATTTTGGAAGAAACTGCAGCCGACAATTTTCATTCGCTTGTCTAGCTCAGCATCAGTGCAATCGCTTTTCAGCGGAGAGTCACCAGGAGGTGGGGTCTCGCCAATTACAATAGACTGTCCCTCGAACGTTTCCATGGTGCGCATAGCTTTTCGCAGTCCGGTACGTAAGGAGGCCCGATCTGCTTCTGTTTCTAGATAATGGGGATTAATAATGGGGTTTGAAAGAGGATCCGTGTCGGCAAGTGTCACTGTTCCACGGCTTGTAGGTAGAAGAAGAATTACTGGGGTTGAGATATGGGTTCCATCAAAAGGTAGCCGAAAATCAGATCCTCCTCCAACAACAGGAGCATATGGAACCATGAACTCAACATGACAGCGTGGTTCCCTTATGAAGCGGTCATTTGGATCCATTTTATCTACGTTAATGACCTTGGCGAGTTCCTCCTTCGGCATTGTCGATGTGATAATCCACTGAGTGGGATTTCCATGGCCATATTCTGGTTTGTTGAATAATGGAGATCCCACGGCAAGGCCTAACTCTGGGTTACGAAGTTTCCAGAATAAAGTTCCAGAGAGGTGGTCATGAAGGCCCTGCCCAACTGGCAAGTCAGCAATAACTGGAAGTCCAAACGAACGGAGTTCCGCAGCAGGTCCAATTCCCGATAGCATGAGTACCTGGGGAGTTCGCAGAGCACCACAGCTGACAATGACCTCCTTCGTTGCCTTAAAAGTCTTGCCATCGACCAATTTCGCACCAGTTGCTGTTTTAGATTCTGGATCTATGATAACCTGAGCGACTGGGCTTTCCGTAAACACGTCCGCCTTTGAAAGGTCGTATGCTTTTCCAGCCGGCTGCCTCTGGAGATCTTTCCAGTTCTCCGTAAATGCTCCCAAGCCCAGGGGATTTCCTCCATTCGCATCTGGATTCCATGCATTCCCAGACTTTACCAACGCGGTGAATACCGTGTCTCCAAGTGGGTAACGCCTTGCCCCAGCCGTGGTTGTGATAGGTCCCTCAAATCCGTGTGCCTCGGGATCGCCATTACGATCATGATGAGTCTCAACTCTCTTGAAGTATTTCAACATGCGCTTATAGCTCCAGCGGTCATCCCCAACCTTCTCAGCCCAGCAATCATAATCAGTTGAATGTCCTCTAGTCCACAGACCATAATTCACAGCACTAGATCCCGAAAGCACCTTTCCACCATACTGCGGGACGGCACGATTGTTGAGGCCGGGCTGGGGTGTGCATTTGTAGTTCCACGAGACGGGAGTATCATGTAAATGAGGAGCGGCTACTGGACTCATGATTTGGGGAGAGTAGTTCTCCGGTCCGGCTTCGAGCAGGGCAACGGTGTGACCACCTTGAGAGAGTCGTGAAGCCAGCACGCATCCGACGAGGCCCCCGCCAATGATCACATATTCAGACGTGGAAGACATGAGCGCAATTTTAAACCTCGAAAAGTGGTTGTTTGGTTGTTTGCTGGTTTGTATGAAGTGAATATGTTTCGTGGGCGTCAGCGTCTGAATCCGGCTGCTTGTTTTTATCTCTGCATACGTTATGTTGTGGAATTTAGAATTTTATCTCCGCCTACCTACGAGATGCAACAATCTGCTGCGCCGTTTTGCTCGCATAACTCGTAGAGTTCCAACAGTGTCAGTGAGATGATGAGCGCCGAGTAATCACTCTGGGTAACACGGGTCCTTGTCGGTCGCAAACCAACACGCCAGCAAGCATGACATGCAAACTACCCTAGTCCGCATCTTGTCTTTGCAGTGTTGAGTGGACGAATTTTTTACTCTGGGTAATGTTCAAGCATCTAGTATATGCGTGAATTCCTTTAACCCTAGTCACTTACTCTGTGTCGCGATACCAGTCGTCGATTAATATAAAAGTCCAATTCTACCAACTGTGTGATCTTGGTCCACTAATTCCATTAATTCCACTGACTCCACTTTTGAGACCATGCACGGGCCTAGAAACACGGTAGGCTCGGCTAGCCTTTTTAGCGACTCGGTTATAGGGGGCATTTACGCCCTCGAGAAACTTGGTTTACATCACGGAAAGATACCTATATGTCCTACAACATACTCCGTATACATACCTTTACGACTTTAATTAGCATAACTGTAAGTGACGACCTACTAAAGCTATGGCTGCCATCGCCAATACGAAAGAGCACGAACAAATGCCCCACGAGGTCAATGGCAACGGTAACGGGGGTCGATGAAAACGCCAGCGAAAGTGCAAGCCGCCCAGAAACCAAGGTGAGAGTTGCAGCGAGCCTCCAAAAATCCGTGATGTCAACTGGACTCAGCCCTGCCGACTTCCCAGATGGAGGGGCTACAGCATGGGCGGTTGTGGCAGGAGCGTGGTGCTGTCTATTCTGCAGTTGGGGCTGGGTCACATCGATTGGCATCTTCCAAACTACTACCAGGAGAACCAGCTCAAGCAATACTCTCCCAGCGAGATTGGTTGAATTCCGTCGCTAGAGGCTTTCGTGATGTTCGTCGGTGGCATTCCTTTTGGAAAGATATTCGACAGTTACGGCCCGCGGTATCTACTTTTGGGTGACCCTTTCGTGCATATATTTGGCGTTATGATGATCGCCATCTGCAAAACGTACTATCAGTACCTTCTAGCACAAGGTATATGCAGCGCGCTCGGCGCAAGTGCAATTTTCTACGCCCCAATCTCGGTCACTTCCGAGCGTATTTTTGGCTTAGACAGCATCATGGTCAATCAACTGATCCCTATTGTTAGATTTGGATGGGCAATTCGCGCAACAGCTTTTATGATGCTCGGCTTAATGATCATTGGAAATGCAACGGTCACATCGCGCATCACTCCGCAACCCGGTCCATTCAATATCCAGGAACTCACCGACCCTTTGACTGACATGCCATTCCTCTGCACTTCGCTGGCAACCTTCTTCTTCATGTTTGGCACATTTCTGCCATTCGACTTCATCCCTTCTCACGCAGAAAACGAGGGTATGTCGCCATATTTGGCCGGCTACCTATTATCTATTCTCAACGCTGTCAGGTATGCTGTTACTCTTTTTATTTCCTGTGATTTTCTCAATACCAGACTTTTTCTGGTCGATCGGAGCACATGCTGGTAAGAATAGTATATTCGGCCGTATCATTCCCGGCACGCAGGTGACAAACTCGGCCGGTTTAACGTCATGCTAGTGATCACCACCGCCTCCACCATCATCGTACTTGCCCTCTGGCTTCCCTCCCGCGGCAAAATCCCCGTCATACTCTTCTCTGCATTCTACGGTTTCACATCTAGGACTTTCGTGTTGCTGGTGCCCGCGCTTATTGCCCAGATCTCCGATATTCGCAAGATTGGCGTGCGGATTGGTGTTAATTACCTGATAGTTTCGGTCTCGGGATTGATCCAGAACCCTATTGGAGGTGCACTTATATCGAGAAACAATGGTGGATACGAGTACCTGCAGATATTCTGTGGTTTGACGATGGCTGTAGGCACGATGCTGTACCTGGTGGCTAGGACACTGCAAGTCAGTTTTAGGGTAACTAAAGTATGAAAAAAGTCTCTAAGTAAGTTGTGCTAAATATATATAATATAGAGTAAATTCAAAATATTTATTCAATATAAAAAATATTCTATAAATCCTCTCTTTATCTGTTATATTCAACAATTCTCCTTCAGCTATCCACTCGCTACCACCCTCTCCCCGTCAAATAAAAGCTCTGCTGAAACCCAAAAAGGACCCTTCCATCCGGCTCCGGTAACTTAACACGAAACTTAAAGTCATAGTTTCCAGTCTTGATAAAAATTCCCAGGAGCTGAAAGTCCGCGAGGATCTCCACCATTCCCGGAATCAATACATTCCCTTCGGTCCAGGGTCCCGTGCGTCTGCGGATTCGAAGCCACGGGACCTCTGAGAGGAGGGTCTCTATAACCTCAGGATGGTCGTCTGGGTCGGTGTTGCAGTGAATAGATGTGTAGAGGACAGCGCCGGAGAGGAGAGAGGGGGAGATGTTGTAGGGGACGGAACCCATTAGGTACATTAGAATTGGTTCGTCGCTAGAGAAGAGGTTTTAGTTAGGGGTTCATCGTTCATAGGATAGAATACATACACTACTGGGACCTTTGGTGATACGACGAGAGTGATGGTTTCGAAAAGTTGATCGGAGGGTCCGTTATCGGTGAAGCTGGCCATGTTTCTACCTGGGACGGGGCGAACCCTCTCAGTTGTTGATATTGGAGTTACGATGCTACCGAGTGTTTGTTGCGGGATAGACATGGCGGTTGAGGTTTTGGCAAGCAGTAGTGTAGTTGTCAAGGCAAGCCAAACTCGCGGGAAAGTAAACATCTAGCCAGGCTAATTGTCTGTAAATAATGATGCAAAAATATTGTTCTGCGTGATAATTGTCCTGAAGTCACAACGATAGATTTTTGTCAAAGAGTTGATGATGCGCCCAGTTATTTTCACCAGGAAGAATAAGATTGAATATTATCGTAGACTTGCCAAATGAAGTTGAGAGATATTTTGGGGATATGAAATGGAGCAGTCGAGGCAGTGTTGAAGCTGAATACAGTAAGCTGCCTTGGAAGCGAGCCAACTGGAAGCCTTGTCCGTCATCTAACTTTTATGCATGCTATAACCGATCGATGACTAATAACTATATATACACTTTCATTGGCGCAGCAAACTCATGGTCATAGATCTATTCCACGACAAAGGTTTGTAATAGATAAGTCTGCCAGAATGAATGCAGTGAAGCTTACGCCATGTGCATGAGGATATGCGATTAGTTGGAGGATATTTTGAAACGCTGATGTGGCTCATAAGCGCTTTGCCGCTTCCTTGCTTGATTTGTGAGATTCCTAGTCTCCTAGAGATATTTGGTGTATGGATTGAGAGAAAAATAAGGATTTGTGTGAGAAACAAGATCACCGGTACCTGGTAGAACTGTCCGTAAGTGACTAGATAGGGTCGGGTTGCATATACCCACTTGGAGAAATATGACGGTTCGGTAGTGAACTGCGCGTTGTACGACGGACAGGGTCTAAGGTTACACAGGACCTCTAACATCTTTTTATCGACGTGATCTTCTTGTTAATTGTTCTATTTCGGTGGGAAGTATTTGGTCATGAATACAGAAGTTGTTGTCAAAAGCGCTCCAAAGCACTTTTTCGTTCTTTTGCGAACATTCGATTTAGAACTCCGGGTTCTTAGCGATTGGTCTCTTATCAACTTCTTATGTCAATCATCAAAATGATACACTAAGCTCAGTTCATGCAGAATGGATTCTCTACTTCTCTTAAGGTCCAGATTTGCGGATGCCGGGGCTGCCAGTGGTTACGAGTGTGCCGCTGGCCCGCTGCTCACTTTGTTTCTACGTTCGACATCATACTACAGGGTTGCGGAGTCGGATAGAGCTCGATACATCGCTGACCAGGTACATCAGCTAATTCAGGATGGCTGTCGACATCAGCTCAAAATTATTTCTTACCTCGGTGAAGTCACAAGGTGAAATTTTGAACTGCATGGCCTTCCATTTACAGTGCTACCATAAACATTGCCAAGATTGTGAACAGCCTTCACTCGCCATGAGCTTGGACTTCCTGCAAATGCCCAGGGAATAGTTTTGACCACACAGCCCTCGATGTTCTATATCGATCTTGCAAATTGATGAGTTCGCCAAAAACCTCAATATATCATGTAAGTGAACATCCTTATGATGTATAAATGAATCTATTCCTCGCATGAAGAAACATCAAAATACCAAACTTTCTTGTCTGCATCTACCTCAACCTTTACTAGCCCCCCTACTTTCGCCTGCTTCTTAACTTCTCCTATAAGTAAAAACTATGTTATACCTCACACGCGCTTTCACGACTGCCATACTCCTAAATGAAGGGGTGAATGCTTTCAATATCAACCGCGGCTTCTTTGGCTCTCATGAAGACTCTTCCAAGGTAGCTGCTCGCCAAGATGACTCTTTCGGCATAAACGTCGCTGCCGTTTCCGCGAGGGCATCTGCATACGGAAGCTCGATCATAGCTTCAGCTTCTGTGAAAGCTTACGCGAAACCTACCGAGGCTGTAACCGAATTCATCGCGCTTGGCGACTCCTTTACAGCAGGTGTTGGCTCGAATGGAGATCCGGACTATAACTCCGGATCTAGCGACTGCAGTCGGTATGATCATGGCTATCCCTACCAACTTCAGAACATGGAAGAATGGGAGCAATACAATGGTGGCGTTACACCTGTTCTCAACTTTGGCGCCTGTACTGGTGCTAAGATGCAGGATCTTCTCGATAAACAGATCAACCTTGGGGATGGTACATGGAGGGACGTCGAATATCATGATTTTGGCCGCCCACAAATAGCTGTCATGACTATAGGAGGGAATGATGTTGGTTTCGTCGACATTTTGAATGCTTGTAAGTTCTAGCACCTGTTTTCATGTATTTTCTCTAATGGAATTAGGTGTTTTCCGTTATAGTCCTTTTCCCGGGGACTGTCAACAAGTACTCGCAGCCGCTTCGACCCTGATCCAAAGCGAGGATTTCGAAGAAATGTTGATTACCACATTGAGTCGTGTTGCCCTTCGTGGACGATCCGCGAAAGGTGCCGTTCCTGTAGAGGGCTTCCAGGTATATGCCGCCGGATATATTCCTTTCTGGAACCAGGTTGACACCGGCTGTGATACTGTTTCGTGGGGTTTTTGGCACCGCGAAGCATTTCTAACGGTAGCCCTTCGGAAACAAATGAACGACTTAGTGGGTGAGCTGAACACCATGATTAAAACCGTTGCAGATGGGTTGAAAGAATTTCTCGGGGTCATTTACGTCGACGGTTTCCAAACCAACTACTTGGGTCATCAATTCTGCGATCCTGCATCACAGGATTATCTCAATAACCCTGTTGGTAGCCAAACATGGTTTTGGTCTTACTATTCGGGTGACTGGAAAAGTGGAAGTGAGGGTCCAGATCCGCCACCACCAACTGACGTCTCAATCACCTCCAATCCATCATTCTTCAACTTGACGCTAGCCATGATGGAGATTCTTCTTCCAGCGGAAGATATTGCTCAGGTCACTGCAGACAACCCGCCGTACAATTTCAATCCTTCTTGGGGTGCAGCCAATATGAGTCAAGCATTAGATGCTGCTCAAGGAGTTGATAGGTCCACGTCCGGATTACTCGTGAAGGATCAACCAGGCGTGAATGATAGATTTCAGATAGCACTATCGGAGCTAACGAGACGCATCTTTCATCCAAAAGGCACGGCCTACGGTTTTCATGCTTTCTGGTTCCTCGCTGCGATCAAGGCAAACCGCGATTCACCTCCCGCTACCACCTGCCAAGGCAACCAAGTTTCGGGCACTTGTACCAGTGGCAGCTACGGTAATGTGCCAGATTTCACCGGAATCGAGCCACCGACCTGTTTCAAGGCAGATGGAGCCAGTACAGAGATCTACTACCGTCTTAACGCCCCTCTCGTAAAAGAGGCAGCGCAGAACTACTGCATCGATCTCGTTACCAAGGGCACCGTGCTTCGAGATGATGGCAACGGGCCTCAACCATGGATTGTGCATGGCGTAGGCGAGCAAAATGCCGATGCTGTACTATCCGTGCTCTACGATGAATCATCGTGTCCTAGCGACAAGTCCATGACAACACTTGACTTTGCAGCTTACACAGCCGAATCCTGTATTGACAGTTTCTTCACAAGTATTTCTCAGATATGTGAACAAGATTCGACATGGCAAAATTATGATTCCGAGCATACACTTATGGGGGGTACATTCATGAATTCTTGCGCACTGTGGACTGTGCAGGGTACTCTTCCAGAGGATAATATAGCATCAACACTTGTGGCGACTGCACCTGGTGCTACTTTTACTGCGATATCTTGAAAGTTATATCATTTGTTTCTTATAGGCAAGCGCGTAGATAGAAGCGATTTTTTATAGTTAGAATTGATTTTTAGTATTTTAGAAAGTTAAAATTAACATTTATTTACAAACTGAACAATGTAGTCCCAGGCGTGCTTGGAAGTTTGGTGTCCTTGTTGGAGGAAAGGGTTGTATGTTCTAGCTGAACTAACATATTTTTGGATAGTGCATAATACAACATAGGTGTGAGGATGATCGGAAATGAAAGTGTTGAGCTCTTGGTAGTGCCCGGGAAGTGGTGAGGAAATAACTTCAAATAAGTATGTAGAAGTGGAGATGCAATAAGTCTCAGTCCGGTAAAGAACGAAATTGGCTTGTATAAGTATATTCGTGACGAATTCAGGTTCCTATGCCAGGTGGGCCAGTCACAATGCAAATGCTTCTTTCGATAGTGAACAGTTGTTCTCGCAGGGCGTGAGGCAGCCCACAGCCATGATCGACAGAATATAGCAATATGGGTATTTGCTCATACGCACCCTCAAGCTGCGCGTCTGATGTATACATTTTTAACTGCGATGGGAAAGTTTCGTGTGACAAATATGCGGACCCCGCCACCGCAAAATGCCCTCTGAGCGTGGGTTGCTCACGAGTCACGATATAGATTTTGTAAGTTTATCACTTGCCCACACCTATTACTTTGGTTAAATCACTTTTGATCCCTTGGAACATGCTGTAATTATCATGAATTCCACATATTGCAGCATAGACGACTTCTGTGGGAGCTGATGCCAAGAGGGCTATGGAGGCTGCGGACCACCGGCCACCCCCTCATGTAGCGGGAGTAACTCGGCTGGGCCCCACGCATTGGCCATCACAAAAGTTGGACAACTGCGCGACCATGTGAAAAGGTTGCGCCGGAAGATCTAGAGCTGGCGGGCATGGCACGCATCAACTTTGCCTTCACATTTTTCGACCCGTCTACTTTCCGGATCATGCTCATGGACTCAAACTTGGTATCACTATTCGCGTGCTTTGCGGCTCTTAAGACCAAGTGGTTGGGACTGCAGATGTTGCTCTCAATCAGTGGCTGGTGCCTCCACAATTGTGTAAACACGTTTGCACCCTATATTATGAGCGCTGTTTTCTATATAGTAAATTACAAGCAGACTGTCTAGCCCCAGAAACAGTTGCAGTAGAGAAAAGACGCCTTGCTAGCTGGAATAAATTAGACAAGAAGTAATATGAACGATAGAGAACCTTAGAATAAAAACTTGTTTTCATTTCAAAATTTCTTCGAAATGTTATCAAAATCATGGTCAAGAATATTAATCGTCTCCAAATTCATATTTTATTGAAGCTAGGGTAACGTCAAATCTCTAGGCATTGTAGTTAAGATTGGCCTAGAAAGGATACTACCAAGTTGGTAGAATGCAATCCTCCCTCCAGTACATCGTATCGGCATCCTTAAAGGTATCAATTGTACCCTCTACCCCCTCTGTTCCGACAGACCATATACCATCATCAACTAGCTTTCGCCAATAGTCAAAAAAACATTCCAGCTACTGAGGCCGGTAGTAGTCACCGCCGAAAGGCTTATATCTATACTGGAATAGCCCATCTATCGTTCCTCATCCAACAGATAATCCGTCACTCATCCGTACGCCAGAAATCAAATGCCACTCGTCACCCTCCAATCCATACAGCAGCAACAAGTGGAATACCTCCTCGGATTCGAAATAAGTATATCTATCAACTGACTCGGTATAAAAACCAGCAGGGCCTCGAAGCAATACAGACAAGTTGTTAGATCTCGCAAGGAATACATTAGAGAACACCGTTAAGTCGGCCTCATATTCACCTCTCCTGGTAGTGAAAAGATATACTGGCAGTATAATCTCTGCAGTATATAGCAGGCTAGTGAAAGATTGTATCATAGCGAATTCGGATACATCTGTGGGCGAGAGGAGTAGATCCGGAGTAATATACCGGAAGCTGGGGCGACAGGCTCTGGTCAGAAAGTTACATACAAAGCATCTCTCGGGCACCGAGGCTATATCAAAGATAGCAGGTGTAAGCAATAGTTATAGCTCAACTATATTAATAGTAGCATTGGTTGGTGAAAGTAACAAAATATGCCCCTCGATAGCATCGCATAACCGATCCTATATGCCGATACAATTGATAACCTGGGCTTTGCTGTAGGGTTGCCACTCCCAGAGTCCAATCTTTTCACTACCGAACAAACTTGGTACTTCCATAGGAGAGACTGTGATCTTGCCGAGATGAATGAGTTCAATCCAGTTAGAGAAGACGGTCTCGAGCAGATACCAAAGATCCGGATACACCCTGACCGGCATAGCAAAGTTGTATTCGTTCATAGTTATGAAGACAGCAGCCCGATGGCACCCTTGATGATAAAACAGGCCTGCGCCAGCTTTCCCACTATGGCCAATGTTCGGGAAGTACAAACACACCAAGCTATCTTCCGGCTCATCGATTAAGTCGGCTGTAAAGTTGTCGAAGAGCTCGTCAGGCTCGGATATTTCAGCGACCCAAAAAAAGAAGGGCTCGGGGTTATCTGTAAGAGGTAGAAGAGCGGCATCGAGAAAGGCTGCTACTGAGGGGTCAAGTCGTGGGCGCAAAGCCTCAGCTGCAGCCCAATTGGCAGTGAAAAAGTTATTATTGTTGTTACGCAGAGTGGCTGGCGAACAGCCTTCATCAATCCATATGTAGTACACGAGGTAGTTATGAAGAGCTGCGCAACGCTCATGATCCATTCCTGATAAGTCCGCGTATGCCGAGTTGTCTTCTGTAACAAGCAAGCTGCTCATATCGGGGAGCTGCGAAGAATCCATAATTAATTTCGATTTTCGATACTATTGTTGATTTCGAAGCTGCATAGGTTGGAAGTAAAAGAAGGTTGAAAAGAGTTTGAATTCGAAAAAGAAAATTATTACATATTTACTTGCAAATATAATTTCAAATTCACTAATATTGGCACAGTTCCAAATCGTAGCATCCAATGATTTAATTCACGTCATGATATAAATAGTGAATTCATTCCAGCAAGTAGTTGTATTTATGTGCTACCTGTCCTAGCAATTAATTACTATCACGTTGGAAAGATTGAATATACCATTATGGTAATGCCCATCGACTCCACGGTCGCTCCAGTAAGTCCCTTAAATCCTTAGACCATAATACTGTCCAGAAACGTCTCTATCTATTAAAATCTTACGTTACTCACCTCGGTCGAAGCAGAAATAACGCTTCCAACGGTTCCTAAGAAACACCAAACGTAATATGCACTTATTCACAGACGTAGGATTACCTAGTTTTTCGGAGAGGAACAAATAGACATTGGATACAGCAACAGAAGGAATAGTAATGTAATGATGATTAAAATTTCCGCTGCAGAGCCAAAACAAGCAATGAAACTATCTTGTGCCGTTGCGAATTTCACGGATTTCTAACACCTCAAACTATTCTGAAATCTTGCTCTATCACATTTTCAGAAAGTACACTGTTTTTCATAATATCCAGAACTCCAAGCCTCTCCCAGGTATTAAAAAAGCTTATGATTGGTCTCAAAATCAGAGTGCAAAGAACTTTGTTGTCTATCCCATCGGTATCGTCATCATCACAATAGAATGAAGATCCAAGAATGAGACAAGACACTTTCCAAGTCTTATCCGTACAGTCAATATCATAGCGAATGTCCAAATATACAGTTGAAGAGGTGATCAGCACAAATTCATCGAGTTCAAGCTCAAAGACTATGAATAACTCGTCCATTTGGTCGCAGTCGGGAAGCAGGAAGGCGATAGCAGGTAATAATTCGCTGTGTACTGAAAGTACGCTTGTTTGATCAGAAATGCTGGCTCCAGCTGTTTCTAGCGAGTCCGAAATGCTTAGAATTCCAAAGCTCTGGTTAGGAGAAAAGGAGCTATCGTGGCCGGCAGGGAAATTGATTCCTATTTCCTTCGCCAGCCTCATGCTAGCCCATGGCCAAGTCGACGCCATGTCCATCCTCTGTTTCCTTCCTGGTACATCGAGGTCTTGGGTATCAGGTGAATCACACCTTGCAACATTCCATAGCAAACCTCTTGCCATATCTCCCTCCCAGATTCCTTGGAGATATGCGCAACCGAGTCGTTTCTGAAAAACTTCCGCAACGCTCATTAATGCAATTAGCCGATCACTTTTCATACGTCAAGTTAAGTCTTGAATATTCTTCTACGATGCTTAACCATGCATCGAGGGATATATCGTCAGTATTCGAATTGGATTGAATCTAATCAAGTCCAGACCTGTACATTCACATCTCATTCCCTGTTGGCATTCCATCACAAGTTCGCAACTGCAAAAATGTAACGTTCCAGGTGCTAAATATCTCTCTTGGAAAACCCAGGCTCTTTAGAGCAGTGGTGTCACCAACACAGGTAGCTGCGACATTCAGATACGAGTTGGAGTAGATGGATGCCACAAGAGAAGATTCACATTTCCACACCTCAGGAGAATTTTGGATAATACACAGAGAATCAATCCAAAGGTAATTGGGATCCAATTCTTTGAAGACTAATATCGAATCGCGGTACATCAAAGGTAGTTCGACCCATTGGATATTGACCTAGTAAGACGCAATATTCGATGTTGTGGTCTGGATAAATGTCTTTGAGCCCCAGCAATGTGATAAGGTTGCATAGGGTGGTATGTTCCCCTGAACCGACAATTTCGCGGTGTCCGTCCATTAAAGTGATGATATCTGGACTCTGGGAGATGTCCAAAAATCGCGAGGGAAACTCTTTTGGAGTCGATTGTATGTCGCAAGGTGAATGATTTTGCAGGCAATCTCTAATCCACGATTTGATGAGGGGTATGTGTGTTTTTATTGATATTGGGAGAGGCACATCTCGCGAGGTGCCAAAAATATCACTGAAATTTTTCCTAGTCTTTTCTTTTCTTTGATTTGATTGGTGGGCTTCTCGTGTCCCAAAGATATTGCAACATCAACTCGATGCGAATTTCGACCTTGGCTAAGACGATGACCTTGGCCATTTTCCATCACAAAGAACTGAAGTCTTCTCGTCGCTACTTCTTTCTCTTCTTTCGACTTCTTGTTGTCGATTTCTTCGAACAATTCTACCTCGAGCCCGACCGAATCCCGCATGATAATTCGACCTTTTCCATTGAGAGTTTGGTGGTGGTCAAAATCATGGCCTATCAAGGTAGAATTATCGGGTTCTGCAACATCGTACATCGAAAATGATACCATCCTTAACCACCGAGCGAACGTGCATGTTCGACTGGAGATTTTTAGTTGCTGCAAGCAGAACGGAAGGGTTTGCTCAATCTTTCAATTCTTCGCCAGCTTGACTTGCCATCTGAGCCATCGTGAAATCTGCTGCGGCTGAAACGGGTCGTGGAGCGCTTGGTATCATACTTGTGGGTTGACTCTTCGACTGTGGACTAGAATCACCCAAAATAGCGATTCAGTGCAGTGGTTGATCAAAGTCTGATTCTCTCACTCTAAGGGTTCGGGGTGGCCATTAAATAGACCAGCTCTCCCGTACTAACTACTGTAACTAATTCTCTGAATGCCGGCTTTTGTTTGCGCCGTACAATCACTTGGTTCCCGTAGTGCTCTCCCGTAGTCCATTGAATCTCATTACCGATAAATTGTGATAATACTTGACGCTGAGCGAGACTGTGATCAGAAAGCCGCTATTGTGGTCTATTCATACTAAGACCTTCCAGAGAGTTCTGAAATTAAAATATAAGTCACACGTAATCTCCTTATCCAGTCAATGATGCTGCGTAAGCGGGCGATCATCCAGTCGTCATTCCTTTCTATCGACACAACCGCAAACATTCACTCCCGAAATTCCAGCTCCAGCTTTAACAGCTGACAACACCTCCCTTGGGGACGGAGATGTATCGAATAATGATTATATAGGCTGAAGGATGACTTTGATCCGACTGCGATAACTGGAAAACGCTCGTGGATTGTACCTGGATAAGAATAAGGCGAAGCATGAAGTCCTTCGAGTATCCGTGCTCAACAATATGATAAGAATCGTATGCAGCTCGATATTATGGTTCGGAAAGTCGAGAGAGCACGTCGCCTGGACCTGATATTGTCCTTATCATTTTAAAAGATCTCAGGGATACCATCAACTATGCTCGTGTTTGGGCGATAAGCTTCCGGTTGGTATCGTGTGGAAGTGAGCGACGGTCCAAAAGTGGTTCAGAAACCGGTGATCAGAACCTAGCAGACCGAACACGCAAGGCAGATCAATATGAGTAGCCGAAAAGACGTGGGATGGAAGTATATATATAATAAGAAAAATATCAACTTTCAATTTCCTAACCATGTTAACTCCATCGAGCCAAACCACCCAAGCTAACTGCACTCAAGAAACACCAAACATACCATGTGGGATCTTCATAACTCCAACCTAATCCTAACCCATCTAACTATGCCCATGTCTAATCAAAGTACCCACAAACCGATCATTCATAAACTCCTGCTCGTACCTCATCGGGAAAATCTTATCCACATAGTCATACCAATTGCACCTATGATCCAGCGCATTGAAAGTCTTCACGAAATCCCAATACTCCGGATACCACCCCGCATTTTCCCAATCCAAAACCGCAACCACCTTCCCCTCTCTCACCAGGATATTCCTCGGCGCCAAATCACCATGCGTGAACACAATCGCGTGATTAGTAAGAAGCGAGCGCTCCGCCATATGCAAAAAGCATTTCGGGACCTGCGGATACGCATCCGAGAGGAGGAACTCGTTAAACTGGGCCTCAGTCTCGAAGGGCCCACCTTCGAGATCGTAGCGTCGGCTATCAATCGCTTTATCGTTGTTGACAGCGCCGATGTAGCGGCCGCGGAGAGAGCGCAGTTGCACGAGCATGTCGTTGACTTGGGCGGCGATCGATAGTTTGGTGGCTTCGGGGAGGGAGTTCCAGACTTTGTCGAGACGGTCGCCTTCCACGAAGTCCATGGTTATGCTGGTCAGTTTGCCGTCGCTGACGGCTTCGTACACGTGCGGAACCGGGATGCTGGTGTGTGTGGCTATGTACTTCATGGCGTCTGCTTCGGATAGCTTGAGGTGGCGCCCGGATTTGACGACGATTTTGCCGTAGCGGGCAACTTTACGGCCGGAGATTTCGTGGAGAATGATTCCTGGTGATGTTAGTTCTGATGTCTAGAAAGAAATGGTGGGCGGAGACGAACCTTCGCCAAGCTTTGCATCCAAACACTTCTTTGGCACGGCATCAATGTCCTCGTCGTCGTCCTCGCTGATTCTATCCAATGTGTTGTGTTCATCTTCGGAATCTGTATACTCGCTGTCATACTCTGAGTCATAGTCCTCGGCTTGACTGTCATCATCAGAGCCAGAAACCTCATCATTTTCAGGATCGTAATCCTCATCGTCTTCATCATCGTCGGAGTCACTCAGATCGATGTCCTTGACTTTAAGCACACCGACTACTCCATCTAGAAAAGCGGAAACCTGCTTCTGAACGCTTTCCTTCGAAACGGCCCATTCTGGAGTCTTTGCTGCAGACTTGCCGGCAGGATGGGAATCAGTTATCGAGCGAATGAGCTTGAGAGTGGTTGGGTCGATGAAAGCGACATTCTTGTGGCGGTTTTCAATGAGATGTTGGAGCTGGAACGCAGTGTGGATGGTAGCTACGTTTGGGTTCTCCGCGGAAGGCATGATGTTGGTGACAGTGGACTATAAAGGAACAGAAAAGAAACTTGGGAAACTAATAGTGACAGAGTGATCAACGAATATCAATCTATTCGCACTGTAGAAAGAAAGACGAATGAAATGTGATGATCAGTAGTGAAATAAGAAAATGTATTTAAATTCTACCCCCCCGTTGGGACTGTTGGATCATGACGATACCCAATGTCCTTACCATACCGCAAGCGCTCGCCTCGATAACGGCCATCGAGGCTCATAAATTATCCGTCGTGTGTCCGCAGGCGCCATTCCTCCAACCGTTTTACGATGAAATTGGAAGGCCATCTTGCGATCATTCATATATATATTTGGCGAGTTGACCATGCTGAAGACCGCATTGTTCTTATAAGAGATCCGTAACTCGTTTCATGGAAGGATAGCCACCTAGTGTGCCAACATACTAGGCGGCATCTGAGTGTGTCTGGTCTGGCCGTGGCTGAGGCGGTTATTTGTTGTAAGGTAAGCACTTCCTTCATCATCGATCATATAACACTCCGACGCAGATATGTTCTTTGGATGTGATGTATGGAATATACCACTCTTCCAGCCATAGCACAATGTGGGAAGTAATGGCTGGAAATAGGAGGCAGGCCAGCCATGGGGTTGATGCCTCCTGACCTTGGATTTAAAGGGTCGCGTCTAGACCAAGTCGGCGTGGACACAGGCTGAAACGCTTAAAAGAATCTGCTGCAAGAACAGCACATCGTGTAGCACAGACAAAGACTCACCGTGTTAGAAGTTTCTCAGCACCCCGAGCTGACGTGAATTAATCAACCATGTGTTGTTGTTGGTAGTATTTGTCGGTGACGGATGAGAGCAAGTTGGAAGTTCGCCGTCCATAGCCGAGAAGCACAAGCCACCGCTCTTACCTAATACGGCCAATTGTGGCACAGGAGACTTAGCGTCATTCTTCCACGTGCGTGAGCATGATTTCAATGCCAAGGCACCATCCCCGCAACTTTTATAAATCGTGCACCATTTTTGCACCATTTTTAGACTTTTCGTGGAGAAAGGATCCAATCGCACCAGTTGCTTCCACTCGTGATTGCCGGCTTTCCCTTTTTTCCCTTTCCATCTCGTACCAATTAATAATTGCTTCCATTGTCTCATAATGGCGAAAAAATGGCTCTTTCAATTGTGGCATTTCTTACATTTTCCTTGCGCTTCCTTACACCGAGTTACGTAACGATGAAACCGTTTGCAGATTGGCGGGGAAAGGTATTGGATATTGTCTTGAGCTCTGACGACGTTTTGGAGTCATGGGGAAGGAATGCGTGATTTCCTCCTTAGTTTGCGATGCAGAGATTTCTTGTGTTGGCACCATCTGGGTCAGCTCTGACTCTTTCGAAGTGAATCAAGAAGTTATAAGAGACATGAGTTCTAGGAGGTCTTGTGGGCGGTGTAAAATGGTGACATCGACGCCGCACAGCATAAAAGAAACGCCAGACAACACCTGTTTCATGAAGATATACTTCTGTACTTCACAATCTACCAACAGCAGATATGCCTTACACCCGGACTGAACTACCCCAGAATGGAGCCCGCCGAGCCCGCCAACCCGGTCAATCCCTTGAGACACTTCCTGCAGAGATTCTGCAGAAGATTCTTCGGAACTTAGAGTTGGGTTCTGGAAAGCACAAGTCTGGGGTAATCAATGGTGAGTATTCCATACTGTTCTCCGTACCAGGAAATGCTAATTGATTCCAGGTTTCGACCATGGGGACTCCAGTTGCTTGAGCCTAGAGAAACCAACTCTATTCTCGTGTCTTCTAGCATCTCGTGTGCTCTATGCAAACGCACTACCAATCACTTACAGAAGTGTGACCATCTCACGCATGTCAACTTTCAACCACATTCTTAGCCAGATCACAGGCAACCCCGTCTTAGGAAGAGCTATCCGTCGTCTGGATCTCTCCGACCTCAAAGTTGCAAACCCTAGGCGAGAGTTCTCCAACTCGCTCCACGGAATGCTTTGCCTTACTCCAATACTCAACGAGATCTATCTTCCACATGACAGGAATCTGAATGAAACCCTGAGCGGGGCTGTACTGCAGATTCTGCTTACTGGACTGCCCCACCTGAAAGTACTGGACTTTACGAACTGCACGTCACTAACGCTGGGTCACTCTGACGTTTTCACTCAATCTCCGCTGAGTGCGGTGCTCCCACTCAAGTCATTATCGCTAACTGACTCTCGGGCTGACCCGGTAGCGACAACATCACTACTACCATCTCTATTCCCTCGCCTTGCGCACATAGAGACCATGATGCTTTCCAAGTCCAATGTGACGGCGGAGATTTTGAATTCGATTCCTTCCACTGCAAGAATCACGCATCTAGCCGTTGATCACTGCCAATTACTAGAGACCGAGCCTTTCGTTGACTTCCTTATCTCCCATCCGGCCGTGAAGGACACGCTTGAGATACTTCATGCATCTATGGATTCTATCGATCTCGATGAAGATTCTATGGCACATGAAGAACAGCTCACGGAAAGATTTCTCCAGAATGCACCCAAAACACTCAGATCCCTTAGACTAGCTGGACGACCGATGACTTCGACAAGCGTAGCACACCTCAAGACCCTGGCAGCGACCGCCGAGGATCTCAGCATAGGCACCGGTCTTCGCATGCACGACCTTGAGACTTTGTTTCTCGACACTATCGATGATCCATCAGCGCGAGCCAATCACCAAACAACACAAGAGGAATCCGAAGTGGACTCAAAATACACAGCCGTTCTTGAGCCTATGGAGCGTGCAATAGCCATCTGTAAACTACGTCAACGATTGTCCACCACGCCATTACCTGCTCACGCTGCTGGCAAGCCGAGCCTGCGCTACCTGGACATTCGAGCTATGGATTTTGTGGAGCAGAGTAAAATCAGGTGCTCGACACTGCTAGGGGATCACTCAGCATCTCTGGCTGTCATTGCTGTGAGTGATAGACTGATGGACCGGAGTGGGACGTTGCGCGATATCTGCGCGAGTGTAGGATGGAAAGTCAAGAGAGAGGGAAGAAAGTGTCTGCTGATGAGACGATGAAGCTGTATCACTAATATGTTGGCGTTGTTAAACGGTTTACTTGGGTACTGATCGGGTTCCTCGACCTGATTTCATGAGGACGGATAATGCATATCCAGGATATGCGGGGACGGCGTTCATAAAAGTTTATTAATCATAATACCAAGTCGAGTTACTCCTTCAATTCATCGCACAGCCGAATAAGCTCTGCATGTTCGTCTTGTCTCGTTCACCTGCCTTTTGTTCTCTCTTTGTACAATTGTTCCCTTTCCCGGACCTTCCTCCACCCTATCATCCTGGTACCCTTATTGGCACCAATCCCTTAGCTCGAATTCTTAACTCATACCGCTGCGGTCTTCTTGACCCTCTTCTAATACCGATCCTAGCCGCGTACGCATCTCTTTGCCCCACTTCTGAAAGATGGGGAAAACCAGCGTAGAGATTAACGAATGCGGGGAGAGAAGTGGGGTGCAGGGAAAGCAGACAACGCAGTGGGCGGGTTACCCTAGCATTATATATCATGCGCTTTCAAAAAGTCCAGAATAACCTGAAACGCCTTCGGAGCCACCGTATGCAAGTTCAGATTATGACTGCCATAAATCAGCATCTTGCAAAGAACACATGATATCTAACTTAGTACTCACCCAGCAGGCAAATCATCCACAAACTCAAACCCCTCCGCCCCCGTAAACAACCCCCTCGTCGTCCCATTAATCACCCCCACACACTCCCCCCCACAAGCCGAAACATCGTACCTCCCCTGCAGCACCAAAACCGGCGCCCTCACATCCTCAAACCTAATATCCGCCGCCAACAGCGTCGGCAGCTCCGCTACCGCAAACGGCTCGCTCTGAACCTCATACGCCCACTCCGCGATCCGGTGCTCAAAATACGGGGCTTTGAAATAAACGTACGTCTCGGCGTAGAGATCGGCGGATGTGAGGAAGCCGGAATCGAGATGGCTCCATCGGGAAGGGTTGTGCTGGTTCGCGATCCGGAAACTGGCGCCTGAGAGGAAGGGACCGAAGTTGGCAGTTGTGCCGCTGAAGCCGGTTAGTATCAGCGCGTCGACGTTGAGCTGGCTGGCGCTGGCGGCGGAGATGTAGGAGCCGTAGCTGTGGCCGATGAGGGCGGTGGAGGTGGAGTTGAAGTAGGTATGGGAGTAGGAGATGAGGTTGTTGAGGATGGCGACTTCGACTTGGAATTGTGCGTCGGTTGTGGAATTTACTCTGGGGGTTAGGTTAGATTTGGCATGTATGTCTGACGAGGGGTTATGAGGACGTACTTCGATGAAGACCCCACGCCAAGTCTATCATAGTACAGCACTGAGTATCCAGCTTCGACAGCGACCTTGACGAAATTATACTGGTCTGAATCCGGAAGATTAGGACTCCAGTAGAGTTTTGATTCGATGATGCCGTGGGTCAAAATCAGGGTAGGGCCTCCGGTCCCGCATAATGTAGCTCCGATTGTATAAGTGCTGTTGATTGCTGTGGCTGTGCTTCCTATGATTGGAAGCGGATCAGATGAGGTGGTGAAGTTTTTGGAGGTCAGGTTGAATGTGAGAGCTGTTGCGTCCCAGTTGTCGTGTATGGTGGTGCTTAGGATGTATCGAGGAACGGAAACGGTGATGGGGATATCGATGTCTTTGCAGTGAGATGAGAGGTCTGTTGATCGTATTGAGGATCTGGGTAATGCGATGGCTAGGGCACTAAAGCCTAATAATGATGCCAAGGAATACATGATAGGGGAGGGAGTGGGGCTAAGGTGTGAAGCGAGGGGTTGTTCAAGAGGGATGTTTCTGTAGTTGTAATCCCACATTTGAGTTCTATAGAAGAATATTTATACAAAAACGATGTTCCTACGGCTCTTTCAGCTAGTGCAAATCAATATCACATTCTAGTATGTGCTGAATAATGATGAAGATGAAAGCTCACGAACTGTAGCTGGACTCACAATTGACCGCGCTTACTCAGTATCAATTGCTGACCGATTTATGGGCCCACGGAGATATATTGTAATCGATCCATTTTGCAGATGATGTTTTTGGTTAGGACATCACAAAACATCTGCCGTATGCAGGTACTAACTGCTGCGCTTATTTGGATCAAAGTCTAGTGAGTAAGCAGATATGTATTTCATAGGTTGAGTTACGAAACTCCCCTCCATTGTTATGAATCATCGTAGTCTAGTTTCAACGACTTCCTCTTCAGTCGAAGAGTGTCCAGGGGGTCGACAGACCGTCACTCATATCTTCATACAATAGACGCACAAGAACGTCCAGGACCGGATATTCGGCAGCCTCCCTAGGGGACACGACCTCCAAGCCATATCAAACATGCCACAGCTAGCAAGCAAAACTACCCAGTTTGTAGAGCAGCATTGGCAAATATCTTCACAGCTGAAGACGTTAACAGCGTTGTATACCAGCGAGTTGTTGTGCACATACTACCTCAAGTCATGAATGGGGAAACATGCAATTTCATCGCATACGGCCACTCTAGAAGCGGCAAGACTCACACCAGCATTGGCAACGACTACGAGGACGCCAAGCAGCTTGGGCTGTATTTCGCGGTGGCATGGGATCTCTTTCTAGCACTGGATGGAATTGAAAAATCTGGAGCCAGATCCCAAGAAGTCGAGGCAAGAACTGGGAATCGCCGTGCGTCTGTGCGAAGTACGTGGGAAGAAGAAATACCACCTCCTCATCAACGGGATGGAATACCGCGTACGTGAAGGCCCATCCAGGGCAAAACCGAGATGCTCGAAGGTGGAAAGGTGCAAGTGCGTCCTATCGTCGCATAAGCATGCTGGACACTAGATTCCCTCCGAAAAACAATCGTCGCTGGTCTCGGACAGCGGAAAATCGGCTCCTCGTTCGTCCAGGAACCCACAACGAGAATTCGCGAAACCACGCCATCATCGAGTTGGAATTCGTGAAGCAGACTTTTGTAGCGTCCGCATGCTTGTCTCGGTGTGGAATATGTGTTTTTTGACCTCGCGGGCTCAGAATATTTCGAGCGCTCTGCATCTAGCGGCGGTCAAAAGTAGACGCTGCAAGAGCAACAGCAAGGGCAACAGATTAAGACAGTTTTGTTCTCGCTCAAGGAAGTGATTCGTGCTAGGGCGCTGTAACAGTCACGAATTCCGTAACAAGCAAGCCCACTGGCGATGATTTGGCGGAGCCATTTTGAAGGTAACGGCAAGGGGGTGGGGAAGGGAGCTACTGATATGGTGCTTACAATGAGTGATGAGGAGGGGATGTTAGCTGCGAAGTGGAATACGTTGAAGTATGGTCATTTAGTGGTTTTGCTGTGGTAAATAGAAGACATGGAGGGGAGAGAAGGGCGATGAGATGTGGGTGGAGGGAAAGGCATGAGGGTTGTATTAGACTTAGTAGGAATTTGGACTCCTTTGGTACAAAAATAAATAGTCGCCAGCTCATCAGCGCTCATATAGGTTGTCCATTTTTCATATAGTCTGCAGGCTGTACACTGCTTCGCTTTCCGTCCCCCGAGCGAGCGGAGGATATCCGTTCATGTCGACTGTAAGACGGTGAAAAAATATACAAAAGGTAGGATTGAGTGAAGATAAAGTCTTTCTACAGATACCTATATACCGCTTTCTTCTTCAGTGATTCAATCCAGACTACTAGAAATATGAAAAGCCCAAGCTGCACCACATAAATATATCCGAGAACTCCAACTTCAGACCATACAGTCCTAGGTTCAAGCTTGCCACGCTAATCTTCCGTAAACAATCTCGCGACGTCCGAGACTATTTCTTCCATCTTTTCCACAGCTTCAGTATTTCTCTTCGCGTCATATGCTTTCATCCAATCAAATATTATTTCCTTGTCCCTCATGTGATTATCTCTATCGGTGTCGCTCTCGTAATCATCTATGTCGCTGTCGTACATGAAGAGATTCTCACTACTAGTATCGTCCACACTGCCATCAGGTCCATCACGTAGTTGACGAGCCAGATTGTACGCACGTTGCCAATGCAGATCTGCACATTGGTAGGCACCAGCTAGCAACAAAATGATGACCGTCGTTGGGCACCTATATCGAACAGGCTCATTAATTGGATAGCATGATTTTATTGCCATCGTAAGAGCGTTCCCATCGTTGCTCACAGCATGAATATCTATTTTTAAACCAAGCAGAAATTCCAAAACTTCATTGTTACAGTAGCCAGCAACAGCTGAAATTAACGGAGTTCTCATGGATTCTCCGCGTTTGTAAGGATCCGCTCCATATTCCAGTAACAGCTTCATGATTTCTATGCTTGCCTGTGGGCTTTTAGGGACCGAACAGCCCACCAAGTGGAATGGTGTACTTGTGCCTCTGGGAGCTAGATTCGGTGATGCTCCTGCTTCCAATAGTAATCTGATCATCTCCACACTCTTACAGAAATTCGCAGCAACTTGCAACGCTGTTGGAAGCATGTCATCATTTGAGACATAATTTGGATTGGCGCCATAAGCTAAGAGCATTTTAGTGAGATCAGGAGAATTACGCGCAACTGCGACGGCCAGCGGGACGTCATTGTACTTATTATTCTTTGCCACGAAATTTGGGTCTGCTCCACTATCTAGAAGCAGCTTCACAACTTCCAAGTACCCATGCAAGCAAGCTTTTCGTAATGGAGAATCATGCCATTTTAGTCCGCAGTTCTTGGCATTGACAATGGCTCCTCGATTTAAAAATAATTTGACGAATTCGCTGCCATGATGGATGGCAACCATCAGCGCGAATCTTCTCGTGCCCAAACCAGTATTTATATCAGCACCCGCATCAAGGAGGACCGATAAGGTTTTAGGACAGCCTATGCGTGATGCCTCAAAAAGAGGTAATCCCAGGCGATCAAAGCCGTCATCAATTTGTGGAATGGAATCCAAGGTCATAGGAGGTAGTGCGGGAAGAGCTTGTTTCAGAGCTTCGGTCAACCCGAGAGAGGAAAGCCATGTTATTGGGTGAAGAAGAATCTTCTGTTCTATCTCCCAAGGATATTGTTGTTTCGAATCTCGATCCCACCGTGTAGTGTATATATTGTCCGGAAGCGACCTTTTGGGGATATTGAAAACCCTTAATGCCACACTTACCCAAACACGCCATGCATCAGTCTTACCAGTATCAAAGAACTCCACCATAAGATCATCTACTTGTGGGTCCCTAACTTGAGCCTCCAGCTTCTCCAGATGATGGACCAAGAAGTTCGAGGAATAGTAGAGAAGAAAGAATTGATATAGTAGGCGTGCATGAATCTGAGGTCTGCTATCCCCAATATGCATAAGATATCTGAAGCAACATTTGGCGATAGCCTTGTCCACCAGATTTTCATCGATGGAGTACATGCTCGCAGGTCCCTTCATGATACGATCAGAAACAAGATATTCCTTGACGGAGAAATGAGCGAGGCGAATTGTGCAAGTAGTATATTCGTCGAATCCTAGTTCCTCTCCATCGCTATCGTCTTCACCGTTATCCTCATCATTGATGCTATTTGGCGCATGGGGGTCAAAATTATGAGGCCTAGTAGAACAGCTACTGCTAAATTCCAACTCAGATGAAGGGATTCTAACACTCTCGTCTTCATATCGGGTGAATGTTCCAGGGGTCGAAGACACTAGCCCTGCTGGTATCATTTCCAGCAACGAGTTGCAATCCATAAAGCGATCATCGATGCTGAAAGGTTGGTCGGGATCAATTATTACCGCTTCAGCTAACTCATATAGCCTCAGTGACCGTCCTGCGAAAGCGAGCCACTGCAATGCTCTATGAACAAAGACTAAATTTTCAGCATCAACTTCTAGAAGCATTCGATCATAAAACATGTCCAAATTTCTTGGAAGGACTTCAACGGCTGCCCTTATACGTGCTTCAATAGCAATGGGAGTTATGGCCTCAAGTTGTAATGCGGCAAGACGAAACCTATATCAGTGAGAAGTGCTCTCATAGATTGGGAAGGCGAGGCGAGCTTACATTCCACCGGCGCGGGTTGATATCCTTTCTTGCACGAAAGCCTTCAGCGCAGGCTTCCATCGACTGCATCGTTTGTCTTCTGAAAGCCTTTTTTGTATGAAGAGCTCTATATCATTCTTGACTTGCTTCCCATCAGCAGGTATTCTCAAGTGATCATCTGAGGCGAAGTTCTCAAATTCGTCCAAGATGTCGCGCTCTTGCCGGCTTGCCACGAAAATGTGCATCGAGGGAATATTCCAATTGCGGATATCTTTGATTATTTCCAACAACCTGGCGCGCTCTGAATCGGTCTTTGGACACTCATCAAGTCCATCCATTATGATGTAAATATCATCAAAGTCCTGTACCACAACTCTGAACATCTCAAGAACATTTTCCAAATGCGGTTGGCTCATGCCATGGTTTAACTGCGCGTATAATTCGTGTATGCGCTGCGGTATGTCTCTACGCTCATTAAGAACATTGGCAACGAACCAGAGCAACATGTTCAGTACCTTTTGCTTTTCATGGTCGGCAAAAGTGAAATACCAGTAAATGGTCACTGATAAAGGCGTGCTGCACCGCCTCTCGGTAATATCAATGACGCTTGAACTTCAAGGGCGTTAGAACTGACACGATTTCTTTCGGACTTCGTAACTTACCTCAAGATGGATTTTCCGGCCCCAGCTAGGTCATAAATAAGCTGATGCAATTTCTCCCACAAGAGCGAGAAGGACTTACCACCACTAAAGAGCCACATAAATGAATTTTCGCTTTCCATCCATACCTTCAGGTCTTGGCTGTCAGTAAGCCAAGCCCCGGTCCCTTTTTGATGTCGCGTTCGAGCCGCATTGTGATCCCTTGATGGGTTGGGCACCCCCGACAAGAGCCAAGAAACAATTGCTTGTCGAGTTGCATCGGCTTGGGCCTGCGCAATCTCGGAGCGAAGTTCCTGTAATATATCAATCTGCTTGTATGAAAGGTCACTAAAAGAGTTAGCATATGATAGCGTAGCTAATGAGAGGGAGTTTACAGATTATCAATGCCAACAATCATCCTGAGATCACCCTTACCCTTCTCAATGTTGCTCACTACCTTTTCCACACCTTTCTTTTCGAACGGCCATTTCAAAGCGACGAGGGTAGAAAAGCTATGATGCTTCTTTTCTAGCTTCGAGTTCAAAGTCTCCAAATCATCTTTGATACGCTTAAGTGGACCTTCAGGGCCGAGTATCAAGGCCGAATCAGGCAATTGTACTTGGCCTGGCCGTTTATACAATTTGGCTAGGCTCTCCAAGACGATCTCCAGCTCACCAAGAGAGGTATAGAGATCTTTGATATCTTTCCGCGCATCGCGAGCAGACTGGTAGTAATCCACTAGCGCTTTGCCGACTTGTTGTGATATCTGAATAACGGCGATCACACTGGCTGCAGCATCCATGATTGTATGTTAGAGAATGAGCAAAGTAAATCGGAATCTGGAGACGAGGTATAGGTTTCTTGTATCGCGAGTAGCCTTAGCCTGTAATCTCTGGCAACCGAGTATCGCGCTCCAATTGTGGGACGATATAAAGAGGGAAAATCAATGCGAGCAAATCGGCAGAAAATTGAGCGATAAAGATTAGGCTAGGCAATCTACGTGTCCTCGGAAAATTTTGAGGCTGATTTTGAACAGCCAATCAGCGCATATAAACCCATGTAGAGATTACTGCCCTTTTTCCACTTCACCCGGTAACTGCAGTGTCGTCTGAATACGCCGCACGATTGCATTGTATGAAGTAAGGTCACATGTTTGGATCGTCCGGCCTGCAATTGTCATCGAACGCTAGATAATGGATTGACGAGTTTCAAACACACACCATCCGGTGCGGTAATGCGATTGATCGTGTGGATCAAAAACCACCAAGGCTGAGATGTGCGGAATCGACGTCTACATGCCGATAAATGGTGCGTTGACTCCTCCCGGATGAAAAAGCGTCTCAAAATCATGAGCCGCAAGATCAATGTCGAAATTTATATTTTCAAGCGAAGAGAAATCAAGGTTCTCCCAATCCACTGCGGCATCGAAGCCAGGGAAATCTTGATGCGTATCCGAGGCTCGAACGCCAACAGAAGTCGACTCTACAGGCCCATAGATGAGTTTTGAAGAGTTGATTAGAAGGCTTGTCGGAGCAGATTTCGAGATACTCTCCTCAGAAGGCATCTTATCAGCGCATCGTTTTTCCAAAATATCTCGAAGGCGCATAAGGCCCCGCTTTGCAATGAGGCTACTATCTGAGCATTCTTCGAGAACCTGCAAGCAATCTAGAACCTCTGTCTTTCTTTCATTCGGACGAGGATCATCCTTATTGAGACAGAAGTCCATAACTAAAATAGCGGTAGCTACAAATAAGTGGTGGGTGAGTGGCCACATACGAATGGGTTGAAAATCGTGTTCGGCGCTTGAGTCTTTGAGTGCCTTACCGAGCTCGACAACTGAGCGAGAGGCACGAAGACAGATCATCCTGCTATAAGAATACCTTGGATCATAAGTCCCTCGAATAAGGTATGGCCTGTGGAGCCGAGCTAATCTGGTTTGCAATCCGAAGTGTCCAGCTGTCCTCTGGAGTGCGACGAACGGATATTTCTCCGCCAATTCTTTTGCTTCAACCTTGCTCTTCGCGTCGATGCGAAAAGCAACTGGAAGGGTGGAGCTCAGATCGTTTAATCTCTTGTCAAATTCGAGAATTGTTTCGTATGGTGCTTCATGAATTTCACAGCCGAGACCATTTATCGTGTCAACGATTTCGCGGCAGACAATGGATAGCTTACACCGAAATAGGTAGAACGTCATCTCAGTTACGAAGTCCAGGGGCCTCCCGTAGTTGCCAGAGGGGCAAATATCGATGTCGTTAACGTTGCTCGGATGATCCACGTTCATTTGTTGAAGATGGATACTGTACGTTCCACATTGAGGACCGCTCATGAATGATAAAATCCTGTAATTGTGTTAAATATTTTACATTATACTTAGTAGGAAACTCACCAATCCGTTGCGGTAATGTGCCACCATATTCTACGCTTTGTCTCTAGCTCAACATAGTCGATTCTGGTTCCTTCTCGTCGCTTTTTATTGATGGCCGAATCAACCCGATCGACTAGAAAATAAGGAATTAGCAATTTACCTCGGTTATAAGTGAGGCATGAGGACAGATCCAAGAATAAGGTGCGAGGATCTTTCTGAGATTATATGTAGAGGATAGAGTAATCAAAGATGTGTACGAAAGCTGCGAAACTCTGCGGTGCACGCGGAAGACAGCCCCAGACTTACATGCGAGCGATCGTGCAGAATGGAGGGCTGTTGAAAACAGGACTCTAAATATGGCTATTCCTCCGACGTTGGGTAAAAGGTGTTGCGCGATTAAGAGAATACATTGGATTGTCTCTAGAGTTGGTTCCGTAACGTAATTGGCGGCACATAGTGCAGATTGTGCTAGTAATGTCCACCGGCGCGATATTGTAAGTGACTGTAGGTCTTGAAAGTAAGTAGACAAGGCGAATACTGTAGAAATAAGCGCAAGTACATCATATCGAGGTTGTTTCTTTCCCTCAATATCATCATATAGCGTAGTAAAGTTACGCTCGAGAGTTGGAACATGAACAAGATGATATATCCAGTTGACTTTCTGGATAAAGTATTGCATAAGAGGCTGGGCTTGTTCCCGGGATGGTAGTATTGACAAAGCCTTTTCATCAAGTTCTAAACGATGTGAAGGGGCCCAAAGGGACATGCAAGAAGTACCAAATTCTTGACATATAACCTCGTCTGAAAGAAGGGTATCCTAGTAGGTCAGCATCTTTCAGTAGCCTGTCTTGATGGCCATACTCACATTGCTTGAGATTGCAGGTTTACTGTTTTCAAAGGCGTCGGACTCCAACCAAGACACTGTATTTGAAAGTCTAATGTCCTCTGCTGAGTTTTCTCTCCTTTCCTTGCCTAAGGTTTGTAAGATTGTATCACCAGGGGAAGGATGTGGAGCTGGAACACTGACTAAGAGATATAGGAGTCTCGGCTTGCATGGGAGGTACTGCAAAGTTCACTTTTCTACTGAGCAACCCCTCTAGCCTACTCAGTCGCTGGTTTAGTTCTTCGATACTGTGGCTACAAGAAATCAGTCATGATCTGGCAAGCCCAGCGCCTCGACACGATACCTTGGAGTAGACTCAGCCGCGCTAATAGGTGGTGGCGTGTTGCGTGATGGATCTAGAAATGGTCAGTAAACATTCAATGTGATCTGTGGTCTTTGCCTACCACCCGAAGCCGAGACACAGGAGACTTTTCGAGCTCGACAATTTGAGCATGGGAATACTCGATCGCACTTGGGCCATGTTAGCACTTGTGGCGGATGATAATGCACAAACGCTTGGATACAGCATAGCTGTAAAACTGACCTTCAGTTTCTTGGTCCGGCAGAATTGACATGATACCGGATCTTGACGCCGGGGTGCCTTTGCCTTGTGGCTATCATCTGGGGAATTCAGAGACCGTTTCATATCCACTTCCTGACGTGTAGTCTGCAATGCTACTGCTTGCGATTGGGCTTTTGGTAAGGTCGATTTCTGCCAAATTATTGGATACTACGAAAGGATGTTGAGGGACGTGAGAGAGCAGAGAGAGAGATCGGAAGGTCCGAGCGCCATGGAGTGTCCGAAGCTCCGGGTCACTTTTTAGTCGCTTATGTCAGACGACCAATAACCAATCTGCTCTTCGCGTCACGACAACTTCCAAAGCATCAATTCCGTTCTACGCTTGAAGGATGTACTTATGTCCATGTACCATAGAGGCACAGTATTGAGTCATGATAGGCCGGGTGGGTGATAGGCCGGGTAGGTGATAGACCAGGTAGGTGACTGTAAGTATATTAGGACGTTGTGTTCCCCTTGGTATGGTAACGCAGCAAGTCAGCCTGGTCGCCGTTTTTTGTTCTATTCACAGCATTTGCCATTGTCGTTTGTTTTTGGGTTTTATATCATGTCTCAGTCTCAGCAATCTCACCAGGATCACGGGGCCATGACGGAACAGGATAAGCATGAAGAGACGTCAACCTATGATACTCCGTCGAGACCGGCGTCGGTCGAACCTCCAGTCGAAACCTCTGCAGAGAAGCTCACTACCGCAACATCTGAATTCAAGTAAGTATGTTCTCACCTAGAGCCGGTTCATTTTCTAACGGAAACTAGCACAAGATCAGTCCTTGCTTTGATTGGAGCATTTGCTTTGATGTTCTGCTCCGTAGGCTTCGTGAACGCGTTCGGTGTATTCCAAGAATATTACGCTATCACAATCCTTTCTGACAAGTCGCCATCTGATATCTCATGGCTCGGGTCTTTCAATGTCTTCTGCATGTTTGGCATGACATTTGTTGCTGGTTTCTTGACTGATAAGTATGGACCAACAGTGTGTCAGCCCATTCTAACTATTCATTTATCTACATGCACTAATATTAATACAGCCTCTGGTGTGTGGCGGTAGTTTGGTAACTCTTTTCGCACTCTTTATGACGTCGATTTGTAAAGAGTATTGGCAACTCTTTCTTGCGCAAGGCCTTTTGCTCGGAATTGGGATCGCCTTCATCGTCCTACCGGGGTTCACGACTCCAGCGCAGCACTTCTCTAAGAGTCGAGGGATGGCATTGGGAATAGTCGTATCTGGCTCATCGCTTGGAGGTGTCATTTGGCCCATTGCACTCCACAACTTACTCACAGAGGTTGGATTCGGGTGGGCTGTTCGAATTGTGGCTTTTATTCAACTTCCTCTGCTGGTTATTGGGTGTGTCTTCACTAGGCCGCCCGTAGGACTGATAGGTCATGCCAAAGGCAAAGCGGACTTCTCCTGCATGAAGAATCCTATCCTCATACTCTTGTCCTCGGGATTATTCCTTCTTTACCTCGGTCTATTTACACCTTTCTTCTTTGTGACAAGCTGGACAGAGTCGCTCGGGCTCGATAGCGATTTCGCATTCTACACCATTAGCATTATCAACGGTGCTAGCTTATTTGGTCGGATTCTCCCAGGGATTCTTGCGGATCGTGTCGGGCCGTACAACATCGCTATCTTAGCAGCCGCTATATCTGGATTGGTTTGCACATGCCTGACGAAGGCTACCACTGTTGCAGGAATATCAGTTTTGTCCCTAGCTTATGGATTCTCGTCTGGGGTAAGTCCTACACTCAATGTATTGTCGCCACTATCGAGGACCTAGGTACTAAACGAAAACTAGGCGATCATAAGTTTGCAAGGCGTCTGCGCTTCGAAATTGGTCCCCCCTAGTCAATTTGGTGTCGCTATGGGCTCAGTCATGACGTTTCTCTCGGTCGCGTAAGTCCCTCAGTCCTCTCTCCTCCAATTCATGGGCCAACTTCAAATATCGAGCATGATTCGATAACCGTACATATCTCTTTGGTCGGTCTGATTCCAGCATCGAGCGCTGGAGAAAGTAATCTTCAAGCAAAGATCTGAGACTTTTATTGGATATCAAATTGAGTTTGATGTTGGCGTATGATTCATTTCATCGCCTCATGCTATTTACGAACTTCTACTAATAAGAACAGTGGACTCGTAGGATCGCCTATAAACGGACAAATCCTAAATGTTTACGGCTACCTCGGAATATCTCTATTTTCAGGCCTTGCGATGATCATCGGCGCGTTAATCATTGTCGCCGCACGACTCAAGCTCGAACCCAAACTGCTGGCAAAAGCCTAATTCGCAGGATGCAAGTAATTTCTTTCCTTCCTAGCACGGTTAGAACGGTGTCGGCACGTTTCTTAATAAGCACTCTACATTGCGACTTAGAGGTTATTTAAGGCGTTGCGGCTGAGTGGGATCGCTACAGCGAAGGATTTGCTGATGCAGATCATTGTATTTCCAAACTCGAAATTTCTCTGCTCATTAGACTTCATATACAAAAAGGACTTACCACTTACTATTTAATATATAAAATACTATCCTGTACATCCTGTACACTCTTTAATTCCCCGGATATTCGTTTGAAGTTTTCTAATTCGCTTTCCAGTCATTCTTTAAACCATGAAGTTCCCCACCACTCTCTTTTTCACCCTATTCCCTCTTATTTCCTCCGCCAAGCCCTTGGTTTCGTTCTCCGCTGCGGCAAATCCATCTCTATCCGTCCTCGGCACCCGCAATCTCGAAGCTGCCCGCGACGTCCGACCATCCGAAAACACAGCCGACCTCTCCATCACTCTCGGAAATGATCCCTTCGGCGCACCAGCACTCCACTACCACCGTATCGCAGGCGACATCCGCGCCGAATACCACGTTTTAAATGGAAAAACGGAGGCTAATAAAACTTACTATATTGGGTATTCATTCATGTTGGGAGAAATCGAGAAGAGCTTGATGATATGGCAATTGTATGATATAATATCTTCCGTGTTTTTTGGCCAACATACTAATAATCATCCAGCAAAGAATTCCTCGCCAACAACGCTCGTCTTGGTGGCGCTAATATTCCGCTTGCGCTTGAAGTCACTGGCGCAGGGACGCTTGAATTCCAATATCAAGCTAATTCTACAGCTCATCGTGTTGCACAATGGACGTCTCCTGTTCTCAGCAAGAACACGAAGTACACAGTGGGAATCGTGATCAACACTGGCAAACCGACCGGCTGGGTAGAGTTCTGGTGGGGTGGCGAGCAAGTGGACTTCACTACGACTGGAACAAAGAGGTTGGAGGATGTTGTGACGTTTCCTGGAAGAAGTGATCCGAAGTTTGGAGCGTACAGAGGAGAGGCTGTTGGAATTGATACCTGGGTTTATGATATTGTTGTTGGTGAGGAGTGGGATGATGTGGAAGCTGTTGTGGTTGGAGATGCCTGTGAGTAGGGACTTAGGGGATTTGGGCCACTAGGCAATCAATGAGCGAGTCGTTGATGCGTGTTTTACTTAACTGCCGACCTTGCATAGAGGTTGCCGAGAAATCTAAGTCATTTTGCACCTGGGAATGCAAGTACCAGATACTGCCATCCAGCACTCCACGTCGAAAATATCCGTGCAGTGATTAGTTTTGGGATGAAAAGTATCCTACAACACATCAGAGTGTTGTTAGAAGATGGTGTCCTCCTCACGACCTTACCTCAGCAAAGTATCCATCTTAGACTGATGTAATTTTAGCAGCTCCCCGAGAAGTCGAAGCCCACAATTACTGGCTGACAAATTCTTCTGCTGAAGCTAACCATCAAGTGTCAGTCTATGTTTTGGATGCCAAAGTAGTACGAACGAGCGTTGAAAGATGTTGTCGCCGCTCGGATGTTTTGGGTGGAGAGTTTCAGGAGCGGGGTCGGAACGGGTATTTCTGAAAGTGAGGCGAGACAGAGGGAAATAATGACATGGGGTAGAATATCTCCTTTCCATATTGCACCAAACCAAAAAAATAAATCAATTGTTTCCATTGAAAGCCATTGCAGAAGTCGGCACTGCTGAAAAATAAAAGCCAAAATTATCACAGTCGCAGTACAAAACACATCTCAAGCTTTGACCCACCTCCGTTTCACCACTTCGACCCTAAGCCACATGTCCAACTCGTCGACTCACCGAAACACATCGTTCCTTCGATCAAACACACTTGCCACCGACGATCCCTCCTTGCCATCATCGTCCTGCCCACATCTCAACCAAAATGCAAATTAGCCTTTGTGATAGACGTTAAACTTTGGCAAATATCTGACCGGCAGTTTGGGCGTCCGGGTTGAGACACATCTAAACTTTGAGAGCGCTCAGTGTCGAAGATTAAAAATGGGATGGCAGTTTTGTGTATAAGTAGATGAGGGGTTGCGGTTAGTTGATGCTTTGCTTTGGTCATTCATACTCCATTCCTTCTTCGATCTCTCGACTGCATCTGTATTTTAATCAATTCGATCGACCGGTTTCGATCTCACTATCACTTCAGTATCTAATACGTCAACCTACGCATCTCTCATTCAATATGCGTTGCTCAGCAGTTTTAATCGCCATTCTTCCTTTGGCACTTGCAGCACCGGTATGATATACCTTTCCATAGACTAGTCATTACTTCGGCAAGGATACTGACTTGTATATCTAGGTCCAACAACGAGGTCTCACTGATTTGCTCAGTGGTGTTACTGGAGCTGCTGGAGGGGCAGGGGGAGCCGCTGGAGGAGCTGGAGACTTGGTGAGTTTCCTGCATACCTACCAATCCCGAGGCGGAGGCTAATGGTTTTATCAAGGGTGCGCTCCTAGGAGGTGCCACAGGAGGAACCGGTACAACCGGGGCTACTGCGGCAAGCACATCCGGTGCTGCGGGAACCGCTGCTGGAGGCGCTGGAGGACTTGTAAGAACTCCTATCTGAGGGGAGGTATGACCGCTAATATTAATCGTAGGATTCTCTTCTCGGGGGTCTCACTGGTGGAGCAGGTGCTGGGGGAGCTGGCGGGGCTGCGGGCGGTGATCTGTTGTCTGGTTTGACGGGTTAGATATTGAATGTGACAAGGAATTACCACATGACAGAGAAACGAGACTTCTGCGAAGTCCTGATATGACTTTCACTTATACCCAGTTGGCAATGAGAAAAATATTATACATTCATTGGCTGAATTAAATGTAGAAGCTATTTTAAGCACGCTTAAGCAAGATATTTGGATGCTCGATGTATTTGTATGGTCACAATGACTCGAGTAAAAAGACGACTCCCAACTTTGAGCAAAGTCATAAACGCGGAGTCGACCGACGATACAGCATCAGGTATCGTGACCCACCGATTCAACTGAACGCTCTCGTCAATGGTAGACATAATAAAGAGTCCATGGCTTAAGTTTCATGGAGCCAACTAAGGATCCAGACAATAAATATGAAAATCGCTCATGTGTGTGCCAGGCTTGGCTGACCCAATCATATCACGCATCCTAGATGCTAGCTATAAGGATCCTTAAAATCCAGAAGAATGAAAATGATGAATATGAGGCTACTGGCACAGCATTGGGGTTAATCAAGCACAAACATCCCCATCTGTTTTGACTCCATAAGCTCCTATCAGGTGGCATGATGGCATTTAAAATGCCTCCGCCCGGGGTGATACCGGCTACTCTTTTCACGACAGCATGTGCGATCGCTCTAGCAAGATTCAGTGGCCCGTCCGCGGGCAATAGAGATCTCGTCTTCAGCAATGTCCTGTTACCCCACGCAGTCAGACAATATCGATGAGGAGCCAGTATTGCCGAAAAAAGACTACCATGGCCGGCAGGGTGCTAGATACTCATCTTGACGTGGACAATCCTGTAAATCTAGCTTTTCTACAAAGCTTAGCACGACCCAATACGATCAAGGCCGGGACTGCCATACTGTTGATTTAAAAGTAGCTGCTGGGCCGGCATTCACTAAAAAGAAGGTATTGCAGATATCAGATGAACTTTGTATTATATTCCTGGGAGAAAAAGAGATGTAGATCGGATTGATTAAATCGGTTTTGGTTTTGTTTTGGAGGATTAGAATTTCAAAGGAGTACTTATCAATGATAATGGCACTCAAATGAAGAGAGCCTTACCAGTCAAAGTCTACGACCTGTCGTTAGAATCTCGGTCCCGAGACCATCGTGATCTCCAAGAGCTACGACACACCATGCTTCAAAGAGCAACGATAAGTTAGAAGTCTGCGATTGTATCCATAAAAGCCATCTCAATTAACAAGGGGTTCCGCCGTTCTTTAAAGCTGTCGTCGGTACTGTGACCAATCACAGCAAGAAATTAGGATTCTCATACACACTAAGGTGGTTGATATTCTCTCACTCTAGAATACAAAATGCGGCGTCGTCACCAGCTCGAGAATTTTGAGGGACTGGTCCCGCGTTTGCTCGAATCTCATTCGTCAAGAAGTCCACGTAAGCAACATGGAGCTCCCATTCGGCAATATTGCCGAGCTTTTTCCATTGGCCCAGAAGCGCAACTTCCAACGACATCCTACAATCCACGACGCATGCTTGCTTGCGCAACAAATTCAGTTCGATATCAATTGCGCCCTTAATGGTTTGGTTCACCGAATTGGAGATAGTTTCGAGTCCATGTGCGTCTTCTTGGCTTTTGTGGAATAGAGGACTATCACCGATATGCATGGTGTCCCTCACTTTCAGAGCTCTTGTTTGGGGAAATGGAGAAAACGAGGACGATCAATTGGCATCTTTTCAATTGTGTTACGCGTTCTAGTGGCTCAAAGCTACCCTGGTGCTCCAAATATGGTTCTTGCACAAAAGACAGGTGATTGCGCAGCTGCCCCTCTGATTCGCGGTTTCCTCGATGGAGAAGCAACCAGGGATTGAAGAATTGAGTAAGTATTGAGAAGGACACATAAAGGTAGGCAGTCAACCCGTTGACATTCATTTCCCCTATTGTACTTCTGTTTCGAGGATATTTCACCGCCGCAGACGTTTGTTTTGGCGGGGGTGGGCTCAAGCCGATGTTATGAAGCGCGCCGTAAGAGCGGCTGTCATTGCGATAGTACTCTGCTTGAACGCGATCCTCGCATTTCTTTACCTACGCAATGTGTTTAGCATTTTCGACCTCCTAGGAGCACCTATAGATGGATACATTCCGAGGCCGGTGGCGGAAGGACAGGACAGAGCAGTGGTAATTGGTCATCTGGAAGAGGAAGATATATCATGGGTTGGGGAATATTTACCGGAGTATGTTGTTCTGCACAAATGCTCCCTTGTCGATTCGTCTACTCTATTGACAGCAACTAATATTATCATGGCATGGTAGTTGGCAATCCTACATCTACTCCGTCGACAACCCCGAGGCAGATCTACACACGATAAATAAGGGCCACGAATCGATAGTTTACCTCACCTACATCATCGACAACTATGATGATCTCCCTTCGACGATTGCTTTTCTACATGCGCATCAATACGGCTGGTGGGATGCCTGGCATACCGACGTACCTGGACACGATAACGTAGTCTCGCTGAACACCCTCAACCTGGATCTCGTACAAGAGCAAGGCTATGTGAATTTGAGGTGTGCCTCGAAGCCTGGATGCCAGCCTCAAGATACCAAGGATCACATACACATCAACGAGGAATTATGGGGTCAGATCTTCGGGGACGACGTGGCGATGCCGGAGGAAATTGGGGCGGCATGTTGCGCACAATTTGCAGTTTCGAGGGCGCAGGTGGAGCAAAGATCGAAAGAGGAATACATACATTTCAGGAAATGGGTGCTAGATACCCAACTACCTGATAGGGAGAGTGGCAGGGTAATGGAATACCTGTGGCATATCATATTTGGACGTGATGGAGTGCATTGTCCAGATCCAGATCAGTGCTACTGCGAGGTATACGGGAGGTGTTAGAAATCGAATGCTCCCCCACTGAACGCTTGCGGTGGTCTCAAGCTGCAGTTCACCCGCTTGCTACACTTTTGTTGCGGGGTCAGTCATCAGCGATGATCACTGGTTTCCTCAAATTGTTTTTGGGTGTTCTTTGGATCCTTTCACTCCCCCTAAGACTCTACCTAAGACAATGAATAAACGGTTGGGCGTATTGCTCTCATAATCAACCTTGATGGATATGCCGAGAAAGTTTGCTCAAAAAGCCATGTTCAGTATCTAAATCCCGCGTGCTTACAGTAAAGACAACCCTCGGTTACCTTTTCAAACAACCCACAGCCATTAATGAATAGTATCCATATGGTTCAAGATCTTGAGGCTGTTAGCTGTAAAGCAAGCTGTGGTTCTGCACTCCTGTGATTGAAAAATATTTCCTAGTATGCAACATCGTTCACATCACGCCATATCTTGACCCTAGGACTGGTAGCTATAAACTGGCTTCAATGGCTTCAATTGCGCAATAAAACTTTACACACAACGAATTCGTGTGTAGACCATAAGACTTATCTGATTTTCGGATAACATGAGACTAGAACTGGCGCTTTCTGTGTATGGTAGGGCTGTAGGGCTAGCCAGCCCAGCCTAAAGGTGACGCTAAAACCCAAGGGCCCGGGGAAATTGCATCTGGCCGGCGATCTAGCAAAACCTGCCGAGCATTATACAATATTCGCGCTTTCTGGCTACCAAATAGATCTTTCCTTTGGGTCTACCCAACAAGGTTGATCAAAGAAGTTGCAAACGTGACGAGAAGATTACGACTCCTTCATCTAGCACACCCATCCGGTTCTAACCAAGAAACTGCGACCTGCTAGACCTAGCGATGGTGCTGATTGCGTTCCGGATGGCTTGCTAGATGTTGCCTGCCTCATGACTTCTCGATCTACTGACAGAAACAATTCTTCTCGCACCGTAGACACGTTTAGGGCTAATCGATTGCGATGTTGGCCAGACTCTCTAGGCATCTCAAGCACGTCTAGGTCTTCGTCGAGTCCGGCCTATTGTCACCATTCCGATTGCGAAAGTTACCATCATCGGCGCCAATTTGTTGCTAGTCCTAGAACATGGTCAGATGGTCAGCATACATCCTACCTAGTTACGGTGTATGTTGAGATGAGCGTCGAAAGTCTAAAAGTTCTCAACTTTAGTTTGAGTTTTAATCACGAGCTACGATAGCTGTAAACACCCATGTTATTCGGAACCTTAGGAAGCTTTTTGGTTATAAAGATGTGCTCTCTGCCCTTATTCGATTCACACCTGTTCAGAAAGTCTTTCCATTTCACCTTGTTCAAATTCTTCGGGTCCATTTTGGAACCCATAACACACTACCGATAAGATGCGCCCATCCAGGTGCATCCTAGGCTTCGGCCTTCTTACTGCCTTGACGTCCTTGACTCGATCTGCACCGGTCGAGTACTCGACGCCTGCCACCCCCTCTACAGTCACCGTCCCTCAAACCGAACTACCCACTCCATCATCCGTTACATTGCCGGCTCGCAATGTATCGGATGATACACTAGAGACCAACGACACACAAACAAGTAAGTCAGTCAACATCGAAGACACATACCACTGCTAACCCATCCATAGCATCGACTCCAGATGACCGTAGCCCTCGAACAAGACAAGATATTGTCAAGGAAGCTGCGCAATCCTTTGCTATGACACCCGAAAACATTGCAGCCTCCGACTACATAAACCCCTTCCAGGCTTGGGAGGACGAAGAGTTGAACAAGACAGAGACAAGAAGTCTCGCTTCTCGATACGCAGCTGAAATGTGGGGAGAGACCGAATGGTTCTGCGACCCTGACAATGGGTGCCCCAATAAACCCTCACCGGCAGTGATCCTCGAGTATGTCGAGGCTCACTTCCCTGAGTTGACACGGGATGAACGATTAGTCAAGGCCCAGCAGGTCTACTTTGCTGGTATGAACTTCTGGGCAATGAGTCGACTACTCAGCAACGTGAATGTGAGTGTTTAGCCTGAAATCTTTTTGCTTATACTAACAAATGAAAGCGTGCGATGGATCGCACAAAATCTTCTCTCGTCGCTCGAGTTGACTCGATCATCCTGGACTTCACCCGCCAGGAGGAATCGAAGTCCATTATCCAGTGCAAAATCCGAATGTATCTTTTCGACCTCATGTGGCAAGTGGTTACCACAGCATTGGATCTGGGCCTAAAGCAATTAGCTCCGGTCGATGTCAAGTCCTTTGCTACAGTAAGCAAGCTCGCAGACGGTGCGAACAAGCTAGCAATATCCACAGAAACCGCCAAGTGGAAGTTTGGCAATGCCATACCCTCTGGCCGAATGGGGCCAAACTTCTATCTTGGCCACCTCAAGCACCACACCCAGACGCTAGCCACTGAGTGGGCTAGCTACAGCAGCTCTATGCGGTATGGTCCGACGCAAAAGAACCCCGATTTTCTGAAACTCAACATTCCATACACGGCAGGTGGATTTTGTGGAGACCTGGACGGTACAGCTGGAACTGGAGGTGATAATCTTTGGCGCATGGCCGAGATGCGAAGTCACATCGTGGAAATCTTTGATGCCTACGCCAAAATTGTCACCAGTTTTCACCAGTGCCTCAATGGGCAGGCTGACTGCGAAAGGATGAGAATTTCATCCTGGATGGCAAATACTGATTGGGAGAAGACTGTGGAGCAGTTGGATCATGCAGATCCTGCTACACAGGCTTCGTAAGTAATTACCAAAATTAGGTGTGAAATCACTGCTAACAAACACCCAGGTCATGGACACAATCTCTCTCCGGGTATCTGATCAGTGTTGCTTGGGCAGCTAACAAATGCTACATGAAGTGCGATTCGGATGTCGAACCGGAGCTAGCCATCCAGAGATGCAACGAGGAGGAGTACAAGGACATTCGATTCTGCCCTGCAGAAGAACCGAGAACACTCTGCCAAGCCAACTGCTGGACCATGCTCAAGAGCGGAAACCACGAACGCGAGCTCTGGGGCAAAAAAGCCCTAGGCAAGTACGGTCTCGACATGGATCTCGTCAAGAAAAACTCCTGGAAACACTACCAACTGTACAAGAACGACTTCGGCCTCCTCCCTTTGACCTATGACAACTCTTCAGCGATGTTGAATCTCGGTGATGAGGGTGTCACTCTCACGGTCTCTTACAGCAAGGCAAACGAAATCGCAGACAAGCTTGAGAGCTCAAAGGACTTCCCTTGCTTCAGTGGTGATTGGACTGGATCTGACACTCATGCGTTCATGGATCGCCTGTCAATGGGTATCAACTCCACTGACTGGGGCTCGAACGGCAAGATGCGAGCATTCAACACCCTCCAATACATCTGTCCAAAGGTAAGCTTACCAAACACCCACCTCCCCCTCTATCACAACCCTACTAACCCCTCTCAGAAAGCCTGGAAAATGATGCCCTTCACGCGCTACCTCAACATGATGTGTGGGCACCGCCTCTGGTGGCCCAGCTGGTCCGCCTACGACGGGCTCATCCACCGCCGCCAGCTACACCCGGACACCGAAGGCGTCAACGACGCGACCTGCGCGGCGCTCTACCACAGAGCGCAGAACCTGACGGAGCGGCAAGCAAACTGGGAGTTCTGCACTGCCGGCTGGGACGAATACAACACGATATACAACCACGAGCGCTGGTGGATCTACGCTGGGGGCGGCATGATGGAGTCGCATCACCGGGCGTGTAAGTGGTGGGTGGGGAGTTTGGAGACGGAGGAGACGGAGTGGTTGAAGGGGAATAGCTCGATTTTGAATGCGAATACGACGGTGGAGGAGTTAGTGCCGGTGGAGGAGAAAGGGGAGGAGAAGAAGTTGCCGGAGGAGTTGGAGAATAAGGAGAGGGTTTTTAAACCCTTTGAGGAGGCGAGGGATGGGGAGGATAAGACGAAGGATATTGGGAAACTGTTGCAGGAGTTGCAGGTTATTGCCGAGGAGGTGGATAAGGAGGAGGAGAAGAAGAATAAGGGGTAGATGGTTTGCAGTCTTGATTTTTCTTCTTGTGGAAGAGAAAGATCAAGATTGGAAATTGGATACGGTTTTGGTTTGATTGTGCTTTTTTTTGGTTGAGGTATGGCGTTAATAATTATATCATTCCTTTGTACATCATGATAATGATGATGAATCACAGTTTGATTTTTTGTAGTTTCTTTTCTGAGGGAGGAAAATAGGTGGATGAGTTCATCGATGGCGATTACATAGCTTCTAGAGTCTTAGTTGTACTGAGCAGGAAAGACTGTTGAAGCTATGTAATATACTTCCATGCACAAAACAAAAATATAAAACTTATAATATGATTTTCATCGTTTTGTGAAAATTGAATGCGGTGATGATCCCGAAAGTGAAATTGAATGGAGGCTCAGGCTGTGCGGAAGTAAGCTACCAAGTGTTCCTTGGTTCTTGCCGTTTTCAGGCGAATGTTCAATAGGTTGACTCAAACACACATGGCACAAGGGACGGAATTCTAGATGCTTTTCGATGAATACCAATACAGTAATCAGTCCCATCCCTTGGCCGTTCCAGCACCGAGTGCAGAAGAACTACATGTCAAGCCCACATCCTTCTCCCCTCCAACTCAAGCCCCAAAATCAACCATAACCGCCCCCGAGTCCTCCACCGGCACAACCAGCTTCCCCCCCGTAACACTCACCGTCTTCCCGACCGTCACATTCGCCAACCGTACCGGCAACCCATTATTCAATTCATAGTTGTACGAATACCCATCATACGTAATCCCCGTAATTGCATCACTTCCATTCGCATGCAGCGCTCTGAGCGTCGCCACACTTGGTAATGCGTAGCCACGTTGAGATGTAGCGGATGAGGGGATCGTGATGGTGAAGTTCCGTACTGGGCGAGCGACAGGGTTGCGGATTGAGGAGGTCCCGTTCACGGTGTAGTTGTACTGGTGCATGTTGATGATCATGATACGTTTGAGGGTCGAGTTGACGTAGGCGGCGTAGGCGGATTCAAAGGAGGAGGAGAGCGGAATGTTGGAGATGGTGGTGAGGGTGTTGGGGGCGCTGAGGTTGGAGAGGAAGGCTGCGGTGGCGAGGTTGCCGTAGTAGGGCGCTTTGGTGCCTTTGGGTGCTGCAGAGGTGGTTTCGGGTTGCCATGGTCCGTAGCGGAATGAGAGGCCGGTGTGGAAGCTGGGGGGGAGTTAGTTTTAGGGGAAACGGGTTTATGGAAGGCGCGGTTTATGGGGGATTGGTGGAGATAGGAAGATCAAAGAACTTACTGCACGCGATGGATATTCTTGCTTGCACAGTAAAGGGCGAAATCGATGTTCCACTGTTGGAAAGTGCTTGTTAGAATGATATTCAATTCTTGGAGACGGTCGGGCGGCTTACCAAAGCGGCACCGTAAGCATTGGATAGACCAGGTGCACCTTCGTTATACAAGGAATTGGTTTCACCCAAAATAAATGGTACTCCACTTGAATTGAGAGCATTCGCGACATTCACTTGCGCGCCTACGGAGGCCACAGTTTGAGTATGGTTCATGAGTGTCCCTTGTAGCGTCACTCCTGGTTGAGTGGCTCCACCGATGTAACTTTGATTTCATGTCAGCTTGTATTCTTTACAGCAGAAACGAAGAAAGTACTTATGAGATGAAAATAGTTCGATGTCTTTGTCGGCATCCAATCCATCATTCCACGCCGTAATGGGCTTCAGGTGGTTATTGACACCAGCAAATGACGGAGCCATGAATCCATATGATGCCAAATCAGGGCAAGCTGAGGCTACACCTGCCTTTATTGTACGGCTGCCGTTCAGCCACTGTTTTACGTATGTTGCTTCATTCCATGTCGAAGGTCGAACTGGTCCTTGGGCAGATGTGGAAAATAGATCTGGTTCATTGCCATACTCCCACATTAGAAGTTTTCCACCCTCCAAAGCCTTGCATGCTAATGGAATCGTATCTAGCAGCGTCTTCCACCCAGCAGAATTGTTGCCGCCTAGCCCAAGATTGAACCCATGAGAGTATTTGACACCGGGCCAGGTACTGTAAGACTCGAAATATGATGGTCCAATGTACACAGTAGTTGGATAATCCACTGATTTGGCGGGGTTGATTGTTCCGTTAACTGCATAGGGAAGACTGGCGTTGTAAAGAGCGTAGTCTTGGGTGTTTCCGCCAACTCGGATGTATGGTTTCGAACCTTGAAAATTCCCAAGGTTGTTAAGCAGATTATACGAGAAGGTATTTGGACTGGAATTATTCCCTGATCATGTGAGCAACTGTCCAACTTATGATGCGTTCTCAGACATTCGTACCGGCGAAGTTTGGGAAAAACGCAAACTCTATTGAGTAACTTATAAAGGCGGGGAGAGGGGAACCAGCGCTTGCCGGCGCTGTACTAGTGACGGTGAAATTGCTTTGGGCGTAGATGGTCTGCGCCAGGCTGGCTAGAAGCCCGAAGCTGACTCTCTGAATCATGATTTCAGTTGCCGATGGTCACTTAGTTGTCCCTGAAAGATGTAGTGGACTGGATGGAAAGGGAGGAAGGCGATTCTGGAGGGAAAACGACACAGAAGACATGGAAAATTCGCAGCTTAAGTAACCACAGGATATACCGATCCGTACCTTGCAGATCAATCTTGCCAACGGCTCCGATCTGAGTACCTCATTGCAACGCGTATGAAGCTGCATGTAGTGCGTTATATTCGCAATAAATCACACCGACCTTGAATTTACCGGTCAATGGAAGAATAGAGGTCCAGCGTGTTACCCTGTACCCCTCATCGGAACCTGACTGGTGCGGGGAGTGCGGGGAGTCCGGGACCCATTGTGAACTAGGCACAATGGGGAGACGTTGGCAGCGGGGAACTCGCTGCCGCGAAGAGTCGATGGTAGCCGTTGCCTCACGCACCCAACCCCACCGGGTGAATGACGGAGGAAGGACGAAGGTAGTATTTGTATCCGTAGCCCTAGCCCTCACCCTCGCCGCAACATTCGGTACATCTGTCGACAAGACTTGAGCGTTGTCGATGAAATCAGGTGTTAGGTACAAGGCATTAGGTAAGTCGCTTTACTCGGATCAATAGGGATGAAGCTTTTTTAAGATTTCCCTTATTTCTCGCCTATGAAAAGGGAGCCTTTCCCGTTGGAGCGATTAATTGATTAATTGAAGCTCATTCCTTAAAGAGGCTAGCCACAGACCTTGCCCCGCTGCTTATCAGCCAAACAGGCACAAGATTACATGAAATTGTTGCAAACCCTTGCATCTAGGATATGAAAATGACGATAACAATGCACGTCAACGGCGTATGCAAACACACTCCGTAACTCCAGATCGTTTTCGTCGCAATTGTTTGTCTGATGATCTCTCCCTCACAAATCCTCCAGTTCAGACCTGCTATTCCCGGATTTCGATCCTCCCAACCTTCCTTGAGGACACCAGAGCCAATTGTTATGTTGACACTATCCGTTGCATTACTAAAGTAGGACGCCCAGCCTTGTTTCCCCCTCATCATGAACACCCTTATAAGATCAACCGCTACTGCTGCACGAACATTACCCAGATCTCGATTTCAGCCTTTTACTCTACCAATTCTTCAATCTCGACGAGCTTCCAACATGCCTCATACTGTACCGAAACTCAATGATCCGAGTCTGTTGAAGTTGGACGTCGCATATGTAGATGGAGAATGGGTGAAGGCAGCTTCGGGAAAGACATTTGAGGTTCATGGTACGAACTTCGAACTCCGCATTCAAGGCATTGAACAGTTGCTAACTCACATTCTCTTCGTACAGATCCCTCGACTGGAAAGCTGATGGGAACGGCGCCCGAATTCGATATCGAGGACACCCAAAAAGCTATCGATGCTGCAGCCGCAGCGTTCCCCTCATTCAAAACCAAGACGGGGCGCGAACGTTCTAAGCTGCTGCGAAAATGGTATGATCTAATGGTATGATAGACTCTGGGGGTAGCAATGGGCACATGGCGTTAACTCATTGCTCATAGATTGAAAACAGCGAGGATATTGCCAGACTTATAACATGGGAGAATGGAAAACCTTTCGCAGATGCAAAGGGAGAGAGTGCGTACGCAGCAAGCTATCTTGAGTGGTTTAGTGAGGAGGCTCCCCGCATCTATGGAGATACCATACCGTCATCCGTCCCGGGAAACCGTGTCGTAACAATTAAAGAGCCTGTTGGAGTTTGTGGACTTATTACGCCGTATGTGTTCTATGATCGGATAGAGATCTTGTTCTCGCGCTAATAATTATAACAGATGGAATTTCCCTGCCGCGATGATCACACGAAAGATTGCTCCCGCACTTGCAGCTGGCTGCACGGTTGTCGCCAAATCTCCTGGTGAAACTCCATTCACGTCCCTTGCCTTAGCAGAGCTGGCACATAGAGCAGGAATTCCGAAGGGTGTTATAAACATATTCAGTTCATCGGAAAACATGATCAAAGTCGGCGAACTTCTGACAACTTCACCTACAATCAAAAAGGTTTCCTTCACTGGATCGACCGGAGTAGGCAAGATATTGATGAAGCAGTCATCTTCTACATTGAAGAAGCTATCCCTAGAACTTGGCGGCAATGCTCCATTCATTGTCTTTGATGATGCAGACCTTGAGCTAGCAGTCACTGGAGCAATTACAAGCAAGTTCCGCTCCTCCGGTCAAACGTGTGTTTGCGCCAATCGAATCTTCATTCAATCCGGAATTTATGATGAATTTGCTCAAAAGTTTGCTGCAAAGGTCAAGGATTTCAAAGTTGGTGGTGGCTTCACGGAAGGAACCACTCACGGCCCCGTCATCCACTCACGAGCCATCGACAAGGTCGAGGCACATGTCAAGGATGCGGAAAAGAGAGGTGCCAAGGTTATCCAAGGTGGACAGAAGATGCCTGATCTTGGTTCCAACTTCTTCCAGCCTACCGTTATTACCGGTGTAACAACCGAGATGGCTATCGCGAACGAGGAGACCTTCGGCCCGGTTGCTGGTCTATTCAAGTTCAATACCGAAGAAGAAGTTGTTAAGATAGCGAACTCAGCCGATGTTGGTCTGGCAGGATATTTCTTCTCTAAGGATGTTCAGAGAATCTACAGAGTTGCAGAGGCCCTTGAAGTGGGGATGGTTGGTGTCAATACGGGATTGATCAGTGATGCAGCGTCGCCATTTGGTGGTGTAAAGGAATCAGGATTTGGACGAGAGGGCAGCAAATATGGAGTTGCGGATTACCAAACGATTAAGACGATCACATATGGTGGTATGGGCCAGCCATTGCAGAGCTAGGAATGGAAGTAGGAAAGGGTAGATTGTAACTACAGGATACCAGTTCGATGACGGTTTCATGTCCATATCATCATCTCGTATGCATAAGTACATAAACGGCGGCTATGTGATATATTGAAGCTATATTTTCAAAATCTCCGACTGATATAAGTATTCGAAACGTGGTTAGCTTCAAGCTGTGTCTAGTTTTCGAGGTGTTATACTTGGTGTGAATCCACTGGCGTTCAGTTATCACCTGCTTGTCGTCGCGAAGTACCCCGCATCAGCCCTACAATGCGACAACATCACCACAAGATTAGTCGGGTTAAATAAAATGCACCGGTATATCTGACCCTCTTCTCCATATTTGGCTTCAATTTGAACGTAAGTCGAGGTCCATCGGTACTGCATCAAGGGATTGTTATCTATACACCTCAATTATCTACCCTGCTTCCTAAATGAGCATTATTCATGATGCCTGTAAGCCGAGGCCTCAGCCTCCCCAGGCGACGATCCTAGTGACATCGATAGTTACGGACTATCTTTATGATTTCAGACACTGTGTATTGATCTGCCCTTGCGATTCATCACGGAAGAGCAATAAATAACATACCAGGCGGAACAAACGCGGTGTAGGAAATACGCACTTCGTCTACTCCTGTCTCTATTACACCTACCTCCCTCCCCCAAAACTACTTCTCACTAATTTGTTTTCCCTTTCCACCACGATCACCACCCCGACTCCGACTCCGACTACGACTACTTCTCCCCCTAACAAGCCCCTTCTCATCTCCACTCGCCTTACTCTTCTCCAATTTTTTCAGATCCTTCCCTCTATTAACCGCATGCTGCTTCTTGATTAAAAGATCCAGCTCATGCATCGCTGTCTTGAATCCATTCTCCGTCTTCACCGCCCGCGAAATGACGCTTTCTTCGAGCATTATTAGGAAGGCTTTCATGGCGGTTAGGTCCTGGGGGTTATAGTTAGCATGCTTATTCTTACAAACGATACTCGCGATTAGAGATGGGATTAGGAGACGGGAAGATAGGAGAGACTTACATTCATAAGCCCCACCGTCCCCACCCCTCCCATATCCTCCGCCCAATCCTCTGCAATCTGCAATAACGATCTCGAGTCCCGCAGGTTCTCAATCTCGAGTAAAACGAATGAGTGGAAGTGGGCAGGGTTAGGTGGATCTAGACAGAGGACATCGAGTGGTGAGGTTTTATTTCCGGTTTTGTAGAAGCGCAAGGTGTCGCTTGAGTTTGTTCCAGGAACAGGAGACGAAGAAAGGAAGAACTGGGCTGGGTTTTGGTGCCAGTAGACTTGGGTGTAGGGGATATATTGAGGGGGGGATCTCTGGTTTTGGGACTAGGGTTGTCGCGCTTGGATTTGGAGGTGCTGGGATGAGGCTTGGATGATGTTTTTGGGTTTGTGTGGGGCATTTGGGGGAGATTTGGGAGGAGTTTAGAAGGGATTGTATTGCGATAACAGCTCGAAGTTGGCGATTTGTGATGTTTACTTATGTGAAGTCTTCTTCGGTGCCTAGAGTTGGCGGACGAAATTTTTTGTATGCGGGGTTGTTTGTGGCCGAGTTTTAGCTTTACTTTTCTTCGTGTCTATTCTGTCCTATCATAGCTCTTGGTCCATATAGGTAACGACGGCCCAGAGTGAAGAGACCATTATTTTGGTTAGGAAAATGATTCCAGATGAATTCGCGTTAGATTCAAGTGATCTCAACCACATTCATTCATTAGAGACTTTATGTATTCTAAATTTGTGTGCATGAGATGTACCAGCTTTTTCTATCTTTGAGTGGCTTTAAATACGGTTCTCAAAACAATCCAATCCCTTTCGCCGTCAAATAATCATCTGGTCTTTCCCTAATACCCCAAGCTTGATCTCTCATCATCCCGACTTCTCCCTCGAGACATGCTCCTCCATCTACTACTCCGAGAACTAACTTGGCTACCTTGACTTCTCTGGTCATCTCTGTCCCGTTCCTCCTCAGAATCGTATTCGCTACCAACTTGGCTGCGTTGACGTCCCGTTCCGAGTCTGCTCCGCTCTCTCCGAGAATCATATGGGTTACGGTCACGGCTCCATTGGGAGTTGCTCCGTCCTCTCTGAGAATCATATTGGCCACCAACTTGGCTACCATAACGTCTCTGTTCAGATCCGTCGAATCCTTGCTCATAATCATCTTTGCTACTTCCACGTCCGCGTCTGAATCTACTGAATCTTCCCCGCGAATGACTTCGGCTACGTTCATCACCCTCTGAATAATAACCTTTATCCCCTGTAGACGTCTTTCTGCCACGACTATAGCTCCTTTCTCTTCTCCGGTGGTTCGTTTCTAACTCGTAGATCTTGCTCTCCAGCTCCATAGCCTGCAGCATCAATCTTCTAGATCTTTTATTTTCCATACCCCTTGGGCCTTGTTCTGCCATCTTCTGTTGTTCTCTCACCAGCTTTCTGTGCATATAGAGTCGCAGAAGTTTCAGCGCAAGTCTGGAGATACCAGCCCACGTGAAGAAGTTTTTGTGGTGTACAATTTCGTGTGTGTACTGGCTGCGCGCAATATGGCGCATGTACTCTTGCATCTGCTCGCTATCCTGCGATAATATGACTGTTAGTGTGTGCGATTCTTATGTAGTTCTAAAATTCCGCGGTAACTTACAGGTGCGTTCTCCATTAATTTGCCTTTTCTTCCTGTGAAGTTTTGAACCTCCGTGGATAACCTCGTGTCCCCAGTTGGCCAATGGAGTGAGAATATATGGTGTTGCCCCTTCCGAGAAGAAACATTAGACTCCTCCGCCATACTGTGATTCTGCGCATTCTCGTCGAAGGAGAGACCTTGATGTTTTCCATCACGGTGGAAAACGAAACGAGGAACTCTTTCCCCGTCAGTAACTTTTGGAACTTGGGTCGCGTATACTCTGACCCAGTGGTCATTCTCCCGTTCATTGGAGCTGCTTCCAGTGTTTGAGTAGTTGTAATCGTGATAATCACCAGTGCGTTGGTTGCTGAAAGATACCATATTAGTGGTGCCGGATGAGAGATCAAATTATCGTCAAAGTAGAACGACAACAAGGAATGATGATCACACAAATGCTAAATAAAGGAGAGACTGCCTTGAATGACTAAATTAAAGAACGTATGAACAGCAATTGAACCGAAACTTACCCACGCAACAAAGACTCCAATTCCTTTATACACCACTTCGAATCCAAACACCCGACACCAGACCACAGAATCCTTCCAACCAAGAACACTCATTTCGGAGGCTGAGGCATCCTTTTCACGGCTCACCAACTCCCGGCCTTGTGTTGGCCATGCGGTGGCCGCTCTTCCTAGAGGTTCAACCGTGGCGCAGGATTTGCTTCGCGAGACTCTGGTCTCTGCTATGGCTACTCGATGGATTTTTGGGTGATTGGATTTACGATAATTCATGGCTCGTGCTCATTTACTTGATGGTGCTGGGTCTTATGTCGTGTTTTGACTACAAAACGGCCAGTCAGTGGGCCTTTGTCTCGTTGATATCTTGAGGTCGCTTTGGAAGAGACCCGGATCCTACAGGGCCAAGTCTGTGTAGATAAATGAGTAGGACTCCAAAAAGTGTCAGAGGTGTCGTGAGATTAGATAGAAAGTGGAGTGAATTCAAGTGGAGTCAGAGTTGACTCAATTCTCTAAAGTTGGTGACTCGATAGATGTTTGTGTTGTGGAGGATTAGAGGACTGGTCACTGGTTCAACCGTTCAAGTTTCTGGCCTACTTGGTTTACAGAGTGCTGAGCTGACTCAGTTAACAAATTCAGAAGGGCTTCGCAGATGGCAGGAAATAAAGTTAACTGAAAAACAGAAGATCTAAAGTTGATACGAGAAGAACAAGTTCAAAATGTCAGCGAGTGAGAAAGAATCACACGTCGGAATTTTCTTCTATTATAGTACGGATTGTATAAATATTGCAGCTTCAAATTAAAGAGCAATTCTAATTGGTGCGACCCTAGCCTGTCGATGAGCCACCTGTTGTCGACGGCCTCTTTTTAGCTGGAAGACGGTGTGTTCCTTCGCTGTCGCTGCCGCTCCCACCATTACCCGTCCTTCTACTAGTATGTGAGCTTGTACGATTGCCAGTGCGGGTAGGTGTTGACGACCTCGGCACATTTGTTGTCGGATTTCGCTCGTTTGTTGTGCGCTGCTTCGGCTTATTGGTTGTCGTATTTGGTGCACTTGTTGTCGTCGTCGTCGTCGTTCTTCGCTCAATGGTTGGCTTCTTCCGCTGAGTAGTTGTTCCAGCTGGTTGTCTAGTTCCACCACTGGTCCCTTTATGAGCAGTCCCGACTGCCTTTTTCGTACTATCTGTTATTTCAGCTGCTGGTTTCGGTCCATGACTCTCCCCTTTATGCGCAATCTTGACTATCTCTCTCTCACCATTCAGAAGTCTTGGTAGGTTCTCTTCTAATTCGATTGCATCTGCGGGGGTTTCCGCAACAAAATGTGACCATACCCTTTTTCCATCCTGGAGATTGAACTTGATACCCCTTATGCCATGCATATAGTCGTCGTGCGGTAGCTTTCCAGCCTTCATCGACTTCAAGTCAGCGTGCATTTGTCTCCTCAATCCCTCTAACTCATTAAGGGAATGAATCACCGAATGCGACTTTTCTTTCAAGGTAGTTTGCTCCCACGGTCCACATTCTATGTCCATCCACAGGCCCGGCCAATGAATCTTCCCTTCGCCTTTGGTTTGGAACAGTGTGAGAAAGAGGAAACTTGCTCCTATTGGCTACATAGAAATAATTAACGAGCAGCACACATAAGTTGGTGTGGCCGGACTTACAGTTAGTGATCGAGCCAATGAGGCTTTGGAAGATTCAGATTTGACTGCTTCCATGGCAAGTACGTTCCCTTTGAATGAGACTACGGCCATTTCGAAAATCGTCTTGAAGGTAAGAAAGCATGGGGCAGTAAAATAAAACATAATATGAGCGCGATGGCTTTCCTTTTCGTCCGGTGTCAGTTGACAGCGCTCAGCACCCGATTTGTGTTTGAAATAGAAATAATCGGATGACTTAGTAGTTCCTTCGCTATCTTGAAGCTTACAGCCTATCACAAATGGTATTTTGGGAGTACATCTGAAGGTCATTGTTCCCAATATGTGCCCGTATTTTATGTGTGGGGGGCGATTCGGACCGGACGTTGACATGGTTTGAAAGTAAAGTGGGCTGAGTAAACTGAAGTTAATGGATATGGAGGCAAAAATCAGAGAATTGCTGTGTTGCAGAATCTTGTTGAAGGCTGCCTGTTGAAATTTATATAGAGAAGACAGCGGCCACTTGTTGTTTGGCCCACTCGTCTAAATTGTTGCTGTGTGGTTATTTTATGGCTGCAGTTTCATCGCGGGCGTCAAGCTCGTTAGTCTTCTCGATTGCGGTGGGGGCCAAGCCATTATTGGTCTATGAACCAGAGTGCATCGTCTTGCTCTATGGCTGTTGTGCTCTAGACTTGGGAGTGGATAAGAGTACCTCGATGTACAACTTTTAGGCCCGGGTCCCCCCATTACATCGTCAGTTTCCCCGCCTGCTCGCAGGCTAGACAGCTCATAACTTCATGAGTACCTTTTAGCTAGATGTTAACTCTGTTTCCCTTTCCCAAAGGGCCGAGGGGGTGGTCCCTTAACCACGATACCGCCCAAATCGCTTCAAGCGCAAAATTCTTTCAAGTTGAAGTAGACTTCAAGTAGTGTGTATATGCTATTACCTTTAGTATGTCTCTGTATTCTTCGGGCGATGATAGGATGATGCGTGTTGGTAAATGGGATTAAATGAGCTACGGATGAGCACTACGGGAATCAATCAACTGTACGGCTAGGCACGGCATAGGCCTACATGAGGGCATTCATAGAATTACTTAGTTCATAGTTGTACGGGAGAGCTGGTCTATTTACCCAGCCAGCTCAAGCCCACAATTTTAAAGAATCAGAATTTATTAACCAACGGCAAAGCATCATTATTGAGGCGATCTTCATGCCACGATAGAGTAGTCAACCCACAGGCCACAGAAGGTGAATCTGCCGCTCGCCAGACGAGAATGATAACTGTCTGAGACTCTCTCTTCCTCCATCGTCAAATTCCAACCAAGTACGGCATTGCTTCAATGTAGGTCAAGTTTGTGTATGTTTAGTATTCATCCCATCGCTCTGATGCGACAATAAGAGAAGAGCAGTGTCTGAGAAGGCGTGAGAAATGGAAGTGGAGGTAACTATGTCAAGTTGCCTACTTTGACGCAGTTTAAAACAGTCACTTCATAAGCCACAAGTATCACTGGTGTGAACGGCTGCCACTCTTGGGTTACATGCTGCGCATCTTGAACTTGAATCCGGTATTGTCCCTCTGAAGGCATTCACTTAGCATCTTAGATTGCCAATCTGCCGACAGCACCCCCTGAATATAAAATTACGGTGCTTGACAATTCACTTGTTGTTCGATAGCCGATGTGAGCTCCTTTGAATGCATACTCTAGTAGAAAAATTGGAATATAAACTCAAATCTATATTCGCTCGACTAACTCCCTAATCCAACAATTTGAAGTAACTGCTCCGCCAACTAGCTTCTAAGCTTCGACTGCAATGACGGCCGATCTAACATCTCCCCTTCCTTCGCCGGATCTGTCCATTGCATCCGCAGCAATGAAACGGCGTAACTACTTCCAGGCAGAACTTATTCCTGGGTTTCCTTGGCTGGAATATGTAAACAGCTACTTGGCCGAGGAGGACGGTCTCTCAACTTGTTTCTTAGAGGCACCTCCCCACCATGCAGTCTCACCACAGTAGGTTGACTAACATACCCTTTCAAGTTTGAAATATGCTGAAGAAACTGCCTTTGAGAAACGACACTGACCGCCACCCATTTTAGATTCCTCGCGCTCTTCAAATCCATGCCCATCGAAATTCGTGAGCACGTCTTTCGCTGCACCATTGCCCTCAGAGATACGCTTCTCAGAGGCTGCAACCCACCAGCAATCAAGAGCCCTTACTTGATGCGTGAATACACAGCCATTCCGGATGATCACTTTCACCCTATCGGAGCGCCCGAAGACAGCGGTTTCGCGCCTGTAAAATATTCTCTCCACATCCCTCAAGCACGACGACCCCCTAGAGTCCAAAAACATCTGCTTCAAAGCACCCAGTTTCGGCAGAATACTATAAAAGCAGAAGAGCTACCGCAGACAAATAAAACATGCAATTTACACACTGCGATTTCGCTCACAGGAGATACACAAAGATTTATCAGCGGGGAATCCAAGATGGTGGAAAACGACTTCCACCATGTGCGGTCCCTTGATGAGTATATCCTTTTCGTTAAGGGCTTGATTGCAGCGGAACAATTTATCTATGTAAATGAGTCGATGATGGTAGGGCTTGGGGAATGGCAAAGTAGAAACACAGATAAGAGTGTCTTGAAGGACTTCTTGGAATGGTACTGGAGGAACTTTATCTTGGAGTTCACTAGCCACGCTAAGTTATGTAACCAAAAACCGATCGATGCTGAGTTATGTGGAGAAAGTGCTAACTGTCTGCAGGCATGCTCTAATTGGACGCAACTCAACCTCCTGCCAGTTGGTCCGGTCATATCCCCATGGAGAAACATCATGAACATAACAATCGACATTCTTGGATCAGCGTATGACGCCAGCTGGACAAGACTCAGAGGAGACAATGCCACAATTCCAGGCCTCGTTCCGCTTTTTCACGATCTTGCAAGACTCAGGCAGATAAAAAACCTGACGGTCTACTTCTGGGTGCAGGCCAAGGATATTCCTGAGCTAATCGACAACCCGGGACGTTATGAATGGATCACAGCCATTCGAGAAATCCTGGTTTCGAAGAGTTTCACGCTCGAGCTGAGGGTGTTGGAATTGAAGAAAGTGGCGGTATTGGAACAAATAACTGTTGCGGAGAAGGCAGAGGAAGTTGAGAAGCATGCAGAGTGGCAGAAAAACTTGAGAATGATCATGATGCCGAGAACGCTATTGGAGGAAACGGAAGATTTTGGACTATCGCAATTGTTTGAAAATGACACAGCTTAAAGTAGCTAAACGCAACATGGGCAAATGCCTATGGAGGGATCATGAGATTGGGGCGCCGAATTCGAATATCCTCTTGAATGGTACCAAATAGGATATCCGTATTGTAGTGGTAGTGGCAGATAGAAGTAACTACCAAATGAATACCACAAATGCAGTTCTTCATTCCCGCAACATCTCTTCGATAAATCGCACCATGTCTTCAAGTTCTGCCGGTAAATACCAGTGTCCCAAACCCTCATACTCATTCCAAAAAACGTCATAACCCACCGTCGTCAATACATCTCTCATCTGCGTGCCCCACTCCAGAAGGACTTTCTCATCCTCGATCCCGTGTCCCAACCAGACTTTCAATCCTCCTTCCTCACCAATATTTCCATCACCCTCCTCTTTCGGCCCACCGTCCTCCCCTTGACTACTCTCCTCTGTCTGCCTACCCTCATCCTTCTGCCTATCCTCCTCGTTATCCCCGCCATCTCCCTCTCTATTTCCATTACCATCCTTTCCCCAACCGCCCTTCCCTAGCCCGACCAACCTCCTCACAAACCCCTCTACCCTCCTCCTTCCATCTCTCCACCCCTCCCCCCTTTCCGCCACCTCCTCAATCTGTCTCCTAAACGGCAACCACCCACTCCACCCCACCAACCCGACAACCCTATCCCCCACCCCCAATCTCTCCAACTCCCCACTCAGTAGCAAAAACACACTCATCGCACTCCCCATACTAAAACCCCCTATAACCACCTTCCTCTCTGCTGGCAACCTCTCAATCTCTTCTTTGATCACCAACCCCAGGTACTCTACACTTTCCCTCAGCCCTTCCTTCTGCGCTTCTTCGCCCTATGATATTATCGATTAACAACCTATCTCACCCCATCACAACACGAGAAAACAACCAACCTTTGTCCTATCTGCAAAATCCCAAATATCAAACCAAGCATTCGTAATCTGGCCCCCCAGGACCGTCGTCCTCCTCTCCTTTCCCGAAGGAAACACGAATTTCGCATGCGGTAGCAGATCTGCTAGCGTTACATTTCCCCCTGAGCTAGGAGAGAGGAACGGTTCGAGGAGAGCGGAGCCGAATGATTCGCCGCTGGTGGATGTGCCGTGGAGGAGGATGAGTGAGGTGGTGTGAGGTAGGGATTTGGGAGGAATTATGAATGGTTGGGGGTGCGATCTAGGATCCATGGTGGGGGGAACGGTGTGGGTGTTTGCGACGTGGGGGAATGTGAAGAGAGATGGTAGGGTGGAGGAAAGAAAGGATAGGCAAATGTAAACAAAGACTGCCATAAGAACAATAAGAAAAGCACCGTTCTGGTATTTTTTGTAGTTATGCATTGCTTGGAGTTGAAAGGCGGAAGGCGGAAGGCAGTTTCTCGAAGTGGGGTGAAGCCTTCCTATTCCCCTCATTTCGAATTTATGAAATCACGTGTGCGTTTGGTTCCGAGACCGGAAAGGGCTGAATTGTATTGCTCATCTGTGTAATATGTAATCCTACACTGTCGAGTTGTTGACTGCTTCAAGCTAAATAGGCAATACCAGTAGCGCCAGAAGTACAAAACAGTACTCTATCCTTTCCACACCTAAGCACTAGGATTGATATAAATCTTCACCTCGACTTCATTACTCCATCGACTTGAAAGTTCCAACTCCTTCCACGCGGTGAATGTGTCAATCTCAAGAACATGTGGATCGACCTTACTGATGGTAACGGTATGGAGTGGAAGGACTTTACCCAGTATGGTAATGAGCATGTTCCCCTCTATGGAAATGTCAGGAAGCGTAGATATGTAGATGCCTAAATCATATTAGCTGAGTATTCGAGATACGAAGAGAGATAAAGTTACCAAGAGTGCCAAGAGCTTTGACATTCGTATCAATCAGGATCTTGCCATTCTCCGCCTTTGTCATTTTATTGTCTACAATAGCAGCAGCACCAGCCATCTTCCCAAGAAGACCAAGATTTGCAATCCATGTAGTCTCGTTTTTCTTCTCGTCAACAAAGCCACGTAGCGGGTATGCTGATAGAATGTCATATCCTCTGACATCGAGGGATACATATATCAACGCTGACGGGTCAATCACTTGCATTGGCTTCGAAACAACCCCAGTAGAATGAGCTCTCACAACGTAGAATTGCGCTTCTTCTACACCAGGGAATTTAGATAGTGCGAAGAGCTCGCTGAGTGGTCGCTGAGAGACATTGAAGAAACCAATGATACCAGTACCGGTGTACGCTGCACCGTGGTACGTTCCTATTGGCAGAATTCTCTCATCATCGTAGCCATTATATGGCTCCAAACTCTTTCCCACAACGCTCGGTCTGAAGATGATTGTCTTGCCTCGGGGCGAGGGTCCAGTCATCTGATTGAGCAAGTCTAAATCATGTTCACCTGGAACATCCGTGATGTAGATAGGGCCACCACTAACGCATCTTGCTGCAGCATGGAAGCCCGAATAATCGTGGACTGTCTGAAACATATCCCAATCTGGAATAAGATTGAGGTGTTGTGTAAACAACGCGTTGTGGGCGTTTGTGAAAACGTGCCAAGGGTGGCTAGTAGGAATTTCTGGGAAGAAGTCATCCGAGTTTCGAACCAATATTGGAGGTCTATTTTGTGGCATCTGGGAATGGAACAGGATCTGGGGTATTTGTGACATGCACGAAATAGCTTTAACACCAAAGTTGCGAAGGGTAGCGAGTGTCCAGGCATCTTGGTATGAAGATATCAAATCACTACGATCTTTGGGAGACTCGATAAGGTCAAGCATAAATTGAGCACTTTCTTTTGTTAGTAAATTCTTAGATACTGACGATTGAACTTACTCAGTCTTGACAGCATCAACTCCACATGAGTAAAGGAAAGAGTAGAAATCGTTGTAGAATCTCTGGACATCTTCCTTCGCTACCACAGTCATTTTCCCTCCAAGTGGTAGGTTTCTACGCTCCGAATCTTGGCGCACAATATCGACGGTTTTGTACGCTGCGGCGATTTTGCCGTCTGGCGCAAGTCCCCCCCAGTAGCCAAGAAGAGCATGCCAAACAGCCACGTGTTGGATGCTGGGCTGCTTCTCTCGAATGAGAGAGATGGTATGCTTCAAGCCGTTTGGAAACGCTTTTCGCTCAGCTTCAAACTCAATCCAGCCGTGCTGGAATTGACCATGTCCCCTGTAGTCAATTGCTTGCCAGTTGTCATCGATGATGAAATTAGTCACATTGATTTTGTTTTTAGCAAGAATTTCAACTGCATTCAGAATCTTTTCCTCGGTTAAACGTTGACCTAATGCGTTCCATGTGCCTAGGATACAAGATTAGATGGAATCATAGATAGAGGGCTCAAACATACAGTAAGTGAGACCATCTGACCAGTTCTCGGCGTATACTTTGCTTTGTTCATCACCATCCTTCAAAGCTTCAAACTCTTTCTGTGTCTCGCCATCCTGAATCTCAGCTGTTAAAATGACACCACGTGCATGATACATGGCGGCTGCATTCGCCGACTCAAAGTCATCTCCGAGTCCGACAACAACCTTACCAATCGAGTCCTCCATATTATCGTTGCGGATCTGTCTTCATCAGCACTCCAATATGCCTGTGACTATTCATGATCGTACATTCAAAATAACATTTCCCTCGCTATCGCTTTCGAACACAGACATAACACTGTCAACGCCACTGATGCCCAATAGGACAATGTGCTTTCCGTTGGAGCTTAAAAAAGAGCACGTTACTGCTTCTTTATCAAGGTCAAACTTGTTCTTCCCCTGCCGAGGGGCCAACCATGGTGTCCAGATTCGAATCAGTGCGAACCATCTGGTATGGTCAGTCAAATAAATACCCCCGCGTCACTAAGAAGTGTGATCGGGTAACTTATTGCGGGAGCGGTGCTACTTACCTTTCCAGTTTGCTTTTACCCCAAGGCAAACCAAACTTCATATTCTTACGGGCAGATTTTACACCATCAGCTCCCTTAATTGGTGCCTGCACAGTCCAGATAGTTGTACCAGGGGACTGGCTTCGATAGTTCTTTACCTCTAGTTCCGGATTGAGGTCCTCAATATAGTCTGACAAGTTAGCTGAGATTTGCTCCTGGCTAGTTTCTGTCTTCAGGACAACGGTCCCATTGATAGTTCCCTGGTGGTCCTGCGCAGATTTCCAGTCCTGATCTGAGGTGCTACGAAATTTGACATTGAATTTCGTGGGTGTTTGAACAGTAAGTGAGGTTCTAAAGTACAAACGATGCAGTCCAAGGGGTCCATTACTTTGTAAAGCTGTTGGCTGGGATGCTGTATCTTGTACGCGTTCCATGATTCTTTCCTCCGATTGCTCTTCATTGGAGTACCATAACAAGACCTCCCAGGCATCCTCAGCCCGGCTACCGTCAACTTCCAACAATGCTGTAAATTTAGTCACAGGTTGATTGATGGCTGTGACTTGCCCCAAAGCAGGGTATGTCGAAATGTATGCCTTCATGCTGGGATGGTCCGCAGCCGGCGGTCCCTTTTGCTTTGGAATATACTTCGCCTGGAAGACCTCATTACCATCTGCACCGCTGATGAATGGTTGATCTGCAGTTTCCGCCATTTTAAAACGATTAACCCCGCGGTTTCCGAGGCGTGTGTCTCGCGTGGAACAACGGATTTGGTAAACGTGAATGGAGGTGTTGTTCAAGAGGAGGTCACAGGAATTGAATGTAGAAAAGAGTTAAGAAAATGAAAAGGACGTCAACAGCAACAGTAAAGATGAAAGCCAGGATTTTATAGTGATGAGAAGAGTGATTGATTGGTACACATCGTTTCCATGAGCTGCAACGATGATCTGTACTCCACTCTACCGAACTTTACCGAATATGGTTCGCTGAGAGATTTCCACAATTCATGGAAGTCAATCAAATCCTCAAAAGTGTCCTGTATTGTTGTGTGTTTTGCTCGTTCGGTCGTTTCAGTCGTCAGAATGATTTGAGAATGATGGAAGACTTCCTTCCGTGCCGGATGTGTAATGACAAAACCTGACTAGTTAAGCTGCTCAAGCTGACGTAATACCGCACGTGCACACCTAGGTACCTTGCGCTAGTGGAGTAGTTTCTGGAGCCCGCCGGGCCGGATCAACATTTTCCCCATGTTTTCGTCGATCCCGCAATAATTTTTTTGTTACGTTGAGCATTTTAAAGAAAGGGTTTACAGGCGTCAATACGTCGATACCCGCAGCAGTCTTGTAAATCTTTCTCGGCCAATCTGGTAACGGGTGTGCTCTCTTGTCTATATGTACTGCGGTTGCTAAAATCCGTTTCTCAAATGGCAACTTCTCTGCTCCGAAATTCAAGTCGGCCGGACCTCTACATATGCGCCAGATGCGCCCTCAGATCATCTCGAAATTCGAACAATGCGGCGAGAAGATGGATAGGGACGAAATACTTGGCGAAGGTTGCAGATGCTCAGCTTGCGTGGGGTGAGCAAGCAAAAGCGATCAAATCTGGAAAGAAAAAGAGCATGTTCAAAATCCTCGAGGAGCGGGGCTATATACACCAAACGGCTGGGTCAGTCAATTTATTCTGTGTCCCGTTTACCCCTACTTGCAAGCTGATTTCATGTACAGTTCCCGCGAGAGCATTGAAGAGGCCATGATAGAACATCGCCTTGGTGCCTACGTCGGCGTAGATCCCACCGCGCCTTCCATACATGTAGGGCATTTACTGCCATTCATGGCAATTTTCTGGATGTATTTACATGGCTTTCACGCGGTCACCTTGCTCGGCGGAGCGACTGCGAAAATAGGGGATCCCACCGATCGTCTCACTACCCGAGAAACACTACTTTCCTCTGTTAGGAACGAAAACATGTACAGGATGCATTATCAAATAAAGGCCATGTGGCTCAATGTTGAGAGACTGGGTAGGAAATACGGCTATCAATGGGAGTGGGCCTGGAAACGAGGGCTGTTGAATAATTATGCTTGGATGAATAAATTGACGATAATGGAATTTCTTCAAGTCCTTGGCCCAGGCATGAGGATGGGTGCAATGATGGCGAAAGATACGTAAGTATACTTCCTTACAATTACCAAGTCATCTCTAACATATATTCAGTGTGAAGAACAAGATGACCAAGGGTGACGGCATGTCTTATTCCGAGTTCACATATCCATTACTGCAGGCTTGGGATTGGTGGCATATGTACGATAAACTAGGGATATCTATGCAAATCGGCGGCGCAGATCAATATGGCAATATCACAGCTGGTATCGATGCAGTTAAATACATCAAAGCAAACCATACTGATCCTCAAATCAGGGACGCTATAGCGAAGACCCCAGCACCCACTGGGTTTACAGTGCCTTTGTTAACCACATCATCTGGAGCCAAATTTGGGAAAAGTGCCGGCAACGCAATATGGCTGGACAAGGACTTGATGACTAGTTTCGATCTGTATGGCTACTTCATGCGCACATCGGATCAGGATGTCGAGAAGTACCTAAAGCTATTTACATTCAAACCCCTTGAAGAAATTTCGACGATCATGCAAGAACATGTCAAGGACCCCAGTCAGAGGAAGGCTCAGCACACTCTAGCCAAGGAGTTAGTTGACTTGGTCCATGGTGATACATACGCAACGGCTGCTGAGGCCGAGCACCGATTACGTTTTGCGAAACCCGGGACTGCGGAAGCCGTACAATACATGCAGGCTTTACAGGAGACTAAGAAGGAACCAGATCATATAAATGTGGTCAATAGACCGAAATCAGACGTCAAACTTCCAAAGTCTTTCGTATATACCCGCAGTATCTCGAGAATCATCTATGCAGCTGGTCTCGCTTCATCGACATCTGAAGCAAATCGACTGGCTGGGGCTAATGGCATCTACATCGGTGGACAGCCAGATGGCTTCAAGGGAAAAGACGATGTGTTGACTTACACAACCGTTAAAGTGTGGAAAAACGAAGAAACTCATAAATTCCTCCAAGATGGCCGGTTACTCATTCTCCGACGAGGAAAATCGAACATCCGAATCATAGAGGTTGTCTCGGATGAAGAATTCGAAGCCTCGGGCGAGAAGTTCCCGGGAATCGAAGACTACGACCCTGAAGCTGCACGGAAACTAATTCGTGACAAGGAAGAACTGGCCGGAAAAGCGGCTCCGCTAACGCCGGGTCCGAAGACTAGGCCTCTCACTATGAGACGTGGTATTAAATGGATTGATGGCCAGTACGTCAATACGAATGAAGTTCCGACCGTGTTCACGAGAGAGGAGATATTGGCGGCGAGGGCCCATAGAAGGCAGTTGAGAAAGAAAGCGATACGAGAGGACACGCAAATGTTGTCATACCGCCCCCTCGATAATAAGCCACCGATCGATAGGTGGCAGAGACCACGGTAATGGTGGGGTTGAGAATTATTCTCCTTGAGTTGACGCACAACGAGGCACGGCCTGGAATGGAAGGGGTTTCATCGTGCGGAATTGCATGTTCTGTTGGAATATTTTGGAAGAGAAATCCAAGGAGTAGACAATCACTCCTCTGGTTTCTCTCGTTTTAAGAAGGGTAGAAGGGTAGAAGGGTAGAAGGGAACAATTATGGCGGTGGAGTTATTGTACAAATATTACTGTACCATCACGAACATGTTACATATCTCCCAGAACGGTGCATTTTACGATAATGATTTCTCTACTTTAGACCTTTTCTTGTGAACTAGACGTGATGGGATTTATATAACTGCACCCTACATTTGCGCATATCGGAGAAAGTTTAGTTACTGTGAAGTCAAGTCTGCGTGACTCGCCTCATTCGATGCAATCTCACGCCATCTATATGCCGTTGACACGGAAACCATACAACCAGCGTGATTTACTCTTTGGATATTCGATCGCGTAAGCGAAGCACATTTGCTAGCTCAACCTCGTAATCGTCGGCATTACGATGCACTCTTACGAAAAGCGTTTCATGTTGCAGACGGGGTTAGTTGAAGTTATCCGATTCCGAGATGCTAGATTTTAGTCCCGCGGTGACGCCTGGCGCCAAATTAATGTGCTCCATGCCGTTTTCTTCCGAACGGAAGAGTGTTAAGCACATAGCCTTTTAGTTGGTTGCGACCCAGCGACGAGAGAGTCCTGTAGGTCAGGAGGTAGTTCCTCTGCCGCGAGTTTCAGATCTAGTCATCCTCGATCTCCAACTCCCCTTAAATTCTTGATTGACCATTGAGCTTTTACATGCACCTGATAGAACTAGTCTCTCCAAGACTACTCGGCCGGATTGCTTGGGCCTGCTGGATGTGCTTTCTAGTGAATCAGGGAAGAAATAGTATGATTCGAGACTAGTCTGCTAGGTTTTGAAAATTTTGTTTGAAGCCTGCTAGACGTGATTTGTAGTGAATTGAGGAAGAAGTAGTATGATTCGGTAGAAATAGTAATGGTTAGTTAGAAATAGTATGATTTAGTAAAATAGTATGATTAATGGGAGTCTAGCTAGTAGGCTGTGAACGAGTGAATGACGCCTAGTCGAAATAACCTCCGCTAGCTCTAGACGTTTTTTACTTTTCTAATCAAACAGTTATCTAGATTCACTCATTGCGGAGGCTCTTACGAATGGTTGTTAGAAACGTATAGATTATTAATGAATTGAAGGTAGTCAGCACTAGGTCACAATACGAGACAACAGCGTGCAGAAATATCTGCTGCTGTTTAAAACAATGATGAATAACAACGCGTTTATATTAATTAGCAATATCTGACAAATGAGACTAGCGAAAATGAGAATTATGTGATCGCAAAATCATCCCGTAGTTCGTAGAACCTTTCCTGTTGGATCTCTTGGATCGACAGAAAATAGCGTTTGCAAATTGTTCTCCGAAGTACCATAGAACATCATATCCCACGCAAGTTGGCCCGGCATAGTGATCTCGATCCTTGGGAGTCTGATATCCACACGGACCAAACCTTCGTCCCTCGCTGTCTCATAATACGCCTCCATGGTCTTTATACAATCCCTAATATCATCTTCAGTCTTCAATCCTTCTTTGCCACCTTCAAAGACCATCTCAGTCAGATTTGTGAACCAATGCCTGGGTACTAACACCTCAGATTGCCTGTTTGTCGTTTCCCAGTTCCAAGAAGAACTTGCGATGTGTAGTGATTGGATGATGTCAAGCTGTTCCGTTTGCTCTGCTTTATTCAAGTAATATCCGTGAGGTATGTAATCAAGCGATCCGACGCGGTCGCCGGGTGCCCTAAAGCGAGGTAGTTCCAGAGGACCGAAGCGCTTAAGCGAGTTAACAAGGAAGACAGAGTCAACAGTCGGGTCAAAGAATGGGTAGTGACTTGAATGATAGGCTTTGTTCGAGCAGTTGATCAATAATTTGTCGTATGTTTGGTAGTGCTTCATGGTTTCGGCGCGGCTTTCCCGGTTGATATGACATGTGATGGGGCTAGGTGATCGAGTGTTCATTATTCCTGAGACAGAGATGTAAATGGAGATGCAACGAGAACGAGCGTAGTTCCAGATGGTACATCGGATTTCTACAGGGAGTGTTTGAAAGGTAGTACGTGTGTGACTCCGAGCGAGGCCGGAGTTGGAGATATTCGGACTCTCCATTCTGGCAGATTTGCCGGTCTGATTGCGCTGATCACTTATGTGAAGTGAAGTATGTGAAGTAAGCACCGCAAGACCTGCTGCAAATATCGAACCCAGCCGAACGGAAGCTCAGTATGGTTGCGAAAAGGGATGTAATCTTAAATAGGCTCGGCAAATATCTAGGAAATAGATGTGACGGGCTGATGGAAGCCTAGCTCCTCAAGGATATCGAGCTTTCACGAAATGTGTGAGGTATAAAAAGTTGAGGAGGGGGGTTTTGCAGGCTCTAAATAGAGGGGGTTTAGGCTATGAGGGTTCGGAGGAGGTGAGTTGGTTTCTTCTAAAAAGAGGCTTCACCTTAGTGTACATCACTGAATCACTAAAGAGAGAACAAAGATGCGGAGTCACATTGCTTTCTTGTATGATTGCATTTATTATTCGCCTAGGTTTCCTACTTAAACAATGTATCCTGTATAGATTATTGGTCTAGGTGAACGATGCACTTGCTACACCATGAAAATAGAAGTTTAACGAACAAAATGTTTCAGTTGCTGTGCTAACAGGAAATTGAACAGTCCTGCCTAGTCCTGTACGACCTAGTGAAGGATGCCACTTGACTTCCGTAGATAAACTACTATAGGATTGAGTAGGTATTACAAGCGACTAAAGCATTCACTCACTCATGGCCTAGAGTATATAAATCTAGTCTTTTCTGTTTTTCCATTCTTCACTTGATTTACACCTCACCCTTTCAGTTTGCTTCTCAACAGAACACTTCCTATTTCGCGTTGTGGAAATTTTTTGACTCCCTTTCTCCTAACGTTACGGATTCATCGTTGTCACTTTATTGTTTGATTTCTCGTCGACTAGTCTTCCAAATCCTGTCGTCCACTGCATGATAGCTGCTGCTTCATCATCGTATGCCTTGATGCGATACCGAGCACTACTGAATAAACTATTCATCATTCGCCTCAACGACATCACTTTCAACAAAACATCGCCAATCTAGCAGCCATGTCATTACAAAGAACAAGCTCAAGAACCTTGCGGAACGGCAGGATCGTGTCGACAGAATCTGACACCCGACAATCCGCAACCCGAGAGGGGCGAAATGCATCAACCGACAAGACAGTGCTATTTTCAGACATGTCTCGTCGATCCCTTCGAAGAGAGTTGCGTCAGCGTGGGATGCTTTCGACTGGCTCCAAGCTACCGGATGATAGAGAGAAGCTCATAGAAATGCTGCGATTGTGGGAATGGGATAATTGGCTCAAAGCTAATCCTACATTCTATTTCTTCAGTCGTTTTCCGCCAGAGATACAACTGATGGTTTTCCAACTCTGGGAGCATAGGGGTCCACGAATAATCCATCTCAAGATTGGAAGTCAACCAGATAGGCCGACGTGGTTCGCGAACAGAGAATTCGAGGTCGGCTTGCAGCTATGCCGGCTGTCCAGGTCCTCACTTACAGTTAGATCTCGTGAGGTATTCGGAGTTCCTGGTCTATATGCAAACCTGGCAGTCGATGCATTGCTAATCGACGGTTGGGATATATACACTAACTTGCGGTTCCTTATGCCTAAGCGTCCTGTGAATCGGGAGGAGATCGAGCGAACAGCTGACCTGAGGAAAAAGGTAGAGCATATTGTCTTGCCGTATGAATTCATGCAGGAGGGGTTTACTCTGCATCCGGAATTGGCGAGTATGCTGATACATCGCGGGTTGCGACTGTTTAATGCGTTAAAGATTTTATCTTTCACGTATGGGCCCAAAGAATACTTTGTAGATGTTCTTGGTCCTCGCCGAACTTGCCTCGCGCCTGAACCCGTTGATGAAAAGAACATCGACGACCCCTGGTTCCTTGATATCTTGAAGAGAGTACGAGAGTAAGTTGCCAATCCAAATTCTGCGTATTCATTCTCTAACATATTGATGACAGATCAGAAGGAGGAGACAAACTCAAGATTCAAGTTGTGAGCTTACAAAAGTACTGCTACGGGAGAGACACCCCGGGCATTGAGTATATTGCTCACTGGTCCTACGTGCAAGAGAGCAACAATCCGCCGTGCTCATGAGTCATAAGCCTCCAAGGTCTGGACTGTCGACGATGGAATTGGATTAAGACGAAAAAAACCAAAAAAAAACCATATGCAATAAGTCGGCGGAATGGGGAGGCTGGCGGAGACTAAGATGCGAAAATTGGAGGGAAAAGAATATGCTTATGGTCATCACGATTCACAAATGAGGTTCGAAGCTCGTTGCACGTGATGTGGTTCCACGCGATAGGGGCGACACATTAGTGGCTTGGCACCGCTGGAGAGTAGAAACTTGGGTCGAGGACGAGGATGACCGGCGGAACCCTTCAGATATTTACTTTACTGTGTTATTGAAATTTATGGAAATGCAGGCAATATTGATAAACTTCTTCCATCACTTGCGAAAAGCACCATGACTCCACCACCAACATTAAGACCACTGCGATCGCATACAAAATCCCGACAAGGCTGCATAGCATGTAAAGCGCGCAAAGTCAAGGTACTACCATTGTCTAGCAAACAGCGATTGTCCCAAATGAAATGTGCATTCTAATCTATACAAGTGTAGCGAAACAAGGCCAGCGTGTGAAGCATGCCTACGACGGAACATCTCCTGTACTTATCCGGAGCCCAAACGACTTCGGACACCATCACAAGCGCCAGCCCAAGATGGCTCACCGACCCCTCCGTATGACCTTGATCCGTCAATGGAACTTGACATCACTCTCTCACAGGAGTCGTCGACACGGAGAATATTAGAGATGCGCCTTATGCATCATTTCTGTACCGAAACAGCCCAAAAAGACTTCCTCTCCGTTCACGACGTGACTGTCCGTGAGCTTTGGGTGACAACGGCACCGATTCTCGCATTCGACAATGCATTCCTCCTCGAGATTATCATCTCAATTGCAGCTCTCCATCTATTCAAAATCAACCCCGCGTCTGAAGATATGGCTGATGTTCACCGTACATATTTCAATGCGGCGATCAGCAAGCACCGACACGTCATACAGAATATTACAACCGAAAACGCGGAAGCCATCTGTCTATCTACAATTTTAATCGCCTTGCCAGCTTTCATACTTCTGCAAAATCATAAAAATGAGAAGTATTCACCACCCTTTCAGCTGTTTTCTCTGCTTCACGGAAACATCCCCTTGTTCACGCAGACACTGCCTCTCCTTCCCCCGCACAGCAAGGTCCGGGCTGTTGTTACCGCCAAACCGGATATGCCTGCGTTTTTGAGAGATATTCAACAAGGAGATTATGTCGGACCATTTATAGATCTGATGAATTGGCGATCTCCGGGAGAAGAATTAGACGACGAAATCCAGGGTGTCTACAAGCAAGCCCTCAATTTCCTAGGACGCTGCCTTTTAGCCATCGAGAATGGCGACAGTCCCTACGAAATTCGACGTATGCTGTACATATTTCCCACCATTACACCTGCGAAATTTAGTGGGCAATTACGGGAAAACAATCCCCGAGCATTGGCCATTCTAGCACATTTCTTTGCGTTGTGTAAGGCGGTGGATAATGCTTGGTGGATGAGGGGAATTGCAGAACGGGAGGTCTTTGGCATTCAGTCAATACTCCCAGAACAATGGCAGTGGGCAATGGCTTGGCCGTTGAAGAAACTTGCGGAGTATGCTGCGAGGAATATAAGTGCGATGCAGATATGAGAACATCCGCTTCAGAGAGACAACCGGCCTGAAGCCGACCCAAAAACTGCTGAGATTTCGACATTTCTCGAAAAGGCACGTCGATGACCAATCCTTCTGGTAGGAGCGAAAAGAATCCACTTTCTGAGCTTGGCGGGAGCAACATCATCATGAAGGGTCTCGAACAATCTCTCATTGTCAAAATTAATTGAAAAGAGATGCAGCTAATATACACCACACGAATCTCGAGAAAGTAGCGCTCAGCTCTTATACGATGATATGGCAAAAACTGATTCCCGGCCGAATACATCCCAGCGCAATGTCCTATCCGACATCTATCATCCAACCCATCCAACCCATCAGACAACCGGATCCAATTCTTCCAACTCCGTCTTAGCAACCAGTCTAGATACCATATATTTCTATATCAATTCTAAGATGGGTAATTAGCTTTCAATAATCCCCTCACGCAATCTCTAAAACTGCCTCATCACCTGCCCACCCCTTGATATGTACTGTCCCAGGACAACTCATTCGTCCCTATCTCTGATTACCTTGCCGAATACCCTCCCCACCACCCAAAGCACAACAACCGCGTTGCCAAAAAGAAAACCCTCAAACCCTCCATTCCATTCCCATACCCTCCTATTTCGCCCCCACGGTCTGATATGGCGTCCCTCCCTTTCTGGCACTGCCTCTCACCCGCGCGATTCCGATTCAGCAGTCCGTCCTCTGATCCATATCAGCATTGCTCGCGGTACCGAGTCTGCAGTGGACACTAATCCTGATATCTGCTCCTGTATCTCGGGGAAGCATTTGTCTGGGTATTCTCTGCGATTCTATTGTGAAGGGTAGTTATGGTTGATTGTTCCGGCATTAATCCATTCCGGCGAGATTTAGATGGAGAAATAGTTGACGGATAAGGTTGGGCTGAGAATATACTATATCTGGTGATTTTCTTGGCTGCTAAGTAGACGAGACCTCCTTTGATGCTGAGTTTGGGCGGGCTCTCACTGTGATGGCAGTCTGGGGGCTTGATGGTCAGAATCCGGGCAGGAATAGAGCGGGCATCTGAGAGAACTGCAAGAGAAATTCTCCTGAAGAAGTAACTCTTCGGAACGTAACGCACGCGCCTGATACTTGGTAAAGTTATGTATAAAGCTGTTTGTATTTACTTGAACTACAGCGTTTGAGAATCAGCAAACTTCTTACTTCTGCATATCCACATTCCTTTTACACAAAATCCGCGTGCTGCTAAAGAAAAAGAAATCGAAGAAGCAGAATGCAAATCCAAATGCGAGGAAGCGATGTGAAAGCGAGATGCTGACTCCGTCTCGATATGACCAGCTTTTGCCGACCAGCCCTGCAGTCCTGCAATCACAGCCCTTCCTGTATGAACTAACCCAGCAGAAACCCATCAGTATCACCTCACAACTCCACAACAAGAGCCAACGCAAATCCATCCCAGCTCTTGCTGCCAACCGTTTGAACCGCCGACGCATCAAGTCTCCTATCCTTCCCCATCATCTCAAACATCCTCCTCGTCCCCACCACCGCGCTCCCGGCATCCCCCTCCGTGAACCCCGGATCTGCAATCCTCCCCTTCCTACCCACATTATCAACCACAATCACCGTCCCCACTCTGGAGAACTTCAAAGCCTGATCCACATACTCCCAATTCTGCTCTTTATCCGCATCAATAAACACCAAATCAAACGGACCATTCTCCTTCCCCACTCCCCACTCTTCCCCTTCCATCTTCTTTAGCGTCTCCAATGCAGGACCCACGCGCACCTGCACTTTATCTTCGAATCCCGCGTTCTTGATGTTGGATTCGGCGACCTGCGCATGCTTGGGTTCGAGCTCCAGGGTGACGAGTTTGCCGTCCGCGGGGAGGGCCTTGGCGAACCAGATGGCGGAATAGCCGCCTAGGGTTCCGACTTCGAGGATGTTCTTTGCGGAGATCATCTTGGCGAATAGGTAGAAGAGCTTCCCTTGGTTGGGTGCGACGTCGATGCTGTCTAGTTCAGCGGCTGCGTTGGCTTGGAGAGCGGACGTGAGAGCTTGGTCTTGGGGGACGATGTTGTCGCAGATGTATTTATCCGCGGCAGCCATACGGGAGTAGATTTCCTCGGAAAATCTGCCACTCATGTTGGAATCGTGGGAAGACATTCTGGCAGTTATTCTTGTAGGCGGAAAATGATTGAGTGTATTAGGGTGGTGGTATGAATAATGTTCTTAGAGCGTTGATGGAGGAGTAGATGTGAGGTGGAGAACGAGGAACGGTAGCAGATCTTATAGAAAACTTCCTACAACAATCCCTATCTATCGAACTCTAGGCAGCAGCTTCCCCTCATGGCCCAACTATCAGTGCAATACTCATTGAGCTGACGCAGACAGGACGAGGCTCCGCAAAACCCACGACGGGATGCCACTTTCCGCCCGGTTTCGTACGATATCTGTAGAAGTCATACACGCTGCAACCAATTGCATTACAGTAACAAAATCAAGTCTCACCTTCCGTGACTCACTCAATCAACATAAGTATAGGAGCAAACGACACCGGGCGTAAATGAGTACGTATACTTGCATTAGTGACAGCTCTGTATGCATTTTAGTCGTGCAGTTGAGCGTGGAGACATTTTAACTGGTGCATGGATACATGGGGTTTGCAATCTGATGATCTGATAAGCTTCGACCGGATATGATTGGAGCTCGGAGTTAGCATTGCATATTCGCGGAATTGACATTAAGCGTCGCGGTGTATTGAAGCCATCCCTCAGTGGATAATATGAGCGAATGCGACAGGCCCTAGCGGACCCTGATGATTATATCCGTCATCCATTCAAGCATTCATCAGGCGGGGTAAGCCTGGCTTCAATCGGCTCTGCACGTCTCGCGCTCGGTCTCGTTCCGTGTCTTTGGTCCATTCGTGTTCGAAATCTGGCGTGGATGTTTGACCGCAGGGCAGGAGTATGATTGTTTATCTCCGACCCGAAAGAGTTTCGCCTGGTCACTGATCCTACATACTTTATACATCCATCTTACCTCGATCCCAGCCATCCTAACTCCTCATGGGCGAGATGATCTACGATAGCAGCAGGACCTACGTACCACGACTGCAATGATATAGGAGTTGACTTGAAGCCCCTCCAGTACATCCGCATTGCCGCCGTATCATTGGGAGCAAAAATCATGGAATGCGTTGGAGAACACTCCAATGAATGTGCAATGATCGAAAACGGGAAGAACGCAGGATCTTATGCTCTCTACTGCAATTTAATCATCGTAGGATTACGTCTGCCCGGCTGACCAGCGGAAACGCAATGGGTTGTGACCTGTTGTGACTACTGTATATCCCGAATTGGCGTTGCGGAATAGTTTGTTGGCGTTTTTCGGGATTCCGGCGAATGGGATACCTGGGCTATTTAGTATGTGGAGGTATGCGCGGAGCTGATATGTAGGCAAGTTACGTCTTGAAAACGAATAAGTGAGCAACCGCCTTCGTATAGTAGGATTCATATTGATGGACGTCGCGACTGAGGAAATTTAGGTCACCGGTGCACCAAAGTGGAATTAAATTACTTGATGACGTAATTTCACGTGCATCGCGCATACCTCTTCGCGTTCGGTCCGTAATTCCTGGGAAACTTTTGCATAAATTGTGAGGACAACATTCATTGGCAAGTGATTCCTTGTCGACGTGAGTACCAGGTTCGACTTTGATTCGGAATGACCTCAGTCAACGACAGCGACAGCGAACAGTCGGCAACCTGCCAGACTTTCCATCGATTCTCTGACCTGCCTGTCGAGATTCGGCTCCAAATATGGGGAATTTGCTGCTTCACAACCATCCGCAATGTTGCTCTCGAAATTGACGTGGTTCATCCTGAGGTTCTTGATGACTCAGAGGATGTCCACGAATATCCAGTCATATATAAATATCACTCAGGCACCTCGCACCCTCCTATTCTACACGCGTCTCGCGAGGCACGCGCCGAAGGACTCAAATATTACGATCTATCTTTTGGAGTCAAATTTGTCTACGGGCTAGCCAATTACAACTACTCTGCACCTCCTCGTATTTATATCAATTGGGCCAACGATCGACTTGTCATCGTTCGACCACATCAATTTTGGTTTTTGCATAACTATACGTCTGCTCCACACAATGGTGTCACCATGTTCAAAGAGCTCTTGACAACGAAAAAACTCAAGCGGTTAGCTTACAACTGCCTCCACGAGAGAGAAGATGTGGTCGCGGATCATCTTGATCTATTCGATCCTGACGCAGGAGATGAGAATTTGGATCTGATCTATCCAGAAAGATCATCAATTGATGAAGTCATATTTTTTGAATTTAACGCCGAGGAAGAAAAGATTTGGAAAGACTTCGACATACCTGGATTCTCTGGGCCGTACTTACAAGTATTCATGGGAGCTGTTGACATCAAGTTTCTCAAGTTATCATGGGAAGGAGTCCCGCGAGAGACATATTATCCTGCCACGTGGTTGAGCCAGATTCTCGAAAATAGGAAGACCGCAGGAGGGGTTGAAAATATGCCGGAGATGAGACTTGCATATTTTGTCATAAACAACGAGCCAGCGGAGCCCCAAAACTTAGGACCTCTCGAAAAAAACAGGGCGTATATCATTTGATTTGGTCGGTGTGGAAGTCTGGGTTAATCGCAACCTGCGTAATTTCGGAGCAATTCAGGAATTTCTTGCGAGCTCATACTGCATCCGTCAGCACCCGGACAAAGCATCATTCTTTCAATCATTCGGATCAATTCAATATTACATTGCGGGAGCTTCGTCGCCAGCCTAATCAAATCGATCACATCCTTACATCCACCACTCCCTGCTGCTGCTTCGACCAGCGACTCACTTTTTGCGGAAAGAATTTGTTGTTACCGCTTTCTAACTCATTTCCTTTTCGTCACATGACCTTTCGCCATACAATCTTCTTGCAACTTCCTCCTATATGTGTGCATGTGCGCATGAGAGGGCAATGGCTCCCTGGGGTACCTCCGTGCGTGCTCCATTAATAAAATGGAAAGAGGATTTTCATCATGTGATTTCCAACATGCTACTATGGTATTCATATACACCAAATATGCCTAGTCGTCCCCTCAACCCGCCATAGAAATGTCTGTCCCCGACCCAGAATTGTGTACCACTGACCCAGAAACCAAGATTAGCCCCTAATAACACCCGAATCTTTTCTCACTACACGATGAATTCGATTGTGGCGTCTCGCCCACCTGAACACTATCCGCAGCTTTTAACTCCCACAATGTTCTATGAGGAGCTCGAAGTGGGATGTATATCCTACACCTCATCCGGAGTCATCTATATGAGGATATACACAACAATGATATCGATGAACAGCAAACGCCAATCAAGCACAACTATCGATGAATACTTCCCTCCCGCTGACGAGCCAATCCTCCTCTCTGTTCCATGTACCTTCGCTCTAATCCATAATTCTCTGTCACCTGATTCATGAACCGCGGAGGTCCACCTAAACTAGCCAGCACAGCGCTATTATTCGCAGTCAAATCATCCAAGATATTCAGTTCATCTTGACTAAACCACTTGGGAATTATCCAAACTCGACACGGAATGAGAGCGATAATCAAGATGGGGAAGCCTGTTCCAGGTTAGTTTGCGAATCAAGGAGTCAACGACAGAGGCCAGGTCACCTATAGCAGCAATAGTTTGAGAAATGGCCACGCAAGCGGTTACTCCGATCATCTGGCAAGCAATATACAATACTATCTTTCCCCGCTTTACTTGCAGAAGCGGCTCGTCTCGTTGAACGAACCGCTCTTCCCTGAGCAAGAAGATTGTCTTCTGCAGGATCCCGTTGGATTCAATCGATCCCCACCCGACGACAAAGAAGACTCCTGCGAATACGGCGGTCGGCATGGTACGCAGGACGATTAGAAGCGGACCGGTCATAGTACCGATGATTGCTAGGCCCATTAATAAATGCGAGACTCGCTGCTCGACAACAGCTATAGCTTTGATTATGGGACGGCGGATCTCAGCGCCCTCGCCTTCATCGGTGGTGATGATTCGGAGGTCGGTTTCGTAGATGGTGAGGGAGTCTGTGTGGACGGGAGCCTGTTTTGGTTAGCTGGTGTCTATTGTGTGTGTCCGAGTGGGTTGCGAACTTGAGGAACCAGTCCATTGGGTAGTGGAATTCCGACGATACCGGCTAGAAATGTGGTACAGCCAAGGAGGAAGAAGTCCCAGTGGAAACCAGCAGGCTTCTTTAGGGGATATTGTCTTGCTTGTGCCGTGAGACTGCTGATATTCTATGATAGTCAGTACACTGTAGATGTATAACATCGGGCTAATCACTTACATGATCATAATAAAATAGTAACATAACCAAAAATCCAAACGGCAGTGCCGCAAAGATCCATTTTACCTCCAAATCCCAGAAATGGATCAACCACCCGCGCGGCTGAGTGGGGTAGAAAGCCCTACTAATCGGGACGAAAGATATATGTGCTTGTTTAATATTCCCGGGGATGTGCGAGAATCCTACCCAGAAGATGGTTCCAATCTGAAAGTCGTTAGATCGGGTTGGTAAAAACAGCGAGGTCGGCTACATACCACATAAGCATAATCCGCCAACATCCCACGAAACCACGACCGACAGACCGTGCTAGAGCCCAGTTTCTCCAAGAAGTAAATGGTGAGAAAATACAGTATAGCAATCACGCAGCTCGTAAAGCCTGCTGTCGCGCCAGATGTAGAAAACTCGTTGGTCAATTCCTCGACTCCTTTAACTGCTACCATTAGCACATACGTCACAGAAAACCGACTTCTCAAGCCCAGCACACTTACTACAATAAATAATCCCCACATACGCCCCAAACGACTCGGACGAAAAATCCGTTACATACCGCATATAGTCGCACAGATTACACACGGCAGCAATCCAATGGAAAACGGCAGCCCAGATCGCGGTCCAGCACATGAAGTTGGGGTAAATAGCAGGGGCATAAGGAGTCACGATATCGAAGATGGTGTAGTTGAATAACGATATCAATCCTGTGACGCCAACGATGGTGAGGGGCTGTGCGCTGAGTAGGCTGAAGATTATAGCGGCGAGCGCGGAGGAGAATAGGCCTTCGTTGATGCCGTAGAATGATCCGGTGCGCCGGTACATGTCGAGGCTGTAGGCGATGGCGGGGAGGATGCTGGGGGGTGTTAGGCCCGGGGTTGGTGATGTGCTGTGGTGGGGGACGGGAGAGAGTGGTTGGTCGTGGGACTCACTTGACGAAGTACATTCGAATGCTGCTGGCAAGGGTGCGGTAGGTTAGGGCGTCGTGGAAGTCGCTCATGTAGTAGGGGAGGCGGCGGCGGATGTCGTGGTAGATGCCGCGAAAGGGGCGTAAAGGACGGACGCTTTTCCAGCCGGTGAGGTTGTCGTAGGTGTAGACGATGGGAGGTTTGTCTTTACTTGGAGGAGAAGATGATGGATCTGACATTATGAAGAAGTGGGATCGAAGGGAAGTGGGTCGTGGGGAGGAAGTAGCAGGGTCGAGTTTACTGCTGTATATACACGTGATGACAAATAAGATGCACAACGCAAATATAAAAGGAGAAAGTGTGGTGTCTGCAGAGCCTCCACGACTCGAATAATGTAAACTAGATATATTTATAGTAGAATATAGGGAAGTCATTTCTGTTGAACTAATAAGTGACCAGGTATATCCGCTAGAAAGAGTAGTTCGATCTGCTTGGCTGCCAACTCTAGCGGCATCAGGAGAAAAGCCGGAAAAAGTCGCTTACAGAAAACTCAAGGGGGCAATCCCTATTTTCTACCTCCGTCATTCTACGAGTAGAACTACTAGAATTGTAAAGTTACCTCAGCCAAAATATCCTGGGCTGGAGATAATGTTAAATGTAGTATGTTGATAGGACAACTCAGTACTACAAATGTGAACCAACTGCAGCAACCATGACTGCAATCATTCTATCGTAGTCTCATTCGAAAGAATACACCTAGGTATTCAGAACTTTGTCATGGTGCTAAGAAGCTGGTTGAGCTTGGCGATGAATCAGTCCGTCTACGGTGACACAAAGCGACCATTCGGCCCTTTCTGCGTGGGCAGAATTTCTCCTTTTAGCTTGACCCACATTATCGTCCCAAGTACCAACTTCATGTCATTCGGTCTTCCATACGACAGGTAACGATTACTTCAACGGTTTTCAAACATTAATTTCTGATCACAGATCCAATTGGATATGGACTCTACATCGTTACCATCCTTAATCACTCAGCTGTGTAATCTCCTCCATAATCCGGGCTTTCTTGGGAAGCTATCTTCCGCCATCAACAGGTCGAAGCTGAAAACAAGTGAAGATGCGGGTCATGGGAGTGAATATGATGGTGAAAAGCACAGCGCGCATAACCAGCTTTTCCTTCGTATAGAGGCTACTTTGTGTCAGGAGCAACCATATAAACCGCATGATGATTCCTTACTCTTGGTAAGTTCCACAGAATTATATCCGCGGCTAGATATTTGTGTATTGACTCTCCAGGGCTGTATCGACCTCCAAAATGGAAAACTTCTGGCATCACCAGCCACACCGGTGACTTCCAATGTATGGCTTCACCTTCCATTGCATACATATCCCAGCCCCAAAGATTGACGATATACCCAGCACAGTTCAGATTCCACCATCATCCCCTCGCCACCACAATCCACTGCTCGGTCTCCCCGCCAGGATTTCGCTTCTCATCTTTCCAAACGTCGCAAAACAGTCAGCGGCCTTCGTCTTGCCCCATCCACAGCTTCCAACGCCGACCAAACCGAATCCGACAGCGATAGCCAATGCCCCCCAACTCCCATCAAGCGATCAATCCGGCAATTCCACTGCGAGACTCGTTTTCCGCAACGGAAGAAGCCCAGAAATGATGGCGCTCCTCCGGTCTTGGAACCTACGTCTGCTGATAAGCTGATAGCTGGGATCTGGAAACAGGTCTATTCGCCTGTGAAGCTGAGTCATTTTTCTTCTGTATGTTTTGTTCAGACTGTGTTTAGAACGGGAACGAAAGCTAATTGGACCAGGTTCAGGGTCCCGAACCTGCTCTTGACATTCGTACGGGTGTTAGTGGAGATGTATGCCTCCTGAGGTGAATCATATAGTATCTCCGCTGCTAACAGTAAATAGGTGTTTAGAGCAGTCAGTACACTATGCCTAAAATACTACAACCAAAGCCAGTCCATGCGAGCAATGGAGATGATCGTACAAGCATACTGGATCGAATGCTACGAGTCCCGCATTTCCGTCATCGGACAGGCGCATCCTCACCTCCCACCGACCGAAATCCGCATGATGGCCTTAAGAGAAGCATGTTCCGTCCTGCAGTGGAAAGAAAAAGATCTCCGCAATCGAATGTAGGTACCACCTCCCAACTACCCAACCCTTCCACCCCCATTCATCTAACTTCCCCCCTTCCTCCCATAGGGCCATCTGGCGCGGCTACGCACAAATCCGCGACTCCGGCGGCTGGGCCAGCCTCATCTTCGCCAGCGCCGGCGTCTACCGCTTCTGCAAATACCGCACCGGTTTCACCTCCAGTTTCTCCACACAACTACGACACCTGCGTCCAAGCATCGAAGTCGCAGCCGACACCCTGCACCCCGAATGGCGGGACCTACTCCTCGTCATCGGACAGACCGAACCAAGAAAATACCACGGCCATCCGCACGAATGGGTGATACCGCGGGGCGGAGCGCCGGCTGTGCCGTTGGCGTCTACGTATCGGGATGGATTTCAGTACGAGTTTATCGAGGCATGTAGGATTGATGCGGGGGTTTTTGGAGAGGAGGATCCGAGGCGGGTAGAGGGGGTGGATGCGGAGGTTTGTGGGGTCTGTGGGGAGAGGCAGGCGGATGAGGTGGAGAGGAATAGGTGTTTGTGTTTTCCGAGTTTGTTTGGATGTGTGAGGGCTCCTGCTCCGGTACAGGTGTTCCACACACCAGGGAAAAATAACGGCGTGATTGCTAGGCTGGTATGTAATTCTCCCCCCGAACTCTACCCTCGCCCTAACCTCCCACAGCCCCTCCCCCGCGGCCTCGCCCTCTTCCCCTTCCTTGGGCTCCTCACGCGCGGCATCACCGGCCGGGACGTAATGCTCGGGGGCTCTAGCACCCAAACCCCCAAAACCTCCCCCCGCCCCTATCAAATCCTCCAAACCCCCTACCTCAACATCTCCCGCTTCATCAACCACTCCTGCCGCCCCAACAGCCAATTCCAACGCTTCATCTGGCGGGGTCTCGAGCAGATCATCGTTGTATCTAGAGGGATCGCTGCGGGCAGCGAGATTACCGTCGATTACTCGGATGGGTATTGGGCCGAGTTGGATTTGGAGTGTCGGTGCGGGGAAGGGGGGTGTAGATTTAGGAGGGGGAAAGAGGGGGGGAGGGTTGGGTAGATTTATTAGTTGGCGATGAGTGTGTTATTAAATGGTAGGATATGCGGGAATGGATAACTTTGGTCTATATTGTAATGTACTATGCCTAAAGTGGCTACTTACCTAAGTCAAGTCAATGTATCATTAAATCAAGACATCATCCTTCATAAACACATTAACATTTTATTTTAAATCCATCTAAATCATTTATATCCATTCAATCATTATCTCCATCATGCCGCACCAGCCAACTTCAACAATTCCGGGAAAACCGGTGTCCCGAACCCAGTCGCGGGATCCCAGCCCTTAGTAACCGGGAACCCGGCGGTATTACATCCCACCGCACTTCCGCTCAGGATATCCGTGAACCCCTTATATCCCTTCTCGTACAACCACGGGTTCAAGAAACCGAGCGGAGCCTTTCCTTTTGCGATCAGCGCGTCGTTGACGAGGGAGATGATACCCGAGAGTAAAGGTGTCGAGGCGCTGGTGCCGGAGATGGCGCCGTAGGTTTGGTTCCAGGCGTAGGCGAAGTAGTAGCCTTGGGCGGAGACATCGGGGTAGGCGCGGCCGGCTGGGAGGAGAGGGGAGGTTAGTTTGGGGTTTGAGAAAGGGGGGAGAGGGGAAACATACTCTTGTTATAAAGTCCATCGAAAGTACCGTTCAAGTTCTTGATGTACTGGGTAACAACCTTCTTTTGATATGAAGGCATAGCAAAGTAATTACTGAACCCAGCACCAGTCGACCATCCACCATGGTATTTACCATCAATAGGATCAATACCCGTAGCACGGTAAGCCGCGACTTCTGGCTCGAAGAACTTAGTCGCGCCAACACTTGTAACGTACGGACAACTGGTAGGGAAGTCAGGAGTGAACATGGTGGTGTTCTTTCCATCATTGCTGATGCAGGTATCGTTGGCGCCAACACCGTAATCACCGCTGGAGAACATGATCGTGATACCACGAGCACCGAGCTGAGCGAAACCTTGGCACACGCGCTTGGCGTAGTCTTCCGGAACACTTTGCTCTTCGTCACCGTACGAGGTGCTGATGACTTGCGGGATGTCGGTTTGGTTGAGGATGTAGCTGAGCCAGTCGCCGTAGGGCTCGTTGGTGTTGGTGTCGGTGCCGGCGGTGGGGTTGAAGGGTGGGGAGCCGCCGGTGGAGTAGGCAGTGATGGGAGTGGGCCAGCTGATGCCGGTGATGGCTTGGAGATCGAGGTTGGCTTCTTTGGAAATACCGGAGGTGGCTTGTGCGGGGGTGAGAGAGGTATTTTGGATTGGGCCGTTTGAGATAGAGATCATGTCGTATTGGTAGGCGGAGCAGACGGCTTCTGGGCGGTACTTGAGTAAGAAGAGGGCGTCATCTGGTCGAATGGGGATTTCGCCGAGGAAGTTGTTGAAGCCAATCTTGTTCTTTCCGGGAACCTTTGGCTTGTAGCCTTTGGTTCCGTAGAGAACCGAGAAACATTCGGGAGAAACTGCAGCTACGTCGCAAATTGCTGCAAGTGTGCTATTCTTTGGTGCAGTGTATCCAGCTGGGGTGAATCCATCTCCTTCAATAACATTGTTATGTCTTGGTGCGATACGAGCATCTCTCTTCTCGAAGCTAGATCTGGGCGCGGAACGGAAGAACGAGGTTGTTGGTTGAATGGCATCGACGTGTTTGTGGAGATGGGCTGGAAGAGACCATGAAGGTGTACGGATGAGTTGGCTACCATCTTCATGTTCGTAAACATGGTATTCGGTGTCGAGTAGTCGCTCAGCATCCTTGACAGGAATGGTAAGGTGAATCCAGTCTTTTGCGCCGCTGTATGTCAAGCTAGAAGCATCGATTCCGTTGTCAGCCAGCCACTCGTGGGCGAAGTCGAGAGTCTTGGCTGATGGCTTGACGAGTGAGTTGACTTCATCAAGGCTCAAATGGTTTCCGTATCGTTCGTGGGAAGGGTTAGAAACTAGGTCCAGCATGTTAGTGAGACTGCTTTGTAGACAGATCAATTGAATATTCGTTTCGCATACCTTCATAAAGATGACGCTCCAATTCGTCGAATTGACTCTGCTTCAGAGCGATATTCAAGTTAATGATACCCTCAGAAGGAGCACGCGCGACCCTCTTCCACTTTCTAGGAACATTGTGTCTTTCCTTTACAGCATAAGAGGTACGAGAGCGGATGACTGCGCTCGCAACCGCAGATTGCGCAGCGAGGACTGCAGTGAGGAATACTGTAACACCAACCATGACGACGACACAATTGAAATGAACAAGAGGTTGAGGAATGCAAAGCTCTTGAATGTGAAAGCAACCGGAAATCGCTTCAACAAATACTTTTTTCTCTGGCGACGATCTTGCTGTGTTCCCTTGTCAACTCCCTCGTTCCCCGCACAATTAGCTGTTAGCTGTTAGCTGCACATATCGTACCTGTCATGCAGGTTTTAGTCGTAGTGGATGCCGTATTAGGAAGGTCGATAACGTCTATACGACCTCTCGATAAGAGGCTGATTAGATGGGTGAGGTCCGAGTGAGGTCCGAGTGAGGTCCGAGGCTTGGAAGTTGTGCAATGGAGAAGGTAACGAGCTTGTTTTCTTGTCCCGGCGGCTTGGCCATGGTGGAGCTTATGCACTGAAAGTGGTGGTGTGTTATCCGAGCTGATGGAGCTGTCCCAAAGAGGAAGGTGGGCGAACGGGGCGGGGGCTAGAGGGTTGTACGAAGTAGTACGATAAAAGAGATGGCTGACGAAGGCTGGAGATGGCTGAACAACGGTAAAACATTGGCCAACGATAAGACTTCCAGAGCAACGGCCGCATTTTGATAGAGATGGATGGGATGATTGGTGACTTTCCGTTGCTCCGGTACCTTGATAGTCCCTTGGATATTGCACGCCAACGACAAACAGAAATTGGTACCTGGCGCCGTCCGTCAAACTCAATGATGGTGGATGCACTGGATGCATGTACAGCCATGTGCTGAAAGAACGTTACCAGGGCGAAATCGGAAACAGCAGCCGAGGTACCTTGCGAATATTTCTCATAGTTGGTGCAATCCTCATGCAATAAATGTCGTGGCCAATGGTAGCGCATCCTGTCCGGCTGTGTGACTAAATCCAGTACACTGCATCGCATGTTGCCACGGAAGGCGAGGCTCTTGGAATATGAGGATCGGTGAGATGAAAGAGACGGATGAGTTCCGTTCGTTGATTCCACTGGTAGATCATTCCGACGTTCTTCTCGGCTTGCTTCATTATTTCCAACGGTCGGATATAAAAAGAGCTCGATCTTTATCCTTATCCGGTAAACTTACGGATCAACACCGGCAATATCCGTCATTTTGATCGCAATCGTGATACCACGGGAAAGAAAATGTTGGGAAGACTCGGTTCATGAACGTTACCAGCCTTCAAGCCACAGGAACACGGGAACGCCTCGCAGCGGATTGCAGCTCTCTGATAGGAGCAACCATCTATCCATACTGTCATGATTTCCAGTACTCGGTAGGCACCAGTTCGGGCAAAGAGGCGCAACATCGACGGCATATGAGTTGGGGTATGGTAAGAAGAATTTAACTCACTGCGACTTTCCTTCTACACAAGGGGGAAAATTGAACTTCATTCATCTAACGTTGCCCCCTGAACTCCAATTGCAAATCATCAAATACCTTCCATACGCGACAATGCAACCCTACGGATGACGGGCCATCACTTCCACGCCACCATCCCCGCATCTGCCCTGCGAGATCTGCTCGCCGCGGGAAGAGAAAGATATGCTATTGACGATGATATTTATGCGTGATGCTTTGGCCCTGATCAACTTTCGTCGAGATGTCGTTCAGGAAGAAGAAAACTAGGACCTGTAGTCAGCGTGAAACTTACTTATGTTGGAGGGTGGGATGAAGAAGACGTTATATAGGCTTTGGAGCATGGTTGATGTTAAAGGTGGTCTGCACGCCGCGCCATATGCTCACGGAAGCTGGCAGTGGGATTTATCTCCGGGACCGTGATGTGCAGGTCCTGTTATGAACGACACATGAACATGGATGAGTGCAAGGGAAGAAGGGAACAGAGGGTGTAAGCCTACACTTTAGACAGAAGTAAGGAAGTATAGTGGCCGATAACCGTACTGAAAGGCGTCTCAGGTACCGGCTCAGACATGCACGGAATTGGGAAGACGTTGACATGCTACGAGGCCCTCTATTTCCACCGAGAGGTCGGTGTTGAACTCCCATGCTCAAACCTCTGCAGTTGACTACTCTATCATCAACAGATATTGGGAGCATCCTAATGATGAGATATGCGGTCGAGTAGGTTCTACACTATCCATCATAACCAGCCAAAACCTCCACCAAACATCAAACCCAACCCCCGCAGCCAGCACTCCCCCTCATTCAATCACCCCAACCCCAAAGCTCCACACCTCCTCCATCCCCGTCAAAAACGGCGAATACCTCACAATCTCAATATCCACTCCCTCCCTCCCTCCTATTCCGCCCCGCCGCCATCTCCTCCTTCTACTCCTTCAGCAAAACCAGATCTTCCTCCGTCTCACGGCAACCACGTGTACGACTCACTCTCCAGCCCTAAGAGTGGTTTCGCAGTATTGAATCTTTTTCTTCATTTAGACCGTTGAGGAAAGTATTTCCCGGCTTTTTTGGTGCTTGCTGGGGCATCTATGCTGTTTTCCTGATCTTGTGGTAGCTATCCCATCCTCCTCCTAAGATCTCCAGACTCGGAAAAAGTATGAAACCTACTCACACCATACCAGCACCCTCCCCTCCCCTATCCCTCGGCTGAAGAGAAAAACTCAAAATTATGCATACTCCCCCCCACCGGCACCAAAAACGCACATATATATAAAAAATCCTTATCCGGCAATCCTTTCTCCTCTGTTCCGGAAACTGCAGCTCTGGAACAGCGGAGGAATACGCGACTATAAGCAATAGGTTAAGAGTTCGTGGTTATGAGCGAGATCGTGGAGAAGGGTGTGGTTGGTTGGGGATTGGGGCGGGTACGGGGGTGCGGTATTGGGGGCGGAGAGGGGAGAGGAGATAGGGAGAGAAGGTGGGAAGTTGGGGGGCAGTCGGTATAGGTAAGGTTTATAAAGGCAGGTGTGGTAGGAGTTGTGGAATAGGAGGTTGTGAAGGGTGGGGGGTAGATGGGGTAGGGGAGGTGGATATACTAGGGAAAGGGGATATACTGGATGTTGTGGAAGGAGGGAGCAGTGGAGATATTGGACATGGAAGATAGGTGAGTATAAGAAAGGGTGATTGGTAGGTAAGTATGAATAGTGACGCGTGATTTTGAACAAAGTATAGAAATTAAACCAAACAGGAGAACTGCGAAAAATACGCAGAAAATGGACAGCGGAATATAAGGAATGTAGCAGCATATATACCGAAGTGGATAGTCAATTGCATACGACTACTTGTTCGCTACAAGACCACAACTCTCCAACTGCATGAGGTGAGTGGGTTAGATTCACTGCAAGCCTCTTCCAGAAAGACTAGATTGATCGTCTAACAGATTTACAGAAGTCATTCAATCCACCAAGATAACATAGATATATTTACTCTTGCAGACAATACGAAAACTGCATATCCGTATTCCCATCCTAGCAAAATCACTAACACAGACGTGCTCTTGAAGTGTCTGTATCGAGTTTAGCAGAAGTGGATTTGAGAACATCACTCTCTCTTGGAGAATAAACCCGTGTCCCATGATTCAATGGGAGTCCAATAAAAACTGACCGTTCCTAGGATCATCCCCGCTCATTCGTATGGGGACGTATGCACTAATCCCAGACAATTGACAAAGTCCAAACAGCAATTGCTTTCTCAGATTGCGAGTCCTCATCATATCTAAGGCTTTCTCGCCATCACCATGCAGCGAAAACATCTCAAACCGGAGATATCAGCTAGCTACAGCAAGTAAGCCAGAAGCAAAGACTGACTGTCAATGAACGTATGGAGTACAGTCCGGCTACTTGCAGGACCAAATTCGAGGCCAATCGAAGAAGACTTTGATCCTCAGTAACAATAATTCCCCTGCAACATCCTTTCTCGTAAGAGTATTCACTGCAGAGAGCACCACCCATTGTATTCAATGCTTGAGATTGGTAAATTTTCGCGTAATCTGCCGCGGAGGGGTCCTGGCATACAAGGATTCTTGAGAATATCAAGATCTGCTTTCTCTTTCTTTCTTCACTCCTTCTCCTTTGCTTCAGTATCTAGAATTCTGCAATTCAACTACGCAGCTCCCTCACACATCCTGTACTGGAAATCTCTTTGAAAGATCTCATTAATCATTGCACAATGAACCTCAAACCCAGCTCCACCCCAACTCCCAAAACATTCCTCCTCTTCCCCCTCCTCCCCCCCGAACTCCGCCTCATGATCTATTCCCACGCCTGCCACCTCACCCGCAACGTCACCCTCGAAATCGACACCCCAACTTCAACCCAGCAGGACGCCCGCACCCTCCTCCCGCGCTACCACACCAGCACTCCGGTTCCCTCGCTCCTGCACACCAACCGCGAAGCTCGGCAACAAGCTCTAAAGCACTACGACCTCAGTTTCTCCACCCACTTTGAAATTCCCACTCCCGCTCGGCGGTCCAGGCGAGAGAGAAGGAAAGGGAAAGCATGGACCTTCTCGACTCCTCCGCGGATCTACATAAATTGGGAATGGGATAGATTGGTATTCATGCGTCCGCTGCAATTTTGGCGCATTATCGACTCCCACCAAGAACACCTCAAGTGCTTTATTCCCGAGCTACAAGAGCTGTGTCGGAAGAACAAGCTCCGCCGCATCGCGTGGAATCTTGCAGCCGACGAGATGCAGAGTTATGACTTCCTCGGAATAGAGATGGATGCCGGGGACGAGCAGACGCGATTAGCCATACTTCCGGACTTGCATTTCCAGGAAGTTTTAACGTTTTTGCTTTCGTATCCAGAAGTGACTGCAGAAGCGCCATCGCTGCAAGTGCTAAAGGGGACGGTGGAGGTGGGGTTTGTGGGCGAGGAGCAGACGTTGATTGGAGATGATCCGGATTGGTGTGTGCTAGAGAGGGCAAAGTTTGGGATTACGGAGGATGACGAGAATTCGAAGGGATTGGCGGTTTTGAGCGATGCGACGATCGGGATTGTGAACGAGAAGGGGCAGGTGGATTTCAATGCCATGTCGCGTATAGGGCAGGTGTTCGTATGCGGTGAACTCGAGCAACCGGCTAAGCTTGATGAATGGGTATTTTTGGGGATACTTGCAGAGGTTGAATGCGAATTAAAGTACCCTTATTGCAGCCGATATACTCTCAGGTCGAAGTCTGCAAACTGGTTTCACGAGCGCACGTTAAATGACTAACGTTATGCATGGGCTCCTGGGGAAATTCTGGAGCATTCATCAAGTCAACTCCAGCTTTCTGGATCAAGACTCAACCTGAACTGAACATGATGTACATATTAGTCTAATTCTATTATGCAAAATTACAATGGATATCCAAACCTGCCCTAACTCTAATCCCACCTCTATATATCCCAAGATTCCCCACCCTCAACATCAGAAGTCACGCCATCCTTATGCACAACCGCCTTTTCCTTCCCCTTCTCCTTCTTCACCAACCCCATCATCACCCCCCACCTCTCATCCGCCCCCTTCGCCCCCTCCACACTCTTCCCCAGCACATCCAATTCCCTCGCCCCCACTCCCATCACCACCCCTCCCTCCATACACGCCATATCCCAGCCCACCTCCGTCCACCTCCACCTCCCGCCCAGAACCCACCACTTAAACTCCCCATCCACAAACACCCTCTCCCCACTCTTCCCATCCTTCCTCCTTACCAACCCCCCATTAAGCCACAACAACTCCTTCCTCTCATCCACATGCGCAATCGTACTCCCACACACCTCGGTCCTCCCCGTCGTCCGATTCCGCACCGCATGCCCCAGGGCTCCCCCATAAAACTCCGCAAACGTATACGGCACCGAACTCAGCTCCATCCCCGTCCAATACGACTCCTTATCGCCGTGCGTTTGGCGATATGTAACTTTATCGCGGACCAGCCATGTATTTTGCCAACACGCATGCAGCAAGCCCATCAGAACGGGTAATCGACCTTTATCGATCACCACAACACCAGACTCTGCTTCTTGACCCCAGCCTTCGTTCATCACTCTTGATTTCTTGAATGTGGCGCTAGGAACACGGTGGCGCATTTGCCAGCGCCAGAACTGGTGTCTGGATTCATAATTTCCTCGTCCTACAAGTCGGTCGTGGAAGAACAGGGTGCCGGTTTTGCGGTAGCCGGAATGGGAAGAGAAGATGACTTCGGGGGGTTGGAAGAAGACGGCGTCGGAGTCGATGAGGATGACTTGCTCGAATTTGGAGGCGAGGAGAGCGAAGGGTTTGATGGCCCAGTTGCCGTGGGAGAGTTGGAGAGTAGTGTCGTCGAGGACTTTCGTTACGTCGAGGAGTTCGATGTTGGTGTCTAGGCTTAAGAGGATGGTGCGCTGTTCTAGAGGCAGATCCAAGTTGCCGGCGTATACAATCTGGATGGGTAAAGTCGATTTGAGAACCTCGCGCAGATTGTAGATCAGGTGACACGTGTAGCGGAATGTCTTCTTGCCTGTAGGAATTACGATGCCCTTCGATCCAGGTATGAATGACTTGCGCAAACTCCTCAACGGTGTTCCCTCCGTGTACGGCCAGGTATGCGTAAGAAACGGGAATAGCGCGGCGACAGTCTTTTCGAGCAGTGCCGCAAACTCCGGCAGCCCCTGAACATCGGAATTGGTGGGTAAATCCAATTGAGTCAACCACTTGGTGACGATATGGACCCGACGTCCCATCTCCCCAAACTCATCTTCACGGACTGGGGAGTTGATGAAGTAGTTGGCTGCCTGGGTATTTTTTTGAATTTCCAGCGTAGTAATAGGTTCAGGGGTTATGTTGATGCGATCAGCGTGATTAAGGGACCGCAAAGTCCAGAATATTCCTAACAAACATAGTGCAATAAACCCTTTTAGATAGAAGTCATTGGATCGTCGGGATGTAGATAGTCCGATGAGTGATTTTGGGATCGAGACCGCTGGGCGCATTATCAGAGCGGAGGCGGTGATATAAGGGCGCGTAAACGCAACGAACGTCGAAGAAGTGCTGCAGCGAATAGTCCAAAACTTGCTCCCATATTAGCACTAGATGCGGATAGATAGTGAGTGGTTAATAGCTGCAATCATAGGTGTTGCCAAGATGAAGAATAAGAAGAATTCATTGTTGCTCAAAAAGACTTTGTACTTTAAAGGAGGATCTAGACTCTATTACGAGGCCACGACTAATCGTTACTCTCTTGGGAGCCAGCAGTGGGGATATTTGTGGGTCTAAGGGTCTAAAAAGTGACTGCAGACATAGCCCCCTGGCACGTGCCAGCTCGTACCTACTTGTTGGACCAACAGCATTATGGGATTTACGAACTTATTAGACCAATATCATTTGTCACTATATCGTGAATATATAACAAAGTATGAGCTCTGAGCGTCAAACAGAATGCTAAGTGTTCTCAGACCCCCTTTACATAAGGAACCCGCATTACGAGAGCATTGCCGGAGAGAGTTGCAATGGGACAGGGCTGAATATATCCTAGCTTACCAAAATTAGATTGCACGAGAAGGAAGATGGATTCACCAATCAACCCCGCTAGGATTTCGAAGTCCAAATTAGACAGCCCTTAACAAATCTCGTCCCACTGTGCCACTGTGGCAGTGTAAAAATTGACGATACAAGTATTCACTCATAGAACCGGTCCCTAGAGCTGCGGGATATTCTGTCACCCAGAGCAGGAACTGTGATCCATGGTTGCCTTGGCGAAAGTACTCAGTACTCAGCTGGGGCCGGAACAGATACCAGAGACAGTATACACAGGAAAACCCTCACGCAATCTCTTATGAGACTGGTCAAGGTGCGCATCAATCTCTCTGGAATAATCCGGCTTGCCGATCTATTTCTAGCCATCTAGCAGCGCCGGCAGACGATGGATGTGGAGCTGGCTCTCGACAGGGACAAGTAGAGCTGTTTCGATACTCTTTCCATGCTCTCTCGAGTTCCACCTTCATTTTCGTAGTTGTAAGAACTTTGTGTTCAATGACAGGAACTTTGAAAGGAGCTATGCCAGAGAACCTGGCCTGCCAGTCGTTGCGCGACTCCTCTTGAATCAGAGAGTAGTCTGTAATTGTCACCGTCTTGGCTATTGGACTATGGTCATGAAACTCGGTCGCATCCACTTTCTTTTTCAACATAGTCAGTGCATCCCCAATGTCCACGACATCAACGAATGCCAAATCAACCGATCTCTGTTTGGTTGTCAACGTCCCTTCGTAAAGACGAAGCTGTTGTTCTCGAGCTTCAACGCTGATCACAGAATATTTGTATCTTTCTACGTGTATCTCGAATTTCTTCCACTCTTCATCACTCATGTCCTTTGACTGCACAAAACTCGTGTAGTCATCATCAACAATTGTGAGCTTTTTTAAGTTGCGAAAATATCCTAGTATGATGCTAATCCACCTGGAGACTCCAGTATGTGCTGTATATAGACCAACGTGCACTGACAGATTTTCGATCAGTTGAGCGTCGCCGCGTAGATATACTCCTAGTGCGCCTGGGTGATATGGTGGATAGCCCAAGAAAATACTGTTATGATCTATATGTAAAGTGTCGATAGCGAAATTGAAATAGGTCTCTGCACAAGCCCCAGCAGTCGAGAAGTGACGAGAATATAACTTAGAAGCAATTTCAAACGACTCGTGACACACGCTGAGCAGTGCAGGCGGCGGACAATGCGAGTGAAATCCTTGGTAGGGAAGGCCTATCTGAAAGCGTCGGAAGTGATCATTAAATACTTTCGCCTCATCATCCGACATCTTACTGGGTCTGTGTTCAAAGAAACCCGTACACGGAAAATGAGCGCCGAAAGCACAAGTGCCAATCGGCACATCCGATCGAATTCGATACCAAATATGAGGACAAAGTTTCGTAGGACGAAGCAGAAGAGGCACGATTCTAGGGCCCGGTAATGCGAAGTGCCATATCATAAGTCGAACCTCTTGGGGCAGGCGAGGGAATGGTGTGAATGTTCGATCGCTCGACGCGATTGTGTCTTGTTTGATATCGGAGGCATCGCGGGGCGGGGTGGAGATTGAAGAAGTCGAACATGATATCGGAGTATTCGATTTCATTCTGTCCTATAAAGAGACGTTAGTCCAGTGGTTTGCGGTTGATCAATTGATCTATCTTCAGGAATTCTGATGTTAAGGATGCGACGCGGCAACGCTGCGTGGGATGTAGGTATGCTGGCGAAATGTATCGCATTGGATCAATGCCCATTAACGTACAAGTAAAATATCTGTGTTCTTGTGGAACTGGATGCCGCTGAGAGTGCTTAGTATCTTTATGTCGTGCTGTTGTTTGTTTGATATGGAGATGGAGAGCTTGAAGTCCCACATTCAGCCCTAGAAGATTAGGCAGTAACCTTACAGTACGAGTGTGGAGTGCGGAGTACTTGTGCTAGTTGCGGGCGTGGCCTTAGCCGTCTACTTTAGTAAAAGGCTTGGCCAAGCCTAACCGTGCTGCCGGGTACCACGCGTGTCACTGTATATCTTACTCGTACTAGCCACACTTAACTATATATCAGAAGATGTACAGACTCAAAATTCCAATCTGGGATGGACATTGATATTCAAGTACTGCTACCTCCACCGGAGACCCTCCCTGAAGTCGTCTCCCTACCTATTCATCTCACATTACATCCCTTACATCCCCTCCTAAACTGTTAGCCAAAAGGGACGCCACTTCTGGTGAATCGGTTATTGTGGCATATATCTGCCTCCTCGCATTAACCATCTACACCCCATCCAACCCCTCAAACAACCCAACCCCCCACCCCTTACTCGGATTATTAAACCTCCCCAACCACTTCCTCCCCACAATCCTCAACCTCGTCAAATCCGCATGTCCCAAAACACACTCCCCCGCCGCCAAATTCTCCCTAATCCACTCCTTATGACTACTCTTCGGAATAACACTAACTCCCCTCCCCATCCCCCATTTCAGCGCCACCTGCGCTGTCGTGCAGTTCCTCTCCTCTGCGATCTCCCTCAAAACCTTATTATCTAGCAACGCCGGGATGGTCTTATGTTTAGAGTCATATGTTGGATTCGTGTTTCCCAGCGGGGAGTACGCGGTTAGTGAGATGCCGAGGGCTTTATGTGTGGCTACCCACGCGGATTGTTGGAGGTAGGGGTGCAGTTCCATTTGGTGCGCGAAAGGCTTGATGCCGGTGGAGGAGATGATGTTTTTGAGTTGGTTGGGGGAGAAGTTGGAGACTCCGATGTTGAGGACGTGTGATTTCGGGAGGGCGGTCATAGATTTCCAGGTCTGGGGGTTGATAAGTATGAGATGTGTGAGGATATGATGTACTAACCTGCACATAGTCCAATTTTTTCTTCTCTTCTTTGCCCGACGTGGTAAATCCAACAGGCCAATGCATGAGATATAGATCTAGGTAATCCAAGCCTAAATCTTCCAACGTTTTATTTAGTCCCTTTTCGACCGATTTCTCATCCCCATGACTAGATAGTGACTGGTCAGCTTGTTCCTATCGATTCCAGCCAATGCCATCTCTTGCTGTCCCATAACCATCTGCCTCTTCCACCCATTCGACCCCACCTTATCCTCGCCCCGCAATCTCCATCCCATCTCCTCCTCCATCCCTCTTCCACCCCCAATCCCCCCAAACAGAAACACAACCCCCAACTCACCAATCATTCCACAATTTACTCGTAACCCACAACTCCCCCCTCTCAATGCCCGCCCTCTTCAAGCCCTCCTTAATCCCCCTCCCCACCGCAACCTCATTCCCATACGCCGCCGCGCAATCAATCTGGCGATACCCGATTTCTATCGCGTACGCGACCGCCTCTGTAGTATTATCCCCCGATATATCCAAGTTCCACGTGCCGAAGCCGATGGATGGTTGCGGGATTGTGGATGGGTTTAGGGGATATTGGGCTGCTTGGATGACGGGGAGGAGGGAGGCGGAGAGAGTGAGGATGGTTGGGATGTGCATTTTTTGGAGATGGCAAGTAAGGTTAGTTTATAGGGATTGTGAGGATGAATTGAGATGGTACATTTGATCAATTGATTATTTGTAAAGGAACTAAACAAAGATTTGGGTGCTCTTGTTGACGTCAATACATGTGATTTTCGAAATGACGTGGATATCATAAATTATATGTGCGGGGCAGATCGAAGATAGACAGGGGCCCAGGGATATCCTCCTTCCTCTTTTGCAGGAGTACATGAATATTGTCATCATGAAGATGTACGGCGTTCAAAGATTCTATTATCCCACCGAATCTATTCCAACAAAGATTTTCGCTATGTTCGAAATCCAAAGAAGTATTCCCAACACCTTGTATCCTGTAAAAATGTATTCCCGCTGAGCTCTATACAAAAAGCGCTGAGGATATCGTCAAACTCATCGACATCAGCCTCTTCTACTCGGCGCCGCTTCCACTCTCTGGTGTATCCAACATCATATCCATTCTTCCAATCTTCGACGCCTCTCCGAACTCTTTGACTTCCCCTTTCTCCAAAACAATACACCACTCAACCCCCTTTACAGCCTCTACACGATGAGCGATCGTAACAACTGTACTCTCCTTCAGTTCCTCTCTAATTAACTCTTGAATCTTGCCCGCTGTTTCCTTATCGATACTAGCAGTTGCTTCATCCATAATGATGATACTGCTTCGCCTTAAAAGTGCCCTTGCCAATCCCACGAGTTGTCTTTGTCCTTGAGAGAGATTTTTTCCGCCAGTATCGATATTCATATCCAATGTCCAATTATGTCGTAGAGCAATCTTGGAGAGGACAGAGGCGCATTCTTCATCGCTATATTCGCTAGTTGGATCAAGATTCATCCGCATCGTACCTGGAAAGAGGACTGGCTCCTGTGCCAAGAATGTGACGCGCTTGCGAAGGGTGTCGATTCTGACCTTCGATATATCAATTCCGTCAATTAAGATACGACCTGTACACGGCAAGGTCGTTGCCAGAAGCGAAAGTGCGAGAGTTGATTTCCCTGAACCGGTACGGCCAATCAGCGCAGTCGTCGAGCCACCCTTAATAGTAAGAGAGATGTTCTTTAATGAGGGATCTAAGTGTGGTGCGTATCTGATGGATACATCCTCAAAGACTATATCACCACCCAGACGAGGCCAGTACGCAGGCGGGTCCAGTTCTCCAGCTGGTTCTTGGTCCAGATGTATCAACTCAACGATTCGCTCTACGGAAACAAAGTCCATTTGCATTTGTCCGTAGACTCTGCAAAGTTCCGAAGTCCCACTGACGAATCTCTGAGCGGCACTCAAAACAAATGCTGTGAGACCGGGCGACACTCCGGTGTAGACGGCGAGAAAAGTCATTAGAAATGTCGACACGGAAGAAAGGACATTAAATCGGCATATCAGCCAAGCTTGCAATGACCAGTAAAAGTGATCCATCTTCTGGAAACCGTCGGTCGATACGATAATTCCTTCTTGAAATCGAGCTTGTGCGCCAAATGCACGTATGGTTCCAAGCCCATCGGTAAGTTGCCCAAAATTAGACAGTAACGGAGTTAGAGAAACCATTTCAAGACGTCGTAAGCTCTGTGAAGAAGGTAGGAACAGCGAGTAAACCTTCACAAGGGTGATAGTGAGCACGACCGCGAAAGCGAGGAAGGTGGGGGTTATAGATCCAATGACCACAAGTGAGGATAACCAGACGATTGCGGCAGCCGAAAATGCTGTGAAGTGAGAAGCTAAATTTCCATCAATGATGTTGATATCAGATGTCAAACGATTCATCAGGCGACCGACAGGTGTAACATCGTAAAAGCGGAACGTTGCATGCACAACTTTGCTCATCACTGTTATAAACATCGCTTTTCCGGCAGTGTAAATTACAAGCTGAATGGTGCCTTCGCGGAAGACGTAAATGACAGACTGGCTCACTATGAGAAGAAAATATCCAATCAACCACGGCCGAATGTTCACTTCGGGGGATGGCAAGCGGCTTAATGGATCCTTGGAAGGTGTGCGTTGTCCATCGTAAGCTTCTCCCCAGGACTTCAAAAACCAGGCTTCTGCCAAGGTGGAAAGTCGGAAGACCGCCATGAAAATGAGCATTACTGCCCAATTTTTTATGGTGCCAGCTTTGATGTACTCCCAATATACAGATGCCTTTACTCCTCCATGTACTCGATGTTCGTCCTCCATGAACTTCTCAGGAATGGCTGCAGCAGTTTGGTCTTCGGTTTCCTTGTCATCTTCGTCGACCTGTTCTTCAGTTTCATTCATCAGTTCAGATGGTACTGCCTCGGGGTCGAAGATTTCTGCTCTTCCGTGCGAAATTCTAATGATCTGTTTCGCGATACCTTGGCAGAGTTCTGTGCGATGAGTGACCAATACGACGATTCTGCCTTCGACCAATGAGCCTGTCAAGCATTTTTTGACAATCGATTCGGCAGTTTGATGATCTAACGCCGACAAGGGATCATCCAGAAACAAAATCTTGGCGTTTGAGTATACTGCTCTGGCAAGTGCAACTCGAGCCCTTTGTCCACCAGAGAGTCCAATACCATTCTCTCCGATCAGGGATAGATCACCGTTCTTGAAATTGGCCATATCTGGAATCAAAGCACATGCATCGAGAACTTTCCTGTACCTAGCCTCATGGTATGGCGCCGAGAACAGTATATTGTCTCTAATGCTCATGCTCTGAAGCCAAGGTGTCTGTGCGCAGTAGCCCACTACATCTCCAGCAGGACTGTAAGCACCACTAAGATGGTCAAGCTCCCCAAGCAGCGCTTGTAGCAGGGCCGTCTTTCCAGCTCCTACTTCTCCATAGACTAAAGACAATCCCGCCGGGAAAGACATCGTTAGATCATGTAATACAGGTTCTGTAGCACCTGGCCAAGCAAAAGAGGCGTCCGCCATGGTGAGAGATTCCTCCGGTCTTCCACTAGAGTCTCCTCCGACTTTGTCAGGCTCTTGCATGAATTCCTCGATACGTTCCATCGATATCCTAGCGTTGAGCAGCGTTGTTATAAGGCCTGGTACTGTCTGGAAGCCCTCTTCAATGATCGAGAAGAGTTGAAGTGCTGGGAAAGCTATGTCAATCCGGAGTGGTTTCCCCACCCAGACACAGTAGATATAGAAGGCAGCCACTGGAAACATTCTACCAGAAATTTGTAATACGAAGCCCATGGTGATGCGCCATATCGCAGTGATTACAAACAGAACTAGTTCGGCCTGCCTCGACTCCATTATACGTTGAAGCCAAACCTCCTGCCAACCATACCAACGTAGATGTCTGGAAAGTTGTCAGCCATGAATTGGCATTCGAATGTTGTCAAGTGAAGCAAATGGGTTGAGGGGGGACCTACCTGATTGAGTCCACAAGTTGTGTTGTCTTATGTAACTTGCCGTCCGTGGCTACTCTCCTTTGTTTCTCGTAGTATATCATAACTTTTATGACCACAGCATTGATAGCTTGGCCAATGACAATAGTCACAACAGCTATCAGACAAGACCAGCTGAGGAGATAAAGTGCTGCAATGATCGCGAGTATCAGTTCTAAGGGCTGAATGATCAAATCGGAGAATTCCCAGAATCTAGCATCAGTCGTCAATAAATGCAGTTCATAAACATTGTTCGAATACTTTCTACTTACCTTTGGGCTACCAAATAAGCATCATTTCTAGCATCACGTTAGCAAATTATCCGGCTATGGGATTTTTGAGCGTCGCACTTCATAAGATTGAGGATCTTCCCCATGGTTGCCAACTCCTTCTTCTTCTCAGGCTCTTTTGACCTAGAAACAAAAGGCGCCGACACGGTCGACCAGAACACACTGAGGATACGTCTCCAAAAAGGTTGATTGATGGTCTTTGACGTTGCAGCTATGCCACCATTGCTTGTACCGTTGCTGCCGTTTGTTGAATCCCCATTATCTGCAGTCTCCTTGGGCTTGGTGCTTATGCTAACTGCTTTCCTAGATAATGTCTTCTCGTAAAGCATTGTTATCATTACACCACGAGATCTTTCATATGCACGCCGGCCATACCAGATTGCAAAAACGTAGCATTGCATATCGAGAAGACGGATGACAAGTGCGATGAGCGCATAAGTTAATGTTGCCTGCCTCGGTGCCAGTGGGTTTTCCATGCTCGCGAGGATTTTCTGCAAAAGTAGAGGCGAAGCAATACCTATTTTTCTGTTAGGTGCGATAATTCTTATGGGTGGGCAACAAATTTGTACCTGTAAATGATCCAATGATACCCAGAACAGTCATGATAACCAAATCGATCCCGGTGACATCTATCAACCGTCGGAGCACCGAGCCTTTGAGATTCCGGAACTTCTCATGCAGTATTCTGTGCTGGAATTGGTAACTAAGGGTCCATACGTCTTCCTCATTAAGCTGTCTCGCCTTTCCAATAGACATAAGTGGTGACATCCATGACACGGTCATAAACTGCCAGAGAGTGAGGTTGTCCTCTGGACTGCGGAGCTCAGGATTGGGAGGACTAAATGCTGGACTGATACGTTCAGTGGATAATGTGGGGTCCCGCAGCGGCATTATAAGTATGATCCAAATCGCTACAATAGAACTTGCCCACGATAGTACAAGTGGGATGTCTCCGCGATGTAGGAGTGAATATCTATCCAGCAACACAAAATATTGTGATAGGAATATGCTGCTATAGAGGACAAGCAGATGTTTCGGCGTCTTTATTGGTCGCAGAATGACGACCAAGAAGCATGCGGTGACCCATGATACGGTTGGAAATATCATCTGAAGCTGAAGACTAGGATGAAAGATGGAAGCAAAATCTAATCCAAATCCCACGATGGACGTTCCCAGCAGATACCATGTGTGTCGTGTGAAGCGGCGTGGTGGCCTGGGCTCCAATTCTTCCGACTTTTCATCTGGCTCTGCTACGAAAGATTGTAGCCATGACGGAGTCAGGCGTTGGAGTGGTAACAAGCTGATCAATAGTCCTAGAATAATGAAAGCGCTGATTAAGGCTGGAACTGCTGCCACAACAGGTATAAAACAGCTCTCAAAGTGCGCATTGACTGGGTCCTGAGGCCATGTTAGCGGAAAAATTTGCAAAGGAGATCGGATGAAATACCCATATCCGTCGGCATTGGATTATATTTGTATCGAATTTAATGTGAAATGCATTTGGTTCACCTCCTTGTACCCTGAAGGAAGCCATAATTGAGTTCGGGATGGAGGCGACTTCAACGCCCACTTTGGCTCACAGAGGCCGTTTTTACCTCTTGTCCAGAGTGAATTGGGCCTTGATATAGAAGAACAATTGTGATGCCGACATGAGTATCGTGATACTGACGAGACGGGAGATGAGAATATCTGATGGATCTTTCTAAAAGATATATGAACGAAAATCCGAATGTCGGTATAAAGCGTTAATTTTTGTTTGCTTGCTGGTCACCGTACGTTTGACGCAAGAAAGTGGGGTCTTCCAGCAAAGCCACCCAATTGCCGCCACGCGATGAAGCTTAGCGAGACGCGACTTGTTGCTGAGCCCGCTCCGATTGGTCAATTGTTGATAACCGCTCAAGTTCTTCTGAATGCTCCTGCCAGCCACCGCCAGGTAATATTCACAGGCAACCATTCTTAGTATTCTCATACTTGCTGTACGAAATACTACTGCATCACCTTTCCGCGCGACAAGTATAGCTTACGCTAACCTTGCGTATATTTTCTTTCCTGACTCCTAAACTTCCAAAACCCCAACAATGAGCTATCAATCCGCAGCGATATAACAGTTATACGATTCCTCATCTTCAGGTATGGATCATGCCATCTGATAGAGACAAGCTCCTACCTGGTCCCAAGCTGCGTAAAAAACGATGGAGACTCGTTTCGTGTTAAGAAGCCTGTACGAGCATGGCGTCTGCGTCTCCAGCCAAAGTTGTGACCTGCGATCCGATAGTGAACTGCCATCTATGGAGGCATTCAAACGTCTGTTTCTTCCTCGTGATAAGGTTGAACAGGTAGGCATATATAACCAAAACTTGCGCAGTATATAGTGAGGGCTATTGGTGTTGTGACAGGTTCCAGCTATAAGATGCGATCTCCGGGCACACATGGGCTCTTTAAGGAAACCGAAAACGGCAGGCTGAAACCACGAGATATCGTGTCAATCTGGCCATTCAGAATGCATAAGAGACGCCGCTGGGCGTCGAAATGCAGATGCTGAGTCTCAACCTGTGCTGGCTGGCTATAGGTGGTTTCCATGACGCCGGACGGAAACCATTGCTGATTCCCAGAACCACATTCCTATCTAGGAGAGGGGTCCGCCCAGGTAACCGTCGCGATGCTATCGGTGTCCGGATATTTCGAGAAGGACATCGACACCGGCTGAATCTTTACCCCCGATAGGCCACTGCCTTGTTTCCTGTCAAGTAATCCATAGAAATGCCCTTGCATCTGACTCAACTGCATATCCCCAAACATGACGAAATGAGAATTTCCTCCAAAAATGTCCTCGGCTCACATTTCGGCAATGAGATCAATGCCAGCCCCAGCTACTATCGTGCGGGGTGCATCACTGGTAACGTTCTCTCCGCATGAAAAGTTATCCAGCATGAGGGGTGAATGAAGATCATGAATTTATCAGTAATCCGATAGGTGGGGCAAAATGTACACAATGGATTGACCAATCAGCCGGAGACGACGGGTGATAGTTCGGCACTTCCGGCACTTCAAACCCTTCAACCTCTCGTTCCTGAATATCAGGACCGGCACCTAGAAAAACACAGACATATAAGCCAGCCACGATGCTCAACGAAAGATGGCAATACGCGCTTCAAGTACTTGGAGTTTCTTCCGAATCCCAGTTCACCATGAAATACCCCACCGCCGCAAGCATGCTCGGCCTCAGCGCCGCGGGCGTAAATGCAACTTGTTCTTCGTCTAGTATCCCCTATCCCAATCTGACGGGTGCGCAAATCCTCTCGTTGGATGCTACGCCTGTGATGAACTATTCGCTCCCGCGATCATATCCCAGTGTCACGTACACTGCCCCGACTACTAATTCCAGCTCGATCAGTTTCTGCAATGTCACTATTGTGTACACGCACCCAGGGGAGGGAGACACGATCAAGGTGCAAGTATGGCTTCCGGCTTCATCAAGTTGGAATTCGCGATTCATGGGCACCGGGGGAGGTGGATTCGCAACAGGATATTTCGACAGTGCACTTGCGCCCGCTATTGCTGCGGGGTATTCGGCTGCTTCGACTGATGGCGGGCACGATCCCGCGGTGTTCTCAGCAGAGCCTTGGGCGTTGCTTTCTCCTGGGAATGTGAATCTCTATCTGTTGCAAGACTTCGCCTCGGTCGCGCTGAACGATATGACCGTTCTCGGAAAGGCGGTAACCGAGAGCTTTTATGGCGTCAAGCCAAAGTATTCATACTGGAATGGATGTTCGACGGGTGGAAGACAGGGTCATATGATGGCTCAGAGATATCCTACTGCTTATGATGGGATTCATGCTTCTGCTCCGGCAATCAATGTGAGTATATACTACTATTTCTTGTGGCCTGAACCGACATTTAATTCTCTCTTCGATGTTTGGTTATTTCGTATCTTGGAAGCAATACCTGGATTTTTACATCTCTCAAAATTAGTCCGTCACGGTAATCAATCGCTGACACGGTATCACTCCAGTGGGCTCAAATGGTACCTGCTACCTATTGGCCGCAGTTCGTCATGAATCAATTGAAGGTGTATCCAAGCGCATGTGAATTGAATGCCATAACTGCAGCAGCGGTAAAAGCCTGCGACGAGCTAGACGGCGTTGCGGATGGCGTGATATCAGCCGTGGGCTTGTGTAACTTCAACGCAAGTTCAGTTGTTGGCAGTCAAGCTACCTGTTCCAACAACCCCACACAGACAGTTTCATCTGGCGCCGCAGCAATCGCACAAGCAGCATGGGACGGATCTACCTCATCTGAAGGAGCTTTCCAATGGTACGGCCTAACCCGCAACAGCCCTCTTACCGGTCTTGCTGGCACAACTTGCGACTCGTCAAACCAAAATTGTGTTCAAGCACCGTTCCAAGCGTGCGTCGATTGGATCAGTGCCTTTATAAAGAAAAACACAAGTTTCCCCATCACAAACATGACGCACAAAGAATACGACAGCATCTTCCACGCCTCGGTGCAACAATACACTTCAATAATCGGCACCAATGATCCTGATTTGTCCGAGTTCCGCGACGCAGGCGGCAAGATGCTAGCAGTGCATGGGTTGGCGGACCAATTGATTCCGACGAATGGAACAGTGGATTACTATCAAAAGGTGGAAAAATTAGACCCGAGTGTACGCGATTACTACCGTTTCTACGAAGCACCAGGCATGGGTCATTGTTCAGGCGGAAGTGGTGCGGTTCCGGAAGATATGATGGCTGCTTTGGTGAAATGGGTCGAAGGCGGGGATGCCCCTGAGACCCTGCCGGCGAAGACTACCACGTCGAACGGGACGGTGAAGGAAATTGGGCTATGTCAGTTCCCACTGGTGAATGCGTATAAAGGTGGAGATATAAATAAGGCTTCTTCGTACGAGTGTAGAGACTCGTTCTGAAAATGATCCATGGTTGGGCTCAACACAAAATGGTATTTATCGGGGACACAGAACTCCAGCTTGGATTTCATTAGTACATAGTTCAGAGACATCAATGAAAAACTTCTGGCCTGATTCAATCAGCCTTTCAGCCTTCGTCTACTGTATGAGATAAGCTGGTGGAACGTCGAACTGCAACGTGGATATAGCGGCGCGAGGCGCGAGGCGCTCGGTGTGGAGATTACCGGGTAGCTTTTCCGCCCCCATCTATGTATCGTAGTACAGCTTTTTGAACAACAAATCATCATCTCTCAACACGTAAAAAATACGTCAACTATCTATCAGCTTGTGCAAGAGTGCCTACGGTGTATTGTTTTTCCATATCCGAGCTGAATGCTGTGATTGCATTGAGTGTTTTCAGGTAGGAGCTCGGAGCTTTGTCTACCTTCACTTTGGATGTGGAGATAAGAAATACAATGGTTGAAGGAATTCTGGAGGTAGTGGTATTGCCAATGCGACTCTGAAAGTGGATTGAATCGTTGTGCACGGTCTGCCGGTGAATCATATCTGTTGAATACCCTTTTCCTTTCCTCAAGGTCGCAACTGTCAGTCAGATGGTTGCAGTTATTCGACCATATCCATAGGATTCTCTGCGGTGAAAAGCGGTGCTTATCGACAGCAGCTTGGAGCGGGAAGACTTGGCCAAGGATGCCGTCGCTTTGTTTGTACCCTGATGCGGTCGTCCATTCAGACGGATAAGTGCCATACCGATCTTAAGCTTGATAGTCGCCTTGTCCTGGTATGTCTTTGTACCTAGTGGTCAGAAGTATGAAAGCACGAAAGATTCGTCACAGTAGACAAGTCGGGAGTAGGAACCAATGAATTGTTTGTGTTTATTAACAAACGAAGAAAATTTGAGTTTAAAACGCAGGCGTTCCGCCTAGTACATCAGTGAAGAACTGTTTCAAGGAAATTTGGGTTGGTATTCCATTGTCTAGGAGACTTCATGACAGTGTTATGAGATTCTGGACGAGATGCGGTGTTAGCAAGATTGGATAGTAGTGAGTTTTTGGGACAAGTTACCCGAGTCCTTGCTTCTTCGACACTGGCGAGCTGATCAACCGCATCTGCCTTTCCTTCAACGTATGTTTGAACTTTGAACATCAAGAACGCCGCCGATGTCTGGAGGATCCTAAGTTTGAGCATGAACAGATTCGGGCCAAGACATTCGTACTTGCCTGCTCCTCGTCCTATCATGGCAATCCCACAGACCTTTTACCGTGCCATCTCGAGAAGCAGTAACCAATTGAACCCAGCTCTAATGCACTGCAGTACCCCCAGCGTCTAGCTTCATGTCGATATCTTTGGTCGGAGTGTATCCCTGCCCTGATCCATTGGTGGAAGCCCCCACTCCATCCTTCGCGTTCTCAGACTTCACTGTAGAATGATAGACAGGTTGCTTCTCGCTTCGTTCTCCTCCAGCATGCAGTGTCATTCGAAGAGCTTCAGGCTGCTCGGCCGCGGGGGTATACAATTCGAGATATATACTTGATCGAGCCGGCATCGTGGTAAATGTTGAGCTAGGAAGGCGTGTATGTCGTCGAATTGATTGAAAACATCCAGTGACTGAAAGCGTCCTCTGCTTTATACCTGAATCTACACCCCTCGAAGAACCCGCTCCTGAAGAACTCGTATTCAGGTAATCTATTCATTACCTCAAAGTGTTTCTCTCGTGAGAGAGCGGTCCCCACTTACATACTGACAGAGTTCATTATCCGAAAGCAGTAAGCCTGCAGTTGCATTACCAACTGCCCGGCTCTTTACTTCGACGCCAAAAATTTATCCGACCGATGACGCCCTACTTGTCTCTAGTAAGCAGCTCGCATCGTGTTCAAGACATTCAACGCTTATACATAAGACAATTGGGTGTACTACAAAATTTCATACGGTTTGTTGCTCATCTAATTTTCCTATCCAATCGAGAGATCGTTTTGTTGTATCAATATCCCCACCGCAGCCCTAAACGATGAATTTTCCAGAGCTGAGATCAGCTACCCAAGTCACAAGTCGCTACCACATAATTCACAATTCGTCAAAGAAAAGGACCTTTTAAGGCTTAGACTATGATGACATACGAGTCCTCTTTACATACATGCACCAATGCAACCCCGTTGCACAAGACCCGTCTCCTCAGGCCACCTCGTCTCATCTCATCTCATCTCACATCTCACCCTCCCCACTGCATCTTATGTAAGTTTTCATGCACTATTGACAACTTTTATCACATATCACATCTTATCCGTCACTCACAACACTCGCAGGGTCGCATACCGAACATTGATAATATCCGAGCAGGCAAAGCAGTCAGACTACATAAAGTGGCGGACTGGAAACCAGCGTCCCACGAGCAGGCCCGCTCTCAGTCTTGATTCGTGTGCGGCTCTGCAGAGAAGAAGAATAAGCACGCAGTCAGCACTCGGCACATGAACACGGCGAATTGCGGGATTGGGGGCCGTGTCGGCTTCGCTCCTGATTGGGAACCGAATGAGGAAGAGGATGCAGAACGGAGTAATCATTATGCCGTGCATTATCGTCTGGGCTTTGCGGATTACGATATCAGCATTGCTCTACATACGGTATATACTTTTCCAGTACATCGCCGATGTAACTAACCCCTTCATCCAGATCAGAAATCATATATGAGAGGCCAATGTCTCTTTAGCATCAATTGCAATGGTCTTCGGCACGTATTGCCGGTTCGGGAAATATTCTATATTTGTGCTGATAAGACGCAAAACATTTATCGCTGCGTGTACTGTTACATGTCTACATATATTAAGTTCATGACGTCCGACTACTCGCGCCGGATTCCCCCGTTCTCTCAACCGAAAACTCAAATAACCCTATTCCCTCACCACGGTAATATATGCTATCATCACCGGCTACATCGCCCAATTCCCTCAGTTCACCCTGCACCTTCCACGACCCTGTCGTGCCCAGTCTTTCCCACACTTCTCCCCATAACCGCAGCCAGCTATCCTCATCATGCAGCCACCGTCCCTGCTCGGCTTCTCCTCCTCCCCGCTTGCCGACCATGCATCCCACGAATAGGGCACCTTCTTGGTCTATCATTAATTTCACGACGTTCTCACATACTTGTAATTGCTGCTCCCATGTGAATAGATGCATGAAGAGTGCTGCGTGGATGATTGAGAATTTGTGGACTAGGTGCCGAAATGTGATTTGGAAGAAATTGGGGTCCAGAATGTTGGCTGGAATCAGTGTGTAGTTCGAGTCTTCATCATTGAAGATCTTGTATGATGACTTGAGAAAGGAAGGGTTGTAATCGGTGCCGTACAGCTGGGCTGTAGGTATCGAAGCATGGTGCGCCAGTGATCGGAGCCTGCGGGATTTGTGAGTTGAGTCGAGACATCAGTGGTAAGTGGATGAGTGGAAGCATACTCTTGAGCTACGCAACACCCCAGATCAAGCAAAAGAGGTGGAGAGCTCGATGGCGTCGACAAAGTGGATACGATGCGGGGATAGAGTGGATGATCCATCAGCCGCAAGGTCAGAAAGCTGCGATTATGTAAGTGCTGTGTCAGCGTGCCTGACTCAGTGAGAGAGAGCACGGATTCCTTACCTGAAATTGCCAATCGAAGGATAAGGAGTGTGGGACCAAAGGAGGTCGCGCTAGAAGGTATTGTTAGTTGAGTAAATATAGAAACTCTGGAGACTGTGGTAGGGGGACGGACGACCCAAGATGGCGGTGCCGTTGACGTTGATAGATTATATTGACATCAAGGACCAATCCTACATACCATTTTATAGACATGCTCGTCGACTTCTGCTGATGGGATGCGGCTGTAGTCCTCGAGCATTTCACGTGCTTCGGAGCCTAGCCGATTTCCCAGGGTCGTGAAATACCATGGTTTGGATGTTGAGAACTTGTCCGCCACCATTCGGCTGGCTACCGCATCTGATTTCATATCTAGTAATGTACGAAAGTCTTTTTGTATGCGATAGTATTGGTCCTTGAGGCATCGATATGTCGCTGTCGTCGTGCCAATCGTGTACATACTGGAGATGCAGACATATAGGAGAAATGCAGGTGAGGTCCGGAAAGAAAGTATAAGAGGTAGTGAGAATCCCGTGATTGGTAAGGAAAGGAACGCTGACAGGAGGCTAAAGTCAAAGAGGCACGGCTATTATGTTTATTCATTCTTTGTGAATTGAGACCTCGATAATAATTCCGGCATTTATTGGTCGGCTCACACGATTAATGATTAATGATTAATGCCCAGTGCCCATAACTTGACTTATATTTCATTTTCTGCAGATAAGTGGGGGGAGCCTCCGGGCGCTATTCCGGGACGCCAGTAGAATCGTTGAAGATTGGCCTAATTAGTCTGAAATCGAGGTCTGTGTGAGAGATTCCACAACCGGAGAGACGGAGATTATATTTTTGTCCATGCCTCGTCCCGGTTTCTGAAGAATAGAATGTCAAGGCTCATGTAATTTCACCCAGGCTGCCATGTAACCCACCCGTCTTAGAGCGGCATGAAGTAAGGCAAAGCACGGTATTTGTGTCTGGACGGTTGATGCATTGATTTATTTTCGCAGCTAATCCACATGATTTAATGCTACCTTCCCGGTATTCATATGATCACAACCCTTCCTGAGCAGCGTCCCAAACCACATGCACCGAATTGTACGACAAAGAACCCATTTTAAAATTTGTTGAACTGCTTGACAGCCTTGCCTGTTCTTGGAAGAACACGGAGGACGTTGAAACGAACCTAGAGACAAATATAATTAGCTACCTGCCGAAAGCGCAAACAGAATGAGCACTCCTGGAGCGCTTCTTTCTTCGCGCATCATCGGGGTACATACGGTCTTGCTCAATGGTCTGCATTGTCCAACGGTAACTTGATCACCATCCTCGACACGGAAAGCTGGGGAGACGTGTGCAGCAAGGTTCTTGTGTCTCTTCTCGTATCTGGCGTATTTAGGGATGAAGTGGAGGTATTCTCGGCGGATGATGAGGGTACGGTGCATCTTGGTGGAAACAACAGTTCCGGTCAGGATACGACCACGGATAGAGACGAGACCAGTGAATGGGCACTTCTTGTCTATTCGAGATTTCTAGTTAGCATTGCGCCCTGTATCTACCCCTCTGAAATCCTTCCTAGCCACTTTTCGCGTCATCATCGCCCGCGATTGAATCGATGGACCGTCCAACTTAGATAACCGTCCGACTTGGATAACCCGTACTCTGCCCTTGAAGAAAATCCAAAAATCGCAGACTTCACATACCGATGTAGCTTCCCTCAATGGCGGTCTTTGGGGTTCTGAATCCCAATCCAACGTCCTTGTACCATCTTCGACCACCCTTACCAACTCTGGCGGACTTGGTCTTCGTCTTAGAGTTGAGGAAGATGTGAGGCTGCTTTTGGAAAGCGCGCTCCGATTGTACGGTAAGTTCGGTGGCCATGTTTGCGGAGGTTGTCGAATGTCGCAAATTCGTGGTCGTCGATAGGTTTGGTCGATGGAAGTTCTCTATGAATTTTTAGGATTTTCGATAGTTGAAAATGTGTGCGCTAAGCAATTGTTAAGCGAGCTTTTCGAGATACTGCGTGTGTCATGTGATGCTAGTACACCTGACTTGGCAATTATTCCGAGGTCACACCGACTTTGACGCGACTGTTTGTTTACATGGATTTTAGCATAGCAACACCAAGAAAATAATTCATGAACCTTTGCGGATTTTCGACTAACTGATAGGGAACTTATGAAAGGTTATACACAATAGTGCCGGCATTATTCGCAATGTCTCCATTGGAAGAAGTAACACTACCAGCTACTCGTCGACCAAAATCGCGCAAATCACTGGCCGAAATACCAGATCAAGAAAACATGACCGCCGAACTTGGTGCTCTTACGGGCAAGAGGGCCACAGCAGACAAACCAGCTAAGAAATCACGAAGCAAGAGTATTGGACCTGGAGGTTTAGATGCGCTCAAGGACACAGCTGGCAACCGGCGCAAGGTAGAAAACCCTCTTCATTAAGCCGCAGACAAGGACTAATGAGGTGACGTGTAGTCGCTCGCTGCCATTCCTCAACCAGCTCCAAGATCGATTCTTAAACCCACGATGCCCCCGCTTCGAGATATTCCTGCGCATAACCCCAACAAAAGATCGAGTCCGAGGAAATCAAAGACTCCAACGCCTCCAGGCCCACAATCAGATTTACTGATAGACTTCAGCGTCGACACCGGCGCGAAGATTTCAGGAGCTGAGACCCTTCACAATCCCTTTCATATCGATCTAACCCCATCAAATGGTGAGAGCCGTGTATCTCTGAAGACCGAGGAGGAACAACAGGCTGCTTCGAGAGAGAGGGAAGAAAAAGAAAGGGCTGCTATGCAGAAGGATGTCGATGCGCGTAGAGATGCTCGTCGGAAGTCTCTCGCCAACAGGCGGGTATCATTTGCTCCCGAAGCAACTCTTCATACATGGGATGTTGTAGTAGAGTACCAGGATTCAACAGTGTCTTCAAATTCTACCAATTCAACTCGTCGCGCGTCGAATGTCACTGAAGGTTCGGTCGGGACCCCTCATGAACAAAAAGCGGGGCCACTTAGCTCCGATCCCTCGGAGCCTCCATCAACACCACCCGAGCAAGTGGAAGACGATGCTACGGCGACATCACCGGAGCATCAACGGGACCTCCATCAGAAGAAACACAGAAGAAGCTCTGGAATACCACCTATGAACTTCAATAATCCTGACGACGATGCCTTCTCTTCAAGTCCTTTGAGTGGTAGTTCTGTAGGCGACGGCGATGAAGTCATTGAAGATGATTTTGGATCGAATAGCGACTCCGATGATGACGATGATGGTACAAATATGAGTATCGATGGTGCAGAAACGACTAGTATGTCCTTGGCATCAGTCCAGTCTTCCCCTGGCAGTGACTCCAACACCCGCCTTGAAGAATCCTTAAGACAAGCTCAAAGACAAGCCGGCACGCGGAACGGGGACGTCGACGAAAGTGGAGACACCAAGATGAGCGAGGATGGCGAAGTCATTGCTTCCTTCGCCCCCTGGGCTAAAAAGCCCGCTCAGGAAGCTCAACAGGATCAAGAGAACTTGTACCCAGCGCTTCCTCAAGCAGAACCGGATGCGCAATCTGAATCAGATCAAGGGGAGGAGATGACAGTTGATATGGACATGACTCAAGCAGTTGGTGGTATTTTACCCAGCCAGCAACGAGAGGAAGACGAACTTTCCATGGACGTCACACGTGCATTTGGGGGAATAATCGCAAATCAAACACAAACCACTCAAGGGCGACGAAAATCCATGCCTACTGGTCTCCGTCGCAGTACTCGTCGAAAGTCGTCTGGGGAGGATTCTTCCATGGGAGATGAAACAATGGATTTGACAACTGCTGTTGGTGGGATTCAGCCTGTAGAAGGAGATTTATCTGAGGACGAGGACATGAGCATGGAGTTTACGTCAGCTATTGGAGGAGTGTTACCTCAACTTGCGGCAGCTAGGAGCAAAAAGCGGTTGTCGGTAGCTCCAGGAAGTACTCTCCGCCACACTCGCCAAAGCTTAGAATCCACCGCTGGGGATGATACAATGGAAATGACGACAGCCGTAGGAGGAATTATGCCTGCCCCGATGGACTCGCCTAGCGATATGGACGCTACCATTGGTATGGAAATAACTACAGCTTTAGGTGGAATCCTACCTCCAAACCTAGTCCCTGGTGATCGAGCGCAGGCGAAGAAGATAATGGAAATGGAAACGGACATGGGCAGTTCTCCCTTCCGAGTGGATGCTGACTCGGATTCCCCAGCAAAGGCTACACCAACCCCCAATGCTACAATAATTGCATCTGACTCTGGCAGTCCAAGCGTTTTCGCCATGGGAGGGAAACTACGTAAAAGTACAGATCGCAAGTCTACCACCCCTAAGTCCAAACTCTCAACGCCCTCGAAGAAGCCTACAACCCCAAAAAAGCAAATAACACCACAACCTCCTCGACCTACTACGCCCAGTAAAACACCACCTTCCAAGAATGTTGTTGTACGAACTGGATCGCCCAAGAAACTGTTCAAACCAGACTTGAAACAAGCCTCAACCACACCCCGCTCTTCTGCAAGCAAGAAGAATACGCCAAATAAACTCTTTAGTCAAGATGTCAGCACCGGAATCGCATTGCCCAGCTTTGTTCTGACACCTCAAAGAAGACTTTCATCCGGCATCGGTATCGACCGAGCGGGCCTTGGTTCGCCCAAAGTTGCTGCTCTATTAGACAGACGCGTCTCAATTGGGGAGCAAGCACGTTCCTTTACTCCAAGTCAGCCAGAAGACCTGGCCCGTGGAGTAAGATTTGAGGATCCTCGTACTATGGAAGATGAGGTTGACAAAGAGCGAGCACAAGAGCAAGATCGCGAGAATGGACGAAAAATCTTGGAGCGCGAGGCAGATCAAGGGGAAGAAGAAAGGGATGCGACCCTCAATCTCAAGGAAATGATTAGCAGTCTTACTCCTAAGAAGAAGCCAATGAAGGCGCGCAAGAGTTTGCATGTTGGTGCAGCGGTTGGATTATTGGGTAAACGACCTGCTGAGTTGGATGATGATGACTCTGATGATGACGACGGTGGCATGAAGAGATTGAAGAATCACCAAGGTAGTCCAGTGAAGAACGTTAGACTGCAAGGCCCACCATCAAAAGAACAGACAACAACTGGACGATTGACTCGCTCGGGCAGAAAGAGCTTAGATGAAGCCACTAATGCTACTAACGCTACTAGTACCCCGACCACTGCCTCTTCTCCTGACAAGAACGATGTAACAACTCCTCGGGACCAAGCACGCTTCAAGGATATTGAGGCGGGCGCCGCAGAGCCAGTGGTCATACCATTCAAAGAGACATCACCGATTATGGAACCCGAAATAGTTGAAGAGAACCTTGAGGATGACCGTATCCAGCTCCAAGACTTCCTTAATATGACAAGCATTCGTTTTATGGAGTTGACAACGACCAAGAGGAGACACACAATTGCCCCTAAACGTGCAAGCGACGGACAACCGAGAAATCGCAATTCCGATCAAGGCAAACCCTCGCTAGAAGACTGCGTAGCTACAGGAGCCGCAACTATCCCAATGCTTGAATTATTTCAACATGTAAGCTCGAATCATATATTGCTGACTCTTGATTGTGTTACTAATTATTTCAGGCATGCCACGAGCTTAAGAGCTACATCTCAGAAGGTCGGAAGACAGTTCGGGAGATTGAAACTGAGACTTTCGAAGAGAATCCACCACTGTTTCGCGAGTACATCTCTGCACCACCTGACATCAAGGCTGTGATGGATAATCAATTGAAGAATGTCAAAACACATTCAAGATTGTTGAGTAAGGGCATGTGGTACCAATGGAGGTCGACATTGCTCGAGACTCTGAAAGACGGGCTGATCAGAAGTGCCGAGGGCATGATTAACGATGAGGAAGTGCTTGATCAACAGCAGACTCTTCTGGACTCAGTTCTCCCCGAGATGATAAAGCAAGCCGAACAACTTCGACGGGAAGAGGCCAGCTTGAAAGCCGCCGCGGAAGATATCGCCAGTTGTGATCCAGAAGAGCTCAGCGATGCTCGTCAGCAATTGATATCGGTTGAAGCAGACATTGAGGCCAAGAAAGGATTGGTGGCTGAATTGAAGAAGCAACTGCAAGCTAAAGAATCGGAACTAGAAGTTGGCACTGCAAGAAAGCAAATCTGTCTGGAGGAAATACGAGAAGCCGAGAAGGTTCGACAGGAATGTCGCGGATGGACATCCAGTGAGATTAGTGCCCTTAAAGGTAGGTGCTCTTTCGAAGATAAAACATGTGCTATAAATGCTAACTTCCATTTAGCTAAAGTGGATGCTATCGAAAAGAAGCATGGCTGGACGATTACTGGAGTTTCTGGCACTACAACTTCAATGACTTATCGCAAGCAAATCGAGCTTGTGTTCGACGCGTCCTCGTTCAAGTCAAACGCATCTACTACCACATCAAAGCCAGTCGACACACGAATCGATCTTTGGTACATCGCGGCTAACCGAGAAAATAACCCTCTCCCCCTTACTCCAGAAAAGGAATTCCTCCTTCAGTGCATCCGCGACCATATTCGAAGCTATCCTCAATCACAAACTGAAATCAAGACTCTTCTAAATGCTGTCAGCTGTGCTTGGAATAAAACTTCTAGGGTTGCCGATGACTTGGAACTATTGAATATCATTTGTCCCACGGAAACTACTAAAACATCGGATACTTCCATTCTGGTCAAATCAATGTTGCTAATTGCACCCCTTACTACCAAGGTCGAGATTGCCCTGAATCTTACATGCCAGAGTAGTGAGGATTCATTCGTCATTGAGATCGATCCCAGCGCCAAAGTAGTATATGGGGAACGGTTCAATGAACCGAAGATGAGAGAGTTCCTACTTAACAGGCTGGGAAATCACGTGGAAGAGAACGGACAGGGAAGCAGTGTATCTTGGGGAGATGCTGTTGCGGAGTTGGGTGATAAGTTGTTGGCTAGGGGGAGGAAGTGATTTATTTTTGATGGTACATTATCTGGTTATCTTCAACTTTGCGAATGATTCATGACGACTTTATGACTTGGGCGTTATCTGGCACGATGATTTAGCCACCAAGGAGTTGGGCTTTATGGTTTATTACCAGTGATATGGGGCATTTTAGCAAATACATTTCGTTTATGACTTTTCAAACTTCGTTCAATTTCTTCTTTGTGTCAAGCTGCCTTTGTTCACCCGTCTTTGTAGTTTCGGGTTCTCTTTAATAAATAGAGCACTTGATCGGATTAGACAACACCGCACCACGGAACGAGGGACTCGGTGTAGTTATGTTCCGGAAGTTGCATTGCACAAAAGTGAAGTGTCTATATCACGCAGACGAGACGAAAACCCGAATACACTCATCATCCTTTCACAAGCATCGTAACAAAGGGTTCGGATCAGTTAATACAATAAATGAAAATTTAATATCTATCTACCAGACCAAGCCAGTCCAGTCGTTCAGACTACTTCGCAAGTCGTGTAGCTCTTCAGCTAAAAAACCTCCTCCACCCACCCAAACCACTTTCTAATGTGAAGCCCTGTTAATACAATAAATGAAAAATTTAATATCTATGTATCCTGAATCACAAGACCAAGAGCCACAGTTGTTCTCCAGACTACAACATAAGTCGCGCCTAGGTCTTCAGCTGGAAGAGCTCCTCTACCCAGCCAAACCACTTCTTCATGCGCTTCCCCATCCAAGCCACAGTAATGGGATCAATCTTCGTCGGATCCGGGTGGGGCCGATGGAAGTTGATGCTTCCAAGTCCGACCCGCTGAGAGTCCTCTTTGGGCTCGAAACGAACCACGGAACCACTTGACCCTTTTGACTCGAAGCCTACTTCCGCCATGGCGGCGCAAAATCCGTCCCATTTGAGGTTTTTGCGGTCGATTTTTGAGGTGGAGAGCATGGCTTCGAAAGTTTCTAGTGAGCGCTTGCTGACAGGGATGGTGCGCAGTGGGTCTTTGGAGGTTAGTTCCACGGGAGGCTCCAGATCGCTTGGCTTTTCGGCTTCTTTTCCCTTGAAGGTGGGAGGAGTAGGTGGCAGCAGTAAATCGTGTAGCGAATTGTCGTGCGCCCCTGTTCCTGGTCTTGTATCAGTAGTAAGCGTCCGAACCTCCTCGACTCTCAGCGTGCCGGAAATGTCCAACACTTTCACCGTCTTGATTTCGTTGGTTTGAGAATTGTCATTGGTCGATATCTCGATTTTATCTTTAATGATAATATCTTCATCGATCAAGGCTTCTTTTACCGGACCGCCTTTTCTTGCCTTATTCTTCTTCGCTCTCTTGGACGTCGTCTTCTGCAACTTTTGCTTGCTCTCGTCCAGAGACAGCGATCGAAGGAGATCTTGCGCCGCCTTTTCCGAGGTATGGGGATTTCTTTCGACAAATGATTTCATAGCATTACGCTCCTCCTCCAACATCGCGAGGTGATCGGGGTGTTTGTCTGCGGATATACGTAGTATTTCACGCTGAACTGCCGTTGTCGTCATGCCACACTTCGTCAAACATTCCCCGTCTCCCTTTCTCATGGCTTCCCAATATTTAGCTAAAGCACTACGTGCTATCAATCTTCCTTTATGCCATGCATGATCCCGCTTTCCGGTTAACAGTGGCAACTCCATAATCGTTATGAGTGAGTCTTTTATCTGTTCGAAGTCGTATCCTCCGGAGGATTTGAAGTCGCCCTTTGGCTCTTTCAAGATTCTGAGGTATTCCCATCCCGCTCCCGGTTCAGTTTCAAGGAGCTCACCAACATCGAGAGGCTCATGGAAAGGATGCTGCATCCCGATATTCATCAGCAGTTCATTGATCATTCCGAGCTCCGATAACTTTTTCTCCAAGTTTTCATCCACTCGGGCCCGTTCCTCGATGCTGGCCTGTTCGAGATAGTTATTTAGATATTCGAAACGACGGAGAAAGGTGGGATACGCCGGGTTTTTGGTGTTGGGTTGCGCTCCGGCTATCCAGCACATTCGGAAATGCAAGGGATCATTCCAATATGAATCCCCAATTGTCCCATGGGGTTTCACTGCGAGATAGCCTCCAGGTGCTGCCTTACGTGTAGCAGCGTGTTTGAAACCTGGGCGATGATACATTTTGGTCCCAAATGACTCGGTAAGGAGGTCTCTCATCTCCAAGAGGAATAATTCACATTTGCGCAACTTTTTCAAAAACGCTTCATGCGAACTCGCAGACTTGGTCGACCGTCGTGAATGAAGGATTTGGAGTTCTCCGACTTGGATTGACAGTGCGTCCCATAGCAGAGCAGAACGTTTGTCATCCTCCAATTCTTCGTGTAGAAGGATCACATCCATATGCTTGACGGGTGCCTCGGCTTTGGTTAGATCTGTCTTTAGTGTCACAAAGTATTTTTGTACATAGTCAAGATTCGTTTGTAGCTCAGAAAGATGATCATTCGCGAGAGCTGCAGTTGTTTGGGCATCCTCAGCTAGCTTGTTGATATCGAAGACTGGCCTCGCCACACCACGAGCAAACCGCGCGGATGGACGTGTTGGCGGATTGACTACTAAGCTCAACTTCGGGTTTACCTCGCCATGAAATCCCCCCGCAAGCCCTTTGATGATTTGTATAAGGATGGCGTACACCCTAATTTGACCCTGAAGTACCAGGAAGCCTCGTCCAAAGCTCAGGATCTCTGCGCTATGTGCGGCACGGGGTTCCCATTCGACTACTTTGCCATAACTTTCGTTACGCATCGAGATCCAGGATCGGTGTGAAAAGAGACTGCAAAGATTTTCGTATTGGAAAGCATCCTCGGACGAAGCTCGATCAAAGAGGGCCCATTGTGCGGGGCTGTATTCTGCTCTTCCTTTGAGCATAGAAATCAGTGTGTTCGGGTCAAACTTTAGATGTTCTATATTCAAAAAGGGACTTAGCATAGCTGCTCGGAAAGCCTTTGATTCGTCTGATGTCATCCTGTCCGGTTCATTCCAAATCTTAAAGTGATACGACTCGTAGTGCACAGTATCGCAAATGCACATATCTAGGTCTTTGAGGAACTTTGCGCGTTTTTCTCTGGTTTTCTTTCTCCATACTGCTTCAACTTTTCTGCCCACCTGTGAAATTAGTTTAACAAAGTCGACGTAGCTTCCCATGATATGGATGGCCAGCTCTGTTATTATTCCTCGAGCGTCGGAGTCGGATAGGTTTATACACATGTCGAGCTGTTTAGCATTCTGCTCAAACCGTATATATTGGCGAAAGCATATATTGCATTTGCAAGGTATATCTTCATATCTGAAAGGGGTTCTTGGACTGCTCAACAAAGCAGCCATCTTGGGCGTTAGTAGAGGGGTGGCCGAATCCATTGTCTTGTGTGCTATTGGTAAACTGACTTTGTGTTTGTTGTGTTGTTGCGTTGGTGCTGTTCGATAAGCTGTATGGTCTGCGCGTGCTGACCGGAATATGTGCTCGAGTAAAGGGTGTTGTTCACGTCCTGTTCTGGATAGATAGTGAAGTGTAGGTGACTGCGACTCTAAGCCACGACGAAAACAACAGTTGTTCAAGCACCAGAGTTCTATGGCGGCGAATTGGTCAAATTGATGTTCTACTTCCAGCAAATGCTCTACCAAGTGAATGCTCTACCATGTGAAGGCTCCACTTCCAGACTCCAGCAACGGCTCTCCACTTCCAGTAAAGGCTCTCTACTTTCAGTCAAGGCTCTCTACTTTCAGTCAAGGCTCCACCCCCGGTAAATTCTCTACTCTACTTCGAATAAAGGCCCTGCTTTCAGTGGATGCTCTAACTCAACCTCCAGTGAATATAATACCCAGGGAAATTTCCGCAGCCCAGGTGCAACCAGGAGCTCCTCTCTAGGTCAAGATAGCTTGTATCTGTATGATATGAGAACCAGCCATTACGAGTGGCAATTTCCAATCACCCCTCTGCAAATCAAACCCTCTCCAATCAACTCCCTTTATCCCGCACATCCTAGCCACTCACAGAGTTCCTTCTATCATATGACCCCTGCATCACCCTTCAACCTTTGGTATCAACAAAGCCGTTTTTTTCCACATTCCCAACTACCCGGCCATCTCCGCAGCTTCATACATCTCATACTTACTCAGAAGTTATTCCTAGCTCATCAATTTATATCCTAAGTAAGTTAGGGGACTGCCTCACATCATCAAGCAAGTTCCAGGAGAATAGGAACTGAAGTATATGTATCTCTATCCTCGTCACACCCCTTTTCTATGTTAACACCTGTTTTTCTTGCTCTTTTCTTTTCATGTTCATTCCTTCATTTTCCTTCTATCGCCGTCTTCCCGGATCTTAGTCTTGAAATCCGATCCCGCCAAACACAGATCCGAGAAACATAAGTGACTCACTTCCTCCAATATAATTCTGTCCATGTTTGTAGCAAGTCTTCCCCGAGCAACTCTTTTCAAGCAGTCCACTTAAAGCAACATGACCTAGCAATTGCGAATAAAATCTTCCCGTGGGACCAAGAAAACCCCCCCCCTATTCACTAACTTATGATATCAAATCTTCCTCTTCCAAAATTTCACACATCCGATGTTTCGTTCACGGATCAAGGTTATTAGACCCACTGATATTGATATTCCGTCTTTTGGACATTCATGCAACATCCCTCTTCCCATTCTAACATAACAGCCCAACTAATCCGGAGGTTGCCCTGCCTGTTCAGCCGCATGGTCAAATTAGGCATTCCATTTTCACAGAAGCTTATATGCCGACTGTCTAGATATCTTGACACCACATCGCAAGATTAATCAAAGGGACGTCGATCTATGATTCATTCATCATCAGCAGTCATTCTACATCAGCAGTCATTGTTCTGCTACTTGCAGCTCACTCATCTTCATTCAACCCTCTCAAACTGTCAACACTGCATACGACACTGCATCACACACACGCACAAAAATACACAGATATCCCCAACATCTCAACAAACAAACGAGAAGCCGCAGCAGAAGATCGAAGCTCAAGAGGGAATCGAAAGGGAAGCAAAACTCACCAACGCAGTAACCTGACAGCAAAGCTCGTAGTGACCCTGCGGGCACGTATCCTCTTCACTCTCCCTCACACCTATTCGTATATCAATCGTTAGCTCTCGGTTTCGTATATCCATATCCGAATTTCCTCTCCTTCCCACTGCCCCTCCCCCTCCCATAAACAACCCCAAACAACCGGAAAACAAAACCCAAACTCACATTCAAAACCATTAACAGAATTCTCATTTAGTTCTCCCTCATACCCCAGCAACGCCGCCGCTTCCTTCACAACCGGCTGTCGGCCATCCAGCTGCTGTGCACAACAAAGCACTTCCCCTTTATTTACCGCCACACATTTCTCCGACGGATTTTTGGTTTGCAGTTCGGCTGGGGGTGGATCGTTGAGCGTGCTGAGAGTAATGAGGCTGGTGATGGGGGTGCTGATAAGGGGCGGGAGGGTTGGGAGCTGGGGGTGGGGAGTCGCGGTTGTAATGGAGGTGAGGAAGAGGAGGAGGAAGGAAAGGGGAAGGGGGTGGAGGAGTTGGAGGTTCATTTTGGCGGGATGGATGGGTGAAGAGAGGGAAAGAATTTTGCTAGGATGATGTGGAAAGAAAGTAGTGAATTCAACTCGAAGATCCTCGAAGCAACTGCAGCATAACACACAAATATCACCTGCGAAACACTCAATCAACCAGCCAACTTATCTGCGTCTACTTGCAAACAAAAACGAGGAAAACAGCGTGATGGAAAATAGTATGAGGTGAAAGAGAGGTCGAGTCGAGAAATATATGTGTTCTTGAGAGTCATATTTGAGTCATGATCTTCCTCCATATGCTGCGTACCACGTCGGCATACTTCATATAGTAAGTACCACATCGATCAGCCGCACCTTCATGTGTCACCGGAAAAGGTCTCTAGAAAAGACATGAAAACGAATCCTCCCATGCCGAGCTTACCTATCATCCACTCATCCAATCACACTCTTATATACATACATATACGACTTACATATAAGACTTACAAACAAGACCTACATATGAGACTTATATATCCCTTTAACTTCATCTATCCATTTTATTTCACTTAACACAGTATGTGCTTCAACCTACTTATCTGGTCCCCTCAATCTATCTACTGTATCTGTTCCTTTCAATTCATGTCTTAACCCAGAGTCACGACTAAGAAACAAGCTCCCACCCCCACCTACCTAAACCACACACATCTCTCAGTTCAAACTCTCCTCCCACCCAGTTATTCACATCTACATCTACTGCATTTCCAATTTTGTCTCGGGAAGCAACCAGCTAACATGCTGCCAGTATGCTTACATGAGATGTACCTGTACTCTGTACGTGGCAATGTGGGACCTCACCGCCGCTTATCGACGGTGACAGGCCGTAGAGTCTGCTCGTGGCACACCCAAACTTTTACTTCGATACTCTTCAACTACCCAAACATCAGAAAGTTGAGACATTGCTATATAATTAGCTTTGTTTGATAGATCGTCAAACTCCACCGCGTAGGGGAAGACCCTGATCAGCAAGCATATGAGGAATGTGATATAATTGAACATTCCAACTTTCCTTCACTCCCTTCTACCAAGCTCACTCAATCCTATAAATAATGTTGTCAATCAACTATCATTTCAGCTTCTCATACCTAACTATCATATTTTCCCTTTCTTCATTATATATATGAGTCCGTCTTCCCCCCCCCCCCCCCCACCCCCCCCCCCCCCCCCACCCCCCCCCGTAACCCCTCCCCCCCCCCCCCCCCCCCCCGCCCCACCACCCCCCCCCACCCCTCCCCACCCCCCCCCCCCCCCCCCCCCCCCCCCCCCCCCCCACCCCCCCCCCCCCCCCCCCCCCCCACCCCCCCCCCCCCCCCCCCCCCCCCCCCCCCCCCCCCCCCCCCCCCCCCCCCCCCCCCCCCCCCCCCCCCCCCC